>CM034153.1:634076147-634714381 GCA_019776745.2 Taxus chinensis | reverse complement strand
ATCCAACGCTAAGCGTATATCATCAACCTTCAATATCTAATCCTTCCAAACATTTGACAAAGCCTTTACCCTGGCCTAAAAACTGGATATTTGTGCTCTCAAAGATGGTAAGGTTAATCTCAGGTCTAAGAAACCCAAACCTGAGTCTTCATTTAAATGTTCTTCTAGTAACGATAAATACAAAGGCTCAATATACGTGGGTTTTATAAAATCCACATCTAAAGTTCATTAAGACTCTAAATACACACCCATTAGGAAGCCTTATAGTGTAGTTTTCAAAATATTTCTAATCGCTTCCATGATTAAACTTCCTCCCATCAAACCTACAGACACATCCACATCTAAAACCTCATGGTATCGAGATAAAAATGATTGTAAATACCATCAATTCCAAGGACATGACATTGAAGGGTGTCATTCATTTGGAAATGTCCTTTTAGATCTTATTGAATGAGGTGAATTAGAACTGGAAAATATGAGCGTGCCTCCAAATAAAAACTTAGATGTCTTTAAACATCCTTTTCCAAATCATTCCCCATCCACTAGTCAACCTCAATCCAACACCATCAACTCTCACAATAATGTCAAAAAATATCTCTTTAACGCCCTTAACACCTAGTGTTTCTCTGATAGAAAGACCATCCAATATTTCAATTCTACTAGTTTTATCACTTCTAAGATTGTATGTCTTCACACATCTAGCACATCCTTGTTAGATTCACTCATTATCTCTTCAAAAGCCACATAAAATAAATGTGTCATAGAAATTACAAAAATATCTTTCGAAGAAACTGCCACTCGACACTACATCAAGACTCTTAATAATCCCACTACACGATATACAAATCATTCATCCAAAAAAATAGAAAATGTACCACAAATTCATCAAACAACCTTATCATGAAATAGGAAGCCCTTGCCTTCCATATTAGGACATCATCCCTCATCTAAATTCGTAATTACTTTTATAGAATCTAGGGTTATTTCTCAAATAACACCTAAACATGCTACACAAAATACGACCCCATTCTCTCAAAACTCTACATCATTAAATGATATATAGATCTATCCACCCCTCATCATCATCCCAGATAGATATGATAGGGTACTATACTAGCATCCTCTAAAAACTTCTCCAATCATCCTCCATTTCATTACCTCCTATTAATTCATATGAGTTCCAAAGGTGGAAGCCCTCTTGGTACAATTATGAAGTGTTTTGTGAATACCATTAACTCCCAGATATTCGATTGAAGACTGTAAAGCCCTCTATGATACGATTCAAAACCTCGCTATAAAATAACTTCCTCCCATAGATCCAAATTTTCCAAGTGTAAGAAAACACTTGGAGAAAATGTGGATGATTTGAGGTATTTTCAGGGGATGATCATTAGATTTATTTTTGAATTAATTACCTAAATTAATAAGTTTTAATAAAAATAGCTGCAATTGGTGATTTATGCACTCCTATCTATACCTTTCATTCAATAGTGTGTGTGAACCGGTCTATTATAAAGATAGTGGCACGTAAAAATAGGTAACCACTTACATGTAAGGTAATTTCAAACTAAATGTGTCATGTGCATCTATGATATACATTTTTTGAAAATTCAAACTCAAATAGGTTTGTTAAGGTAGCATATATACCGAATTAATGACATGCGCACAATCAACCACCCCCTTTATATAAATTTTGTGTATGATTAGTTCCCTATAGAAAAATTAAATGTACCTAGAAAAAACCAATTGTAAGTAGTGAAAATATAGATTATTTGGGCAACAATTTTACATGTTCAACCCAAATTTTATTCATGTACAAGCCAAAATAGGTTTAGATATGAAAATAACATACATTGAAATGGTTACCATGAACAATCAAACACCCCATTAAATCAATTTTATTTATGATTAAGACTATTATTTAGGAAATATTTGATGTACAACAGCTTATCCACTTGTGATTAGAGAAATGTAGATGAATTTGGATACAATAGATTCAGAGAACCATTTAATAAAACTAATATACATTTACCTTGACCTTCCTCTACACTTCCGTATTAGTTGGGGTTATAATGACCCAACATACACACTAAAGTAGGTTTATATGAGTACCACTCTTTACTAAGACTTAAGTTTTGACACCGTTTAAAAAATGGTGTGATAGATATATTTTTCCTAATATTCGCTTGTATATTACATATATTCTAGTTTGAATGAAAGGGAGAGGAAACACATAACATAATAACTTGGAAAAAATTGTTTTAAAAAAAGAATTGTTGGTTGGGAAGACATTCAACCTAAGAAACGTAGTACAAATTAACGACTCATACTATGTTCACATACAAAAAAATTTTACTTCTAATGGCCGCACTAACATTTTGAATATTCCGATTAGGGATGAGAACCCACCCATTATCTAAGATCTTACAATAATCTTAGATAGAGACATGCAATTTATATATGATTCATAAAAGTGAACAACGACATTAAATGATTGACAACATGATCACTCACATTGAGCATTACTATCCTATATAGAAAACTTTGAATACGGAAAAGAACTTTTTTCATGTAAAGAGTGGGTTGGACATACACATAATATTAAAATGTTATCCTCTAATTTGACTGAAAATCATTCAGAAGGTACAATAATATAGTTGAAACCATCCCTCAAAACCCCTTTGATGGGTGTTGGCCATTGCATTAATAAATGTGCTTACAACAAATACAAGTGATCATTACTGTTAATCACTAATAGTATTATGGGAATCAGTGCAGTCCTCACCATCATTTTCTGGATT
Organism: Taxus chinensis; assembly: GCA_019776745.2. NCBI lineage: Eukaryota > Viridiplantae > Streptophyta > Pinopsida > Cupressales > Taxaceae > Taxus > Taxus chinensis. Next base: position 634,711,580 of record CM034153.1, on the reverse strand, counting down.
GTTTTTAATGTTTCAATTTGTTGAAACACAACTAGATAGAATGCATCAGCAATGTCACTAATGAACACAATGCTCTATCTATATAGTTTATTTAAGTAATTATTTCTCTACTACAAATACATGATCTAATATTGGAAGTAGTAATGAACTCAAAAGGTGCATTTCCTCCCTCCCTCCCTTTTATTCCAACCTTTTTGCATCCCAAATAGTTATGTGGGACCATAGATTGTTGCATGTGTAGAAGCCACTTTTTCACCCTTAGGTGACCCTATACATATTAGTTTCATTATCATTATTTACACTATTATCACTATCCTAAGTCCATTACCCCTTAATCTAATTTAACACAAGAAACACCCATTTACCCACGTATAATCTCATTTACCCTCATTTAACCACCTAAAAAAAATCTAACATAAATTACCCTAACTATCCTACCCCCCTAACCCCTTCTTACCTAGATCCCTAACCTCCCACCATTCTCAAACAAACTACAAGCCTTGGATGACAAGTGGTTTCAACCATTTTCCATTGTCCCTTGTTTGTTTTCAACCATATTTTGACCAAAATTGACATCAATCCATGATCGCTGGTGATCATTGTAAATGTCATCAATCATATGTAAACACCACCCTACCTCATTTCTCAGTTAGATAGATTAGACATATTAGACTATTTTGGATTGCTAGATCTCTGCATGATATCATGACATTAGAACATATCCACACTATCTTATCATCCTTTAAGAACCCTTGTCAAATAATCAATTAGCCATAGGGAGCTCCACCAAACTCACCAATGTTCAAAAAGGTTAATGCATCTATCTTTTTCATTTTCAATCATTTCTTACATCTATTATATATTGTAAACACGTGTGTTCACATCCCTAATAACCATCATACTCTCTCTCTCTCTCTCTCTCTCATTTAGCTCTTTGATCAACCTTTCAACACTTTAGTCTCTAGTAAAAAACACACTTTAACACAAATAATATTATAATTCTTCTATTCAACTTTACTATCACATTACACTACACGATTCATGGCTATTATATAGCCAATTACATTGCCAAACAACCTTCTAATAAATAGGGAGGTGTAATAACAAATAACCTAGAATATTATTCATGGGTATAACAAAACTCTATGAATAATATATTGTTGAAACAATATAACAATAATATTATCACACCGTTGGCAAATGATATTACAAATAGATATGAGAGCACTAATTTACTCAACATTCCCCCCCTTAGTGCAAACATGAGAGAAAAACAATTGCACTTCTTCTGCAGCTTGTCGCCCGTGCGTGCTCATGATCTTGGCTCACCGATGGTTTTGCAAAGGATGACTAACAACCTTAGTATGAACACATGTTCATCTAAAATGAACCCATGTTCACTTTATGAACCCCTGTTAAAAAAATGGACCCTTGTCCACCAAAAAAGGAACCCCTATTCCAGGTATGAACCCCTGTTCATTCTCTTTAAGTATCATGATGTTGTTTTTTCCTTGTGCTTTCATCTTTCAACAATATCTTCACATCATGGAATTAACATAGGAAAAACTGCTCACCAAACTGGATGGAAATGTAACATTGATGTCATGCCCCCCCCCACAATGTGAAATTTCCACTTATTGAAAACTGGAACACTGAAATACTGCACACAACTGGAAATCAAACACTGAACTGAAAAAAACACTTAAGCCACAACCTCATTATGTGGCCCCGTCGCTTGCGGCTAGCGAGAGGATGTTTCTTGTCCTCCATCCTCCAGTAACAATCTGCTCACTCAACAAGTTAGACGTTAAAGCTCAACAATTTCTATATTGGATTTATTCTTTTCTTCCCTCCCACAATGTGAAACACTTTATTTTTTAGACATCGGGTAACACCGAAAATGCATCTGCAAGGTAATTTTTTAAATTTTTTTTGACACTTTGAGTTTGACTTACAATGAACTTTTGATGAGACACTCGACAATGATACATTTGGACAAAGTGATAATGACTCAAATTTGACTAGAGGACACAATTTGTTGGCATTTGACGAATTTAACAACATTATAACATGTTAATATGAACATACATACTCTTGACACCCAAAAATACCCAAAAATACACAATTTAAATGAAATTTGACACTATTTAACGATATGAGGATTCAACTATTTGAAACTATTAGACAATATTACTTTTTAAATGAAAATGTCTATGTCACACAAGTGAATATTCATCTATCGCATGACACACTTTAAAAAAAAAACTAAATAATATACTTTATGAAACATATATATAATGTAGATGGATATTGAACAATGAGGAGTTAGACACGAGAAACCCAACTACAAACTTATTCGAATTGACAACCTACGTACCATAATAAACATTAAAAATATGTAGGAAGACTTTATAATACCTAATTACTTGTAAACATGGTGTCCACGTGTGAATTTTCTTCAGTCACAAATTTGGATGAATGGAAAAAGGAGAATGACGTGTTGATCACAGCTGGTCATCGAACAAAAATCTAGAATTTTTGTGACATGTCAAGTGATTGAATTTTATTCATGTACGTACAGGTCTGCATCTAAGGCATGTATAAATTGTTCTGGGACATAATGTAAACATACTGACAGCTGGTTCAACCGATCCTCGAGAATTTCTTCTCCAAATTTTATAGCAAATGTTGAGAATGGTACAGATAACTGCCACAATACCGTAAAGTTAAAATGCAGCAACAACAACCGCATTTTCTTGATATAAGTGTAAAGAAAAATAGAACTGCTTCATGCAAAGACTGAGATCCACAGACAACAATGATCCTGAACACTGAGATATCTTCTTTTCTCCTCATATCTATGCCAACACTTTGCAGGATGAATGTGTGAAGGTTGTGGATGGTGTTTGCAATGAAATATCAAAAACTCTATGACGTCTTTCTCCTACAATAATGCACTCTGGCAGTATTACACCTTGTGACCAATCAACGATTCCTTTCTCAAGTAAATAATGATCACCGATGACAAATTTCAAACACCCACTCATACAATCCTATGGACATTTCATCTGAGTTCAGTTGCACATTAAGTCTTCAAATACACCATAGAGACATTCTTTAAATTGATGACTTGTGTAAAGAAGGATAAGAGCACACTCAAATCTGATGATCATATGGAAGATACACGTTGTATGGCAATTGAAAGCTCTCAGAACAGAACAAAGGAACTGCAGTTTCTTCTTAAGACTCTCATTGTTCACAGGGACATGACCATTGACGCTTGACGCTCTGATACCAAATCTAGTAAAAATCACACTTTAACACAAATAATATTATAATTATTCTATTCAGCATACCCACAGGAATGTTACACCGGCTATTATATAGCCAATTACATAGTCAAACCACCTCCTAATAAATAGGGAGGTGTAACAATAAATAACTCAGAATACTATTCATGGGTATAACAAAACTCTATGAATAATATATTGTTGAAACAATATATTATATAAATATAACAGTAATATTTATCACACCATTGGCAAATGATATTACAAATAGATATGAGAGCACTAATTTCCTAACATAGTCAAATTTAACAATGATTTTCGTTGATCCCCAATCACCATTAATCTTTCCTGAAACACCCTTTACCATCCATTATCCCTTTATACATGTTGAAACCTCTGCATTATACATCTTCTATGTTTCTAGAGTCCCTCTAATTCAACTTTGTACTGTCAAACTATGTTCTACATCAATCGTAGTTTGTTTATTGGCCCTTTTTAAAATAGAATAATTTATCCCTAATCCCTGTTGATTCCCAATTGTTGTCAATCCCTGTCATTTCAATAATTTTATCAGTTATCATATTTGTTTTTATCAAATAGTTTAAGTCTAATCTCTTTTCTTGCAATATTTATTCTCTGTAGATGACAATTCCAGGTGCATCAAACCCCATTACAAGCATATACGAACTCTCAATTCTACAACAACCTTTCGTGTGGGAGTAGTTTGATATTTCAAACAAGCTTAGCCTATGTTCCATTTCCTTAAAACCTAAGATAAAATACATCGAGAACTAACTTGAGATCATATATTAAATATAGGACGCATTAGAACAAGGTTGGTTTGACTATTTATTGGACTTTGAGCTTGTGCAACCCTATCCTGACCCACCTATCAAATAGAGAAGGATCTCTCTATCCCTCTTGAATTCTAATCATATTGTCATTATCTTATTATATCATCATATCACTTAATTATAAAACACAAGCTGAGAACCTTCAAGGAAGCCCTTTGGATTCCTAGGATCAACCTTTGTTGCGTAACTCGTTTAATCATTATTTAATATTTGTCTTGTCTAATTATATTTTTATACATGTCTTCTTGCTTGGTAAAAGGAGAAGTCTCTTAGATTGTTCATATATTTATTATTCACTCATCCTAACATTGTGTTTGTCGGCGCAGGTATCATTAAACCCTTCTTTCTTAAGAGTTTTTGGTATTTCAGCACAATACAAAGAAATGAAAAATAACCATAAAAATCTTAGCACACATGGTGGGACACTTTAGTCCCTTTTTTATTTATATTTTTATATCTTTTGTTTCTTTTCTTGTCAAGTTCTATGACCTTTTAGTTTGGAGTGCTTCATAGTCAATGTTTCAAAAACACATAAAAATTAAAATTAAAAATGGAATAACGATTACAAGTATGTACTTTTTCTTTCATTATTTCCTTCAACATTGCATTTTTTCTAGTTTGTTCTCATAGAAATCAACATCTCTTTTAGGTCTTAATAACAAACCCTCATTCTGCTTGTTCAGATAGTTTAATTAGGAGTTAAAAGAATTACATTCAAAAAAATCCCTTCACACAAAACCAAACCACATATAACATCGAATTTACATCTAAACAAATATTCCCAAGTGGACCTACTTAGATTTCATCACGAAAAGGAAAATATGACTTGATGTTCTGGCCAAGTATAAATAATCTGGTTAGTGGTATATCGGCTAAGCCCCCGACACCTTTATCACTGTGGGATCATGAAGTGAGGGGGTAGGCCCCAATATCATTCCTTGTACCAACACCAAAAAAGATATGGGCCTCACGTACCTTCAATATACCAAGAACTTTGACCTTAAACTCACCTCAAACAAGCCTTATCTGACCTTTTTTTACTACCCTTTTAGTCATTTTCTTATTTCACACATTTTCTTAAATTGATCAAGATAATCAAATTCTTTATGTGACTTTTTTCAGTTTTTTTAAACAATTGTTTTCATTTTTATTCCTTAATTGTTTGATTAGTTCATGGCTTGCACCAGAAAACAATCATGTCTTCAAAAAACCAATCATATGGAAAATCCTCTTAACAATCCCTAGATACTCTTGAGTCCCATATTCAAGATATTCCAGGAATAAGAGATTAATTTCAACGACCTTTAGGGACCGTTCTAGAACCCCTGAATTCTTGTTAGGATTGTGGAGATGAATTGCTTCACAATTATCATGATTTATGCCTTGTTGGTTTACTCAGTAACCGGCATCAGTCAGAGGGTAATTAGCACCAGTAAAGTTAACCTGTGCCGATCAGAGTAACCATTTCCGATCAGGGTAACTGTCACCGGTTACCTGTGCGTGAAAGTTTATTTTTAACTCACGAGAATTAGATCTAACTTTGTTATGAATTTGATATAAAGGTTGTAAATGCATAACTAAGGTGCCTTAAGTTTGTATATGCATATATAAACATGAAAGCTAGGGTTCAGAGGATAATAAAGAGAAGTATTGAGCTAGATCCTTGATTCTCCTAGATTGAGAGGATGAAGAAGAAGAGAAAGAAAGAACATGTTACATGAAGACAAAGCTTCCATGGAGAGGAGCTGGACAAGGAAATAACAGGTACATCTGAATGGTGAGAAGAGGGTAACATCTTCTATTGTATTTCCTTTGTATAGTTATTGTCTCATTGTAATGGATTACATATTATGCAAAACACATAGAGTTTCTTCTTGTAGATCCACATGTTTGTGAGATCTTGTATTATAGATCCATGTAGATATAGTCTTATATTGTGAGATCGACATATTTTTGTGAGATCTTGTATTCATAGATTAATGAGATCATGTTGTATTGTTGATCCATGTAGATCTAGATATTGTAGAGGAGGTTGTCTTCATGTTTGCACAAGTTGATGCAGTGATGGAGAGACAAACTTACTTCTTAGTGCATAGTTATAGTTGCACATATGGTAGACCCATGTGAGATGTCTTTTTGCAGATCCACAAAGAACTTGGTTGCAGTTCAAAGATGCAGTTTGTTCTTAGTTATGTGAGATCTGTTGGTGGTGTTTCGAGGAATGGATGTAGTGCACTCATGGAGATTTGTTTAGAGATATGGAGGAGAAGAGATACTCTTGGAGAGATGCATTGTACTCTTGTATTAAAGAGTTGGTTTGTACTCTTGTTATATTATATATATGAGATCTCTATCTTTGGTGGACATAGCACACATTGGGTGAACCATGGTACATGTTGTGTTATGTGTGTGTACTTTGTTTGATTTGTATTATTCTAGTATATATTTCCACTGTTGTAGATTTTGGGGAATTGTTTAGATCTTGTGTGCATGATTTTGTTTGTTATGAAATCATAACACTATTTAGAAGTCCTGAATTCCCAACAACATACTCAATCCACTACATTAGATATTTTAGATCCATCTAGTGCATGGTTTTTCAAAAATGGTGATCCAATATTTACATAACTTCTAGACTCTAAATTGGTAGCCCTTAATGCTTACCTTTCCTCCTAGGGTGTCCTCCTTCAACAACCAGAGCCAAAACAACAACCTCCCATTACCATGGTTACTATCAATTATACCTTACTCATTGACCCTGATCATGAGCATGTTATCCAAAAAATCAACCCCTATTCCAATACAAGTCAATCGAGAAGATTAGTTCCTTCTTCATTTATTCCTATCACTAGATTCAATCTTAATGTTATCTCCTCAAAAAACACACCAGAAAAACAACCATCTATGTCATCGACTACTCCGTCGAGCTCATCATCTGCACAAACCAACACTATGGCCCATATCCTTACATATCAATTCTCCCCTCCTCCAATGTTCCTCCTCCACCTCCTACAAGCTCAATTTGTTTTCCTCTTAGTGCAATCCCTCTTATTGTATCTCAAATCATCCCATCACAAAAACCTAAATCTTCAATTCATAATCTAGTTCTATATATCCCTGCATCTACAACCCTTGTCAATATGTGTTTCATCACTAGTACTCATCCCTTTTCATAATAGGAGTCCACTACCCTTGTCTCACAATATAACACCATCCCTTCTCAATATATACCTCAACCATCCCGACCTCTTATAAAAACTTCCATTTATATTCCTTAACGATACATTCAACCCTCAAAACACTTATTCTCTCAACATCCCTACAATATCCTAAAAAAGTGCTCCTCTTCATCATAATATACCTTTACTGTATCATTTGTACCCATAATTAAACCCACATATCTATAATAAACATAATTCGTCATCTTTAAACCTTTAACAACCACCATAAAATGATCCTTTACAAGAAATTATGAATACGATTACAAGATTTGAAGTCTCCACTATGGGTCTTAAAAGCACCCTATCCTACGAAAAAATTTGCAATGAACCCATCCACCCATCAGTACCTTTTAAATCCTATCCCCCATACTAGGAACTCCTGAAATTCATTAAATTTTATAATAAAGAGGACCCATAGCAACATATTAGGGCCTTTCATCATGTGTGTTATCTCATCATCAATGACCAATATCTCATGTTGTGGACATTTCCCATGTCTAGTAGGACCTTCCCTTAGACTAGTACAACAACATCCCACAATATTCTCTCTTCTCTTTCACATAACTCACACAATTGTTCTTAGAGAATTTCTACATGAACATTGTTTGAAAGATATCCATCACTAATCTCTACACCATTAAATAATTTGAAGATGAGTATGTTATAGATTTCATTTCCAAATGACAGGAAATTATCAATCAGTTATCCTTCTCTCTTCAACAAAATGACTTGATCATGTTATTTTCATGATCCAGTGCTAAGCGTATATCATCAACCTTCAATATCTAATCCTTCCAAACATTTGACGAAGCCTTTACCCTGGCCTAAAAAATGGATATTTGTGCTCTCAAAGATGGTAAGGTTAATCTCAGGTCTAAGAAACCCAAACCTGAGTCTTCATTTAAATGTTCTTCTAGTAACGATAAATACAAAGGCTCAACATACGTGGTTTTTATAAAATCCACATCTAAAGTTCGTTAAGACTCCAAATGAACCCAAACTCAACACAAATACACACCCATTAGGGAGCCTTATAGTGCAGTTTTCAAAAAAATTCTAATCGCTTCCATGATTAAACTTCCTCCCATCAAACCTATTGACACATCCACATCTAAAACCTCATGGTATCGAGATAAAGATGATTTTAAATACCATCAATTCCAAGGACATGACATTGAAGGGTGTCATTCATTCAAAAATGTCCTTTTAGATCTTATTGAATGAGGTGAATTACAACTGGAAAATATGAACGTGCCTCCAAATAAAAACTTGGATGTCTTTAAACATCCTTTTCTGAATCATTCCCCATCCACTAGTCAACCTCAATCCAAAACCATCAACTCTCACAATAATGTCAAAAAATATCTCATTTACGCCCTTAACACCTAGTTTTTCTCTGATAGAAAGACCATCTAATATTTCAACTCTACTAGTTTTATCACTTTTAAGATTGTAGGTCTTCACACATATAGCACATCCTTTTCAGATTCACTCATTTTCTCTTCAAAATCCACATAAAATAAACATGGACCATAGAAATTACAAAAATATCTTTCGAAGAAACTGCCACTCGACACTACATCAAGACTCTTAATAATCCCACTACATGACATACAAATCATTCATCCAAAAAAATAGAAAATGTACCACAAATTCATCAAACAACCTTATCATGAAATAGGAAGCCCTTGCCTTCCATATTAGGACATCATCCCTCATCTAAATTTGTAATTACTTTTATAGAATCTAGGGTTATTTCTCAACTAACACCTAAACATGCTGCACAAAATACAACCCCATTCTCTCAAAACTCTACATCATTAAATCATATATAGATCTATCCACCCTCATCATCATCCCAGACAGATATGATAGGATACTATACTAGCGTCCTCAAAAAACTTCTCCAATCATCCTCCATATCATTACCTCTTATTAATTCATATGAGTTCCAAAGGTGGAAGCCCTCTTGGTACAATTATGAAGTGTTTTGTGAATACCATTAACTCCCAGATATTTGACTGAAGACTGTAAAGCCCTCCATGATACAATTTGAAACCTCGCTAGAAAATAACTTCTTCCCATAGATCCAAATTTTCCAAGTGTAAGCAAACCAAAACATCATATCAAACCAACTTGGTAGACCGTTGAAGCCACTCTTTCTAAACCATCACCCAACACCACATACACATCCAATAAAAGTGAGGATTCTTCTAGTAAGACCCCACTCCATCAGATAGATGTCATTTTTATAACTACAAGAGTATGTGTGCAAGACTCAAAGGCCTCAAATCAAAACAGGCCCAAAGTCTCTATCTCCCTTGCTCCATATGAATCACCTAACCAATCATATTCTAGGACCAAGGTATCTATCCTTTCCACCCCACACACTTAACCTACAAAATCTATATAAAGAATCATCATAAAAAAAATCTAGCAAGCTCCTGTAAAGATGTCTCTCTACAAGTTTGTTTAAACTTCTCCACAACATCGACAAGTAATGATTGAGATTCTCCAATCTATGTCAATACCATCAGATGACCCCCAATAGTTCTCTAACCTTGTCGGCACACTTAAAATGTTTGTTGTTGTTGTCTTTGATGATTTTCATATCCCATACTTACATCCTGAATAACACAACCTTCCACTCTCTTTCACCACCTAAATCAATGATAATCTCGTCAAGAGAGTCATGATTTGGAATAGCACCAGTATCAAAATCATATCATCTTATCCTTTCAAAAAAAATTAGTTACCTGACACCTTCGTCGTTCATTCACATTCCACGTTATGCACCTTCAAGGACACCATCACCCCATACATTAGGCATGATCATTTTACCCATCAAGGTACTTATTAAAATCCTTGATGAGCTCTACTATTTTGTAGAGGGAGAGTTATAGTATAGCATGCTATTAGGTAGAGTTTGGATGCATTCCATATGTTGTATCCTATCAACATTACACCGTTGTCTAAAGTATGTCACATGACCTACCGACCCAATGATATACTTATTCCTATGAAAAACTAGGGCTATTTTTACGAGGCCTCTAGTAACACTTTTGTTCCTGTATATAATTTACCTAATGATGAAACTTTTGAAGACATAATGTGACATCTTTCTCTAGGGCATTATCGAATCCTGGCCCTTAAATTTCTCCCTGCACCTAAAACATATGAGAGACTCACAAAACAACCTATGTACGAAACAAATGTCAAAGATATCACTCCCTTTAGTTGTGCCCATATGAGAACCAACCTTGTTTACGGATGGATTTATCATCCTTCCTCACACCGTGACAAACAATATCATGATAAACCTTTCACATCTGACTTATCATTCGTATATAATCAATCATTCGCCCAAGTTTATCTTCATCACCATGGTCAGAAATATTTTGGCTTGGGATGTTACAAACAAGGAATACATGACTTGGTCTTTGACCAATATCGGAATCCTCATGAGAGATTCAGACTAGGATTTGAAAAACCTTCCTTAGTCACTTTCGCAACTACAACACCCGAATACATAATAAAAATAGAGAGATCCCCTTCATCTTTACATGATGACTCTGTGGACACAGACAACACCATTTCCATTCCTCCTAAAAAAATTTATCAATACAATCATCTCAAGACCAATTACTTATTAGAATAATGACGGGATTAATACCTTTCCACTTATATTACTTGAAATGGGAGAGGAAGACTCTCCTATCATTTACATTCTTCAATTCCATGACAACTAATCCATCCTATCCTATATGGGGGAGGAGTAAAATTATGTTCAAAATACTCTACCACGTGACACATCTACACTCCTTAACGAATCCACTATCAGCTTTAACATAGGGACTTTGCTAGAAACTTATGTAGTCAAATTTGGTTAGGCTTTATATTTTAAATAATTAAAGGACTTTACCACCTTTCTTTCCAAGCACTGTTAGGTCTGCGCATATTTATACAATGATATTCCTAGTATTTATCCTAACATATTTTTCCATTACAATATCACTACAATTCCTAATGCTAAGCTCATCAAACAAAAGTTACAAAGGTCACATCCTCGTGTAGCCCAACTCATAAACGAAGAGTTACAATGTTTTCTCTCTGCTAGTTTCATCTTTCCCATCAACTAAACACAATGGGTATCTATTATCATGCTCGTAACCAAAGCTTGTACAAAGTTACATATTTGTACAAACTTCTAAGATCTCAATTTATCTTCTCCTAAAAATGAATTCCTCATTCCTAACATCGATCAACTTGTCGAGCTCACGACATACCATAAAATGATATCTCTTATGGATGGTTTTTCTCCGTATAATTAGATCCTCGTCACATAGGAGGACCAACAGAAGTAATCTTTCATCACCCCTTGGGGGAATTTTTGCTACCGAGCCATGCCCTTCAGAATAAAGAATGCAGATGCCACTTGTCAATGTGCCATGACTTAATATCTTCCATGATCTCATCCATAAAATTGTAGAAGACTACGTTGACGATATCCTAAGTAAATAAAAACACTAAAGGGACCATCTCATCTTCCTCAATGTCATCTTCTCCCACATTATTCAATACTTTCTTTACCTTACCCATCCAAATGTGTATTTTGTGTTCTCACCTGAAATATTTTAGGGTATATTGTATCTATCAGGGTCATTAGAGTAGGGGCTTCCAAAATCAAATCCATCATCGAGATGCCTCCTCGTTCCAATATCAAACAAATTTGTAGTCTCCAAGGTAGAATCAGTTTGTCACTTTATTTCTTATCTTTCATACCGCTTTCATCCTTTTCATTATCTCCTCCAAAAGGATTTCCATTACAAATGGGATGCCAATTTTCAAAATTCCTTTGAAGAACTCAAACAATATCTCTTATCACCACTTGTGCTCACACCTCCATGTGAGGGGATCCATTTTATCTATATATATCTTCCACCAACCATGCCTTTGGCACTATGCTAGCACATCGAGATGAGCATGGTAGAGAGAAGGACATCTATTCTGTAATTTACACTCTTCATGAATAGGAAGCTCCTTATACCAAAGTAGAAAATTTATGTTGTGCCTTGTACTTTGAAACTCCAAAATTTGTCACTACCCCTTAATCATAAGACTTATTTCATCACTAGTTTCAATCCTCTCAAAGCCATGCATTCCAAACCCTATCACAATGATTGCATCACCTGATGGATCACGCTTATGAATTAATTTTACCTAAAATTCATGTCTCACAAATCTATCGAGGGGAAAACCATTGGCGACCAACTCATAAAAGCTCCCTTCCCTAATAATCAATGACCACATGAACAATTTCCTAACGAGTCTATCAAAACCATTGATCAAGAAGAAACTCCCATCAAAATGACACTCTTCTTTGATGGTTCTTAGTGTCAGTAGGGTGGAGGTGTAGGTATCATCATCAAACCTCCTAGAGGAAATCCTATTAATCTATATTTTAAATTAAATTATGAATGCACCAACAACATGAACGAATATGAAGACCTCATTATCAATCTCCAAACCACTGTCATGTTGGGTGTTTAAAGAATTCACATCTATGGAGACTCCCATCTTATCATCAATCAAATCAAATCAAATTATCAATGTAAGAACAAAATTTTACAAAAATATAAAAACATTGCTAACATCCTCTTAGGATCATTCAATCGGTATATAATCCAAACAGTTCCCCACTCATCCAATAAATTTGAATACACCATGGATTCTCTCACGTTTCTTATCCCCTTATCAACTAAATATTTCAAGTTGTTCATTGTTATGCATATAATTGATCAACCATCACATACCAACGAACTCTCTTTTGCTAACCTTGTCAAGGAAAACTAACTAGACCTATGGTACACTCAATTCTATGATTATCTTTCTGAATCTAAAACCCCACCTAATATATCCTAGAATTCAAAAATATATTTTTTACAATGGTCTAAAAACTATGTCATCCTAGGTGACATCCTTTACAAATGTGGGTTTGATGCAGGGTTCATTTTAAGAGACCTCTTAGAAATCGGAGGTGGAAAATACCTGACGAATATCCTCAGAACCGGATTCGTGTAAAGGTGAATTTTTTTGGGGGTCCTATAGTAAAATTTTCACACGATTTTTAAGTGGTGTGACAAAAGGATGTAGATGCGTGATAGGATATTTCTTATCACGCGTCAACAAGATTGTTGACGCAAGTCAATGAGGTTTGTTGATGCGTGACAAAAAATATTTTGTCGCACGTCTGCAGCCTCCTCCCTCTAGTCGTGTGACAAAAAAATATCAATTTCGCATGTCAACAAACTCTCTATCACGTGTATTCTTCCTCCACACTCCTGTCACGCATCAAAAAACTCTCCCTGTCAGACATCAACAAACTCTCCTTGTCGTGCGTCAACAAACTCTTTTCCACGCGTATGCAACCTCCACCCTCCTATCGCGCATCTGTAGCCTCCGCCCTCCTGTCACTCATTTACTATACTTGATAATACATTTTCCCCTAGGTAGTATGAGTGAGCTAGTAGTATTCTACCTGGAGAATAATCTAGGATTATATAGGGGATAGTTTCAAGGGTAGGCAAAGCCGACCCCTAAAAAAATTAAACTGTAATTTTTAGGCAAACATGTCACTAACCCGCACTAGAAAATTCACCTTTTCAAATTTTTCAAAAATGGAATATTCGCCACTAAAATTATCCCTAGTTTGATGGAATGCTACTATTATGCCTCAAATCTCATGATTCCTCCAAAGCTATCCAAGAAATCCATGACAACATATGTGGTGGAATCTTCAATGGTTTGGATGTTGTTAAATGTGTCCTATGTGTGAAATGTCAACAACACTCCAACCTCACTCACATCCAAAGTCAAGCTCTATAACCTGCTCAGGGTTTATGGCCTTTCTCATAATGGATACTTGACCTCATTTGCCTCATCAACCCTTGTTCATCAAAATGACATCACTCTATCATCACCGATATTAAATACTTCAAAAAAAGGGTGGAAGTTATTCCCCTTACCTATGATAAATTCAATAATTTTGTTGACTTCATTCAACATCACATTATCTTTCGTTTTTGCATTCCTCACAAAATTATGACAAATAATAGTAAATCGTTAAAAAGAATTGAAAACTTTGTGACACCTAAAATATCCACAAGTAAATGGTAAAAAATAAACCTCTTAAAAACACTCAAAAAAATCTTCATGAAAATCGTTGATCAAGAAGGCAAGAATTTTCATCTCAAAATTTCATTTCCTCTCTGGGCCTATCGTACTAGCATCCATACTCCTATAGGGGATACTCCCTTTTCGTTAGTTTACAAATCCATGGATTTCCTCCCTCTTGAAGTCTAAATTACATCCCTCTATGCATCCCTTAAAGGATTCATCTTTGACGAGGATTATCGTCATGAGAACTTAACAAAAATCTAATTTTTAGATGAGCACCACCTAACATCCCTAGAAAATCATCAAGTCTATCAAGAAAACATCAAAATATCATACAATAAACATGTCAAATAATTTGACTTCAATATTAGTGATCTTATCCTCAAAGAGAATAAAAATGTCACTACTCTAGTAAGGATTCAACATGGGAAGTTTTCTCTAAACTGGATTGGTCCATATATCATCACTCATAAATATGGGTCTGGAGCTTATCACTTAGCCTCACTCGATGGTAAACATAAAAAGGAACCTCTAAATTCCTTGCACTTGCACCTTTCTATTATTAACACATCTACTTTCGTGACATTAATTACTTCAAATATCTCATTCCATCCCCAACCTATCATTCACTATTGTAATGATTTGGAATTATGTTGTCTGCTATCAGTATCCTATATTTACGACCTTAAAGATGAGCACCACGGATTATATCATTGTGTTTTCCAAATAGACATGTTCCTCTTGAGTAGGAATCCTACAACCATTACTTCCATCTCCCCTTTATCTTACCAACTGAAAATATGCTATGGGGTACACATGTGTAGTTTTTACAAACATCTATCCCTGTAAATGGTCTAATAGGAATTCCCTCATCTTAAATGAAGTCACAACTATATATATGAATCCATACTATCAAAAATATACATTGACCCCTCAAAGGACACCTATTAAACTTTACCAGCAAAAATACAGACTAATCCCTTGATGAACAACTGTTAGTCAAACTTACATCAAAATATGGCCATCTAAAATCAAAAATAAAATAATTGTAGACCACTCCCTTGAAGGATGGCTACAATAGGCTTCACATATCGATCTACCTTCACATCAAAAATCAAAATAATCAAGCATCATAGGAAATCTTTCCGAATCGATTAATTTTCCCATAAAAAATCCAAGTTCCCACATTGATCAATTTGGAGCAATAAAAATATAGACGGGACCTAAATCCTATAAAACCATCAAAGGAGAACCTAATCCCCCATTAAAACTAAATATGAACTCTTCCCATGTTGTAAGAAGGTATATAAGCTCATTCCATGTATATCCATGATCTTACATGTGACCAACTATTGTTAACCATATGTTAACATTTGTTATAAGGCCTCAAGTGCATTGGCATACATATTAAATTTATCATCAGATCATATATATATATATATATATATATATATATATATATATATATATATATATATATATATATGTATAATTATATATAATTAAACCTAGTTAAAAAGTAAACATCTGACATTTACTCTTGACCATGTTAAAGTGCATTAAAAAACATAGAAAATATCACTATGCTTAAGTCACATCACATTGACACTTAACATCATATCCATACATCTAATCTATTTAAGATCTGAAAATATCATCACAAACTCATATATAACATCATATGAAAATCAATTACATCACATGAAGAAAAAATCAAAATCATATATATATATATATATATATATATATATATATATATATATATATATCATCAAAATTTTATAAAAAATGCCTTAAAAGGGCTCTATACAACTGAATCATATATAGAAATATGCCTCTTATGTGGTTAAATGAAATTATAAAACCCTATGACCACCATGTCCTCCCTCTGGTCCTCCATCATGTCTAGAATATGTCATAGGTTGTGCAACACTATCATTGTTTACTGAGGTGGCCTGCCGAGGCGATTTACACTCACTTGCTCTATACTCTTCGCAACAGGGTGTATCTGGGAGACACTTTGACACAAGATGCTCGTAGTATCGCATCTCGTTTCCCAAGGAACAATACTGCTCTATAGTCACAAAACCTAGAGGTCTCACTTGACCTTGATCTTCTTACGACACTCCTCCTGCAGGTAATATGGCTTACCCTGCGCCCTTCTCTACTCCCTTCCCTCCACTCCCTGAGGCCTCACACACTATGCATGTCTCTGCATAATTTTCCTGTAGCACCTCCCACTACTTGGGATATTTATCCCTCTATTGTTGTATGGTATCACACTATAGGTGTGTTGTCTATCGCTCCTGTAGTAGAGAATATCTCCTAGAAATCTATATATTTCACATTACAAATTGGTCTCTCTCTATCTGTAAAACATAAAAAATATGCCTACAGTCTATCCAGACCCACATCCATACCCAACCATGAAGAAAATATAACATATGGCCTTCGAATAATATCATCCACCAATAAAATGTTGAGGTTCTCAACATAGTATGCCTCATCCCGCTCCACCCCATCATCTCAAATCAAGTCAAACCTCCATCACATGAAACCCAAAACATAGCTTGATGGGTTCCCTGACCTCCAAGGTAGACATGGTGGCCTCACCACAGAAATGTTCTCATAGACCCAAAATTGCAACAAAAATCATACATCCAAACAAATCTCTTCCATGTAACATACATCCATAGCTCATGATATACCTAAGATAATAAATTAGACCCCCATGCATACACTATTTGGTGCTCCATAATTCTAGCTACAACACCCGCTAGTATCCACGAAAAATTACCTCCTACTGAGTCTAGCACTGCATAACAAGAAATAAACAACATCACTATTGACATGAATTGGTTCCCTGAAACCTCTTCATCATTGTAACTCTCAATGTGAAAGCTCGTACAATATTTATGATGCCCAAGGAAACATCTCCATATAACTACCTCATAGTATCCAGACAATCCTCTCATATAATGGGAACTACCCTCTCCCGTTGAATATGAAGTATCAATATATGGTACACACCCTCTAGTGTCATCATCAACTCTTCAGTACAAAACTGGAATGTCCATGTACTTGGGTCCCATCTATCAAATAAATCAACCATGAATTCTGCATATCTTAGAATCTGCTGGTAATGGAAGAATCCTACGACAACAACGTCAGTCAAATGAGCCCACTCGACATCTTTTATATCACCTCTAATATCCACCAACATGTCTAGGAATCTATTACAGAGGTATATAGTATGTCTCACCTACAAAACAAGAAAAATCACATCCATTAGTCATTTAATCAAATCAATAACTAAATGCCATTGAATGTAAATCGGTAGTAATTTTCATATGTTAATTGATGGTGATCACACCAATCACCGCTGATCATACGCTCAAAAACAATTGAGTGTTCTAACCTACAAATGTTAAAAATGCATGAAAATCAATTAAAAAACATAAAAATAAAAAAGAAAATGACAAAAATATAACCTACTTACCCCTCTCCTCGGTCGCTACCTCTTCCGTCCACTTCTTCTCGCCCCCATCCCTTAAAAACACTTAAAATTAATCACTCACAGCTCTCAAATCCAAAATCAACAAGTGTAAATAAGCCATTTGCGTGCCTAACTCATTTTATATAAACCATATTTACATGATTATCGCTAATCAAAAATTATCTTTGATCGCGTCCCCTAACCACATGCAATCATTAATCATCACCGATCTAATCCCTTTTTACACATTTTATCAATTTTGGTTTCCTGGAAATTTTTCAAATACATAGTCTAGAGCTCATGTCTTTTCTTTGATGTCCAACACCTTGTCAAAAATATTTTTTGACCATTTTTGTAGACATTGTTGATGCTTGCCTATGACCCCTTAGTCCCACAGCTTCACACGCCCACGCGAAAGAACTCCCATTAGATCATCTCTCCTTGTAGTAATCTTTCTAAACCACACAAATTTAGGATGTACACATTATCATTGACCTCCTATGGATGTATAATGTCCCCTACCAAGTGTTTCCAATACTATTACCATCTCTACATATTCCTCTTGTATGGTCTTTTCACTACAGTCAAACCATGGAACATCTTTTAAGAAAACTTATCTAATCAATCTAATTCTTTTCAATCCAATGACCAACATAGTTAGACATTGGCTCGAGGAGGGAACAATATCCTTATCATAAAATTGGAGCATCTCCCCACTAGTTTTTGTCTCGCAACTTGTGCCTACAAAGAGCTCAATAAAAAGGGAAAATTGTAGACAACACTTTATCACCCCTAGGTGAGCCTACAAAAATTAGTCACCCTATGATTATTTACATTTTTTTCACTATCCTAAGTACATTACCCCTTAATCTAATTGACAACAATAAAAAATCATTTACCCACATATAATCTCATTTACCCTCATTTAACCACCTGAAATAAATCTAACCTAAATTACCATAAGTATCCCAACTCCCTAACCTCTTCCTACCTGGATACCTAACATCCCATTGTTCTCAAACAAACTACAAGCCTTGGATGACAAGTGGTTTCAACCTTTTTCCATCCTCCCTTATTTGTTTTAAACCTTTTTTTTTACCAAAATTGATAGTGATACATAATTAATGGTGATCGTTGTAGATGTCATTGATCCTATGTAAATTCCACCCTACCTAATTTCTCAGTTAGACAGATCACACATATTGGATTTCTAGATCTCTCCATGACATCAAGACACTAGAAGATATCCACACTATGTTATCCTCCTTTCAAAACCCTCATCAAACTATCAATCAGCCATTGGGAGCTTCACCAGCCTCAACAACATTAAAAAAGGTTAATGTATCTCAGTTTTTCATTTTAAATCATTTCTTACATATGTTATATCCTATAAACACTCATATTCACATTCATTATAACCATCATACTCTCTCTCTCTCTCTCTCTCTCTCCCGTTTCGCTCTTTGATCAACCTTTTAGCACTTTAGTCAAATTTAGCAGTGATCACTATTGATCTAGCCCCACACTCCCTTTACCACCAATTATCCCTTTATACGTGTCTAAACCTCTGAATTCTACATCTTCTCTATTTCTATAGTACCTCTAGTTCATCTTGGTACTACCAAAGTCTATCCTGCATCAATCATAGTCCGTTTATTAGCCCTTATTAAAATAGACCATTTTTTCCTCAATCGTCATTGATTCCCAATCACCTTCGATCCCTATCATTTCAATCATTTTATTAGTTATCACATATTTATCAATATTTTTCAGCCTAATCTCTTTTCTTTCAAGATGTATTATATGTAGACGACCGTTCTAGGCGCATCACACCCCATTGCAAGCTTCTATGACATCGCAAATGTGCAATAACATTTTGTGTGGGATTATTCCAATATCTCACATGAGCTTAACATGTGTAACATTTACTTGGCACAAGAGATCGAAGAAATCGAGAAACAACTTGAGATTATATGTGAAATACAAGATGCGGTAGAACAAGCTTGGTTCAACTATTTTTTGGAATTTGAGATCACAACAACCCTAACCTAGGCCACCTATCAACCAGAGCAAGATATCTCTATCCTCTTGAATTATAATAATATTTTCATTATCTTATATTATTATCATATCACTTAATTGTAAAAGACAAATTGACACACTTCAAGGAAGCCATTTGGATTCTTGGGATCGACCTTTTTCAAGAAACTAGTTTAATCATTATTTAATATTTATCTTGTCTAAATGTATTTGTATATAGGTATTTTCACTTGGTGAAAGGAGGAGTCTCTTGCATTGTTCATATATTCACTCATCGCGACATTGTGTTTTTCAGCACAGGTATCGTTAAACCCTACTTTATTTATATTTTTTGCTATTTCAACACAATAACAATAAATCAAAAATAACCACAAACAATACGATATATTATAAATAAGATTTAGGGAAAATAAAATGTTTTGATTGTACACGTATTTCATTATTAAAACACTCTACACATATATTGGGCTACATAAAAAACACTTTAGTTAACAAATATCTATGAAATGAATATTAGAAACTAGGCTGCAAAAGTTTTTAATAATTTAAAAGAACATTAAGAATTATCAGAATATGGACAAAGACTAGACAATATATAGTTCACAACATATTGAACATTAAATAAAATATTTTCCTAACTTCGTATGACTTAATTGACTTCGTTTTAATGATTGTTTTTTTAATTTTAATAAAATTAAATATATCTATGCCCTAATTATCATGAGAATTTCATAAACGTTTTAGAAACTAATTTTTGTTATAAAAAACAAAAAGACCTTATATAAAGAAGATGTTTTACGCCACTTCTATATTATTATTTCTAGTTCACCATTATAGGCTCGTGCAACAAGCATATTGTTAAATATTTATATTAATCTATCATCAAATTGTTATGTCTAATTCAACAGTATAGGCTCGTGCATCAATCTCATATTGTTGAATATTTATATTAATCTATTCTCAATTTGTTACAATGAGAACTTAACATTCCTATTTTAAAAAGAACAATAAAATAATAATGTTGTTAAAGTGAAAATAAGAGCTATAAATTTAAACACCACACTTAACATCCTTTTTAGATTTATGTTTTAAGTGTAATAATCTCATTTAAGTGTTTCAAGAGTGGTGATTATTAGTTAAAGATATTTCCATGTGTAAGGAAATCCAAATTACCTTAAAAAATGATCTTATATGAAATCCATCGGGATGTCTATGGTTTCTCTCAAAACTAAAATGCACTAGTTAAAAAATATTCATACAATATTCTTGTCAATTCTCATATGTGTCCAACACATTGAGAAATTCCAAATCCATATCATGTTAATATCCTCAGTGTGACACAATTCCACACGCCTTAGAATATTTAATTCCATATAAAAGTTATAGGCAGCTTGGTGGAATTAGAAGGTGGGTGCAAAATTTGCATAATTTATTAATCTCATCTTAGGAAATCATTATCTAAATGTTGCTTAATATCTTTTAAAATATCTGTAATTGTATCATATTCCTTTATAAAACATACAATATGCACATTTGACATGGGTTCAAACATGTCTTAAGAAAATCTCTTCTGCTAAATCTCCTTACAAAAATGTTTGATAGAATTCTTGACAGAAAAAATAGTGTAACTAAAATGAAATAATATACATACCCAAACACTTTGACTCTATTATTTAAGGTGTTATAGTTGATCTTCACATTGAACCTTCCTCCCATTTTCATTATTTGTAGTTTGGTGAACACATTACAACCAACCAATATACATACTAAAATAAACTTATATTATTAATACTTAAAAAAATTTAAATATATGATAATTATTATGCTTGATTGACGCAATATTGTTTAAATTCAAGAGTAGACAAGTGTGATGGGGAACATGTTCTATGTGAAATTAATTAACTTTGCACACATAACAAACCACCTTTTTAATATCAATTTTATGTGATATTTATGTCTCTTATATGTTGAAAAAGATACAAAAGTTTGACTTTGAAGTTGTGCCTTTTTGGTGCTATAGATGTTTCAAAACTGGACAATTTATTGCTAATTGTGAACGACCCAAGCACATTGACACTAAATCTTCTTAGTGGAAAGACTCTCTACCTTATCATTATACAGTGAACGCCCCCTCTAATTTGGTTCTCAATCATTTATCGCCCTGCTCGGAAAGTAGCTCCTCACGGGATGATAGTACGGAGATGGTTGTTAAGACCCCCTAGCCCAATATTCTAGTGAGCCCTAAGGGGTTGTCCACTGAGAAAAATCTTGATCCACAAACACATGAAGTGGAAAAGGATAATCCTTTCTCTCCTTGTATAAATGGCACATATGAGCCAATTAAAGGTATTGAAATTGTACTTCCTATAGAGGAAGTTTCTGATGGGTAGAAAAAGGTTCATAACTAGAAGAAATCTACTCACAGAAAAATCACTTCCACCTCCTAGAGACATTGTCTCTTTTTTCTATTATCCAGTCATTCCTTTACTACTACTGCTTTAGCCAGATATCAATTGTGACTATTGTTTGTTGTAGTATTGTTGGGTAGTGTGTTTCTTGCTTTCTCTTTTGTACTCAATGCTTATTCTCCATTTTGACCCTTTTTGTTGTTCCTGGGTAGGATCCTAGTCAAAGAACCTTTTACCATTAATAAAAAAAGATATAACATTACCACTTATGGATGGGAAAACACAGATTATTTGGAACGCATTCTTACATTTTTTATTTTTTTTCAAATTCATATCCACATTGAGAGAAGGGGACAAAACACTACAATAAGAAATATGTTAGAATTGTAATATGCAAAGTTGCATTATTCTTGATAAATTTATAGTACCAAATCTGACTACTTATTATACATTACAAGATCTCTACTTTATAACTATGTGCATTAATCTCATTAGTTTCTTAAAAATGGGAATAATACATTCATATGCACATTTTCCCCCTTTTTTTCATTTTTTCCATGTTTCAGTGGAGTTGCAATATTGAAGGAGTTGGAATTAATGCATAGGATCCTTGAAAGGTAGAGGCATCGAAAAAGTATGGGGTAAAGAAGAGTAGGTTACAACTTTAGGTTGGCCACTTTTAGGTCTCCATAAAATCTTTTCAAAAAAGAAAAGGGTCCTACCTCTACCATATGTGTAAGATATTTTAATTTACAATTTCCTTCTTCAAGGGAAAAAGGGAGAAAAACTTATAGTAGTCAAATAGGTGAAAAATCTTAGGTTGTTCATTAATTGTTTACCCACAGAAATTACAGGCCCCACCATCCCCAAGTTTTCATTGTATGTTGCCTAACATCATAATAATAATTGTAAAGGAAAGATCACCTCCAATTATACTTTCTCCATATAGTCAGTTGGATGTATAACTAAATTAATTATTGCATTATTGGTCCATAACAATGGGGTGGGTCAAGTTATTGAAAAATAAAGGTAACCTTTGGGCTCTAATGCCAAAGGGTATTAGTAAGCAATATTTTGATGGTGCAATGATAGAAAATCTAGGCTTGACTAGAGGTGAATTTGTGTTTAGAGATGCAACAAGATAGTTGATTATGATACTTGCAGTTAATATTGGCAACAATTTGAATAACCATGTGGAAGGGCCATATATGTTTAAGAGGTTAGAGGAATCAATGTTGAGAGGATGGAAACACCTCATTATTGAAGGGGACTCACATATTTAGAATAATGGGATGAGTAGAGGAAAAAATGAATGTGGTTGTTTTGGGGTAGTGTGAGAGGAAGGTTAATGGATTTTGGCCCGCTTAGAGTATGCGTGATTTGTACGTATAAGAAGAACTTGGAATGAAGTCATTGACAAAGTGGAAAATTTGGGGATGAAACCCATGTTTTATTTGAAGTGTGTAATCAATATTAGACCATGAATTTATCAATAAAAAGAGGGAATTGGTGGTAAGTGATGCAATGTATTTTAATTCAAATAAGGATAGTATATCTCTAAGAGAAAGGTGTAGGTAGGATGCAGGGTATAGTGGATATGAATTTCCCTTAAATTATGGTCAAGGGGTGATGGGATCAAGGCGAGGACATAAATTTTCATAAACCACGCATATACATGGTAGGTAAACCTAGTCATTCATTTAAGAGGACTGTGATTTTAGGCAACAAGACCTTCAATAATGTGTGAATAGATTTCAATTTCTAATCCTTGTTGTTAAAAAAGGGTATGGATGTGGGAGATAAAAGCATCGGTAAATCCGTCATGAAAAAGAGTATTGCTAAATGATGGAATGAATGAGTTCTATGTGATATTAAATGGAGAACCCAACAGTAAGTTACTTGATTGTCCTGTTTTTCCCTTTTTTTTTGTATTATTTTGTTTCACCCCACCCATTTTCCCATTTTCTTGAGCCCTGTTCTTGGTCCTAACTATGGATGGATTTTTTATTTTATTGAAAAGAACCGTGGATGGCTTTTGAATTTGGGTGTTCGTAGTTATTGTTTTTTACAATTTTAATGTCATGACATTGATCAAGTTTAGTTTTGCGGGATCTATTTTGGTAAATGGGCCACTGATATATTTTTTATGTTTTACTTGAAATCATTGGGATGTTTTTAAAGGGAGAATTGCCATGTGCTTTTAGGCATTAGCTGGAAAGACTATTGGGTTGATACCCATTGGAGCAGGGGACCTGTAGATGTTATCTTCTTGTCAAATATGTATTACCTACACAGTTGTATATGATTAGGTGAAATAACAAAGCAAGTGAATACCCCCTTTGAATGAATCTAGTCCCCAATACTCTCGTCTATCAAGATTCTAATAGTTTAGTTTAAGTTGAAACTGCTATAGACACTCAAAATTTACACGCTCATTTTTTTCACTATACCATTATTTTTTACAAAAATCCATACACTCACCACATCATATTATTCTTATGAAAATCATAGATTTATCACACTATTTAATCACACCATATAATCAAAATAATTTATCCGAGGTTAAATATTCCCCATGTTCGAGTCCGCTAAACCCCCTTCATTATCACATCTAATCCCTATACTAAGTCATATAAAATATACACCCCTCATCACCCTTATCATTTCTCAATTAATTAATTAAATATATCAACTCCCCATATCCTAAGTCATATACAATACCCCTTTATCTTTATTCAATCAATTACTTAAATACAACGATATTTCATACCCACCATTTAATCGCACTACATTATTAAAATCATTTATCATAAGTTATACACCATATCTCTCACCTTTATCTAATTAATTAAATATATCCTTATTTAATTAAATCAACATTCCATACCTTACCCATCCTTATTTATTTAATTAAATATACAAAAATATCATACTATTCTAATTCACCTAAATAAGTTCTCTAAATATTATTTAAACCCACCCCTAATTCTTTATCCCGACACATCAATCATGGGTATTTTTATAAATCTCTCATTATCTTATCACAATCTTATATTATCATAAATAATCATATATTTGTACGAATGATATATCTTAATTAAACAACCTAATATATATCCTAAACAAACCTAAGCTAAAATAAAATATAATCTAACTATTTTCTAAACAAACATGACACCTCATATGACATCACAACACATTAAAAAACAAACCCATATCCTATCCCTTGAATACACAAACAAATAAACTTGAATTAGACAATTGTTTTAACTATTCACTAAATAAATTCGAACTGGCTGAAATCATCGGTGATTGGTTAAATCATCAACGATTATTTAAGCCCAAATACTAACCCTTATTTAGGATTATCTTCTCATACTCTCAAACCTCAGTTTTTAATTAGAGTCTATTGTTTTTGTACTTGTATCCATGTCAACATGATATCATCCAGCCTGTTCACTTCTAATCGAAAAGCAAGTTTGAAGATTGTTCTGGAGCCTGTCAGGACCAACAAATCATCATTCAACTACAATTCCAGGTTTCCCAAAATTCAATCCACAAATTCTAATTATCAACATATCATGGAGCTCAATTTGGTATATATTCAATTCTTATGGACACTCCCTCAATTTCTCACAACCTGCAGCTTCAAAAACATGCAAAAACAATGGGCCTGGAAGCAGCTGTGTGATTTTTACATTGATTGCCAATAATTATGGACCTGCGATAAAATTTCCAAAGATTGACTGAATCACTAGTGATTCATAGAAATCACTAGTGATTCTCTACATCACTAGAAATATCTTGAATTTAAATTTTCGACGCATTTTTATTTTTGTAAAACGGAGCTATGGTTCTCAAGTTATCGTTAAAACATTAGAGGTTGGTTTATTATCAGATCCATAGCTTCACCATCAATAAAACCATCATCCACAACCTTCTTCTATCTAGTAACATCATCATTTCAGTATTATTTGTCAATTGAAATTAGATAATTTCCTTTTATGCACAACATTACTTTAATTATTCGTCGTTTAATAATTTTAATTAATTTTGTCTCAACATTTATAAGCCTGTGTATACTTTATCGAAATCACCAGTGATTCCCTTAATCACTGGCGATTGGCCTAATCTCCAGTGTTTCCTTTCTACCAAGACCATTTATTAATATAGCTTATCTTTCTAGTATCCAAACCCTATCTTTTGCCATCATTCTGCCTTCGCAAGCCCCTGTCAAACCATATCAAACTCCCTTGAGCCATCCATAACATTTTGTTGATCATCTTAATCAATTCATCTCTCAGCTTGCCTTTATAAGTGCATCAATCATCTGAACCTTTTCTCCCCTTAGCCATATTATGATCCCAAACTCCCTTTGGACAAAGAATCACCATCATACCAACATATAGCCTGGACCACGTTAGTCCCTTTTCCCTTGCATTGATTGGTTATATCGTTTGTCATTATGTTATTATCAGTTATCATATTATCATTATTCGATAAATTTCTCGACAACGGATTGCCATCCTTGCAAGGAAGTCCTTTTACTTATGGGGGCTGGCCTTTGCCAGGCAATCCGCCATATAATTATCTAATCCCATCTTGTGTAGTGTTTGTGATTGCAGATTTTTTTGGCAGGACAGGAGCTTATATTTTTGTAAAAACAGAGTGCAACATCACATGTCATCCACAGGTATCTCTAAACCCCGCCATTTTTTAGGTTTGGTAAGTTTTATTACCTTGCTTATTAGGCTAAGTTGAAGAGGTAAAATTTACTCTAAGCAACTACAACAAGTCTACTAAAATCCAAACCTATCAAAATTACAAGGCCACTATGGGACAACATGCATTATTAAATCGCTATTTTATTTTACCTATAAAAAATACAAAAATAATGAAGCCAACACATGTATCGGGTTGTCTGTGATGATTTCAAAAGTAGATAGCACTGAAGATGCCTAATTGTCTAATCCCATCTTGTGTAGTGTCTGTGATTGCATATTTTTTGGCAGGACATGAGCTTATATTTTTGTAAAAATGGAGAGCAACATCACACATCCTTCGTGGGTATCTCTAAACCCCGCCATTTCGAGGTTTGTTAAGTTTTATTATCTTGCTTATTAGGTTAAGTTGAAGAGGTAAAATTTACTCTAAACAACTACAACAAGTATAATAAAAGCCAAACCTATCAAAATTGCAGTGCCACTATGGGAAAACATGCATGATCAAATCGCTAGTTTATTTTACCTATGAAAAATAGAAAAATAGTGAAGCCAACAAATGTATCAGGTGGCCTGTGATGATTTCAAAATTAGATAGTACTGAAGATGCCTAATTGTCTAATCTCGTCTTGTGTAGCGTCTGTGATTGCATTTTTTTTGACAGGACATGAGCTTATATTTTTGTAAAAACGGAGCGCAACATCACACATCCTCCATGGGTATCTCTAAACCCTGCCATTTCGAGGTTTGTTAAGTTTTATTATCTTTCTTATTAGGTTAAGTTGAAGAGGTAAAATTTACTCTAAACAGCGACATCAAGTCTACTAAAAGCCAAACCTATCAAAATTGCAGCGCCACTATGGGACACCATGCATTATCAAATCACTAGTTTATTTTACCTATGAAAAATAGAAAAACAATGAAGCCAACACATATTGGGTGCCTGTGATGATTTCAAAATAAGATAGTACCGAAGATGCATGCATTAATTTCATAAGTATATTTCCCTGAAAGCATATGTTTTTAATTTTAGATAACCTAGTACAGACGCGGATGTAGCGGAAGGGGTAGATACTTGGGGTGCAGAAAAAACAACGACAACCTATGTTCTAAATAGAAAACACATATCTACATAAGGCAAGGAAAAAATGCAAAGAAGAAGACAAACCTTTTCTGCATTGGTGGGGATGGTGCACAAGAATCTTCAAGGGAAGAATGACAGGAGAGGTCGAAATTAGAGAGGAAGAACCAACGAAAGAAGAAACCAAAACAAGAAAAAACACAACAAGATATGAATAGCTTTGCCGACTATAGGCATCGCAAAACCAACACATGCCACATAATGTAGGTAGACATAAAGAACTAAAAAAGGAGGGGGTGACAACTAGCCAAAACCGATGACAAGGTGAAGAAAGCTCGACGATGACATCGAGGAGCTTAACCATGTGGTACACCTCTGGTGTAGCAAGATCCTATTGAATTTGTATCTTAGTGAATAAGTACTTTATGAATGCAATCTTTTTTATTATTCGTAATGGTTTAACCAGTTCAAAAAAAGTTATAAATTTTCAAGTTTTGAAATGCATATTTTTTAATAAAATGTATTTAAATATATATTTATTTAATGGATTATTAGTTAAGTTTTTTTAATCTTATATTCTCATTTTTCACTAGATCCATTCATAATGATGTCATGATACTTATTATGGTTGTCATTTCATTTACATATGTGTTATTAAACCAATTTTATTTCAATTTGTACACATATTTATAACACAATAACATTATTAAATTTATTGCCAATTAATTATAGATAATTTAGTGTTAATTATTTTAAAATAATTCAATGTTAGCAGCTAAGCCTTAGAATTATGTGCACCTAATCCATGCAAGCTTCAAATTCAATAAAAAATTTTAGGTAGAGACTAGCTACACTGAAACTCTTAATATTATTATTATTATTAGTCTGCTAAGTGACACTCTTGTCAATCTTAGTTTTTTTGGACTCTCAAGACCATACATTCAAATTTGTATCACTCTAAAGACCATACATTTTAATCCATAAAATAAAAGCATTTATTGTTAGGATTTGACATGACATGGTTTCCATAGAGACCATTCAATAATACACATATGTAAACAAACGTTGATAACTAGTATATACATTTTTATTTATTTTTATTGAAAAGCATAACTATGTATTAATAATAATGAGGTACTGTGTATTAAGTATATACATTTTAAACATAATTCTTAAAAAATGTTTGAAGATATGTCACTTTTATTATTTATATCTAGCTAAAATTACAATCTTGGTAAATAACATGGACGCTAGACATCATTATATAGACTAAATATTATGGTTTTTTATTGACTTATCTAATTAGTAAGAAAAATATATTTAAAATAGTAAACAAAGGAATTCAAATTTTAATACTAAAATTATAATTTGAATAATGACCATGAATTTTTAAGATGTAATTAACCAGAATTATGTGACAGACCTCATTTTAAAATATGGTTTGAATTTTTCCAATATTTTACATCCATTTCTTCTTTAAAACCCATGATGTAAGGAACATTTATTAAAAAGAAGAACACCTTTTTAAATAACACAAAAAAACATTTTACAACCAACTAAATTAAATGGAATAAAGAAATGAAAATGTTTATTCTCATTATTGTGATACCACAAATAATTATTTACCAAGCATAAAATAAAGATAACTAAAAGGAACTTAGACATTCTTTTGAATCTAAATTCACATAATAAAAGCCAATCCATTTAATTCCATAACATTTGATCTGGAAAAATCTAAAATGACACTCCTTTTGATAGATTTTGGAAAATCTAAAATGTCACTTTTTTTTATTAGATAAGGTAAAAAACAGGGATCGGCTCCCAGGGGCCAGAAACAAGAGAGGAACAAAAACATAAACTAACAGGAAAGATAAATCCAGATAAGGGTCCTAGAAAAGTGAGTTAAACAAGCTTAACTCTTACAATGCAGGATCAGGACCTCCAAAAGGACAAAACAAGACAAGAAAAAACAGGGCATCATAGTTCGCCCAAAGTCCGCAAAATGTCACTTTTTTTAATGTTATGGTCAATACACATTTGTTTTTCTGAATCTAAAATGTCACTTTTTTTGAAATAAGGATAACTAAAACGAACTTACACATTTTTTCCTGAATCTAAATTCTTACAATAAAAAACAATCAGTTTAATTTCCGGAACATTTGATCTGAAAAATCTAAAATGATTCTTTGTTTGATAGATTCTAATTCCACAATGTTGTGGTCAATACAAAATATTGTAATAATGAAAACATCAACATTATAAATAACTTCTTTCTAGAGACATTCAAACAAAGTTTGTAGGAATCCATTGTCACTCCTTCAAGGTGAGTGTGATAATCCTTTTCTGGGTAAGCTTACCATGCAGACAAGACACATGTTATGCATCTCCAACCATTGAAGAAGACAATGACTTTGGAAAATGCGTCGCTAATGGCAAGACATTTGCAATGCATTATGCCCCCATTGAAAATCCTCGATGCATACCAAACACTCATACTCATATGAAATTGTTATTGTAGGTAGCGCCTCCAATGACTCCATCTCTTACCCCAAATCCGCCTCATCTTCCTCTTCCTCTTCCTTTGCCTCTTCGTCCTCTATAAACGCTTCTTTACTTGTTTGGTATAGTTGGTCATACAACTCTCTAAACCTGTCTAAAATATCATTATGAAGTGGGTCAATAGAACAATCCCCATTCGTTAACATATCAAATTTGGTAAGAAATACAATGAATTCATATAAGAAAGAAGTGATCGGAGGGTTATAATTGATGTGGTGAAGCAGAATTAGGTGTTGTGGAAGATCACAAACTTTGAATAGGCAACATACATTCTCGTATCTCCTACACATGTGAAAAGTGAGCTCAGAAATCTACTGCACAAGAGCTGCAATATCTAAGTAAGTATTCATGCCATTTGTCATTTTTGGCTACAGTCACTTACTTGAATATGATGTGGGAGATTGGTCCTGTTAATTGATGGGAATGATCATTCTTTGAATCGGACCAATTTGTCTATTTATGTACCAAGGATGTAAGGAACATTGATGTAAGACTTTCTACATCAAACATACAAGAATACTAGCAAATGAGGTTTCATATTTGATGATAACAAAAAGTAGAAACTAGAAAAAATTGGGTTCCTTTAGCTTTACGAGCTTCCTTACTTCAACAAGCCCCAAAATATTATCCAATACTTGATCTTGCACATCCATGAGGGATATTTATACTTCACGAGACGGTGCATGATAATCACCCCTATACTTATTAGTAATTAAAATAGGTTAGTGAATAGAGGAGATGACCTGGTGCAAGACCTATGTAACAATGATGAGATTGAGGAAATTTGTGATCTCTTAAATTATAAGAAAAGTGGGCACACCTTTCCCATAGTGAATATTAAGATTTGTCGTCACTTGAAGTTGCACCATTTGCTGAAGCTAAGATCAACACCTCAGTGAAACATGGAAAAACCTTCAAAGTGTGAGACAATGAATCCTTCAAGGTAAATATCTAGGTGAAAAGGTTAGTTCCTTTCACTCCAATTCATTGCAACTAATTGAACCAACTCTATACTCTATTACTACCTAGTTTTAATCTACGATTTCCAAGGAACTATTGTTTAGAAAGATGAAATATTGAATAAAAGCTAATGTGAAGTACCAAAATGAAAGTGGATTCCCTCATTGAGATGAAAAATGAGAGGGAAAAATATAAATCCAAGAAGGCAGAAACAAGACACATTCAACTATGTAACTATCAAACTATGATTCTCTACCAAGTGACACAAAGTATGGAAATCATACAAATATAACTCACACACAACATGCCATAAAACAATAGAAAGAAAAGAATACAACAACACAAGTTAAAGAGCAAAAGGGGAACCAAAATAAAATATATATAATTAATTATAATATGCACATACTATTAAAATAATGGTGAAGCTATTGAGTGTATTGCATTAAACCAACATAGAAGTTTACAACTTAGAATATTTGGCCACACAAAAGGGTAATATAACCTCAAGTATTCAAGAGATAATGTTTTTTAATAAAATTGAGTTACATATATAGAAGAAGGAGAAGGGGGAGAGGAAATATGAAATCAATAAGTTCACCCATTTATCCAACAATGAAGGACCACTTGGCATTCAAGTGTGCATACCCAACATAAGGAAAAGAGACTTTCACAGAATCCATACATAAAAATTTCCACGAGTTTGGTTTTTACATTTTTGGCCCAAAAATACACTTTATTGTGACCCAAAATTGATTGTAACATGTAGTAGTCCTCAATACCTTTCCAATGATATCATTTTTTTCTTATTTGGTGACATGGATCAAACGATATGAGAATTTAAAGATTATCATGTTGTTTTACATAGTTGACAGCCATATGGCCATCAAATTTAACCTATGGGTTTCTCATACTGACGTGTCAAATCCTCATTAGATCCTAGAGTCTCCCTTTCTATTCTAGAGATTTTGAGGAAGTGGTGGATTTTTAGGATCCATGGGAAAAGAGGAGGCCACGGAAAAATAGGATCCATGGAAAAAGAGGAAGCTACGAAAAACTAGGATCTACAAAGAAAGAGGAAGCTGCTGAAAACTAGGATGCATGGAGAAAGAGGAAGCTTTTGAAAACTAGGCTCTGTGGAAAAAGAGGAAGCCATTGAAAACTAGGATCCATAACAAAAGAGGAAGCTGTATAAAACTAGGATCCACAGAGAAAAAGGAAGCCAAGGAAGACTAGGATCCTTAGAGAAAGAGGAAGTTGTGGAAAGCTAGGATCCATGGAGAAAGAGGAACTTATGGAAAACTAGGATCCATGGAGAAAGAGAAAGCCACAAAAAACTAGGATCCACAAAGAAAAAGGAAGGTGTGGAAAACTAGGACCTATGGAGAAAGATGAATCGATATAAAAATAGGATCTCTAGAGAAAGAGGAAGCCGTAGAAAACTATGATCCAAAGAGAAAGAGGAAGCCACAAAAAAATACGATTCACAGAGAAAGAGGAAGCCACAAAAAATGAGGATTCGAGGAGAAAGAGGAAGAAAAATAAAACTTGGATATGCAAAGAAAGAGGAAGCCTTGGAAAACTAGAATTTGTGAAGAAAGAGGAAGCCAAAAACAACTAAGATCCATGAAAAACGAGGAAGTTGTGGAAAAATAGGATCTGTGGAAAAATAGGGATTCACAGAAAAATTAAGGATCCAAGAAAATATAGGGATCCACAAAAATTTAGGCATGTGTGGATTCCCTTTGATTTGTATCTAAGTTGTCCATATAAGCATGATTTCTTATTCGACAACAAGGACCCAAGAACAATAGTTACGGTGTGCCTCCTAACCTCCAAATTGGTTGGTGTGGAAAGATGGACAAAAATAAACAAGAAATTTATGCATATTGTGCACAAGATGGAAAAAGGGATGCACTACAACTTGTCCCAATATATATCTAAGGGCATTTATAAATATGCGGGGACCACACATATGAAGGGGGGAAAGTTCATCTATGACACCATCCTCCTTCTCCTAGTCTTCAATGAGATAGATTTTTCAGAGGGGAGCGAGAAGCCAAAGTAGGTATAGCCTAGGGAAAAGAAGTCACCCACAAAGAAATACAAGGATTTATTGGCCCCTTCCACCCTTAATGCATACAAAGCTAGAATCAATAACTGCTTGAGGCATTTAAGTGATGTCCTTAAAGGGGACTGGTGGATACTGTGCCCAGGGAAAATTTTAGTGGCGAATATTCGTAACATGGCGAATATTCCATTTTTGAAAATTTTGAAAAGGCGAATTTTTTGGCACGGGTCAGTGACCTGTTCGCCTAAAAATTACACTTTAATTTTTTTTAGGGGTCGGCTTCGCCTACCCTTGAAAAATATCCCCTATATAAACCTAGATTATTCGCCAGGTAGAACACTTCTACTTCACATTTTTCAACAATATGATATATCCCGTATTATAGACGCGCAACAAGGGGGCAAGTTATTGACGCGTGACAAGGAGGGTTTGCAGACAAGGAGATACTGCAGATATTGACGCATAGTAGACGCATGACAAAGAGTTTGTTGAAGCGTGACATGGAGATTTTTTCGATGAGCAAGAAGAGGGCAGAGGTTGCAGACGCGCGATAGGATATTTGTTGTCGCGCGTCAAAAAAATGCATTGACGCGCATCAATAGACCTCAGTGACGCGGGTCAACAACCGTAATGACGTGCGTCACTGAGGTCTGTTGACGTGCATCACTGAGGTCTGTTGACGCACGTCAATGAGGGTTATTTGTTGACGCGTGACCTTGACGGATAGTTGACGCGCGACAAGGAGGTACAACAGATATTGACGTGCGTCATTACGGTTGTTTACGTGCATCACTGAGGTCTTTTGACGCGCGTCAATGATTTTTTTGACGCGTGACAGCAAAATCTCCCATCGCGCATCTGCAGCCTTCTGTCGCAGCACTTGACAATCAGGCGAAATTTTTTCATACAACCCCCAAAAAATTCGCCTTCTCGCGAAACCGGTTCTGGGGATATTCGCCAGGTATTCTCCACCTTCGATTTCCAAGAGGTCTCTTAAAATGAACCCTGACTGTGCCAATTTCCAAAAGAGGTAGAGGGAGAAGCAATTTTTTTTATAATGTAGCATTACTCCCTGGAATGGTTTAAGATGAAAAGTGAATAAATGTGTCCTTATGACAATTTTCCCCTTGCCTTCAATGTAGAATAATTTCTGTGATTCGTAAAATGGATCAGGGATGCCAAAAAGATGAACTGTAATGCAAACATACATACCCTCCAAGTATATAAGGGAGGGGGGAGGAGGGAGGCAAGGAGAGGGGAGAGGGAGATAAAAAAGGAGATAGGGAGAAGGGAAGAGGGTGGGATCTGAGGGTGTGAGTGATAGAGGGAGAGAGATATAGAGGGGGAGAGAGAGGGAGTGGGAGGGAGAGAGGGAGGGAGGGAGAGGCTGTGAGTGGGTGAGAGGGATGGATGTTAGGAAAATCCTATGTTAGTGCTCACATTGTGTTAGTGGTGAGCAATTTTATTATGTGAGTTAGTTAATGCGTGAAAAATAGATTAAGTTAATATATTATTGTAAGTTGTTAATACAACTTCCTAAGGAGATTGTGGAGTGATTATAGGAATGTGAGGTTTTAGGACAACTCATCTATATTAGGGTGAGTGTTTATAGGAGAAACACTTTTTATTTTTAATGTTGAGATGCAAATATAATTTTTGTATGAATTGAATAGTACAACAAAAGAAGCTTTGTTATTTTATGTTCTATTTATGAAAAAATCTGCTGATTCCATCTCATTTGGTATCAAAGAAGGTATGGGTATAGGAGATTATGTGAAGGACTGGATGAGAAAAATAATATTTTTTTGGAAATCTTGTAGTATTAGTAGCTTGTTAGGTATTTTGGCATGTGCTTCTCCGGATCTCTCTTGTCATTATTATTTATTGTTGTGCATTTTGCATTTGTAATATATTACAATACATTTAGATGTGTTGGGCACTCTAAGGATCAACTTTTTTCAAATTGTCTAGAGAATTGTAAATTATAACCTTCCTTTTAGGCATTCGACATTTCAAACACCATCAAACCTCACCATTCACTACATATTACTTTAGAATTCCTATCAGAAGACCTTTGAGTTTGGAGAAATGACATGTAATCATTTTCTTCATACAAATCTAATTCGTTGTAGGGCTATTGGTTTCCACATTATACATAATATCATCACTTATGCACCAAAATCATTATTGATTGTTGCACTCATCTCATGGATTTACAACCTTCTACAAGTTAACAAATATATGCAAGAGTTTCTAGATCCTACACATGTTTTTGCCATATGCAAATGCCAGCTCATGAATCCGCAACTCAACATCTTGTTTGGGCTCGCCAGTCAAATATCATCCATACACGTCATAGAAGGATATGGGGATTTAAACGACATATGGTGGAGTATTTTGAATGAAATAATGCCCTTATGCTTAAGTTATTTTAAATTTTGTTATAGTGTCTATTGATCATTGCTGATATGACGTGTGTTGTCATGAAAATTACGAAAAGGAAGTCTAACATTTACCTTTTCAAGCCAACGAGGAGGATGATAGTAGTTAGGTAGTAAGGATATCAATCATTTAACCAATATTGTTTGTGAAATATCATCCATACCATTTTTAACCTTATCAAATGAAATCTCTTCTTTCCTATGTGGTCACACGTTATTATTTAAGGTTGGTTACTTGTGTCATGAAAATTGTTCCTTCTATATACAACTTTCACAAGAATTGAATTGAATTTTTAAATATATGTTTTGTACAATATTTATCATTTTTTTATATTGTGATACTCTTGAAGAGATATGTGTTGTGCAGGTGCTTTCTCCAATGAAATAGCAAACCTTTTCTAATGTATTTACTTGAGTGCAAATAGAATAAAATTAGGAATCAAAATAGGAATCCTATGAAAGTAGTGATGGTATGATTCGTAAAAAAAATTGCTTTATACATGAATAATTTTCTTTATGAATAAATTTAGATAGATGTGATGATAGATGAATATTGAAAAATTCTCATTTCAAGATGAGAAGGCTCAAGTCATTGACGTTTCCTAAAGTCTATAAGGGGGTTTGTTCTATAATACCAATTCCTCTCAATCTTAGTTTTTTTTGGACTCTCAAGACCATACATATGAATGAATGGGTCGGTGTGTTTTTCAACACTAAAAAACTTGGAAAAAATTTAACTACACTTGAGTGTATGGGTCGTGTATTTTTCAACACTAATTTTTTTTTCAAGAGTTAAAAAACTTAAGCAAATATTTGAACTGCACTTGTGCCACGTGGCATCCGATGGCCATGAATGAGGAGAATAGCCTTTGCCCATAAACAATGCTTAAACCAAAGTTATCTGTTGTAAGTGGTGAGCAATTTTATTATGTGAGTTAGTTAATGCGTGAAAAATAGATTAAGTTAATATATTATTGTAAGTTGTTAATACAACTTCCTAAGGAGATTGTGGAGTGATTATAGGAATGTGAGGTTTTAGGACAACTCATCTATATTGGGGTGAGTGGTTATAGGAGAAACACTTTTTATTTTTAATGTTGAGATGCAAATATAATTTTTGTATGAATTGAAGAGTACAGCAAAAGAAGCTTTGATTTTATGTTCTATTTATGAACAAATCTGGTGATTCCGTCTCATTTGGTATCAGACAAGGTATGGGTATAAGAGAGTATGTGAAGGACTAGATGAGAAAAGAATATTTTGTTGGAAATCTTGTAGTATTAGTAGCTTGTTAGGTATTTTGGCATGTGCTTCTCCGGATCTCTCTTGTCATTATTATTTATTGTTGTGCATTTTGCATTTGTAATATATTACAATACATTTAGATGTGTTGGGCACTCTAAGGATCAACTTTTTTCAAATTGTCTAGAGAATTGTAAATTATAACCTTCCTTTTAGGCATTCGACATTTCAAACACCATCAAACCTCACCATTCACTACATATTACTTTAGAATTCCTATCAGAAGACCTTTGAGTTTGGAGAAATGACATGTAATCATTTTCTTCATACAAATCTAATTCGTTGCAGGGCTATTGGTTTCCACATTATACATAATATCATCACTTATGCTCCAAAATCATTATTGATTGTTGCACTCATCTCATGGATTTACAACCTTCTACAAGTTAACAAATATATGCAAGAGTTTCTAGATCCTACACATGTTTTTGCCATATGCAAATGCCAGCTCATGAATCCGCAACTCAACATCTTGTTTGGGCTCGCCAGTCAAATATCATCCATACACGTCATAGAAGGATATGGGGATTTAAACGACATATGGTGGAGTATTTTGAATGAAATAATGCCCTTATGCTTAAGTTATTTTAAATTTTGTTATAGTGTCTATTGATCATTGCTGATATGACGTGTGTTGTCATGAAAATTACGAAAAGGAAGTCTAACATTTACCTTTTCAAGCCAACAAGGGGGATGATAGTAATTAGGTAGTAAGGATAGCAATCATTTAACCAATAGCATTTGTGAAATATCATCCATACCATTTTTAACCTTATCAAATGAAATTTCTTCTTTCCTATGTGGTCACACGTTATTATTTAAGGTTGGTTACTCATGTCATGAAAATTGTTCCCTCTATATACAACTTTTACAAGAATTGAATTGAATTTTTAGATATATATTTTGTACAATATTTATCACTGTTTTTATATTGTGATACTCTTAGAGAGATATGTGTTGTATATATGCTTTCTCCAATGAAATAGCAAACCCTTTTCTAATATATTTACTT
Organism: Taxus chinensis; assembly: GCA_019776745.2. Classification (NCBI taxonomy): domain Eukaryota; kingdom Viridiplantae; phylum Streptophyta; class Pinopsida; order Cupressales; family Taxaceae; genus Taxus; species Taxus chinensis. The sequence continues at coordinate 634,672,951 of CM034153.1, read as the reverse complement.
GAGTGCAAATAGAATAAAATTAAAAAAGCTATGTTCAACCTCATCAAAATAGGAATCCTTGAAATTAGTGATGATATAATCCCTAAAAAAAATTTCTTTGCACATGAATAATTTTATTTATGAATAGATTTAGATAGATCTGATGGTAGATGAATATTGAAAAATTCCCATTTCAAGATGAGAACGCTCAAGTCATTGACATTTCCTAAAGTCGGTGTGTTTTCAACACTAAAAAACCACTTTGTCATTCAACCTGCACAACTGGAAACCACAAGTCTAAAGAAAGAATTGGGCATTGATTCAAGTAAAATGGCCTGGAACAGAGGTAGATTTTGGGATGGGTGTTGCATAAAGAAAAGCATTCACGGTTGGGGTGAATTGAACAAAGTAATAACATCTTGATCAATAATTATTGAATCTCAACCCTCAACAGGGCATTACAACTCATAGCACACAAATACATTATGATAATGTATTATGCGTTCACATCATGTTAATTATAATGTATTTATCATAATGTATTATGCTTTCAGATCACTATCAATCAACAGCTAATGCAAAACTTTTGCCTTTCATAAGAAATCTAACATTTCAGTTTTTAAGCTTATGTTTTCTAACCACTGATGTGTGTGCTGAAAATGATTGACCCATAGATCTTCAAAAATTGAAATACCCATAGAAAAAGCCCTATAAAACCATAGGAAACAAACTTGAATGACACATCCTATTTGGATATTGTAGGAAAACTATAAATGAGGTTAATTAAAAATATATATAGTGCAGGAATAAGAGCATAAGTAAATGCTGAATCATAAAATTCAAAACATGTAATTTATGAGAAAGCTGCAAAGGCAAGGTGTACTGTACTAATTCAGATTTATTTCTCAATTGAGGATCTCTTTAAGTGATGTTAAATTGTTCAACTAAGATCAGTTCAGGAAGAACTTTAAATAGCTTGAGACTGCATCATGTTGGCTGGTCCCATTAAAAAAGGGTTCACTTTCAGAGAGTGTCATATCAGATACAGACAAATTTGAAATGTCCAAAAGAGTTGTCATCATCTTGGCCTTTTCAAGACTCATTATAGAAGCAACTATAATGAATATCTCCAGAAGAGTTGTCATCATCTTGGCTGATGTTGGTCTCCATCTTCCAAGCCAGGTAAAGGTTGTCCAGCAATCCACTTTTTATGAATATGTACAGCCTGAAATATTTCCAGCAATCACTTTTTATGAATGTGTAATCTATTTTACTTTTAATCTTGATTTCTTAGCACTGTAACAATGAATAATATTATTTTCTATCTTTTCTTGTCAAAATAATTCTATCATATGAGTCCAAACCCACTATTGGATCTATTTTCAGGAGAATAAGGAATGGAGTCAATTTTGAAAAATAGAATTTTACAACCTGCCACAATTCTTTGCCATTAAGAAATTGAGGATCTCATTAGACTTTTATTGGATTACAACTCTGTTTTTATCAAATGTGTCAAAACCCACAACTGGATCTACTTTCAGGGGAAGAAGGAATGAAGCCAACGCTTCATTCCTAGTGTAAGAACCTGCCACCATTCTTTGCCATTAAGGAATCAGGGTCTCATTAGACTTTTATTGGATTGCAACTCTGTTTTTACCAGACAGTAATAACAATTGCCGAATAATCAAACTGTAATCAAATGCATTGTGATTGTCACTAAAATACATCATATGTTGGCATAAGGATGGGCATATGTGATGCTTAATTGGTATGCTTAATAGATATTCTCATAAAGCTTATTCACCAGGCATATGACTATTTTTGACAAATGTTTGAAATATTAGACTCTTAAATTAACAATTTTCTGGAAAACATTCTCCAATTTTTCAAATGAAATACCTGTCAAACAATTGGAAAAGTTATAAATCCTTTATTCTCCTAAAAAATACTCTATAATGTATATATATTATTGAACTGCACAGATTAACAAACTATTATACACTTGAAAAAATAAGTTCTGCCCCTTTCAATTTTCCATGGGGAAGTCATTTTCTGATATGGGACGGGAATGCCATTAAATTGAACTATCAGAAACATTGGATCATAATGAATATAAATCCGTTCAGAAAAGAGGAGTACACTTAGTCTCTAGTAATTCCAGAGGAAGAAACTGATAAGGAACAAACTGAGACTTGGCCACCTGTAAGAACCGAATTTGGCTGTCTGCTGATGAAAGAATACATAGAATTTTTGTGGAAGTAAAACATAGGGCACAACAGAGGAGTCCAAATACCGGACTCCAAGAGATGGCGCTTCAAGAAAGCATGCCATTAAATTAGTTCAGCATTTTTTGGGTAAACTTGCTCTGCAAATGGGACAGGTATTATTCATGTCCAGCCATTGGAGAAGACAGTGGGTATGAAATACATGCCTTTGATGGCACGGCATTTGCATTGCATATTGCCCCTGTTGAAAATCCTCGATACATATGGAACATTCACACTCGTCAGAAATTTTTATTGTGGGTAGCAGCTCCAATGATTCTCTGTCCGCCCCCGAATCTGCCTCTTCTTCCTCTTCCTCTTCCTCTGCCTCTTCGTCCTCCTCACACACTTCCACACTTGTTTGGTGCAAGTGGCCATAGAGCTCTGTGAACATGTCAACAATTTTGCTGCGATCTAGGTCATTTGAAGAATCTCCGATTAATCTATCGAATTCGCCGAGGAAGACTGCGAATTCGTCTAAAAAAGAAGTTATGGGCGGGTTGTAATTTATCTGGTAGAGCAGAGCTAACCGTTGTGGCATATCAGGGACTTCAAACAGGCTGCGAACATTCTCATATCTCATAGACATTCGAACTGTGAGATCAGAAATGTTCTGTACAAGGGCTGCAACGTCATCCGCCATTGTCGAATATGATACAGTGAATAGTCCTGTTAAGTGAATTGACGGGAATGAGGTTCTTTTAAGTGACGGGAATGGCAGTTCTTTAAATCGGGCCAATTTGTCTGTTAGGTCGAAAGCTTTTTCTCCACAATTAATGTTTGCTTGCGAATTGCGAAGGTTTTTTTCCCCTATTTATAAAAATGACATAAAAAGAACACCGCCATTGTTTTGGGTCTATTAATAGAACTGGCTATATTTAAGATGCCTACTTTAAAACTTGATTACAACCATTTAATTTAATTAAATATAAGTTAGATTTATTCATCTTAAATATAGCCGCAAAGCATTTCCTTATTTTGTTTACCTATTAATGTGTGCTTGCCAATGCTTTTTCCTATTTATATAAACGTGGTACACAATTACATTAATTTTTTTTAAAATGAAAAATGAATTACATTTATTATAGAAGGGGCGAGACAATTTAATCACACACAAAAACCCAAATCTATCTGCAATTGGAAGCTTGTAATGAATAAATTTCCAAGTTGAAAATTGGGCACTTGACTCAACCTTCCATCTCTATACATTAATACATATTTGAATCCAACTATTTTAATACATCTTACAAATCCATTTTAGGTTCAGTATTTTTTGAAAAGATTTATATTAGGCAACAACTCCAGATAGGAGATTGTAAGAGGAAATTGATCAAGTATAATGTCATTAGACAATCACCAATCATTGATAAAATTACAACGATTCATTGTAGACATATTAACAAGAAGTTCATCTTTAACCAATGAAATAATATAATCTATGGTGGGCTTATCGTTTTCAACAAGATGAAAAAATTTCTTAATAACTTCCCAAAGTAACCATTCCATCATGAAAGAATTCCAGATGTTCTTAAAAGTAAGAACTCCTTTTTAATTTTTTTGACTGTCATAAAGTATTCACAAGAGCCAAGGGATAACCAATAATAATGATGAAACGACTCCACCAAATTGAGGAGTTGGGGAAACTTATCCTGTGCCTTAGAGAAGAGTCTTTCCAATTAATTAGCTAAGATATTTCATCCCAATCTTTCCAAAAGCTAATCATCGGTGGGGAACTGTTGATTTTAAAAAAAAATATCATTAAGTATTTATCATGTAGATAAGTATGCTCCCATTTGGCTTTTGTTGTTGCAAGCTGAATTTTGTGTCTAAGGAGAACTTTCCAAGGTTCATTCCCAAAAATATCCCTAACTATCCATTTGAAGATAAGACATTTGTCTATGGTCCAAGGTTCTATGATACCCATCCCACCCTTGTGTTTGGGTTATGTACAAAGAGTCAAAGATACCACTATAGTTCCTTTATGACCATCTCATTTAGCCCAAAGGAAGCGTTTGACCTTTTGACTCAATACGAAGATCCCTTGATAGAATAATATTGCCATTTCCCTATCAAGCTAGATATTTGGAAGGCCTTGATATGAGAAAGCTAGATATTGGGAAGCAAGCTTACCTTGTTATTTTGAGCCTCTGTATCTATATATGGTGGCTCACCCCAGAGAGTTCTATAGGCCGGGGGAAAAATTTGGGGGAATCCCCTATCTATATATCAATTTGCAGGTATGATCGAGAGATATAGATGGCATTGGAATGACTAGACAGTTGATTGAATGTGCATAAGTGATCTAGCAATGACAACCGCTTGGAATTCAACATCCTTCAAATAAAGAATAGCTTGATATGGGAATGAGGGGAGAAATGTGATCGAGCACCATTTTATAAATTAGAGGGGGTATTTTTGTGGGTTCCTTGGGTGCTTTCCTGCATATAAATAGATGGGTCATGACCCAATTGGAACCCTGAACTATGGATATGGTGATGGGACGATATAATAGTAGACTATCGGCCATGATGATATAATGGAACTCCATCCTATACAAAATTTTTGTAGGCATCCAAAAGGAAGATTATTACACGTGAGTATCAAAAACAATAATAGTAACGATTTGAATAAACCAAGCCAAGGAGAAAAATTTAACAGTCCCAATTGTTAATCTTTCTATTGAATTTATGAATAAACCAATCATATTACTAAGAAAGAGTAACTCCAATGCCAAAGGAGATCCTTAAGTATCTCATGACTTCCCCATATTTCAACTAGTTTCCATTCTTGGGGAACCCAATCATATGGTTTTTCCATTTTAGTTAGCATTAATTATTTTTTATGCTTTTCAAGTTTAGACCCTGAAGCCATGAAGTATAAATCTAGATTGTGTAGGGCATAAAATAGTATGGAGTTATGATGACAGTCTGGTGCTATATAAATTTTTGAGTTTATTTACATATAATATAGAGTATTAACAAGAATTTCATCATTGTTTTGATTCCAACAATAGAATTGAATAGGCCCCACAATTAAAAAATTAATACATAGTACATTATAATTTGATTTCAACTATTTACATTAATTAAAAACAATTTAGATCATTCATCTTATATATTTTGGGTTTAAACAACTTAAATTCATTAAAAATAATTTAGATTATTAATATTATAATATATTTTTGATTTAAATGTTTAAAACTTATATAAATGAAATTATAGAGACAATGGAAACCATTTGTAACTATTTTAGGGAAAGATCTCTTTCCCTAAGTTATCTATCCAATTATCATACCCTTAATTATGTGTTCTTAGATGTTAGCATTATTAGTCCTTGCCCAAGAAGCTAAGTACTATTGCAATCAATGAGACAAAACTATCAAATATTTGCAATGATATCAACCAATCAACAATCACTTTTTTAAAAACTTATCTATTTATGCAAGATTCTAAAGTTTCTCATTTTCCACTTCAATATTTTAAAAACTAGATGCCAATAAGTTCTATTTATCAATTTTTTTAATAAATTAATATTTATATTACCATATTGAAAGGTGAACCCTAAACCATTAAAATTACCCATATCAAAAACAATTAAAACAATCTACAACCTTAAAATAATGCAATCCTCATGGTGTCAAAACCCTATGTACTCCACTAAATATTTTTCAAATCTAATCTAGAGAAAAAAAAAGGTGAAAATCATCCATTAAAAACACCCATATTAATATCAACAATAACTAAAATAATATCTAACCCTAAAACATATTCAACCCTTATCTTTTATATTAAAGAATACTTCTTATAAAATGATGGAATAAAGATATGCAGACCCTATGTATGCATCCCAAAGATAGAAAATAAATATGGAGTTCTTTCTTCACTTGATACATACATAGCCATGCCCTGATAGACGTGGGTAGAAATCATTGGATCCTCAAGAGGTTAATGAGAATAAATATGTGTTTTTTATCTTGTCAGTATGCACTCAAGTTGTAACAAGTCTTGTTGATAAGGGAACAAACAAAATTTTAGCTGTGAATATTCGTAATTAGGAAAATAGTAGGAATTATGGAATATGTATTTGGATAATTTTAAGACTATGTAACTATCCATGTTTCACCCAAAAAATCCACAAACAATAATTTGTCCCATGCGAATAGCCAAAAGATCTATAATCCCAACGTCTATTTTTTAATGGATCACTGCATAATCAATGAGATCAAGATTTAAAAACATTCTTAGATCGCCAAGAATTCTATGGAATCTTTGGTACCAATTTCTGAAACTTTAGGGAGAAAATTTTGAAATTTGATTAAATTCACCACACACACACACACACACACATACCACATACATAGATCAAGAGACTAATCACTAAGAAAATGATTTTTTCTTTTTGATTTCCAAATTTGCGAAGTAATAGAAAATGATTCAACATTTCGATTGCAAACAATAAAAAAAATCAAGGTCTTTTCTTGCTACAATGTTGTAGTTTACATCATACAAGCACTTAGTGTAAGTAAGTTTATTTAGTATTGATCTAATTAAAAAACATGTTTTCTATCATTTCATACTTCTTTATCTACTTTTTTAAGTTAGGGAGTTAGTAATGCTATAATTTATTAAAATATGCCATTTTTTGATTTTGACGATACCACCAATATATGCGCATCATCTACGAGTGTCATTTTTTACATGTCGCATCATATTGCAATGCCTTATTCGATATTCATTTCATCACATATAACTCAAAAAAAATTCCTTATAGGAAAATGGAAACTAAAAAGGGAACCTTAAGAAATAAAAGGCAAGTGCAACACCTCCTGATATTGTACACACAAAATCACTGCACACTTTGGGTAGTTCTCTAGTCCTGATTGCATACTACCATTCATATGATTCCTAAGTAAGAAAAGTAATAATTAACCCATGTCTTTGGCCATCTTATTTTTATTTCTATTGCTACTTTTGGTCTTGCACACCCTCTAGCTCAGTCTGACCTCTGACCCTTTAGTTTCTATGAGTTTAGACACCAACGCCCAACCAGGACACCAACGCCAGATGCCCCCGTACCCGTCTAGGTGCTCCTAAACTCTTTGTACTTTACTCTCCTCTGTTTGGGTCATTTCTAGCCATTTGAGCACTTTATCTTTTTTTTAGTTGGATTTTTTTTGGGTTGATTACAAAATTCAAGCAAAGGAACCATATAAATATAAAGTTATGTGATCATAATAAAGGACCAAACACTAAGCATTATCTATCACCACCTAAGGTTGCATCCAAAGGCTATCAAAGAGCATTCAAGACATCCATTCTAGACATCCATCACAAGGGAAAAGGGATAGTTTTCTGCATTACACTTCATAAGAGGGGAGTTTATTCTATTCCATGCACACATCTATTACATTTTCTTATATCTAGTTACTTGCTCTGATATCAAGTGCGACACGTACAAGAGCAACGTAGGGCACGATTCTGCACACACATAAAACTACCTTGGGTATAAAATGGAGTGAAGCACTCAATCGTAAGATCGCCATTATGACAGTTGAGGATAGTCTGACCCCTCATTATGCATCTTTCATTTTTTGGGATTTGATGTCTATTTGATGGTTTTATAGGTCTATAATTCATTATAGGTTTCCAGTGAGCTCGGTGATCTTGGTGTAACTTTTGTAGCTGACAAAAGGTGAACAAAAACGAACAACTTGTGTCTCTGAAAAGTTGAAGTTCCAATTTTTTTTTGTAGACTCCAGGCACCTATTTCCAGTCTGTAGCACATCATGGGCACCCCTGCCCCCTTTTTGGGTACCCCTATCCAGCCTTGTTCTTCTAATTTTGTATTTTTCTGAGTCTCTGTGCGACGCTCCTGCGTCTCTATTCACCTTTTCAGTACTTTGGTACACTCCAAAATTTATTACGAATCAACTAAGTATCTTTTTCTCCTCCTTGCAATTAAGGTTTCATAATTTATTACTTAGTTTCTCAGGTGTTATTTATGTACTTAATTGTTATTTAGTTATTGTTGCTATATCATTCAGATTAGGATCATACATTTCATATTTTAGCTTAATCCTTTTGGTGACCCTGACCTTTGAACCCACATTCTCTCCTTAGGGTTTTATTTCTTATGCCCATCACCCTTAGTGGTCGTTTTTGGTCCTTTAAGCATCTCGATCTTCCTCCATCTTCCCGTAGGATTTCCAAATCAATGGATGACATCTCTACATCAATGGATGTGACTGAAAATCCCTTTGTTAATTCACACTGTGTTCCCCTTAATGAAATAGAAACATTCGATAGTGAAAAATCATATGATGAGGATACCAATGTTGATCAGGAACAACTAGAAAGTATCATCAATTTTCAAAAAGCTTTGCATGATAATCCCTCTCATCTTCCACATATTTTACATGCCCTGATTACTACTAGAAATGCTCGTGATTCTTAGGTACCTCTTAATGGCTATTCTTCAACTGCAATGGCCTCCTCCCAACCCATCCATAGTTTTACCTCCATTCATACTAATACTTCTCCAATCTTATAGCACCATGCATCTAATGCACAACTTGGTACCTCCTCTAATACTCCTAATCTCAATTTTTTATATAAGGATCTGAAACACCAAGTTCGTCAACTATAATTGGCTACATTCCATGTGCATCTCCATCTTTGGATTCTACTTTGCTACTTCATACCCATTTTCACCCGTTATATCTGCATATCCACTGCCTTTTAATGTTTTCACTCCCAAGTTACTTATTTTCAATGGCCATGGTGACCCACAAGAGCATCTCCACGCTTTTCATGTGCATGTCTAGATTATGCAAATAATCACATTTTATTAGCAAATATCTTTCCTTGCATTCTTTGAGATTATGCAATGTGTTGGTTCTATGACCTACTTGTCCACTCGGTACCATCTTCATGCATCTAGCCGATGCTTTTCTCACACATTTATCCATCAATATCGGCTCTAAGATCTCATATGCTCAACTTACATAACTTAAATAAGGGTCTAATGGACATCTAGTGGACTATGTCTTATGATAAGAGAACAACCTAGCTAAGATGTCTAATGTTCTTGTGGACTCAAAGCATCAAGATTTATTCATTCAGAGTCTATTGCTGCACCTCTTAAGGAGAGTGTTATTTTTTAGACATCTTTGTCATTTGATCAACTATATCATACTCTTAAGCTACGCAAAGAAAAAATACTTATAGATAGGAAATCTTAAATATCAAGAACAAGTGTCATCTTTTGTGTAATTTCAAAGTAAATCAACATTTAAGTCATCAACAACCAAACCTACCCACTCAAAAATCACTAGCAACGTTGTGTCTAACACCAAAGATATTCAATCGCAACCGCCTCGGTGTACACACATGAAGTTAACTGTCGTTCCACATATTTTACTTCCACAAATTGTTGAAAGTAATCTTATCATGCTTCCTCCTCCACTCATTTTAGATCCATCTCATCCTAAAGATCGTAATTACGATGAAATATTCAAATGCAGCTATCATCAATATTTCAGACATTCTACATATCGTTGTTTCAAACTACATTATCACATCCAAGATTTGATCGATAATAATGCAATTGAGCTTCCAGAGCCTACAACGTCTGCACCTATTAATGAAAAATCATAAGATTAAAATATTTAATAATCCACTTCTAAAACATGACAAGAAACCAATTAATTCCTTGGCTAATTATACATATTGCATAGTGCCTCCTCCTACATCAGGGGATCTTAATTTATTAGTTGCTCATGTTGACATTTCCCCACCAATTGTTTTTTTCTAACCATGATTGTCATGCTACATTCTCTTCTAATCACTTTCACATTAATGCTTCTATCAGAACCATCCCTGTTAGTAACCCTAAAGTTGATCCATCATGGTCTATCAATGCATGTTCAATTCCACTTCTTGTTGCTATCGGCTATCCACCATTATAAATTTCATTTCCAATGGACAACTCATATGGGTTTTTTAAGATTCAATTTACTGTTGGTATTCTCACCATGCTTGTGCCCTTCCTTATAGCAAAAAATTTGAACGGTGTGACATGCTCTTAGGTCTCAATTGGATTTGCAGGTATCAGTCTATCATCTCCATGAATCACTTGCATTTGAAATTCATTCACAACAATCAAGTCATCTCTATTAATAATGTGCCTCCCTCTACTCCATGGTTGTAACCCCCTCTTGAGGTTTCCATTACATCACCTAGTCCATCTAGTTCTCTGCGGCATCTTAAACCTCAGGCACAATCCGATCTTAGCTCACCTATTCACACACAACTTGTGCAGTCTCATTGCTCTACTAGTCCAATACATCATTCTAGGTCCATCACTAGGAAAGATCCTATATATAGGCATACTTCACCACCTCATTTCACTCCACATAGGTATTCATCACCTCCTTGTTCTCCTCTGCATAGGCGTTAATCACCTCCACATTTTGGTTCCCATAGGCACCCATCGATTCCATCGTATACTCATCATCGCATGCATATAGGCTTCATTCACCTACACAATGTCTATCTCATGCACCAATCTGTCTTAGAGCATGTTCGCACACCTTCATCTCCACTAGCATCGGGTGGAGGGACTTCATCTTTCAATTTTATCAGATAGTGCACTTATCATCACACACTTGGGGGGACATCACACTTATTTCCCCATCTAGCATTAGCACGTGTATCACATCCGCATCACTCCACGTTTATTCTATCACATACATTATGTACATCTTGATACCTCCTCGTATCATCATTTCCCAATGAAAGCACTCTTGTGATTTGATTCACACTTGACTATTGAGGAAATCATATACACATGAACCTCACACATGCTAGATGCTACACTACACATCCTCTTATACATGACACACTAGACACGCTTCTCTTATATAATTCTTACATGCATTCATCATTAAACAATCAACATATTGTTATCCATATTTCGCCCCCCGCGAAAATTATTGGATCAGCCGTGACCCCGCATAGAAAGAATTGGAGAAAGCTCAGTTAAATCTTGTAAACAAGTCACAGAAGGACTCAACAATGAAGTGGTGGGGCCTGTGAAAGACTAAACGACCCTGTGCAAGGAGAAAGAGAAGAAACGGCTCTATCGAGCGGATCTGTGTCTTAAATCTATTTAACGGGTTACAGGTGGACTCAAAAATAGGATAGCAAGGTCAAAAGAAGAGGAGCAGTGTCACAAAGAAGCCAAGAGCAAAGAAATGGAAGAGATGGTGATGATCTGAAATCTTCGGGTTCAAAATAGTTCAGAACGATTCCAGAAATTGACTAAGTATGAAGGAGGCTGGTGAAGAGTGCCAAGTGTCCAAAATGCACTTCTCCAAAGTTAAATCCAAAAAGGTAAGCTCAAACAAGTGCCAGGATTCCATGTGTCTAGAGCCCCCAAAAGTTACACGGCCATCAAAAAGTATTTGACTAGGCAGGAAGGTGTTAGGTATCGACTCGGTGTAAATCTAAAATGGGAGCCCAAGGCAGAGATTCAAACTCATGTTAGCCCTCCATGTAGAAAATGGTCAACAGAGATCAAAAGGTGAATAAGGCGGGCCTAAAAAAGTCTAAGTAAAGAAGTCCTGACGGGGACTGCCACGTGTCCAAGTCGGCACATCTCCAAGGGTAGATCCAAAAGCGAAGGCTCAAACAAGCACCAGTTCACCACATAGCCCAAGGTCTAAAAAGGTAAGGGAGAAGTCATTGAAAATTCCAAAGACCTGCGAAGGATTCCAAGTGTCAACTCGACGCTCCTTCAAAGGAAAATCTTGATCAGGATTTCAAGCGAGCGCGGAGCCTCCATGCATTCAATCTAAAAAAGGGGACAGAGTCGGGTTGAATAGTCAATGCATGGTGGCAAGCCGACGGAGAGTGCCAAGTGTCCAAATGGTGCTAACTCAAGGGTCAAATAGAAATAGGGTTCCCAGATGAGCGTCAGACCACCGCGTGTCCCTCGGTCAAGAAATATGACCCTGCCAAGCGAAGGACTTAGCCAAAAACATAGAAATTGGGTGGACCGGTGGAGGAAGTGCCATGTGGCAAGCCTAAATCAACAGCGCTAAGGCGGGCCATCCGGGAAAATGTTGGATTTTTTCCCCTTTTTAATTCCAAAGAGGTAAAAGTTGCAAAATGGGCCACAACTCCACCCAAAGGGAAAAAGTTCAGTGTTTAAGCCCGAGTCAAGGTCAAAGCAAGGAAGCGGGAAATTGGGGGAAAAAAGTAAAAAATTTCCTTTTGTCAAAATGGCACATAGAAGAAAATTGAAGCGCATCTCCCCAGCCAACCAGAGGGTGCCACGTGTGCAAGCAGGGTGGTGGGGCCACGAGAGCTTTTTGAATTTTACAATTTTTTGTGAAATGGGGGGGAAAGAGAAATTCTAGGCATGCAAACCTAATTTTTTTCCCTAATTTGCCCTCCACGTGTCCCATATTAAAAAGGGGACCTATTTTTTAAATTGGTTTTCCCGCCCTTTTGGACGAACTCGATACAAACTTCGAAGGGGCATATATTTCGACTCAGGGATCAAAATATTGCAAATCTGACACCGTTGGAAAGATCTCGGCCTCGTCTACGCCATGAAGATTTGAAACTTTAAGATTGAGGAGGTTAGGTGGGAGAAAAAAGGAGAAACGTCTTCAGGGCCATTAATGCAGGATATACTTTTGCCCCAACAACTAGATCGGATTCGATCTGCTCCGATGTTTTCCTCCTCCTTCGAGGCACTGAACAAGTGGTTGATGTAGTCAAGACAAATTTGGGGACATATTTTTTGCGAGGCATTAATAGTAGTGGTTTAGCTTCAACCTATTTTTTTATACTTCTCTCTCTTTATCCTTTCTGTGTTGAATCTATAAAAGCCAGGTTGAAACTCATTGTAAAGGGTTGGACATTCTTTTGTTTTTTTTGCAGGCTCCCCTTTCCTTTTGGAAAAAGAATTCATGGAGTTCAGGACCTTCCATTTTAATTGCAATAGGTTTCCTACCTTCTAGCCGTTTGTAATGCATTGTATCAATCTACAGAGAAATAAAACACGTTTGTGATCGATTTTAGATCCTTTCTTGTCTCCTTTGCTCTCATATGGTCTTTCATTATAAATCTGGTTATCTGTGCTTGATTATCGTATGTATTTTGTTAGTTTGCATCTATCAGCAAAACTAATGTTCATCATTCCTTTGGTGCATCACCTTATAGCTTAGTTTGATTTCTTGCATTCCTTTTATCCCTGTCTCCTTGGTAAAGCTTAGATTAGGTTTAGGAATAGGTCCTCTACAAGTTTCTACATATGCACCTAAACAAAGGAATAGGAACCAACCTTTAATCTGGAGAGTTTTCCCATTCACAAAGTCCCACACTTTGGGGAAAATTCAATGTTATGGGAATCACACCAAATGAATCTTCCTTAGAAAAGAAGATCTGATGAATCATTTGGGGGGTGCTGTGATTTTGCACTAACAGTTTTGGGCATGCCCGATGGGACAAAAAAGTCTCCATCTTTATTACAGTAAGATTGATGTGCACTTGCTGTGATTCTAGCTTGTAAGAACTGCACATCTGACGACTCCAAAAGGGATAGAATCCATTGGTTTCAATAGTCCAAGTTTCCCAAGTTCACAAGAAGGATACAAACAAGGTCAAGAACAAGAGAAGAAGGATAGTTTGTACACATACACTTGTCTCCAGATAGAAGGAGAAGAGGAAGAAGAGCCCAGAGGTCTCTATCTCCCCCAAATAGAGCCTTATCAACACCTCCTCCTAGTAGGTTGTTCTTTCAATCAAGAAGGGTGCTCAGGCTGATCAAGATGGAAAAGCCAAATCCTTATGTCACTTTCAGTGGTAGAAACCCAATCACTCTAAATGCACAAAACCCAATCCCAGTGGCAGAGCATCCCATATTTCACAGGAGAAAACCAGACATCTCCTAGTGACCACGTTCAAGACATTGAAAATGTCTGTATAATCCATGATATCACTGAGATGAAATTTACAGTCAAGTTGCTAGCCTCTTCACTCAAGGGAAAAGCTTCACAATGGTTCAGGAGCCTAGAAGCAGGCTCTATTCAATCTTGGGACCATTTGTGCACAACTCTTCACGACCATTTTAGAGAAAAAGGGGATAACTTATCCTTGTTGGAGCAACTGACAACAATCAAGAGAGCTCTGAATGAACATTTAACGGATTTCAACCTCAGATTTCAATGGACCTGGGAAAGGATTCTAGTAGCAGTAAAGCCCACTAATGAAGTTGCCTTCTTATATTTTCTTAGAGCTTTAAATTCTGATATTTCTTTAATGATTCAGTTAATGGGGGGCACAACCTTACCTGCAGCCTATATCCTTTCCATAGGACCTGAGATTCATTTAATCCAGGCTGGAAAACTTGCTCCTAGGCCATTCATGCCCCTATACCCCAAATTAGGTACCCCAAGTACCAGCCAAACACCCACATTAGCTCCTCTACCCACTCCCAGGAGTCAAAGTTCAGATGAATCCTCCACTTCATCATCTAACACCTCAAAGGAGATTCAGGAAGTTATGAAACAACTTCAAAACTTGGGGAATGATTTAGTGACCATCAAAAAATAGCAAGCTCAGAGTTCTAGGCCATATCACCCTCAAGCTCAATATCAAGCTAGACCCCCATATCAAAAAAATAGACCACCATTCCAGGCTGTAACTCAGAGTCAACACCAAGGGAAACCTCAAGCTACTAGACCTTTCAGGTCATATGATCCAAACACAGCTTCAACATCAAGGGCATTGGTTCCAGCATAGAATAATATGGCCCAAGAATATGATTGGTGTTTCCCATGCAATCAGCCACATAATCAATCGATGTGCTTCAATGGTGCACTAAATCAGGATTTGGTGGTGCAAACCGCTGGTGTGCCATAATAACCTAGCCAAGAAGAAAATCAATATTAAGGAGCTCAACAAGAGGGACCCCCAAGTGAAACTCATTGTAAAGGGTTGGACATTATTTTGTTTTTTTGTAGGCTCCCCTTTACTTCTGGAAAAGGAATTCGTGGAGTTCAAACCTTCCATTTCAACTGCAATACATTTCCTGCCTTCGTGCCATTTGTAATGCATTGTATTAATTTGTAGAGCAATAAAACATGTTTGTGGTCGATTTTAGATCCTTTCTTGTCTCCTTTTCTCTCATATGGTCTTTCATTATAAATTTGGTTATCTGTGCTTGATTATCGCATGTATTTTATTGGTTTGTGTTTATCATCAAAACTAATGTTCGTCATTCCTTTAGTGCATCACCTTATAGATTAGTTTGATTTCTTGCATTCCTTTTATCCTTGTCTCCTTGGTAAAACTTAGATTAGGTTTAGGAATAGGTCCTTTGCAAGTTTCCACGTATGCACCTAAATAGAGGAATATGAACCAACCTTTAATCTGGAGAGTTTTCCCATTCGCAAAGTCCCACACTTTAGGGAAAACTCAATGTTATGCGAATCACTCCAAATGAATCTGCCTTAGAAAAGCAGATCCGACAACTCATTTGGGGGTGCTGTGATTTTGCACTAACACATACTTGTGACTTATTCCTCCTTATCATGTGTATTCATCACACAAAAAACACATACCCTCTTCACATATTCAACACACAACACACTCGACATATTTACCACCTACTATACAATTTTGTGACATACCTCTTTCAAATCATACAACACATCTCTCTTCCACGTAATCAACACCAGTATTTTATACACTCTAAACATTTCCAATACAAGTGTTTTATACAATCTACACATCTTCAACACATTACACATTTGACGCTTTCACGACATGTTTGTCTCACACATCCTACTGTACATTAAATAAATTCACAACATCTTTCTCTTTCATGTGTAACCAACACAACCAACACGACACACTACCATATGACACACTCTAGTTCTATGGTCCATACTTGACTACTGAGGGTCTGCATCTTAAATGTACCTTAAAAAACTTGCGTGTTTAATCACACGCACGCACACACTCACATGCTTACAAAATACACTTTACGTTATGACAATCAATCATGTTATCACACACATTACAAACCATTTCGCAATGACATACTCTCATTTACGGTTCATTCTTGACTGCTAAGGGGGCATAAATATATGAACCTCACTACATAAAATTCCATTCACAATAAATGTATACGTGTTAATAGTCAAACATAAACACCAAACCCTATATAAACATATTGTTAGTATATACATGTTGAAAAAATATATAAATGCGCTAATATGCTTTCGACAGCTGTGAACCTGCATAGAGAACATATTAGAGACTAAATGTGCTAAGACAATGAGTAAACACGCTAAAATATGTATAAATATGCTACAACATTTTCCTGCACATATAGGGATGAAAATATGATAGGTAAGCATGCTGATATAGGTGATGAACATGTTGTTTCAGTGCGTACGTGATGATAAGTCGCAGAGACACAAAAAATATGAATTTTGAGCTTATATCTCACTGAGAAATTTATGAAATTTTGGGAATTTGTTCCTAATTAGTAATGTGAACTTTTCTAATGAAAAATTAGGGGGGTAAGCCCCACAATGGGTGCCAAAATGTAGATGAAATTTGTGTTAGTGTGTAAACATGATACGAATATAAAACGAAACCAATAGAAAATCTAACACAACTAATCAAATACCTCCGATTGAGCAATATGAAAGGAAGGGAAAACAATTTACTTGTACTTACCTACAAGTAGAATTCTCCTTCTTTGCTTCCTTAGATTTGTTCCTTTGATTTTTCTTGCTTGGATGAATACAATGGATGCTTCAAATTCTTGGAAAAAATTTGATAACACCTTCCCTTCACCAATGGCTTGATAAAGCTCAATTGATTACTAATAAGATTGCTTGGATTGCTAGAAAATTAGACATCATATACTTGCAAATTTCTAAGGTGCCTTCCATGGAGGGTGGAACCTTTATTTATAGTTAGAGTAGAAATGGATGGCCAAGATCTTGCCATGATGGATTAAATCAATGGTTGAGAATTGATGAGAGGGGAGGATGTAGAAAATTCTAAATTTTATGAGAATCCTCTATTGAATTTAAAATTCAATAGAATAGTATTTTTTAATTTAAATATTTGAAAAAGAGGAGGGAAAGATGGAGAGACTTCTAGAATTAGAAGTCTCTAGATTTGGGGGCTTATTTAAATGGTGATTAGGTAAGATTAATTGCATTTAGTGGGGTGGTTAGATGGAGAGGCTAGGCATAGAATAGGTGTAGTGTAAGTGGTAAGTGGGTGAATATTTTTAAATTGATGGAAAATAGTTAATGAAGATTATTTAGTATAATGGATGAAATATTAATAGTGCATTAATATTTCTAAGGGCATGGATGGAATTTGTGTAACATATATAGATTGGAGCATGGTTATATATATGCTATAATAATTAATTAAATTTATAATTAATTATTATAAGATTGGTGGTGAGGATAGATGTATATTATAAGATGGGTGAATTATTTGTTAAATGGCTATGCCAACATTTTACATGTCTACAATACCAAATGTAATATTTGGATTAAATTTCAAAATAAAACAATAGCTAATATTTTATTTTCTCATTTAATTCAATACAATGATAATAACAATATATAAGTAATTATTTTCTTATTAATATGGAAATTCCTAATCACTTACCAATCACTAATCCATATGATTTATCTTAGTCTCTAGCTCACACATATATGATATCTAACTTTCCCTATTATATCATTGTGATTTGTTCTATCAAATCACTCACTTAAGTATTATTCTATGTAATTAACTCACAACAATAATATCTACTGACATACATATTTTTAATGTGACCATTTGAATGATTTCTACCTCAACTAAGCTAAATGTATTGCCAAAATCAAACAAATTAAGCTTTGCATTTGAAAAGATGACTATTGGAAATGTAACGGGTTGATTTGTAACAAAAGGGATATGTTCATGGAGAACCTTTCTTGCCCCAAATACAAGTCCATATAAAACTATACACTGTATTGAAATTGTTGAGCTTAAAGATCAACTTCACTAAATAAGTACAAATACCGCTAAAGGATGCAGAAAATAAAGAAAGGAAGCAATATACTCCCTCTCATTTGTCACAAATGAAGAGACCACTTTATTCTTTAGAGGAAAAAAATCTTTCCTTTGGTTTGTGAAAATTAAACCTTGTTCCAATATTTTCCTTTGATGTGATTATGATCAAAATATTTGAACCATGAGTATGTAAGTAGGAGATATTCTTGACAATCTGATTGGTTAAGTTGATGTTTCAATTATATTGGTTGATGATGTTTTGTATGTGTGCTTGATGTATTCCCACAATCAAATGGAGGCATCGATGTGGTTGATTTAAGCTAAATGTAATTAAACCTTATTTTAGAGTAACTACTATAGCTAATGATATTCTGACGGTAAAATACAATAATGCAGAAGAAATAAGCATTCAAATATATGAAACCCTAAGAAAAAGAGAGGGAAGAATGAATTATCTAATTTTTTGTAACTTGGGAGTGATCTGGGCTGAGTAACTATTGGAACATACTAGAAACAACGTCATCAATGGTCAAGGGTCATTGAGGGTTATGGGACTTAGAACTGTCAAGGAAAAAAGAGCCCACATGAGGACACGAGCACCTGGGTGCTGGTGATTGAACTGGGCATTTGTGTTCGCTCAGATACTCAAGTTATGATCTTTTCTGGGCTAGAGGAGCTTTGTTTTTTATCTTCTTTTTTCACTCTGGTTTCAGTGTAATGTCATTGGTCATACATGTAACCTATAAAATAGTTGTATAATTGCACATCTCCACAAACCACATCAAATATAATAAAAAATATGTAGAATTTGGAGTCGAATTGGCCCCTATAGTCACCAAGAGAGTGAACTTATGACTGAGCATTGTACTACATCTTAGACTCCATATAGTTGTTTATGTTTTTGTGCATAATGATGCCCTAGCTTTCCCTTGTGCAAGTTACACTTTGATAGCATGATAGATCTAAATTGGTCCAAGTATGCAAGATGTGTGTGATGGGATAGAATGAACCTCCCCTCTTATGTTGTGTATGCAGATCAATACATCCCTTGTCCCTTGTATGGATGTGCTAGATGTGTTCCTTGTAATGCTCTTGCACCTTTGTGAAATATTAGGTGATGACAGATAATGCTTATAGTGATTGTCCCTTGATTTAGAAGAAGTAACCATATATGTGTGTGTGTGTAGTACACACACACACACACACACACACACACACACACACACACACACACACACACACACACACACACACACACACACACACACACACACACACACACACACATACATACATTTATATATGATTTCCTTGTTTGAATTTCATAATTGATAACTGAAAGGCTAACCCAAAGTATTAACATGTGACCAAGAATTAAAAGATTAAGAAAAATATAAAGAAGGACATGGGCATCCAGAAGGGATAAGAGCGCCTAGGTGGTTCTGTCCTAACTGGGCACTAGTGTCTAAGGCCATAAAAGATACATAAGTCTTGATTTTGTAGCAGAGATGTAAGATGTGTAGTGTAAATAAAGTACAAGAGATAGTAACAAAAAGGACAAAATAAGTTTTCAACCACTAGTTTTATTGCTTAGGAATCATGTATACATTAGTATGCTTTAGGACCTAGAAAAGTACCAAAGTGCATATATTTTTTGTCTACATTTCCCACCACTTTATGTTGTTGAGTCAATATTCGATAACATAAAGGACATAGAATATTTCTACCATGTAATCTTATAGAGAAGAATGTATCAAATAGCGTACCGAGTGGATATGTGAAGTGTGAAGTGATCGTAATGTGAAGTGTCAAAACTAGGAAAGGGAGGTAGGCCCTAACAATGAAGTGTATGTGTAGTAGTGTGCTGTTGGATCTTGTGCTCGTTGATGTGAGTCGCTTCTTGTTGTGTATAAATATGGAATTGCAAAAGAAGAACAAGAAAGTATTCAAAATATCGTATATGGAAAATTAGAGTAATGTAT
This sequence comes from Taxus chinensis, assembly GCA_019776745.2. Taxonomy (NCBI): domain Eukaryota; kingdom Viridiplantae; phylum Streptophyta; class Pinopsida; order Cupressales; family Taxaceae; genus Taxus; species Taxus chinensis. The sequence goes on along the minus strand of CM034153.1, from coordinate 634,652,620 downwards.
ATGTAAGTAAACAAAAGTGTGTAAAAGGAAAGACCACACTTGATGTATGAGAGGGTAAAGGATAGAAAGTTATCATGTCTATTTGGAGTTGTTTAGGATTTGAGCATCATTCCACTAAGGATGAGGTTTTGAGGGGATCTAATGCAAAAAGCAAGTTTTTTAGGCAATATCACGCTAAGAGAAGAGAGTTGGGGAAAGAGGTATATTTTTCTCTCCCTCCATGATGCTTCTCAAAGGATAAGTGCCACTACGGATTATCACATCATGATTTGTAACTGATTGTAACATTTTGTAAGCAAATTATAATTGATTGAATGAATTTTCTAATTGGATGTAATTTCCTGATACTAGAGAACTGCACTGTAAACTACTAGACACTATGCTGAAATGAAAAATTGTCTATTATTACCCCAAGACACAAGTGCCCAGGGGGACACAAGCACCCACCATTCATGTCTAATACTAGGTTCTAGTGTCTAAGATGTGTATGTGATCCAATTCTGATTCTTGACCAATCTGTGAATATGTGGTCTTATCAATTATATGATGTAATATTATGTTCTCAAGATCTTAGTTGTTGGAAGGGTGATATGTTAGCCCAATAGATAACCCCACGTTTGGTGTACATGTGACTAATGTAGGATGATGCAGCTGAAAGGAAAAGACCTAAAATTGATATGCATATCGATGATTGGATACCTACCGGGATAGTGGATATGTATTGTATAAATTGAGGCACATGCAAACAATGTAGGCTAGGAAAAAGTGTTAACGTAAAAGAACTAGCATGCAATAGAGTACAATGTAACAAGAAACTAAGAAAACAAGAAGGAGGTCATGAAAAGTGGGTTGTATATATGGGAAATCACTCATAATGTCACAAGTAAATCAGGGCCATAAAAAAACAATGACCAAGCATGAAATAGGGAAAAGCCCACAAATAATAGAAAACAAAAAAAATCAAGAAGTGACAAATAACCATGGTTGTGTAGATCCAACAAGGAAAATACTACACATGAAGAACCAGTTAGCATGTTAGAAATATAAGTAGTATTTTGAAGCCTATATATCAGTGAAATGTTTGTGATAGTGACTAGAATTAGTAACTATTGAAACAATAGGACATGTAATGTTTGATAGGATAGTAGCAAAGGTAGATACCCCAAGCAGCCTTGACAAGATTGGTAAATAATGGTGTCAATAATCATGCATCATGTAAGAATTCTAAAAAAATCTTGTATTCACCTTAAGATACCAAGTGAACATGCATGCGTATATAGTAAAAGATAATGACATACTATGTATCCAACTAGCATAGGAAACAAAATGTAACATGTAAATAGTATCACCTAACAAGAGTAAATGTAACCAAGATGTGCGAATGTTGTGTGGAAGTGATATTGTGCTACGCTATGCAATATCTATAGATGGTAGGAGAAGTGCTTCCCCCAAATAGATGTGTTTGAGATGAGTTTCATGTAGGAAAGCTCCCTTAATAGTCAATTGTGAACTGTAGAACAAGAGTGCATCATCGGGTAATGATGGTACAATGTTTGTATGAGATATTTGAGAATTCTTGGAAAGTTTTGGCGTGAAGCATAGAGCGTAATGTATAGAAAATTAGGTTGATGTGAGGTTTATTTCAGAATTTCTCCATCAAAGTTCAAGTATAAATCATGGAATTAGATTGTTTCATAGGGTAACAAAGGTGTTGTATGTGATTGAGAGTAGATGCTAGTAAATATTTATTGTGAAGCATTAAGCATGAAGTGTAACAAAATTAGATGATGTGAGGTTCATTTAAGAATTTATCCCTCAGTAGTCAAGTATGAACATTGAAACTAGAGTATGTCATTGGGTAATGATGGTACAATGTGTATACCAAAGATGTGAGAGTTCTTGGAAATTTTTATTGTAAGGAAATTACTAGGATAAATAAGAATATCAACAATAATAGTACACCAAAGAACACAACATTGCATATAAATGATCACAATATTCAAGTATAATAGCTTAGCCACTTCAAGGGGACAACCTCCAAACCATAAAATAAGACTCAAATTCTCAATGTGATGATGAAATACTACATGTTATAATCTATATATAATATTCCTAAGCTATGGCCATCACCAAGGCTGGCCCACTAATGATATTATAACACATAAAAAGGATACATCATGATAAGAAGTTATGATAGCCGCAAGTCGGTTATATACATCCAATGTAATATATATGATTAAGGGTGTATCATGCCCCTCCCCTTTGAAGAAACATTGTCCCCAATGTTGAGAATCTATGGATGCTACTGCAGGAAATTTATATCCTCCCAAGTTGTGTCTTCATTGTCTATATTTTTCCACTTAGTCAAATACTAAGTGATGACCCTTTTCCTTAATCTTTTAGTGCATGTCTGAAGGATGCATTCTAGTTCCAAGATGATTCTTCCCTCCTCATCAATCTCTTATAACACTGTTTGAGTTGATATGTTTGTTCAATTACCTTCTTCAGGAAAGATACATGGAAAACTGAATGTATTCAAATGGCCGGAGAAAGTTCCAGTTTGTATGCTACATTGCCAATCTTCTGTAACACTTGATAAGGGCCATAATACTTAGGTGAATTCTTTTTATCCTCTTTCTGTTATTTCAAGGGCATTTTCTTAAATGGTTATAAATGCAAAAAATCTCAATCACCGAATTCAAAGTGACTTTCACTGTGATGTTGGTCTTCCTGCTACTTCATGTGATTTTGTGCCATAGCCAAGTTCTCCCTGAGGCTAGAAAACACCTCTTGTTTGTGTTGAATATGTTCTTCAACTACTCGAACGCTTGGTTTGACTCTCAAAGATAATGTGATGAATGGTGTATGGTACCCATATAATGCCAAGAAAGGAGAAATTTTAGATGAAGTATGAAAGGAAGTGTTATACCACCATTCTTCCAGTGGTAACCATTTAACCCATCTCGCTTACTTATTTGAGGTAAAACAACAAAGATTCCCCTCCAAGAACTTGTTTACCACCTCTTTTTTCCTATCAGACCATGGATGATATGATTAACTACAAACTATTTGTGTGTCGAAACATTAGAACATGCCAGTCCAAAAATTACTAGTAAAGATAGGATCTTGATCACTTACTATAATATTTGGTGTCCCATGTAACTTCTGAATTGTATCCATGAAGGCTGATGCTACTATATTTGCAACAAATGGATGTAATAAGGGAAAAAAAAATGGGAATATTTTTTGAGTCTATCCACCACCACCACTATGATTACATTTTCCCCTTATGATTTTGGTAATCCTGTGACGAAGTCCATGGGCACCTATTCCCACCTCTGGCTAAGAATAAATAGAGGTTGTAGAATACCTAGAAACTTAATTGTTTCACCTTTATTTTTCTTACAAACCAAGCATTCTACCACAAATTATTAGACATCCCCTTTTACCCCTTCCCAAAATAAAGTGTGTTTGATTCAATGATAAATCTTAAAGAAGCCAAAATTCCCCCTACTGGAGAAGCATGGAGCTCAGATAAAACCCTATTTTTAAGGGTTGAATTATTACATAAGTATAATATATCTTTGTAACATAAAGCATATCCTTCACATAAAAAATTTTCTGACATGCTTGGATCCTGTTAGAGATTTTGTGTACCTAGGTCAGTTTTCCATTCAGACCTTGCATCCTCTATCCAATCCTCATGTAGTACAAATATGGCACACAAAAATTCCTTAACTAATTCATCCTTCCGAGATAAAGCATCACCAACTACCATTTCTTTCCCTTTCTTGTATATTATCTTAAAATCATACCCAAACATTTTTCAGACCCACTATTTTTATTATTTATGTGATAATCATTTCTCAAATAAGTATTTCAAACTATCATGATCTTTCTTTACTTAGAAATTTTCTACCCATTAGATATGGTCTCCATTGTTTCATGGTGTGAAGTATGGATAACATTTCCTTCTCATAAAATGGTTTTGATATATTCTTACCTTTGAACTGTCAGCTATCAAAGGCAATGGGATGACATTATTGTATGATTACTACCCCCCATACCATACCCTGAAGCATCACATTCAACAATGAATGTTTTGGAAAAATCTGGGGTGGCTAGAACTAGAGTGATGCACATGGCCTCCTTAAAATTCTCAAATGTTGCAGTAGCTTCCTCATTCCAATGAAATGAGTCCTTCTTCAACAAAGTTGTGAGTGGTGCTACTATGTGTCCATAATTCCTTTAAAATCTACGATAATACCCTATAAGCCCCAAAAATCCTTGGAATTTTTTTAGGGTTTTGGGAACCTTCCATTCAAGCATGGCTTTTATCATGTTAGAATCCACTTTAACACCTTCATAAGAGACAATATGACCTAAATATTCAACCTACTTGACTCTAAAAGAACACTTAGAAGGCTTTGCATAAAGTTGATGTTGTTCCAAAGTTTCCAACACCTTATTTACATGATGCAGTTATTCCTCCCATGGTTTACTATAGATTAATATATCATCAAAGAACAATAAAAAAAACTTCTACAGAAATGGATTAAAGAAAGAATTCATCAAGCTTTGAAATGTAGAGGGTGCATTTGTTAGTCCAAAAGGCATTACCAGGAACTCATTATGGCCTTCATAAGTCCTGAAGGTTGTTTTATGAATATCTTCATCCCTAACTCTAATTTTATGATATCTTGAATGAAGATCAAGTTTTGTAAAGTAGACAACACCATGCAAATCATATATTAAATCATCAATTATAGGAATGAGAAACTTATATTAATTATATACTTATTGATTTCCCTGTAATCAGGACACATGCGCTAATTGTCATATTTTTTCCGTACCATCACTATAGGAGAAGATTAAGAACTCAAACTATGATGAATAATTACTGCTTCTAACATCTCTATATTATCTTCTCAATATCACTCTTTTTCATATATGGGTACCTATAATGTCTGATGTTGGGTGGTTGAATCAGTGGTACTAGCTAGATGACATGGTCATAGTATCTTTTTGGAGGTAAACCCTTTGGAATATATCCAAGCACAATTGAATGCTCATCTATAACTACTTACATATCTACAGGTATAAATGTATTTGACTGATGTGCTTCCAATGAAAACAATTGCGCCACAAACCCCTCTGCACATTTTCTAAGAAATTTTTACATATGGTGAGAGCTCACCAACTGTGTGAAATTTTCTCTTAATACTTTTAGTTTAAGATTCCTTCCCTCTTACTGAAATCACATGAACAACTATTAGAAATTCATTTCAATAGTTCCTTAGGTGGTAAGCCACTGAACTCCTAACACAATATCTACTCCTCCCATGGCAATGACATACATAGGGCTAGTTAGCAAGTAATCTCCCATGGTGAGATTAATGTTATGGTAGTTTCTTGAACAACTAACAGTTCCCCCATCAATGATCATTACTTGACATTCCAGAGTTGGATAAACAAAGTAGTTCAAGCATACCGCCAACTTATGATTGATGAAGTTATGAGTACTTCCTGAATCAATCAACATTATTACCTTCTGTTTTTTTTTAGAATCCAACCACTTTGAGAGTTTGGGGAGTGATAATACTTGAAATTACATGACATGATATCATTGGCTAGGGATCTCCTAATTCCTCATCTAGATCTACCTCTTCATCTTCTTCATTCTCCTCTTATTCATTAGGCCCCTTAATATAGAACAATTTATTTTTAGCACACTTATGTCCTCGTCCATATTTACTTTCATAATTAAAACATAACACTTTGGCTCTCATTTCTTCAATTTTTTGAGGTGTCAGTCTAACTGGCCAAGGGAATGATGGTGGAAAGGTGATATGATCTCTAATATTAGTGACATTTTGTCTCCTGCTAGAAAGAAATATGTCCTTTTCCCTACGTGCCATGATAATAGAATATGAAACCTTATGAGGATTCAACATACACACCTCATTTGCAATGTGTTCCTTAATACCCCTAAGAAATAAGTCATTCAAAGTCTCTTGAGTAATATTTTCCACCCACGAGGAAAGGTTTTGGAATTGATGAGTGTAATCCTTGACTAATCTTGTTTGTCTTAACGTTTCTGATTGGCTAAAATAATTCTTTGACACACTAGAAATGTAGTTTAATTGTAACTCTTTAATGAAGAATTTCCATCTAACATTGAGATCACTCTTTTTCCTTTGAGTACATAACCATTGATACCAAACGAATTAGTCAGGTTCGAGATACATGGATCCCATGGTAACCTTTTTTCTTGATAGAATCTGATTTAGATCAAAGAAATTGTCCATTTTGTTAATCCAATTAAGTGGATCCTTTCCATTAAACTTACGCATTTCCACTTTCAAAATCATGTTACAGGCCTGTAGATTATTTGTATTTGGATTTGGCATGCTCGAAGAGCAACCCAGGCTAGTTCTTCTATCACTTTGACATGAAGATCCACCTTGGTTGATATGATTATGAATGAATTGAGGCTGATTAGGAAGAAGATAATGACATGTTATGTTTGAACTAAATTGGTGATTGAAATAATCCAATCATTGTCCAATATTTTCTACATCTTCTTTACTAGTCATTTGAAACTCGAGGTTTCACATCTCAAACTCAAGTTGGCTTACCTTATGGTCTATCAAAGTAAACCCTATCCCTGAGGATTATGTAGTTACCCCTTCCCACTCTAATTCCTCAACTATTATCTCATCCTTGTCTAGGGTTTTACCTACAGTGGTGGGATTATTTTTTCCTCTCGTGGAAGGCCCAACCATGATGCCCCAAAATGGTAGAATTTAGGGATCAAGGTCAAAATTTAGGGTTTGGGATTTTTATATGAATTCAAACAAATATAAAACAACATAAATAGCAAAATCAAACTAATGTTTATCCTCTTTCTAGAAATGTAAAGAACTTGGAAAAATTCCACAATTTACAGTTAATAGAGAAAATTTATCAGATACCCTAAAATTGATTTAAATTTTGAAAAAAAAGCCAAAATATATTAAAATTTTTAGAGGAGCTTACATGATTGATTTCGTAACACTCAAAAAAATTGAAGAAAACTTCGCTCCCAAATTGGAGATATAGCCAATTCTTTAAATTAAGGTTTTGATGCAGTTCTGGATGAGATCAAGCTTTGATAACATTTGTAAGCAAATTACTGGGATAAATAAGAATATCAACATCAAGAGAACACTAAATAACACAATATTGCAAATAAATGATCACAATATTCAAGTAGAATAACTTATCCACTTAGAGGGGGAAACCTCCAAACCACGCAATAAGACTCAAATGCTCAATATAATGATTAACTACTGCATATTATCCTCTACTTGTACTATTCCTATGCTATGGCCATCACTAAGGCCGACCCACTAATGATAATATAAAAACTATGAAAGAGATACATCATGATAAGAAGTTATGATAGAGACAAGTTGGCTATATACATCTAATGTAATATATTTGGTTAAGGGCATAACATTTATCATGAAGCACATAACGTGAAGTGTAGTAAAGAAGCTACAAATAGACATTAGAGATGAAAAATAGTGATGGACGGGGAATAAAATACCATGTGCCCCAAGTGTGTGAGGTATAGAAGGTTATCTAATGATAGTGAAGAACGAGGGATTCTTATTTGATTTCTGAGGATGGAAAGGCATGTGACTATGTGATTATGCTAAAATGTAAAATAACAACCTAATATAATGTAAGTTTGCAATAAATAAATGAATGCTGAAATAATACCCAAGCAAGCTAAGCCATAAATGATGAAACCCTAATGTGTAAAGAAGGATAAGATGCCTTAGCTAATTAATAGAGTTTGTTGGATTGTGTCACACTAGAGACCGACATAACAGAGATGGAGGACCGTCACGCAGAAGCCTGGAAAAATGTAGATCTGGTATATTTGATCTAGATTAGGGCATCGAGAGAGGGATAGGTGATCAAAAAATCAATTTTAACTAGCAATTGTGCACACACTTAACTTTGCTTTGTATTGATTTTTGATATAAAAATTGACTATTATATCCTTTTGTATTTTTAATAAAATAATTAAAACTGAAAATACTATGTAAAAATAGAAAATAAAGAGATGAATCACCAGCAATTTGACACAAGAATTGATAACGGAGTTCAGCACTTGTGGCCTACATCTCTCGGGTCCGGTTGAATGGGACCGATCTATTAAAATCTTGAAAATAAATATTTACAAATATTTTTTCAAGAATCTAATCTTATCATCACGTTCCTCTACCAAAAATAATAGGAGTCGCTTTTTACTTCATCTCAAACTTCCATCTTTAGCTCAAGTTATGAGCAAAATAATAACATAGTCACTTTCCCATGTCTATACTATTAAAACAAAGCTCCTTTTATAATGTTTCCAAAGGCATGGTGCAGCGGTTGGGTGCCTAAATTTTTGCATGGGAGGATAGAGGTTCAAATCCTCCTACCTCCACTTCCTTAGGCGGCTCCCATGGGATTTATCCCACATTTCTACAAGTTTCGCATGGAAATGGGGTTAAGAACCATTGGAAATTTGTTACTAAGTGGCTAAGAGCCACGTGAATCCTCCATATTAGGTGGTAGGCCTATTTTAGGTGTTTTTACTATGAAAGTGGTTATATGTATTAATGTGTGGGCTGTTTGGATGGAATAATGCCTTGAAATATAAGGATAATAGTTAGCAAATTTAATTGGAAATTAAATAATGTGGCCAATGTGGAGTAATAAATGGGTGTGGCTAAATTTTTTATATTATTATTTATTTATTTTCCATATTGCCACGTGTCACATTTTCATTGGTCCACTTGACGAGTCGTGCACGTGTTTAACCTGTGCATAATCCCCAAAATTTGCTTGTTACCCCGAAAATTTCAGTGAGCCATAACTTTTGCATACGAGCTTCGTTTCCTGCAAACGATGATATCGACAGAATCATCTAATTTTTCTCTATGACATGGAACTGAATAAAATTTATTATGAGAATATATTAGATTGTTGTTTCTCCATGAGGATCCTCTGGATCAATAGGGGCACCCATGGGCACCCTCATTTGATTTTTGGCCACTCTAGTCTGCGTAGATGCTCATAAAACCTCCTTTGAGGTGTCAGAAGAGGTTCACACTTATTTTCATTTTATCACATGTATGTCACTATGAGATCGATGAGGTGGCTATAAATCTGGAATGAATGAATCACCTGCAAAACCCCAAACAAAGCATCAAAAACCTAAAAAAAGAAAGATGCAAATTAAGGGGTTGGAAATTCCTCAGCTACCAAAATGATGGAATTATGAATAAGTGTTGTACTACATCTCATACCTAATGTAGTTATGTGTGTGTGTGTGTGTGCACGAAATTGTGCCCTAGGTTGTTGTTATGTCAGTCACACTTGAAGTAGCGAGCACGTAGCTAAATGTAGAATGTAAATAATGTGTGCATGGAAACAATAGACTCCCCTCATATGAAGTGTGATGTAGATGAATGAGCCTTTATCCCTTGTGATGGAGCTAGATGGATGTAAATGGAGCTATAAGCACCTTTGATGGATGTAAACTTAGGTGGAGATAATATATGCTTAGTTCTTGATCCCTTATTATGATCAAATAAATTTCTATTTATATGATTCCTTTTCTTGAATTTTGTAATCAACCCAGAAAAGGACAAAAAACACAAAATATAAGATGTTCAAATGGATAGAAAGGATCCAAGAAGTGTGACCAAAGTACAAAGAGGACAAGGGAACCCATATTGGACGAGGGCGCCTGACGCTGGTGTCCTAGTATGGGCGCTAGAGTCTAGAATGATAAATGCCAAAAGGTGAATAGAAAAACTGAGCAAGTAAGATTACAGGACTGAAAGTTGAAACATAAATCAAAGAAAGGTTTCCTAAGACATGGGTTAATTAGTAATTTTCTTACTTAAGAACCATATGATTAATAGTATGCAATCGAGACTAGATAATTACTAAATGTTCACGATTTTGTGTCTACATTTTCCCCCACTTTATGTTGGTGAGTAGAAATCTCAGTAACATAAAGTAGATAGAGATGTGTACCTGATATCAATGTATATTGATGTAGAAAGTGTGCCAAGGGACTAGAAAAATCATGGAGTGATAAAAGGATGGAGCGTGGACACTACAGATGAAAAAATGTAAAAGGTGATAAAAATGAACCTAGGGCGGAAATGCGTGTGTAGATGTCGATGTGTGTGTGATGTACCTATTTTTAGTATCATGTTGATGTTGTTTGACTATCTTCTTCCCATACGGATGGACCAATGAAAGAGAAAACAATCAGGTAGTCAAATATGTATGTATATGTGTATAAAACAAGTAAAGAAGTATGTAAAAATGTAAGAAAAGGAACATTGTGCACCTGATCCATGATGAGTAAAGAGTGTAGAAATAATATTGTAGATGATGTCAATGTGCATGAGTTTTTTGGGCAATCTCATGCCAATGTAATGGAAAATTTGTAGGGAGAAATTTTCTGGGTGTCATCCTCCAACCTTTAACTGCATCCTATTGTATGGAAAAAAACTGCAGATGGTGTGAACTAACATGTGTGTGCTAAGGAATACCTTCCCTATAAAATCTATTGTGTATGCGTTCTATAGACTGTGCTAAACCCAATCACTATGTGATAGCCCCCCCTGATATAAGGAAATCTAGGTATGGCCATTGTGTGATGGAAAAAATTTGAAAATTACATTGTACTGGTACTGTGTTGTGTTGTATTTAATATGTATGGGGTGACTAACTCACCCAAATTTATGCCCCCTCATTTGGGGTGCATGTGACGTCACCGAAGGAAAATGTGGCCCAAAGGAGGACCAACCACTAAAATTGTGCCTTGCAGGGGGGAATGGAATGTGTTAAATAGAAACAAACCACACACAAACAGGTGGCTAGGAAAAAACAAGTGTTAGTAAAAGAAAAGATAAAACACTGATGTAAAAGACGACATGTAAGCTAAGCAAATAATGTATATGCTAAGATGTAAGTAAACACATAAGAGGACAATGTAGATGGAAAAAAGTAGGTTGAAAACATGGAAACATCACTCACGATGTCGTAAGACAATCAAATATGACGGATCTAAAAGCATACAAGTGTGCACACAAGACAAAAGGTAAAGCCCGCAAATAATGGCATACAATGACAAGTAAGTAAAAAAATATAATAAATAACCATGGTGGAAAATATTCCTGCAAAAACCTTTTTTCACATGAAGCACCCGTTAGCAAGTTAGAAAGATGAAAAGTATGTCAAAGCGTGTCTAATCTGATAAAGGAGTGTGTTATGGAACAAAGAAAAAATGATAGCACCTGTAGTGTATGAAATTGGATGCCCCCTGGAGCCATTGTGGAACTAGTACTAGGTACTATGCTGAGTATCCATGCTACGTGTAATGGACTTGTATCATCTATGATAAAAAATAAAAAAGCAACTGAACACACATGTGTGTATGATAAAGATAATGACATATAATATATCTATCTACTATGTGTAATAAAGTGAACATGTACAAGTAAATGCAAGAAATAGTAAATGCAACCAAGATATACAGTATGTTATCAATGGATGGAATGGAACGCAAAGTGAATGATAGGAGATGCGTGCCCCCTGAGTGAATGGAATTATATGCAGTGAGGTTTATTTGTTTATGCCACCTCAACAGTCAAGAATGAACTGTAAATGAGAATGCGTCATCGGGAAATGGTCAAACATTATGTTATGTGTAATGTGATGTGATGAATGTGTAATGATGATATGTGACACAGAGATGAAGTGTGAGAATGTGTGATGATTTATCCTAAAGTGTATATCACAAAAAAAAAATAACGGAATACATGATGATGCATCCTAAAGCGTTTATCACTAAAGGATGTTAGAAGAAGTGATGATGTATCCTAAAGCATATATCACTAATCTAGGAATATTGTATGAGAAAAATGTTAAATGGTAAAATGTGTGAGTGTGATGAGGTCCATTTGATTTGTATACACTTATCAGTTGAGTATGGAAAGAGGGAATAAAGTGTGTCATAGGGTAGTGAGTGCAACACATAAAAGAAGATGTGTAAAAAAAATTTAATATGTGTAATAGATGCGGTGATGAGGAATCATCATGTGATGTGTTATATGTAGTGTAGGATTTATAATATATAATTCAAGATGCATAGAGGAGATAAGATGTATATATGCATAGTAGATGTAAGACGTAAGACATGAGATGTAGGATGTATGTATGTAAGAGGTGTGAAAATGCATGACATGTAGTGTCTATTGTGCAGTGTGTGAGGTTCATTTGTATAAGATGCCCTCAATAGTAAAGTGTGAACCAAAGCACAAAAGTGTATCGGTTAGTGAAAATGTATATGTGTATCAAGATGTATTAGTAAGGTTAGTATAAGACACGTGTTGAAGATAGGGGTGATATAAATTCAATTCCCCTCAAGTGTGTAAGATGAAGAACTCAATCATGTAATGTTATCTAGGAGGCCATCATTTTTGTGGTCAAAGCCAAATGAACAAGCATAAGAGACTTGGTAAGCAATAGTGTCGGGTTGATCATGCAATGGGAATTTGAGGCGTAAGTTGTACATGCCCATGTAATATTCCTCATCATTGAAGGGTGGTAATGGACACCCATGTGCATACCAAATGGGTGAGATTTTATGTATGTACAAGAAAGGAACTATTGCAAATGAACACAAGACCAAAGGGAATAGGAAATGAGATATCAGTATGATCAGGGTCTAGAGTACCTCTAATGTAATCAAGCCAAGAATGTCCCAATATAAGTGGTGAAGAGTGAGGGCCTCATGTAAGAAATACTGTGAGATGAAAAGACATGTAGGACATAAGTTGCAATAATGTAGATGAACCCCATGATAAATATGAGATGAGTGGGGTGGAGGATAGATATCCTCAAAATAAAATCCTAGTTGAGTCAATCCATCATGTGTACATATAGTGTCATCACAAGTAGGATCGAATGGAATATGTTCCAAATAAATATCATTCATGAAAAGCATACATGTGAAAGGAGGTCGTGTAGATGTCGATTGTGTATTCAAAAGGCACAGAAAGGTGGTATGATGTCTGATGTAGAAGCAAGATCTTGATAAAGATCCATAGTAGTAGAAGTAGCAGGGGGGAGGTGGAGAGGTAGTTGCGACCAAATCTATCATGCAAATGGCACCTTCAAGTGGTGGTAAAATGTGTTAGCTCATCTATTGGTTGCGGGTCATCAATAGTGCTAGTTATTGGAATAGGAAGAGTAGTATTGGGATCATAGGCACAATATTTTTATGGATGACAATCACAAAGAACTGTATACTTGAAACCCTCATGCAGAAATTTGACACAATGATGTACTATAGAGGCAACAAATTACATGGCATAGATCCGTGGCCTGCCAAGTAAACAAGTATATGAAAATAGAAATTCAATGATAAAGAAGACTGTGTTGAGAGTTTTTGGCCCTAGAGTGATAGGTAAAACAATGTGACCTAGGCATGGACAAATAGATCCATCATATGCACGAAGGGAGAGACATGATGGACTAACATTAATAGCCAACAGACTAATATTTTCAAGGAATTACATGGGAGATAGATTAAGTTCATATCCATTGTTGATTACAGTACACTTGATACCCATATTGTAAATGTGAATCATGATACACGAGTGTGAATCATGATACACGAGGGTGGATCACTGTTGAAAATAGAAAGATCAACATGAAGATTTAGATGTGAAAGAAATATGATGAGAAAATACATCAACAAAAGAGTTATATACAAAGTCTAGATGCATATAAGAAGGAATGCAAGTAGTATTTAAGAGATGGAATCTATGCCTTAAATAAGGATTAACAAGCAAGAAGTCATTAATTGCGATACTCAAGATGAAAATATTGTAGAATAAAAAATAAAAGAAAATAAAATAATGGGGATCCTAAGAGCATGAATATCGGATTAGGGTTCACAAAAATGATTATGCTAAAATGTAAAATAATAGCCTAATATAATGCAATTTTACAATAAATAAATGAATATTGAAATACTGAAATAATACCCAAGCAAGCTAAGTAATAAATAATGAAACACTAATGTGCAAAGAAGGGTGAGATGCCTTAGCTTATTCGAAGAGTTTTCTCAAATATGTCGCAGTGGAGACCGGTTAAAACAAAGATGAAGAACCATCACATAGAATCTTTGAAAAATGTAGATCTGGTAGATTTGAATGCACTGGGGCACCTGGAGAAGGATAAGGGAACCCGTAAACACCATGGTCTTATTTCTCGGTGCCCTAGTTTGTGTAGATGCTCAGAAAAACCTCCTCTGAGGTGTTGTAAGAGGTTCACACTTGTTCTCCTTTTTTCACAGGTATGTCGCTGTGAGATTTTCAAGGTTTCTGTAAATATGGAATGAATGAATCACCTAAAAAAACCCCAAACAAAGCATCAAAACCTTAAAAAGAAAGATGCAAATGAAGGGTTCTGAGTCTCCTTAGCTTCCAAAATGATGGACTTGTGACTGAGCGTTGCACTACATCTCAGACCCAATGTAGTTCTATGTGTGTGTGAAATTGTACCCTAGGTTGTTCTTATGCCAGTTGCACTTGAAGTAGTGAGAAAGTAACTAGAGGTAGAATGTAAATAATGTGTGCATGGAAACAATAAAATCCCCTCCTATGAAGTGCGATGCAGTTGAACCATCCTTTGTCCATTGTGATAGAGCTAGATGGATGCAAATGGAGCTATAGATGCCTTTGATGGATGCAACCTTAGGTGGAGATAGTAGATGCTTAGTGCTTGGTCCCTTATTATGATCACATAACTTTATATTTATATGATTCCTTTGATTCAATTTCGTAATTAACCCTAAAAAGCTGAACTACCAAAAAAATAAGATGCTCATACGGCTAGAAAGGACCAAAATAGTGTGAACAAAGTAAAAAGAGGACAAGTTTGCCCAAATTGGACGAGGGGCACCTGGCATCGGCGTCCTAGTCTGGGAGCTAGTCTCCAAAATGATAAATGTTGAAAGGTGAAAAGACAAAATGAGAAAATTAAGAGTGCAAGACTAAAAAAAAGAAGCATAAAGAAAGAAAAGATGGCCAAAGACATCGGTTTAATCAGTACTTTTCTTACTTAGGAACCATATGAATAATAGTTTATGTAGTGCCCTTGCTTGACAACCACCTTTGCAGGGGGTGTAGCTAGTTAGTAGAATAAATTGAGTGACACATCCTAAATACCTTTTCAGACCTATCTTTTCCTTGCATAATAATCCAAGCACATTATTTGAGATTTGAGGTGTTAACCACGTGAAACCTAAGGAAACGTTGGAAATTTAATAGTAATGGGATTTCTATAGCATGTGCAGAGTGTTGCACTTTCATAATTAAATGGTAAAAAATGTTTCGGTAGGAACCATGATATAATAGAGCTCTATTATTAGCTGTCCTCAAATCAGTCCTATTCTAGCCGTTAAAATTAACCCTTCACCTGAAGATAAATCTGTCTCTCTGAATACTATCTTCATTTTACTATATATGAATTGATTGATCTAGATCTGTATCTATGTCTAGAAGCGGGTTGACGTTTGCCTCAGGGAGGAAAATGGGTCCTAACTCCCAAGTTTGAATCCCACCAGATTCTGAATCACCTGCTGTTTTGTTACCACTTTGTAGAAGAGAAGAAGAGGATCGCTCGCTTAGGGTGAAGTGCCACTAGTTCAAAATCAAAGGTATAACGTTTAACTGTATGGATTTTTCTTCTTCTACTACGCCATTTTAACTGGGGATATCCTACTGATGTCATCTTTATATTTGGAGTAGTTGTATTCTATTAAGGCATTAGAAGTGCCTTTTTGATCGCTCTATAACAAAGAAAAATACACTAAAACCCTTAAACCGAGATCTGTCGTGAGGTACATTGAGAAGGGTATTAAAGTAGGGTAAAATACTTGCTAGTTTTCAAAGTTTTCTACAACACAAAATTTTATCATCATGGAGAACACTGATTTAAAGGAGGATTAAAATACTAAAAGTGTTTCCATTCTGGAGGAGAAAGTGATTATAGAGAAATATGATCTGAGAATCGTGACTATGTTATTATTGTTGAAGAAAAGAGTGTAAATTGGTCAGAATGGAAAAAATATGAAACTAAAAGATGTTAAAGGGGAAAAAGATGTAGCTATTGAGGATTAGACTCTAGAAATCCCTGTTGAAGAGAATGATTACGAGCCAATTTTTGATGGAACTAAAAATAACCCTTCAGAATCTGATCTGGATGTGTAAGGCACCACTACTTGGCCTGAGAAATCCACTACTCTGAAGAACTATGTTGTAGAGCGCAGTGTTGTGGTTGGGAATGTTATAAGGCATTTATCTGGTAAGAGAGAGGATATTGATTAGAAAAATGTAGATCCAGAGGGTAATGTTTTCACTAACAAAGAAGAAGATAAGAAGACAAATTTGTTTAAAGACTGGAATGCTTGGAATCCTTTGACTTTGGTCAAGAAAATTTTCGAAGGAAATGTAGAGGAAAAGAGGTTTCAAGGTTAGGAGATGTAACTTACAAGATTTAAAGGCTCAAGAACCTGCATCTATAGGAATTTTATTCACTCGTGACTGGAATTTTATTAGCTACCTTGCTTGAAGGCAAGACTATAAGGACTCTGTGAATATTTTTTCCTGTCATACATGTATATTATGAGTGTGATCAAGGCTATAAAGTGGAGTGAGATAACATATCTATAAAATATGGAGGCATGCACTTAGCATGTGAACTGTTTGACAAATGACTCAGATAAATGTAGACTCATGGAATGCTTCATTTTTGGGATATGCATAAATTGTTTTATTAAAGTGACCTTAGATACCTTTCAAACAAATTGTAAATGGGGGATTTTTCGAATGCACGCGAACTATTTAACGGAATGATAAAAGAGAGTTGGAGCCTTGTGGAATGCGGGGGAACCTACCTAGAGCACCTCATACACTACAGACACTAATAATTTCCCAGGCATGGTCTCCTTACCCTCATCTTTTATAATTTTTGTATTTTTGGTTCTTCATTTATAATAAAATAGAAATAGTTTATGAGTGGATAATTATACAATTGGATATTAAACCAAACTAGATAGTGTAAAAACAACAAAACTCCACCTTGTGATTTGCGTAACCAATTGACACCTCGACCATCAAGCGAGATTGCTTCCACAACCTTCGTAAGTGTTAATCCAAAGGTATCATAATTAGGTGCTCGTCCACTGGTATAGGTGAGAGTTAAATGATTCGTCAACCAAAGAAACCCATTTTTGTTCTACCTTGCAAAGTTATAAAAAATGCAGTATTAGGAGACCCACAAAACAACCCTCCGATCTCCAAAAATGAAATGTCAAGTTTCGTGTTTATTGCTTATTATGTGGAGAGTTGCATCAAGCCTTAGATCAACCCCATTTGACCATATGTGTTCTTTTTTATTCCCTTATAGAAGCCACATTACCCCCATTTTGTAGTTTTTGGGAGCTGCTAAAAGTGAGAAGCTGGTTTTCATTTCGTCTCACCGTTTGGACCCAGAGCGAAGAACTACTTTTCTGCCTTCGCAAACCTCTAGTATTTATATTAGAAAATTTCTTACAACATTAAATTTGGGGAAAAAACATTTCTATATATTTTGGGAAAAGGGGTTTTGTAGGCCTCTGGCCTCTATTTGACTAGGTCAAATAGACCAATTATGACCGGTGGCTCTGAAAAAACCCATCGTCGTTTGTAAACCCATTTACCTGTTCTCAATTCCATCAATTCTAGTGAATTATCCATATACAGGATAAATTTTAGGAAATTTCCCATTGTGTGTACATCCATTGAACGTCATTTTTTTACGTGGTTTTCTTATCCCTCGAACTAAAATTGGTTGTTTTGTAACTAGGCCAATTACTACCGATGGTCCTGGAGAACTAGCCGTAAATTGTAAACTGTTCGCCAGTTTTTCAATTCCACTAGTTCATGTAAATTATTGGTATATATGATTACATGTAAGAACTTAACCATTGTGCATTTTCCCATCGGAAGACATTTTTTGAACGTGGTTCCTCAGCCTCTAAGACAAATTTAGATGTTTTTTGCAACAATTAGAAAATGTAAAATAAGGCTGCACGATCCTAGTCAAGACAATAAACTATCGTGGAAAACTTTTTGAAACCTAGAAATAGTTGTATAAAACTCTCTCTTGTGGCTTATTGTGTGACATGTTACTTTTGGAAAAATAGTGTTTCTCTCTTCCCTTTCTCTTTCTATCTCCTCCCATAGTTATGAAATGAAATGAATTTATGTCTCTAACCCTATTCTGTTGCATGTGAATTATTTTGATTATGTAAATGGAAAACTAAAAAACGTTAATTATGTTAGATTTAGGTGGATGCCATGCTAGCAATTTTCGGTGACCATGAGGTGGTTGCAGGTACCGAGACATGGAAAAAAGTAAGGTGTACTAGTGAATTCATAAAAAACAATATTTAGAAAAAATGTAATTGTACAAGTTGTGGCAACAATAATGTTAAATATATCGAAAGGTTTATTTTTGAAATTTTGTAATACGTATGAGTTGCAAGTGTTTAGGGTTGTTTGGGAAATGTGTATCTAACCATGAGTGTCATTTTGATTCAAAATTATGTATTGTAAAAGTTAGATATATATGTTAAATGTAATTGAGTTTGAGATCTTATAATGCCTATATTTTAGTGTGAAATTGATGACTAAATCTCTGGTGTGTTGTGTTATTTTCCTTGATAACATAGAAAGAAAATCTATATAAATCAGTCAACCCTAGTATAAAACTATCGTATAACTACATTCTCGTGTGATCCTTCTAATGCAAAAAACTAAAACCATCAAGGTGAACCTAAATCATTAAAATTGATGTCAAATTCTATCTTAGGAAAAAAAACCCCAAGTTAGAGATTATCACCTTAGCCTGTATGCTTAATGACATTGTTGTGAATCCGACAGTTAGGAATGACATGGTTAAAAAATTTCAAGAGTACGGGGTTCCCTCCTAGGATTGGTATTCATGTGTGTTGTAAGGAGAATTTTTTTTCTTAAGGTAGTACTCCATGAGAAACCAACATTTACCATTATGTAAACCCCTCTTAGCCCGACACACGTGTAGAGTGAAGGGTGTTAGGTGTCAAAGATTGCCAACTATTATTAAACATCACCTTTAGTAACTGGGATTATAAATGAACTCGACACCCAATTTTTATTATCGTTTGGGATTTCATGGTATAATGTTAAGAGTTAATTGCGGAACTAATCAAATTTTTAATTTATGAGTAGTTTTGTAAAAGGGTAACCATGAGATTATATGCTAGGAGAAAATAAAAATTTAGATATTTCTTGTAACATGTTTAAATCATCATGTTGAGAGAAACAAAATCCATGACGTGTAAAAATTTAATGTGAACCTTAATATTTAAATGAAGAGTTACTCCCTCTTTTTCTCCCACTTGTCCCATTGTGAAATGAATGTATGATATGAAACCAAGTAATCATGATCTTAAGGCAATACCCTAGGATGAGATCTAGGAGTCTCATGAGCATGTAAATATTCCTTATTAACAAATGGGTTACATAGTTAACTTCAAAATTTTTGTTTAAATAAAAATTAAGTAAAATTCTTTTAAAATGATTCTAGTGGATCCTATCTTTTAGTTACCTACACATGATAATATTGAGTGTGAATCCTCTTTAACCCCTCTCAAACAAGAGTGTCAGCTTGACAAGAAATATCAAATTTACTTAAGAGTTACATGATGATTGTTTGAGATAAGGGTGTTCAATCACTCTAGTTGTGACCTTAGTAAGATGTGTAAAATTTATAATTGAATGTCTCCTTGTAATAAACATCTAATACTTAAATTACCTCAGTAATAATCCAAGCTTGGATATGTATGAAATCCTACCCCTTATGATCCCTCGTGACTCAGTAAAGGACAAAGAGTACATGCACCTTAGTTCACTTAACAAGAAGTCGCTATGAAGTCAATGTAATGATGTAAGGGATTACAAGAACATGAGAGGATAATTTGGAACTATTATAAAATGTCATATACACTTGAATGGTGTCAACTTTCTAAGACAACTAAGAATAATTTGATAACAAACATAAAAATCAAAATAGTGCCTCTTCTAGATCTTTTAACCTAGCAAATGTGGAACTTGCAACACGTAAGGGGAAAACATAATCACTATACCCCTCAACACGGTTTTAAACAAGATTATTAAATTACTAAAGTTAAGAAAAATGAAACTTGAGGATTGACCCTTTTGACTCGAGGCAAAATCCTCTATTGTGTATCATGATTAATGCAAGCTAGAATTATCTACGGGAAATAGATAGAATATTTTGTTAGTTGTAATAAATGAAAGTAAATTAGTGTAACTCTAGAGCATAAATGTTATTATGAAAAGAACGTGTGACCTATTTAACTTTGAACTAATAAGCTTCCTTTGTTCCATGTGAACCTTCCCGATTTCATCTAAGATAAATTTGAAAACCAAACAAACATATAACTTAGACAATAAATCCTTAGAACAAACACCACTAGCCTCATACGGGCACATTTCATTGTATCAACAATCACGCTACATCATTCTTTTGCGATAAAGGAAACAAGCAAAATTAGAAGGAATAATTACAAGGAAGATGTTAAATGAAATAAACATAATGTAGTCTAGTTTAAAGAAGAATGAAGGACCTCATGATAAGTGATTTTCAAATAATTAAGTTCAATAAAGAAATATGACTATAACAAATATGTAAACCAGGAAAGTGTCGCGTCATAGATAGTGCCTATATAGATTTTTTACTACAGTTGGATCGTTATGTTGTGCTTTTTTCAATTTGGTAAATGTGGCCTTGATGTGCATCATGTATTTTCATGGTATCTATGTGGGATAATGTTTGTGAAATATTCTAAAGTGTTATGAAATTTTCCTAAGAAATATATTGTGTTGTCATGTATCAAGCACTGTAAGGAAAAAAAAACATATTTTGGTATTTTTATTGTTGTATTTTTGTGTCAAAGTTGTGGGTGTTATAGAAAAAAATCGAGACTCGATAATTACTCAAAGTGTTTGATTTTGTGTCTACACCATGAGCTAGGACTGGTGGTGTAGGAGAGTAACCATGTGAATATGAGGGAGACCAATGAGGTAAAGGAGGCGGAGAATACCCCATAGGAATGGGCTACCCGTGTAGACACTTAAAATTGGTTATCCAATTTAGTGTCCCTTCTCATTCGTTTTACTTGCCTAGGTAACCTGGGGCACGTTTACGTCACCAACTATCCCCTTGGGATAGTTATCCAATTTGTGATTTAATCACTTATTCCAAATTTAATTCATCCCATCACATCTTACCCATGAGTGATTAAATATTAAATATTTAATTACGCTTCTTCCCATGCATCTTAATCACTTATCCACCCCAAATTTATTCTATCTATGCATCGCATCCATTTTTAATCTTCCCTAAGCGGGATATTTTCCCATAGTCGGGATAAGTCTTATCTTTCTCGAAATCGATCATTTTTAGCCACCTCGGGAGTCTTTTCCGCGATCGGCGCCGACCCATATGGTCGGCGCCGATTTTCTAGGAGCGGCGCCGATTATAAAAGCAGGTCCATAGCTCAGTTCTAAGGACCGAAGAGAGCGAAGAGACCGAAGAAGAGATTACGAAAGAAAGCACTTACGCACGAACAGAGAGCGAGAAAGATACAGGTTGCAAGAAGGAGAGATCTTTTTAGCATCAATTGTCTCAGTTAGGGCAGATCCTGTCCTAATCAATCCCTGAGAGGAGCACCGTTACTCTGCCCGTATCATATCAACATCACACACCACCGTCTATCATCTGGTGACTCTGTTCCAGTGTCTCTCCATCTTCGGCACATCCAGCAGACCACATTCACCTTCCAATCCCCGAATCTCATCGCACAGTCCCTGATTGGTCAGTCTGCCTTCAGTTGACACTGATCTTATCCAGTCGACGCCGATCAGTCCCAGTCGACGCCGATCACATCAGTCGCCGCCGATTCTACCCAGTCGACGCCGATTTCCCTGCAGACAGGTAAAAGGTCACAGGTAACACAAATCCAGCATTATTTCCCAGTTCCCTGTTTTCTGTACTTTCTGTCTGCTGTTCAGTTTCTGTTTTATTACTGCAATCAGAAAATCTAGTCTTTATTTACATCTTTTATCATGTATGCTTCTTTTCTTTATTGAAAACGTGGACTGACATCCGCCAAGGAAGCTTATCGCTTCCCGGACCCGCTTCTCGGGCAGTCCACCCAAATATCTTCTAACGCCATCTTTTTCTGTCAAGCATCGGTGTTTTGCAGGTTACTCGGATCTATTGTGCAAATTGCTCGTGTGCGCCCGTCTTGTCTACATCAGCTTCCTCATCCGTCTACATCTTCATCAGGTATCGATTTCATTGGAGTTTTTCAGGGTTTTTGTGTTTAGTTTGGTGCATTAACTTGGACAGGTAACAAGCGCGAAATTCTTGATCTACATTCTGGCACGCCCGGTGGGACCCAACCAAAGTCCCTTATTGGTAAGTTCATTTCTTTTCTAGTTTTGAACTTTGTTCCTTTTCTTCACTGATTTCTATCAGTCCTATTTGAGCATTTCTGTTCATCATTTCAATCTTGCTTTTTAGGTGAAATCATTATCTTGAAATTTTTCTATTTCCTTAAAATAGAAATTTTTCGTTTCACCATTATCTGGATGTATCTTTCCGGATCTTGTTTGTTGTTTGCTTGATCTTTTCTTGCGGAGCACTTTGCTTGTTCGTGGGATTGTTCGAGGGGAAGAGCTCAACAACGCGCTTTTTGAAGTCCACACACCTTGGAGAGCTAAATCTACAGGTATTCCTCTTTTTCGGTGTTTTCTCCTTTTTTAGGATTTCTTTGTTGGTTGTCTATCACATCCAAACACTTCAGTTTTTTGGTGCTTAAAAGGAACTTAATCGCATTTGGGAAAGAACTTGTTTGACTTGTCTTCATCGAAATCAAACATTTCGTTTTAAGTGCTTAAAAAGAACCTTTTCTTTGTCATTGCTGCATGCTTTTTCATCTAGTTTTAATTAGGTTGGAGAATTGATCAAAATCGGTAGTGACACTATTTGATTTTTATTTTTCACCCTTGCACACAAAGCCAAAATCACTAGGTATAAAGCATCTAAACAAAACTCCTTCCCTGGCCTCGCCTACTTGGAAGTGATATCCAAGAGGAAGAGCCTACGCGGTACTCGGGCCGCGCTATAAATTCACGGAAGATTTTGGTATATATTGGCAAAGCACCCGACTCCCTTATCGCAGCGGTGTGTGAAGTGCGGGGGTAGGCCCCTATATCAAGCCACGTACCGGTCTTTTACTGAAGTGCCTTCGGGACTCCTCACCAAACATTACCCAAACCATCCTTAGTTTGGCTATCTGAGTAGTTCCTGTTCTAAAAAGCCTTCCCTAACATTTTTTCTTTTCTTAAAAGCATCAAAATTTAAAGGAGATAATCACTTGCGCTGCTTGAATTGTTTGTGCATTAGCTAGGACAATCTTCTTTCTTGCTTGCTTATGACGGTTATCACCCGGTCACAATCTAGGAAAATGGCCCAACAGGTTCCTTCTTCCTCCGAAATCACCACCAGCGTGGATGTTTCGGCACCCCTCCAATCTTCCTCGGGACCGCTGTTAGTTGGTTCCCCCTCATGGTCGTATAATCCCTTCTATCAAACCAAAGCGCCTCCATCACGTCCAGCTTCTCCTAGTCCCTCCGAGATATCATCTGGCTCGGAGTATGTTCCTCGCGGGGATCCTGAATTTCAGGCTTTCCTCGATCGCAATCCAATAGCCCTCATGGACTACCTAGTACACAAGTCGATCCAAATATCTGACCAAGACCCACCAATCCGACAAGTGTACAATTATCCTCGTGGATCATCCCAGGCCTTTGTAGAGCAGTTTGCACCATCTCTCTTGCCTCGAGCCACGGAGAAGGGCGAAGCCCCTATGCCTCCCTTTTCTCTTCCACCTACCATGTCGACTAGTTCTCAATTAGTCTTACCTATCCCTAACACTGCAGTTACCTCGAATATTCCACAACCCATCTCTGAGAGGTCTTCTGCCCTGGCTATAATGAATGCGTCTGCACACCCGCACATTGCCGTCAATTCGTCTATGCCCTCCATTGTGTCTCAAGGTCAGTACCTCTTCATGAGCCAACCCCCTCCGGCTAGTCAGTTGGTTCCTACTTCTCGTCCTCCAGTGAATCTTTCTTCCAATATTCCAGCAACTGCGACCTTCGCCCATCCCCTAGTATCGGCACCCTTGGTACCAAATCCGGCGGTAGAAGGTCCCTTTCAGGTCTTGTTCCCCAACATGTCCAATCTAACCAACACCCATGTTCCTCAATCTGTCCCTATTCAATCAACAAACATAGGAGTCCACCAATCACAGGTTCCATCCGTCACCCAACCTATATTTTCTCAACCACTTATTATCTCACAGCCTGCCTATACGCAAGCTGCCTCACAGCAAATACCCCACCCGGTGTCACCCAGAACACCTGGTTATTCCTCTTATCATCCTATCCAACAACAGATGAATCCCCCATTGACATCTCAACAACATCCACCACTTGCTTCTTATGTAGGACATACCAATGTACCTCCTCCCCAATCCGACGTAGTTCAAATTCTCTTCAAGAAAATTGCAGACTTGGAAGCCTCCACAAAAGGAACCCGTCCTTCATACTCCTTTGAAGAAGTGTGCAATGAACCCATTCATCCTTCGGTGGCTTTTAAGCCTTATCCTCCCCAATGGGAACTTCCCAAATTCTCAAAATTTCATAGCCGGGAAGACCCCCAACAACATCTGCGAGCATTCAAACATGCTTGCTACCTTATCGTCCAGGATCAGGAACTCATGCTCCGTACCTTTCCTATGTCTCTAGCGGGTCCCGCTTTGGACTGGTACAATAACATCCCTCAACATTCCTTATTTTCTTTCTCTCAATTGGCCCAGATGTTTGTTGAAAACTTCTCAATAAATATCGCGCATAAGATCTCAATCACAGATCTTTATAACATTCGCCAATTCGACGATGAGTCTATAGCAGACTTTGTCGCTCGTTGGAGAGGGATAATCAACCAATTGTCTTTCTCCCTTCCCCAATCCCAACAAATCGAGTTGTTCACCCGATCTTGTGCTAATCACATTTCTTCCACTCTAAGGATCCAAACTTTTCATACCTTTGAAGAGGCCTTTACGATGGCACGCAAACTTGAATCTCGCGCCATTGAACAAGGGAAGTTAAAACTTCGCTCTAAATCGAAACCTGATTTTTCTCGATTCACCAAACCAAATTCTTCCCCCTCTAAAGACAAGAATCAAGGATCCACCAATGCTATCGTATTAAAAACATCAAGAACCGATAGTACTCCTAATCAACCACCACGAAGAGATTCCTCATCTTCTCGGAAAGGGACTTCATCATCACGATCCTTTGCTCCCTTGGGGGAATCATATGCCTCTATCTTAGAAAAAATGTTGGAAGTTCGCATGATCGAACTTCCCCCCATTAGGGATATTGACGAAGGCCGAGAACGCCCATTCTGGTATAGGGAAAACGATTTCTGTCATTATCACAGAACCAAAGGTCATGACATCGAACGATGTCAGACTTTCAAAAATCTTGTCCAAAAATTCATTGACAAAGGCGAGCTCATTCTGGATAACCCAAATGCTCCCCCAAATCAAGCACTGGACGTTTTTAAACAACCTTTCCCCAATCATGCCCCAAATCATAATTCTTCAGAATCTCAAAAACCAAACACCCACACTATCAATTTCATCTCTACCGAGGACTCTTCTTCTGAAACCAATCCATCTGCAAACACATCAATCGAATCAGATCCTCCTTCCTCTTCATCAATCACGGGAGTTCCAATATCTTCAGATAGTCCATCTTTGAATATCCCTACATTACCAAGCACGGAGTCATCTCTCTCCGCTCCTTTGTCTGACCTTCCATCTATACCCGAGACAGTGTCATCCTCATCTGTCTCATCATCAGACATTCTTTCAATGCTCGAGGCAATCACATCCCTCCGAGTTTCCACTACGGACACATCTACTTCCGTTGCTCCCATTCCCGCCGCAACTATGCCTTTGGTGAATGTACCTATAATTGTGCCGACTTCGACGGAAGTGTCTTCAATCTTGACCCTTCCTATCTCTTTTCCTAGTAGTTTCACCCATGATTACTGCATCAGAAGTTCTCCCTCCGCAAGGAACTGCTTCGTCATCACCCCCTTCTTCCATCACCAATGTTACTTCACCTATTCAGGAAAAATCAAAAGAAGTAGCACCAACACCTATACACTCGGTTCCTGAACCTAAACCGAGACAACCAAAATCTAACATTACACCATCAGTACCTCCCCACTTGCTTCCCCCAAAAAGGTTACAATCACCTTATGCCGTGGAAGTTGTCACCATCCCTGAAAAGGGAAAACCCATATTTCGAACCATCAAGACCCTTGGTGCTCTTCCACAAAAATCTCTCTCTACGCCTCATAAACGATTGGATTTGCCCGCTAAGAAGGCGTCTTCTTCTACACATCCATCAAAGCCATCATCTTCTTCCACAACACATTCTTCATCAATACCCCTAAAAGTAGACTTACCTACCAAAAAGATGCCACCTCTTCTATCAGGATCATCATCTTCATTACCAAAAACCAAGGCACCCTATGTTCCTCCGACTACACTCACTCTGGGGGCTTCTTCCCCGTCTAAATCAACATTATCTAAATCATCCGTAAATCCGACTAAGCAATCCCCTTTGTCTCCAAAGACCGCAAAATCTGTCACATCTCCATCCTCCTCAAAATCTATCTTAGGGGCTCCCCCTCCACCAAAGTCAATCATGTCTCATTTACTCCCATCCCAAGCACCCAAGACTGCTCCTCCAAATGTCCAAACAAATAAGAGGATCCCTAATAAGACTGTTAAACCTAACATGCAAGTTCTTTTACCTCGGCAGTCGGTTAATGTAAAAGAACCATCCTCATCATCTCCATCCTCATCTTCGTCTACCGGATTTTACACCGAAATCCTTCATCAACTTATCCAATCTTCATCTATAACCCTTCCTCCGATTAAACCATATAACCCGAAAGGAGTGAAACCTGCTTGGTTTAACTCTGATTTGATTTGTGCCTACCACCGTACTCCGGGTCATGATACTGAGGGATGTAAAGCTCTCCAAGCCGTTATCAAGAACCTTCTGGAAGAAAGTGACCTTTTGCTGGAGGAGGAGGAACAAGTACCTCCTGTCACCTTAGCCTCATCCGAACCTCAACCATCCACTCAGACCTCTAGTGGTTCCACTCCACTTGATCTTCCACCTTCTCAAATTGACACAATTCATATCGCCACTAGAACCCAACGTTATCATAACCCATCTTCATCTTCAGCATCTAGACCACGGGTTGTCATTTCTGCAGCCCCTGAAGGCGTGTCTCCTTCCTCATCAGCCCCACGACCCAGGGTCTCTATTCGTGCTGCACCTCGGGCTCAAGTTCCCGTATCTGTTGAGGAGAGTGTTATGAAACAACTCACCCAGGCTCCGGTCAAAATGTCTCTTTTTGACCTCATCCAATCCTCCCCACAACATCGCCAGGCTCTAATCGATAATCTGCGTCGCATCGCAGTAAATTCCGATGAGCCCCAGCCCTTCGAGTTGGTTGTTGGACTGAATGGTCCATCAACCGCCATTTCTTTCGAGGATTCGGAAATTCCTCCTCTTTCTTCAGAGGATTTGGAGGCTCCCCTCTTCATCACAGTCCAAATCAATAACACTACCTTAAAACGTGTTATGATCGATAGTGGAGCTGCTCTCAACGTCATCTCCTCCCACACATTCGAACAACTTAAGTTACCAAAGAATGTGGTGTCACCTCCACCTTTCGCCCTTCGATCATTTAACGATCAGCTAGCAGTCACTCTAGGAACTGTGGTCTTACCCATCCGAGTAGGTAAGAAGCTGCTCCATGAACTCTTCTATATTGTCGAAGGAAAATTCCACTATAACATGATCCTCGGACGCTCCTGGATTCGCGCAATGCATTGTGTCCCATCCACCCTCCATCGATGCCTAAAATATCAATATGAGGGCAAAATATATACTCATCCAGGAGATCCTTTTCCTTCCGCACAATGCGACATGACCACTAGGTCTGCCCCTTTAAAAGAAAATACATCTTCTCCAGATGGGGCCTCATCTTCTTCCATACCTGCAACCAAACTACCGGATTTACAAAATCTGGAAGAGACATTGCAGCGTTTCTCACTAGGAGAGCTTCCTCTCTTTTCTTTCGATGCCCATCTCAAACCTAATGAGTATGGTAGACCAGACAAACAACCTGAATATCAACCAGGTCTCGGTCGCATCGTCACCATTGGTCTGCCCAATCAACAGACCAATTTCATCTACGGTGGTCTTGATACGCCTCATTATCACCCGGATTCTCCTCCTAGAGCCAAACCTTACCTAACAGGGTTTGATTATCTACAGAATCCCACGTTTGCAAAAACTTATCTACATCGATGCGCGTGGAAAGGTTTTGGCCTTGGAAAATATGAACAAGGTATACATGACCTCAAATCCATTCCTACTCTCATGCCACATCAGAAATTTGGTTTAGGATTTAAACCTCTTTCAAAGGCCACTGTCACTATTCTTGATGAGCCTCTTCCTACTGAAGAACCATCTTCCCCCACCAAGTCAGAAGCATCACTTGATGTGGACGATGACATTTCCATCCCACCTAACTTTTTTTTTTGATCAATACCATTTCCTTAGGGCCGTTGGTCTATGAGACTAACAATCGGTCCGCTTCTATACCATTAATCTTCCCTGAAATAGTTGGAGACGACTCTCCTACTATCAATACTATCCACTGTGCGGATGATGATTCTGTCCTCACCTATCTAGGGGCAGAGGATTCATATCTTCCCAAGACTATTCCTTCTGACACGTCTACCCTTCTCAACGAAGCCACTATCGACCTTAATATAGGGACTTCTGAAGACCCTCGCATCATTAAGGTCGGCCAATCCCTTAATCCACAGGAATTAGGGGACTTTACCACTTTTCTTTCCAAACATCGTCAAGCCTTTGCTTGGTCATATGAGGATATGCCAGGGCTCGATCCCGATATTGTGGTCCACAATATCGTTACCCTTCCCAACATCAAACCAGTCAAGCAAAAATTGCGTAAAATGCACCCTAGAGTAGCCCTTCTTGTTAAAGAAGAATTACAACGCTTGCTCTCGGCTAGTTTCATCCAACCCATCGATTATCCGCAATGGGTGTCTAATGTAGTACCAGTAACTAAGGCTACTGGGAAGATTCGAATTTGTACCGACTTCCGGGATCTTAATCTTGCCTGTCCAAAGGATGATTTTCCTCTTCCTAATATCGACCAACTCGTAGATTTAACTGCGGGTCATGAGATGCTTTCTCTTATGGATGGTTTCTCTGGATATAATCAAATCCTCATCGCACCAGAAGACCAACATAAGACCTCCTTCATAACTCCTTGGGGGACCTTTTGCTATCGTGTCATGCCTTTTGGCCTTAAGAACGCAGGGGCAACCTATCAACGAGCAATGACATACATCTTCCATGACCTCTTACACAAAACTGTAGAGGATTATGTTGACGACCTCCTCGGCAAGTCCAAACGCCGTCAGGATCATCTTTTCATCCTTGCACCTCTCTTTGAGAGGCTTATCCGCTTTTGTCTTCGTCTAAATCCAGCTAAGTGCGTGTTTGGCGTTCTCACTGGTAAACTTTTAGGTTTTATCATTTCCATCAGGGGCATTGAAGTCGACCCCCGCAAAAATAAAAGCCATCCTTGAGATGCCTCCCCCTTCTAACTTGAAGCAACTCCGCAGTCTCCAAGGACGTCTTCAGTCAGTGCGTCGTTTTATCTCCCAATTGTCGGACCGTTGTCAACCTTTTCACCATCTTCTCCGTAAGAATGTTCATTTTGAATGGGATGAGCATTGCCAAAAGGCCTTTGATGATCTCAAAGCTTATCTTCTTTCTCCACCTGTGCTTACACCTCCACGCGAGGGGGAGCCTTTCTATCTTTATATCTCTGTGACTGACCATGCCTCTGGGAGCCATGATCTTACATCGGGACACTTGTGGTAAAGAACAAGCTGTCTATTACATCAGTCGCACCCTCCATGAGTATGAGACACGTTACTCCGAAGCTGAAAAACTATGTTGCGCTCTCTTCTTTGCAACTTCTAAGCTTCGTCATTATCTCCTTAATCATAAAACTTACATTGTCAGAAGTGTCAATCCACTTAAGACAATCCATGCTAAACCTTATCACAATGATCGTATCACTCGTTGGCTCATGCTCATGACAGAATTTGACCTCGATTTTATCCCGCAAAAGGCTATCAAGGGTCAGGTTATTGCAGATCAATTAGCTGATGCTCCTCTTCCAGACACTCAAGATCCCCTTGCTCAATTCCCCGATGAATTTATCCAACAAATTGATTTTGGTCTATCTCCATTTAAAGTAAAACTCTTCTTTGATGGATCCAAATGCCAGCAAGGGGGAGGTGCGGGTTTCGTGATGATTCCTCCTTGGGGTACGCCTATCCCAGTCGCACACAAATTAAACTTTGAGTGCACCAATAATATGGCTGAGTACGAAGCTCTTGTCTTAGGTCTTCAAAATGCCATTAATCTCGGCGCTCGTCATATTGACATCTTTGGTGATTCTGAACTCATCGTTAACCAAGTCACGGGTGTCTATCAATGCAAGAATGATATCCTTCAGAAATATCGCGACATCGTTCTTGCCCAACTCCAATCTTTCGATAACTTCACTATCCAAGCCATTCCTCGTACTGCAAATCGATTCGCGGATACCATGGCTTCTTTAGCCTCCCTTATCCCGCCTTTTACCGAAGACTCGCGTCTTTATGTGGCTGTGCAACGATTGGATCAACCATCTCATCTTGGGCAACTAACGTCAATCAATGCTGTCACAACCCATACTCAGGATGAGTGGTATCAACAGATAGTTGATTATCTATCTCATTCGGTCCTTCCTCCAGATTTGTCTCCCAATGGTAGAAGGTCTTTTGTCCAACGCGCCAACCGCTATACTATTCTAGGCGGCCTTCTTTACAAACGCGGCTTTGATGGTATTTTGCTTCGATGCCTCAAAACCCATGAATCATCTAAAGCTATTCAGGAGGTCCATGACGGTATTTGTGGTGGACATTTTAGTGGTTTAGCTGTAGCCAAGCGCATCTTACGTTTGGGATATTATTGGCCTTCTCTTAATCGAGATTGTTGTGAATACACCAAGAAGTGCGTCAAGTGTCAGCAACATTCCAATCTCACGCACGTCCCTAGTCAGGCTTTGCAACCTGCGGCGGATTTGTGGCCTTTTTCGCAGTGGGGTCTTGATCTTATTGGTCTCATCAATCCCCGTTCTTCACAACATCATCATTCTATCATTACCGCCACTGAGTACTTTACTAAGTGGGTAGAAGCTATCCCTCTTTCTTCAACAAAGGCTAAACCCATAGTTGATTTCGTCTATCAACACATCATTTGTCGCTTTGGCGTTCCACACAAGCTAATCACAGATAATGGTAAGTCTTTCAAAAACGCTGATTTACAGAATCTCTGCAATGCTTTCAATATCAAGCTCAGTTTTTCTTCTCCATACTACCCTCAAGCTAATGGTCAAGCCGAAGCTTCCAATAAAACTTTGCGTAATATCCTCGCAAAGGTAACTAGTCGAGCTGGTAGGGATTGGCATCTACATGTCCCTTTTGCTCTCTGGGCTTATCGGACTAGCATTCGTACTCCTACTGGTGCTACTCCCTTCTCTCTCGTCTATGGGTCTGAGGCTGTCCTTCCTTTAGAAGTCCAAATCCCATCTCTCTGTGTTTCTCTCAGAGAATTTGTCTCCGATGAGGATTATCGTCAAAATCGTCTAGCACAACTTGAACTATTAGATGAGCGACGTCTTAACGCTCTTGATCATCATCAGGTCTATCTCGAGCGTGTCAAACGTGCTTATAACAAGCACTTGCAACATCGTGACTTCAAAATTGGTGATCTTGTTCTTAAGGAAAATCAAAATGTCACTACACTCGAAAGAAGTCAACGTGGTAAGTTTGCTCCCAACTGGATGGGCCCCTACATTATCACTCATAAATATGGGTCTGGGGCTTATCGTTTATCTTCCATGGATGGTATCCCTGAAGCGGAACCTCTTAATGCCTTGCATTTACGGCCCTTCTACTGTTAAAATCTATCTTATACAAATCTAGTCGCAACTCAGATCTTCCATCCGTCCTAATAACCAGTCATCTACTTTCGTGGTGATTTGAAATTGTGTGGTTCTCCGCCTATTGCCTCGTCTACCTTAAATATGAGTATCGCGGCTCTACTCATTGCACGTTTCTTTTGGATATGTTCCTCCTCATGGTAGGAATACCTTAATCACCACTTCATCTGTCCCAAGTACTTATCTTCATCGGATCTACTCGGGTCATGAGTGCATGTTCTTCTATGTTCTCTTCCCCTCCATCTGATCTATCTAGGTCTGAACTCAGCTTCTTCCAAAAATTTTCCAAAAAAAAAAAAGAGAAGATGCTATCCAAAAGATAGACTGATCCCTTGAAGGACAGCTATCCATACATTATCAAGTGAATCAAAAAGAAAATAGACCATACCCTCGAAGGATGGCTATCATTAAAATTCACAATACAGACCGCTCCCTTGAAGGACGGCTGTTTCTCAAAGAAAAAATTCAAGGCTTCTTGTAATTAATCAGCCTTCCAGTTAGTTTATAGCATCACTGAAAGACTTCCCGCATCGATCAGTCTTTCCACATCAAGCAAACTTCCCGCATTGATCAGTTTGCCTATCTGTCAAAGTCATGAAGCTGAGATTTAGGACCTTTTGTCGATCATATGGAGAATCCTATTTCCCCACTATGGACATGTATTCTGTCCCTTGTGGGTTCCGACAAGATACTTACTTACTTTTCTTTCCTGTTTCTATCCTAGATCTGGTTTGCGACTAGTTAGTGTCAGATTTATTTTAATCTTATATAGGGCCTTGTATGCTTGGTCTTTTGGTTCCCTTTCTGGATTTTATCTATGGTCGGTTGGAAGTCCAACTTATCATTTTTCTTCTTCTCTGAGTGTCTTCTCTTCTAAGTCGCGGTTGTTTCCGCTTTCATCTTTGGCTCTTGTAAGGAGTAGTCCCCATTTCTTTGTCTTGCATCCTGTTAAATTGGCATTTTCACATGTTAATTCAATCAAAATTTATCTTCTATCAAAATTCATCTTATCTATCAAAACTCCTATCTGTATTCATTTCTCCTTATAATTACATCCATATATCCAACACATTTATCTATCTATCCATCAAAATATCGAAAAATACGTACATCTTAGGTACATGACATCTATTTATATATAATCCATACATCAAGTACATCTGTATATCTATCCGTCAAAATATTTAAAAGCTATGTCCATCCAAGATACATCACATCTATCTATCAAAATTAAATCAATCTATCTAATCACATCCATCTATCATCTATCCGTCTATATCTATCCAATCACATCTATTTTATCCACATTTCAATCTATCTAATCACATCTATTTCCATCATCCATCAGTCTATATCTCTCTAATCACATCTATTTTTCTATATCTATCTATCCATGTATATCAAAATCAAAAAGGCATGAAGTATAATCATATGACCAATAACATGATGAATCTATATATATACATGTGTGTTTTTTACAAAAAAATGGGTGGCTTCCAATCGAGCCGTCTATACAATGCCTTCCAATCGAGGCTACATCACTATACAAATACACAATCTACCAAGTCTCTATATGGTGAAATTAGAAGCGTGGAGGACACTGTCCCCTCCACCCTCCTCTGCACCCGGCTGTCCCTCCTGACCGCCGCCTATCGAGCTCGAAGCACCTGCTGCTGGAGGTCTCGGCCCACCTCGGTCCCTCCCAGTGCTCCCTCCGCCTGAGGATCCGCTCGCTGTAGCTGTCGCTCCTCTCCTCCTCGCCCCGTACCGAGGCAACATCTGGGGCATGCTGCGCTAGAGCATCCTCATAATATCTCACCTCAGCAAGGAGAGACTGGTATGTGCTCAGGCTCACCATACCTGGTGCTCGTAAAGGTGCTGCTGGCCGCTGCTGGTGGTGCCCCACCTAGAGCCGTGCCCTGTGTCCCCAGACTCTGATGTGGCACTAGTCTCTCCATATTTTGGCCCTAAAAGGCCTCCCTATGCCGAAGGTAGCGATCCCTCTGCTGGATCGCTGTATCACGCTCCTGACGGGCGGTGTCTCTCTCCACAATCAGGGAATCTCTTCTCCTCTGTCAAGGCCCTGATCTCCTCCAGAGCTACCTGATGTGTCTGTACCAGTGTGGCATGCTCTCCCTCTAATCTATCTAGTGTCACAGCTATTTCCTCCTCATCAGCATCTATCGAGGGCGGGAGATGTCATGGAAGCTCTGTGTCATACCACGCTGCATAGCCCTCATCCACCCCCGTGTCATCATCACTGTCCGTGGAGGGTGGAGCCTCTCTCAATGGGTCTGTCGGGAATCAAACTCGGCAAATCTGTCTCTCTGCTATCCCGCCTATATGGCGTGTATGTGGCTGGTACTGTCTGTACTAGACCAAATTGCCTCAGTATCCGCATGAATGGGACTCGCTCCCACATATCTGGTCCTGCGACCTCTGACCACTCGGCTCCGTCTCAATGCTACCAAGTGGGCATCCTGACCAACCCATATCGGAAATGCCCGATATGGTCTCCAGATAACCTGATCTGGTGTAAGCGTCCTGAAACACTCCGAGTACCACTTAGCTGATCTACCTGTGTCTCCTGCGGCCATGTCAGCCCGCCATCTCTGAAATCCATAGTCCACACCCCCCACTGCTGCTCGGCATCCACGGAAGCCCGGATGGCCTAATCACTGCTATGTGCTCATACGCCCAGCAATGGAGCACAAAGCTAACGTCAATCCCTGTCCTCCGACCAGTGGTGTACATCCATAGCTCATAGATATATCTGAGCTATCAGGGCATCGGCGAAGGCAAAAACCTGTCTGTACTGCAAGATGTCACACACGCAGTCTAACAGTAGCAATGGGAATCTCCCACCTCCTGAGTCTGGCAAGGCAAAATAAGATATAGCCATCTGAATCAGGGCTATCCGCCTGCTCCGAGGGCTATCCTGTCTATACTGTGAGGCTATCCTCACTACCCCAGATACTATCTCCGAGTCATCTGATATGTCTCTGTACAATCGCACCAGGGCCCTCTGCTGCTGCTCTCGGGGTGTGATCTCAATCGGGTCCCCCGTAATTGGTAATCGGAGGATCCTGTATACATCCTCATGGGTGATAGTCATCTCACCCGTCCTAAACCAAAATGTGCACGTGTGGCTTGTCCCACCATCACACTAATGCCAGCATGAGCTCCACATCCCGTGGGCACTCATCTGTAATATCTAAAACCCCCGAGCCCGGCTAGCTCTAAATGCTGCCAGTCTGCATCTGGTCAAGTCAGGAAGGATCGTCTCCAATAACTCAGGAATGGAATCCCTCATATGAAGAGACTCTCGTGCCTGCATCCACGACATCAAAATCATAATCAGTCTCTCTGTTCCATAAATCACATCTTCCAAAACCATAACATCCAAAACTAGAAGGAAATGCTTAATATCTTTCAATCGGCGTCGATTTGGTCAAATCGGCGTCGTTCATTATAGTCGGCGCCGATTACTACCAATCAACGCCGATCCAAAACAATCGACGCCGATTTCTACCAATCGGCGCCGACTTGCGAGGCCAGGCGGTAAACCAGACCCTGGCCTCCCATACGCATGAAAACTCAAACAAAAAAAAAATAAATAACGACAAATGGGTTCACCAGTGACTACTTACCCCAGGT
Source organism: Taxus chinensis (assembly GCA_019776745.2). Classification (NCBI taxonomy): domain Eukaryota; kingdom Viridiplantae; phylum Streptophyta; class Pinopsida; order Cupressales; family Taxaceae; genus Taxus; species Taxus chinensis. The sequence goes on along the minus strand of CM034153.1, from coordinate 634,616,458 downwards.
CGTGTCTTCCTGCGCTTCTGTCCGCTCCCGGAGGCTTCCATTGGTGTTCAAATCACAAATTCTGGCTCTGTCTGAATCAATCGTCACGTTGCAAATAAATCGTTTACGTTTTCCATTCGCATATTTATATGTGTCTGGATTGGTCGGCGCCGATTTTTTGGGTCGACGCCGATTGTCTTGGGTCGGCGCCGATTAGTTTGATCGCCGCCGATTTTTCCATGTCTGTTTGCCATAGTGTTGATACTTGGCTTTCTCATCTACCTGATCATTGTTGTGTGCTGAATCTTGCCTTTTGGCACATCTTTTAGATGTCATCGTCTCTTTCGGGTTTGTTCCCTTTGCGTGGGACACTCGTCTCTTTCGGCAGCTTAGAGTTAAACGGGTCTGTAGGCACTAACGTCGTCTCATGAGGAGGACCGTCTAGTTGTCCCTACCAAAGTGTTTCTCTTTAGATGCTGGTTTTTTTTTGCAGTTCTCCTTGCACTCATGGGTCTGTAGGCACTAACGTCGTCTACACGAGGAGACGCGGCTAGTTTTCCCTACCAATGTGAGTTCCTTAGGTTGTTGCCCTTGTGTTTTATTTTTATGCATCCTCAATGATCAGTTCTACTCCAGCTATCCGACTGGGGGCATCCTGCATTTTTTCATCTACCTCTTTCAAACTTGGGATCGTTTGTTCTATCATCCATCCCATCCCTAGTTTGAGGGGGATCGCATCATCACTCATTCTTCCCTTCTTTCGCATCATCACTCATTCTTCCCTTCTTTCGCATCATCACTCATTCTTCCCTTCTTCCATCTCCTTGTTTTTGTCTCATAACCTTGCTTAATCGCAAGTTATTTGACAAAAAGGGGCAAAATGTAGACACTTTAAAATTGGTTATCCAATTTAGTGTCCCTCACATTCGTTTTTCCTACTTAGGTAACCTGGGGCACGTTTACGTCACCAACTATCCCCTTGGGATAGTTTTCCAATTTGTGATTTAATCACTTACTCTAAATTTAATTCATCATATCACATCTTACCCATTGAGTAATTAAATATTAAATATTTAATTACGCTTCTTCCCATGCATCTTAATCACTTATCTACCCCAAATTTATTCTATCTATGCATCAAATCCATTTTTAATCTTCCCTAAGCGGGATATTTCCCGTGGTCGGGATAAGTCTTGTCTTTCTCGAATCGATCAATTTGGCCATCTCGGGAGTCTTCTCCGCGATCAGCGCCGACCCCATATGGTCGGCGCCGATTTTATAGGAGCGGCGTCGATTATAAAAGCAGGTCCATAGCTCAGTTCGAAGGACCGAAAAAGAGACTAACGAGCGAAAGAAAGCACTTACGCACGAACAGAGAGCGAGAAAGTTACAGGTTGCAAGAAGGAGAGATCTTTTTAGCATCATTTGTCTCAGTTAGGGCAGATCCTGTCCTAATCAATCCCTGAGAGGAGCACCGTTACTCTGCCCGTATCATATCAACATCACACACCACCGTCTATCATCTGGTGACTCTGTTCCAGTGTCTCTCCATCTTCGGCACATCCTGCAGACTACATTCACCTTCCAATCCCCGAATCTCATCGCACAGTCCCTGATTGGTCAGTCTGCCTTCAGTTGACATTGATCTTATCCAGTCGACGCCGAATCAGTCCCAGTCGACGCCGATCACATCATTTGCCGCTGATTATACCCAGTCGACGCTGATTTCACTGCAGACAGGTAAAAGGTCACAGGTAACACAAATCCAGCATTATTCCGCAGTTCCCTGTTTTCTGTACTTTCTGTCTGCTGTTCAGTTTCTGTTTTATTACTACAATCAAAAAATCTAGTCTTTATTTACATCTTTTATCATGTATGCTTCTTTTCTTTATTGAAAACGTGGACTGACATCCGCCAAGGAAGCTTATCGCTTCTCAGACCCGCTTCTCGGGCAGTCCACCCAAATATCTTCTAACGCCATCTTTTTCTGTCAAGCACCGGTGTTTTGCAGGTTACTCGGATCTATTGTGCAATTTGCTCGTGTGCGCTCGTCTTGTCTACATCGGCTTCCTCATCCATCTACATCTTCATCAGGTATCGATTTCATTGGAGTTTTTCAGGGTTTTTGTGTTTAGTTTGGTGCATTAACTTGGACAGGTAACAAGCGCAAAATTCTTGATCTACAACCCGAGTAGGTAAATTAGGCTGACATGGTGTAATAATGGATCGGTGAGGATGACGGGGTCGTGATGTAGGCTGAGTACGAATAAGAGAGCTAGGCGCAGAGATAGATGTAGCCTTGAGAGGTGAAGGAGGCTTAGATAATGTGACTAGTGCTAAAATAGATACAATATTGGGCCAAGGTAATGGTGTACGTGGTGGAATACCTTTGATGGCAAGGAATTATTTATTATAAATGAATTTAAGACATAAGTGAAACATGAAAGGTATATCCTGGGTTGCTCAGAGATAGGAAGTCCTAGGACCATGTCACAACCTTTGATTTAAGATGTAATAAGGAATAGTGTTGATATGGTAAGAGACCCAACTATAATTGGAAGAATGAAATGAAAATAATAATTAGGAACCAGATATGTGATTTGAGAGGTTGGAAATTAGATGGCTAGTAAGAGTGCCATGAAACATACATTAAGAAGGGTTAAAGGATGGACCAGGTTATTTTTGGCTATATGAGTACCAATGGAAACATTAATATGCAAAGAATCAAAGGAAAATATAGCATGGTAATTATGATCCAAGAATGTGATAGTTGGTGGTGGTATGTCAGTAGTAATAGTGAGACATTAAAGTGGCCCCGATGAAGGAGGAGGCATAACATGATATATATGGTTTGTAGAGGAATCAGTAGTTGTCTTGTCTTGTTTGGCTAATGGGTCATTAAATATTTTAATATTTTTATTATCATTGACCAGATTATAAGTGGATGGCTCAGAAATATCGATGGCATTATTCTTAATAATATCTTGAATGAGATGTTTTATCTTAAAGCAACAATCGATAGAATGCCCATTGCATTGGTGATAATAATAGTTTTCATTTTCATCATAATTTTGTCCACATGGTCAAGAAGGATCGAGATTGAGTGGTGGAGGAAGATTAATTAGATTGATTTTGATGAGTTGAGGTAATAGGAACTGTTATCCAATTTTTGACAAATGTGATTCCACATAGAAAAAATAAGGGACTTCTGAAGACCCTCGCATCCGTTAAGGTTGGCCAATGCCCTTAATCCACAGGACTTAGGGGACTTTACCACTTTTTCTTTCCAACATCATCATCCTTTGCTTGGTCAGATGAGGATATGCCAGGGCTCGATCCTGATATTGTGGTCCACAATATCGTTACCCTTCCCAAATCAAACCAGTCAAGCAAAATTGCGTAAATGCACCCTAGAGTAGCCCTTCTTGTTAAGAAGAATTACAACGCTTGCTCTCGGCTAGTTTCATCCAACCCATCGATTATCCGCAATGGGTGTCCAATGTAGTCCCAGTAACTAAGGCTACTGGGAAGATTCGAATTTGTACCGACTTCCGGGATCTTAATCTTGCCTGTCCAAAGGATGATTTTCCTCTTCCTCATATCGACCAACTCGTAGATTTAACTGCGGGTCATGAGATGCTTTCTCTTATGGATGGTTTCTCTGGATATATCAAATCCTCATCGCACCAGAAGACCAACATAAGACCTCCTTCATAACTCCTTGGGGGACCTTTTGCTATCGTGTCATGCCTTTTGGCCTTAAGAACGCAGGGGCAATCTATCAACGAGCAATGACATACATCTTCCATGACCTCTTACACAAAACTGTAGAGGATTATGTTGACGACCTCCTCGGCAAGTCCAAACGCCGTCAGGATCATCTTTTCATCCTTGCACCTCTCTTTGAGAGGCTTATCCGCTTTTGTCTTCGTCTAAATCCAGCTAAGTGCGTGTTTGGCGTTCTCACTGGTAAACTTTTAGGTTTTATCATTTCCATCAGGGGCATTGAAGGCGACCCCGCAAAAATAAAAGCTATCCTTGAGATATCTCCCCCTTCTAACTTAAAGCAACTCCGCAGTCCCAAGGACGTCTTCATTCAGTGCGTCGTTTTATCTCCCAATTGTCGGACCGTTGTCAACCTTTTCACCATCTTCTCCGTAAGAATGTTCATTTCGAATGGGATGAGCATTGCCAAAGCCTTTGATGATCTCAAAGCTTATCTTCTTTCTCCACCTGTGCTTACACCTCCACGCGAGGGGAAGCCTTTCTATCTTATATCTCTGTGACTGACCATGCTCTGGGAGCCATGATCTCGCATCGGGACACTTGTGGTAAAGAACAAGCTGTCTATTACATCAGTCGCACCCTCCATGAGTATGAGACACATTACTCCGGAGCTGAAAAACTATGTTGCGCTCTCTTCTTTGCAACTTCTAAGCTTCGTCATTATCTCCTTAATCATAAAACTTACATTGTCACAAATGTCAATCCCCTTAAGACAATCCATGCAAAGCCTTATATCACAATGATCATATCACCCATTGGCTTATGCTCATGACAGAGTCTTGACCTCGAATTTATCCCGCAAAAGGCTATCAAGGGTCAGGTTATTGCAGATCAATTAGCTGATGCTCCCTTTCGGACACTCGTGACCCCCTTGCTCAATTCCCCGATGAATACATCCAACAAATTGATTTTGGTCTATCTCCATTTAAAGTAAAACTCTTCTTTGATGGATCCAACTGCCAGCAAGGGGGGAGGTGCGGGTTTCGTGATGATTCCTCCTTGGGGTACGCCTATCCCAGTCGCACACAAATTAAACTTTGAGTGCACCAATAATATGGCTGAGTACGAAGCTCTTGTCTTAGGTCTTCAAAATGCCATTAATCTCGGCGCTCGTCATATTGACATCTTTGGTGATTCTGAACTCATCGTTAACCAAGTCACGGGTGTCTATCAATGCAAGAATGATATCCTTCAGAAATATCGCGACATCGTTCTTGCCCAACTCCAATCTTTCGATTAACTTCACTATCCAGCCATTCCTCGTACTGCAAATCGATTCGCGGATACCATGGCTTCTTTAGCCTCCCTTATCCCGCCTTTTACCGAAGACTCGCGTCTTTATGTGGCTGTGCAACGATTGGATCAACCATCTCATCTTGGGCAACTAACGTCAATCAATGCTGTCACAACCCATACTCAGGATGAGTGGTATCAACAGATAGTTGATTATCTATCTCATTCGGTCCTTCCTCCAGATTTGTCTCCCAATGGTAGAAGGTCTTTTGTCCAACGCGCCAACCGCTATACTATTCTAGGCGGCCTTCTTTACAAACGCGGCTTTGATGGTATTTTGCTTCGATGCCTCAAAACCCATGAATCATCTAAAGCTATTCAGGAGGTCCATGACGGTATTTGTGGTGGACATTTTAGTGGTTTAGCTGTAGCCAAGCGCATCTTACGTTTGGGATATTATTGGCCTTCTCTTAATCGAGATTGTTGTGAATACACCAAGAAGTGCGTCAAGTGTCAGCAACATTCCAATCTCACGCACGTCCCTAGTCAGGCTTTGCAACCTGCGGCGGATTTGTGGCCTTTTTCGCAGTGGGGTCTTGATCTTATTGGTCTCATCAATCCCCGTTCTTCACAACATCATCATTCTATCATTACCGCCACTGAGTACTTTACTAAGTGGGTAGAAGCTATCCCTCTTTCTTCAACAAAGGCTAAACCCATAGTTGATTTCGTCTATCAACACATCATTTGTCGCTTTGGCGTTCCACACAAGCTAATCACAGATAATGGTAAGTCTTTCAAAAACGCTGATTTACAGAATCTCTGCAATGCTTTCAATATCAAGGCTCAGTTTTTCTTCTCCATACTACCCTCAAGCTAATGGTCAAGCCGAAGCTTCCAATAAAACTTTGCGTAATATCCTCGCAAAGGTAAACTAGTCGAGCTGGTAGGGATTGGCATCTACATGTCCCTTTTGCTCTCTGGGCTTATCGGACTAGCATTCGTACTCCTACTGGTGCTACTCCCTTCTCTCTCGTCTATGGGTCTGAGGCTTGTCCTTCCTTTAGAAGTCCAAATCCCATCTCTCTGTGTTTCTCTCAGAGAATTTGTCTCCGATGAGGATTATCGTCAAAATCGTCTAGCACAACTTGAACTATTAGATGAGCGACGTCTTAACGCTCTTGATCATCATCAGGTCTATCTCGAGCGTGTCAAACGTGCTTAAAACAAGCACTTGCAACATCGTGACTTCAAAATTGGTGATCTTGTTCTTAAGGAAAATCAAAATGTCACTACACTCGAAAGAAGTCAACGTGGTAAGTTTGCTCCCAACTGGATGGGCCCCTACATTATCACTCATAAATATGGGTCTGGGGCTTATCGTTTATCTTCCATGGATGGTATCCCTGAAGCGGAACCTCTTAATGCCTTGCATTTACGGCCCTTCTACTGTTAAAATCTATCTTATACAAATCTAGTCGCAACTCAGATCTTCCATCCGTCCTAATAACCAGTCATCTACTTTCGTGGTGATTTGAAATTGTGTGGTTCTCCGCCTATTGCCTCGTCTACCTTAAATATGAGTATCGCGGCTCTACTCATTGCACGTTTCTTTTGGATATGTTCCTCCTCATGGTAGGAATACCTTAATCACCACTTCATCTGTCCCAAGTACTTATCTTCATCGGATCTACTCGGGTCATGAGTGCATGTTCTTCTATGTTCTCTTCCCCTCCATCTGATCTATCTAGGTCTAAACTCAACTTCTTCCAAAAAGTTTCCAAAAAAAAAAAAAAAAAGAGAAGATGCTATCTAAAAGATAGACTGATCCCTTGAAGGACAACTATCCATACATTATCAAGTGAATCAAAAAGAAAATAGACCATACCCTCGAAGGATGGCTATCATTAAAATTCACAATACAGACCGCTCCCTTGAAGGACGGCTATTTCTCAAAGAAAAATTCAAGGCTTCTTGTAATTAATCGGCCTTCCAGTCAGTTTATAGCATCACTGAAAGACTTCCCGCATCGATCAGTCTTTCCATATCAAGCAAACTTCCCGCATTGATCAGTTTGCCTATCTGTCAAAGTCATGAAGCTGAGATTTAGGACCTTTTGTCGATCATATGGAGAATCCTATTTCCCCACTATGGACATGTATTCTGTCCCTTGTATGTTCCGACAAGATACTTACTTTTCCTTCCGTTTCTATCCTAGATCTGGTTTGCGACTAGTTAGTGTCAGATCTATTTTAATCTTATATAGGGCCTTGTATGCTTGGTCTTTTGGTTCCCTTTCTGGATTTTATCTATGGTCGGTTGGAAGTCCAACTTATCATTTTTCTTCTTCTCCGAGTATCTTCTCTTCTAAGTCACGGTTGTTTCCACTTTCATCTTTGGCTCTTGTAAGGAGTATTCCCCATTTCTTTGTCTTGCATCCTGTTAAATTGGCATTTCACATGTTAATTCAATCAAAATTTATCTTCTATCAAAATTCATCTTATCTATCAAAACTCCTATCTGTATTCATTTCTCCTTATAATTACATCCATATATCCAACACATTTATCTATCTATCCATCAAAATATCGAAAAATACGTACATCTCAGGTACATGACATCTATTTATATCTAATCCATACATCCAGTACATCTGTATATCTATCCATCAAAATATTTAAAAGCTATGTCCATCCAAGATACATCACATCTATCTATCAAAATTAAATCAATCTATCTAATCACATCCATCTATCATCTATCCGTCTATATCTATCTAATCACATCTATTTTATCCACATTTCAATCTATCTAATCACATCTATTTTTCTATATCCATCTATCCATGTATATCAAAATCACAAAGGCATGAAGTACAATCATATGACCAATAACATGATGAATCTATATATATACATGTGTGGTTTTTACAAAAAAATGGGTGGCTTCCAATCGAGCCATCTATACAATGCCTTCCAATCGAGGCTACATCACTATACAAATACACAATCTACCAAGTCTCTATATGGTGAAATCAGAAGCGTGGAGGACACTGTCCCCTCCACCCTCCTCTGCACCCGGCTATCCCTCCTGACCGCCGCCTATCGAGCTCGAAGCACCTGCTGCTGGAGGTCTCGGCCCACCTCGGTCCCTCCCAGTGCTCCCTCCGCCTGAGGCTCCGCTCGCTGTAGCTGTCGCTCCTCTCCTCCTCGCCCCGTACCGAGGCACATCTGGGGCATGCTGCGCTAGAGCATCCTCATAATATCTCACCCTCAGCAAGGAGAGACTGGTATGTGCTCAGGCTCACCATACCCGGTGCTCGTAAAGGTGCTGCTGGCGCTGCTGGTGGTGCCCCACCTAGAGCCGTGCCCTGTGTCCCAGACTCTGATGTGGCACTAGTCTCTCCGTATTTGGCCCTAAGGGCCTCCCTGTGCCGAAGGTAGTGATCCCTCTGCTGGATCGCTGTATCACGCTCCTGACGGGGCGGTGTCTCTCTCCACAATTAGGGAATCTCTCTCCTCTGTCAAGGCCCTGATCTCCTCCAGAGCTACCTGATGCGTCTGTACCAGTGTGGCATGCTCTCCCTCTAATCTGTCTAGTGTCGCAGCTATGTCCTCCTCATCAGCATCTATTGAGGGCGGGAGATGTCGTGGAAGCTCTGTGTCATACCACGCTGCATAGCCCTCATCCACCCCCACGTCATCATCACTGTCCGTGGAGGGTGGAGCCTCTCTCAATGGGTCTGCCGGGATCAAAATCGGCAAATCTGTCTCTCTACTATCCCGCCTATATGGCGTGTATGTGGCCGGTACTGTCTGTACTAGACCAAACTGCCTCAGTATCCGCATGAATGCGACTCGCTCCCACATATCTGGTCTGCGACCTCTGACCACTCGGCTCCGTCTCAATGCTACCAAGTGGGCATCCTGACCAACCCATATCGGAAATGCCCCGATATGGTCTCCAGATAACCTGATCTGGTGTAAGCGTCCTGAAACGCTCCGAGTACCACTCAGCTGATCTACCTGTGTCTCCTGCGGCCATGTCAGCCCGCCATCTCCGAAATCCATAGTCCACACCCCCCACTGCTGCTGGCATCCACGGAAGCCCGGATGGCCTAATCACTGCTATGTGCTCATACGCCCAGCAATGGAGCACAAAGCTAACGTCAATCCCTGTCCTACCGACCAGTGGTGTACATCCATAGCTCATAGTAAATCTGAGCTATCAGGGCATCAGTGAAGGTAAAAACCTGTCTGTACTGCAAGATGTCGCACACGCAGTCTAGCTAGTAGCAATGGGAATCTCCCACCTCCTGAGTCTGGCAAGGCAAAATAAGATATAGCCATCTGAATCAGGGCTATCCGCCTGCTCCGAGGGCTATCTTGTCTGTACTGTGAGGCTATCCTCACTGCCCCAGATACTATCTCCGAGTCATCTGATCTGTCTCTGTACAATCGCACCAGGGCCCTCTACTGCTACTCTCGGGGTGTGATCTCAATCGGGTCCCCCGTAATCGGTAATCGGAGGATCCTGTATACATCCTCATGGGTGATAGTCATCTCACCCGTCCTAAACCAAAATGTGCACGTGTGGCTGTCCCACCGTCGCACTAATGCCCGCATGAGCTCCACATCCTGTGGCACTCGTCTGTAATATCTAAAACCCCCGAGCCCGGCTAGCTCTAAATGCTGCCAGTCTGCATCGATCACGTCAGGAAGGATCGTCTCCAATAACTCAGGGATGGCATCCCTCATATGAAGAGCCTCTCGTGCCTGCATCCACGACATCAAAAGCATAATCAGTCCTCTCTGTTCCATAAATCACATCTTCCAAAACCATAACATCCAAAACTAGAAGGAAATACTAAACATCTTTCAATCGGCGTCGATTTGGTCAAATCGGCGTCGTTCATTATAGTCGGCGCCGATTACTACCAATCGACGCCGATCCAAAACAATCGACGCCGATTCTACCAATCGGCGCTGACTGCCAGGCCAGGCGTAAACCAGACCCTGGCCTCCCATACGCATGAAAATTCAAACAAAAAATAAATAAAAATAAATAAATAACGACAAATGGGTTCACCAGTGACTACTTACCCCAGGTCGTGTCCTCATGCGCTTCTGTCCGCTCCCGGAGGCTTCCATTGTGTTCAAATCGCAAATTCTGGCTCTGTCTGAATCAATCGTCACGTTGCAAATAAATCGTTTACGTTTTCCGTTCGCATATTTATATGCATCTGGATTGGTCGGCGCCGATTTTTTTGGGTCGACGCCGATTATCCTGGTCGGCGCCGATTAGTTTGATCGCCGCCGATTTTTCGTGTCTCTTTGCCATAGTGTTGATACTTGGCTTTCTCATCTATCTGATCATTGTTGTGTGCTGAATCTTGCCTTTTGGCACATCTTTTAGATGTCATCGTCTCTTTCAGGTTTGTTCCCTTTGCGTGGGACACTCGTATCTTTCGGCAGATTAGAGTTAAACGGGTCTGTAGGCACTAACGTCGTCTCATGAGGAGACCGTCTAGTTGTCCCTACCAAAGTGTCTCTCTTTAGATGCTGGTTTTTTTTGCAGTTCTCCTTGCACTCATGGGTCTGTAGGCACTAACGTCGTCTCACGAGGAGACCGGCTAGTTTTCCCTACCAATGTGAGTTCCTTAGGTTGCTGCCCTTGTGTTTATTTTTATGCGTCATCAATGATCAGATCTACTCCAGCCATCCAACTGGGGCATCCTGCATTTTTCATCTACCTCTTTCAAACTCAGGATCGTCTGTTCTATCATCCATCCCATCCCTAGTTTGAGGGGGATCGCATCATCACTCATTCTTCCCTTCTTCCATCTCCTTGTTTTTGTCTCATAACCTTGCTTATCGCAAGTTACTTGACAAAAAGGGGCAAAATGTAGACACTTAAAATTGGTTATCCAATTTAGTGTCCCTCACATTCGTTTTTCCTACTTAGGTAACCTGGGGCACGTTTACGTCACCAACTATCCCCTTGGGATAGTTTTCCAATTTGTGATTTAATCACTTACTCTAAATTTAATTCATCACATCACATCTTACCCATGAGTAATTAAATATTAAATATTTAATTACGCTTCTTCCCATGCATCTTAATCACTTATCTACCCCAAATTTATTCTATCTATGCATCACATCCATTTTTAATCTTCCCTAAGCGGGATATTTCCCGTGGTCGGGATAAGTCTTGTCTTTCTCGAATCGATCAATTTGGCCATCTCGGGAGTCTTCTCCGTGATCGTCGCCGACCCATATGGTCGGCGCCGATTTTATAGGAGCGGCGCCGATTATAAAAGCTGGTCCATAGCTCAGTTCGAAGGACCGAAAAAGAGACGAACGAGCGAAAGAAAGCACTTACGCACGAACAGAGAGCGAGAAAGATACAGGTTGCAAGAAGGAGAGATCTTTTTAGCATCATTTGTCTCAGTTAGGGCAGATCCTGTCCTAATCAATCCCTGAGAGGAGCACCGTTACTCTGCCCGTATCATATCAACATCACACACCACCGTCTATCATCTGGTGACTCTGTTCCAGTGTCTCTCCATCTTTGGCACATCCTGCAGACTACATTCACCTTCCAATCCCCGAATCTCATCGCACAGTCCCTGATTGGTCAGTCTGCCTTCAGTTGACACTGATCTTATCTAGTCGACGCCGATCAGTCCCAGTCGACGCCGATCACATCAGTCGCCGCCGATTATACCCAGTCGACGCCGATTTCACTGCAGACAGGTAAAAGGTCACAGGTAACACAAATCCAGCATTATTTCGCAGTTCCCTGTTTTCTGTACTTTCTGTCTGCTGTTCAGTTTCTGTTTTATTACTGCAATCAGAAAATCTAGTCTTTATTTACATCTTTTATCATGTATGTTTCTTTTCTTTATTGAAAACGTGGACTGACATCCGCCAAGGAAGCTTATCACTTCCCGGACCCGCTTCTCGGGCAGTCCACCCAAATATCTTCTAACGCCATCTTTTTCTGTCAAGCACCGGTGTTTTGCAGGTTACTCGGATCTATTGTGCAAATTGCTCGTGTGCGCCGGTCTTGTCTACATCGGCTTCCTCATCCGTCTACATCTTCATCAGGTATCGATTTCATTGGAGTTTTTCAGGATTTTTGTGTTTAGTTTGGTGCATTAACTTGGACAGGTAACAAGCGCAAAATTCTTGATCTACAACCCGAGTAGGTAAATTAGGCTGACATGGTGTAATAATGGATCGGTGAGGATGACGGGGGTCGTGATGTAGGCTGAGTACGAATAAGAGAGCTAGGCGCAGAGATAGATGTAGCCTTGAGAGGTGAAGGAGGCTTAGATAATGTGACTAGTGCTAAAATAGATACAATATTGGGCCAAGGTAATGGTGTACGTGGTGGAATACCTTTGATGGCAAGGAATTATTTATTATAAATGAATTTAAGACATAAGTGAAACATGAAAGGTATATCCTGGGTTGCTCAGAGATAAGGAAGTCCTAGGACCATGTCACAACCTTTGATTTAAGATGTAATAAGGAATAGTGTTGATATGGTAAGAGACCCAACTATAATTGGAAGAATGAAATGAAAATAATAATTAGGAACCAGATATGTGATTTGAGAGGTTGGAAATTAGATGGCTAGTAAGAGTGCCATGAAACATACATTAAGAAGGGTTAAAGGATGGACCAGGTTATTTTTGGCTATATGAGTACCAATGGAAACATTAATATGCAAAGAATCAAAGGAAAATATAGCATGGTAATTATGATCCAAGAATGTGATAGTTGGTGGTGGTATGTCAGTAGTAATAGTGAGACATTAAAGTGGCCCCGATGAAGGAGGAGGCATAACATGATATATATGGTTTGTAGAGGAATCAGTAGTTGTCTTGTCTTGTTTGGCTAATGGGTCATTAAATATTTTAATATTTTTATTATCATTGACCAGATTATAAGTGGATGGCTCAGAAATATCGATGGCATTATTCTTAATAATATCTTGAATGAGATGTTTTATCTTAAAGCAACAATCGATAGAATGCCCATTGCATTGGTGATAATAATAGTTTTCATTTTCATCATAATTTTGTCCACATGGTCAAGAAGGATCGAGATTGAGTGGTGGAGGAAGATTAATTAGATTGATTTTGATGAGTTGAGGTAATAGGAACTGTTATCCAATTTTTGACAAATGTGATTCCACATAGAAAAAATAAGGGATCGATTCAACCATGGGAGCTCACATTTCAAGATTGACCAAATAGGTTGAAGAGGACCAAGCACATTGTAGAGGATTTCAAGAAATGAAAAATCTTTGAAGTCCAAAATTTAGAATTCGGAGGTGGGGGCATTCGAAGTTAGCCTGAAGCGAAATTTGGGGACTCAGCACAAAGGAATGCAAAAAGGGGGAGTCAAAAGTATGAAACTCGAAGACCAAAATTCAGACTTCAAGATTTCAGGATTTCAGAGGTTTTATGTGTCCAACGGATAATCTAATCCCGAAACTCCAAATACCAAAACCTCGATATCCTAAAACCCCGAAACCCCGAATCCTAAAACCCCAAAATATTGAAAATCCCCAAACCCTAAAATCCTGAAACCTCAAAACCCTAAAAACCTTAAAACCCCAAAATCCCAAAACTTTGAAATCCCAAAACCCTGAAACCATAAAAAACCAAAACCCAAAACCCCGAAAACCCAAAACCCAAAACCCGAAGCCCCAAAATCCCGAATTTCAAATTTTGAATTTCAGACTTCAGAGTTTTGGAATTTCATAACTTTTGGCTCGAGCGATGAACAATGTCACATGACATGGTTTTAGAGTGCGAACTTCGAAGTCTGAATTTTAGACTTCGGAGGTTTGACATTTCTGAACTCTCAAGCCGACTTGAGCGATGAACACTAACTTGAACTCCAAAATAAAAAAAAACCCAAAGTCCTAAATACCAAAAGTCTAAAATTTTAGATTTCAGAGGTTGCAATGCAAGTTCAGAGTCTGAAAAAATAGAGCCAACCACTTGCATTTATTATAGTATGGCACCCTCATCTTCAGATGGTCATAATTTTTGAGTGGAAGCTCGGATGTGTAAAAAAATCATACTTTTTTGAAAGCTCTCAATGTCCTCTACACAACTTCGTCTAGTTTTCTTAATTTTAATGAGATTAAGAATTTCAAAATGAAGAAATACAGTCCACCATTTTAGATGAGTGGTTCTATGTTTCTCACCTACCCAAATGATGAGGTATGGGTTTCCTTTCTTCTCCAACAAGGTAAAGTACATGGAGGTATGGGTTTTGCAGTGGCACCCATCATTGTTGTAGGTGATTTTAATGCATTTTGGGTGGTTGAAGCAGGATTTTGAATTTCTCTCTCTCCCTTCTCTCATTCTTCCTATATATTTTAAGGAGGGGCTCATTTCAAAAGGTTGGAAAAACTTGTATATGCCCCTCCGTTCTTTCTTTTCTGTAAGAGATTTGTGGAGATTTCAAACCTCCATATTAAACATTGTAATGAAAAATATGTTCCTTTGGCCCTAAATGTGATATATTGTATTAAATTTGAAATCAATAAAATCAAATTTTTGGATGCTTCAAACCCTCTTCTATGTTATATTACAACTTTCTGATCTTTCATTTCATGCAAGGTTATTATGTATTGTTGTTGTTTTCATTACAAGGTTCTGGTAGTGCTGTGTTTATTATGCAGGTTGTTCAACATCCTTCTTGGTGCATCACCTTCCCTTATAGTAGGTTTTAATTTTCATGCATTTTATCTATCTCTGTCTCCTTGGAAATATTAGATTAGGGTTAGATCTGCAATTCTCTACACTTTGGAGTCGTTGGCACTAGGATAGGACATGAATCCGGCCTTCATCCAGAGAGATTTCACGATCACGAAGCCCCACACTTTGGGAAAAGCTCCATGTTATGCAATCACATTGACAATTTCAATCTATTGAGTTGCAAACAATCATGGGTGTTGTGATTACACATCAACAAGAAACGAGGTGTGTAAGGTAACCTAGTAAAAGGGCACTTCATGGATTGCAATTAAAGCATGGCTGGTGTAGAAACAACATTAATAGTGGCTTTAGCTTCAGTAGGATTAGTGAATTGTTTGAATTTTGATTTGACCTAAAACTTGTTAGAAGATGAAGTGGAAGAAGTATCATAATACTTCAATTTTCCCATATGTAATAGTTTTCTTTTGAGTAATTTGAGCGTGTGATATAATTGAGCAAAAGAATGAGAAGTTCAAAAATGAAAATTTATTGGAGTGGAGGAAAAATACTTTGAATGAAACGATATTGCAATTTTGAATCATCTAAAATATTGGTCATTTTGTAAGATTGTTCTTATATTGCAAGACATAGTCTGCAAGATGTTCATTTGATCCTTGTTTAGTTTTGGAGAGTTTTTCATAGGATATCTTACTGCCGATATTCATAGAAAAATGAGAAAGAAAAGAATCAGATAAGTATGTAAAAAAGGTTACCGAATGGACGGGTATATCATAAAACCATCATATAACATAATCATGTAAGCTATGAGGGAAAAATTTAGCCAATAGTGTAAGGTCATCAACATCATCAATACATGCAACATGAAAGGATCAAAGGTGCTCTTAATGGTCATCATGGCTATTGAAGGTGGAAAGCTTTGGTTCAATGAAGTTAAGAGGTATTGGATAAGAGGATATGACGCATGCAAAAGGGCTATAAATGAGGATAAAGGAATTTACAGATGAATAAAATAATGAAGAGGCTTGTTGTAATTACCATATTAGGGTTTGTAAATTATGGTATAATGAGGCTAGATCATGGATTCGTGAATAGGATGCATGTCGCGTATGATAAGTAATATGGAGGGTAAAGTGATTTGTAGGAGTAGGCATAGAAACAAGGATAATAGATGTAGGTGGAAGAGTGGTGGTGGAATGAGGAGGGTGTGTCACAACAGCAAGGGAAGTATTATTAGAGAATGAAGGGTTGAGCTAAGCTAAATTCATGGCTTCCTCATGTGCATCGAATAATGAGAGATCTAATTCTTGAGGGTGTTCACCAATATGAGCCAGGAGATCATGAAGATATTTTTCGGTAAAAGGTTCATAAGTCTCAGTCATGAAAGAAGATCAAAAGAATTCCTTAAAGAAAGGTAGGGATAAAGGGAATAGGTTCACCAAATTATTTATTCTAAATTCAATTAAACCTTACTCCAGAGTAACTAATGTAACTATGTTGGAAATTAGGACACTGAGAGGGGAGTGAATCGATGTCTCTTCAATTTTTAACTCACAATTCAATTCACTTAATTTGTAACAAAAAAAGCAAAACAACATCCATAAGTAGCTAACATGAGATAAAGTACATAGGGAGAAGATTTAATGTGGGAAACCCAAACTGGGAGAAAAGCCCATAAAAACCAAGAACTAGCTTAGGATAAAAATGTCCTGTAAACATTACATTGATTTCATAGTTGAGCTTCAACTCAACATGAAGCTGCATCTCCAAAGTTTAACCAAGCTACTACTAAGTCTTTGACGAGATTCTACTTTCCTAGAAGCTTCAACTCCCAAATATCAACCAGGATTCTACCTATTTCTTCTGCAAGCTACAACTCACAAGGAAGCTACTACTTCCTCCTACTAAGCTACAACTTAGACTTCTTCAATATTTTTATCACCCTAAAACTGTTGTCTCATACAACTAATAATGACCACTAAACTAGCCCACTCTTCTTCTCTGTTTTTCCCCCAAATTTACTTCTCAATTTATCTCCCAATCAACACCAACCTTTTTTCATGCAAGGCAATCTTCACACTCTAAATTTCTTCTTAACACTATATGAGAAACCTTCTCAAACACTTACCCTTTCATATATACAACCTTGAACACTTAATTTAATCAGGAAAATATAACATCTAATTCTTCATGTCCTCATGCTTCTTCAAATTCATGATGTTCAAGCTTCATTATATTTTTTTCTCTTCTTCATACATACTAAACCTTACTCATGATATTAGGATCTTTATTCACCAATTCAGATACCTATCTGCTCATTTATTATGTACCTCTAAAATCAGGTTCACATCTTCATTAAAATCACCTGCTCATGCTTGTCTCTCTATGTCAATTTCAATTTCACACTCTTCACTCAAATACAACCTATCTCTATAAAATATAAATTTGGTTTTTACATGTACACCCTCATAGCTCTACTAAACTTCATCAACTCTCTGATTCCATCAACAATTTTGCAATCTCTTCAACTCATCACTAGCTTTCTCACAACTCTCTTAGTTTTCAATACATTCGATATATCTTCAACTCTATCAGCTCAAAACCCTACACTCATAACACTGTCAACAACAACAACTTTACTAAAAAAACATGACCTTTATATGCATTATCTTCTCACATTCCTGACCTTTGACCTTTTCAAAACAAGACTCTTCACATTTTTTACCTCTTATGGCTCAAACAAGAAAGGAAGGAATCACACTTTGTAAATACCTATTGTTTTTTCATATGTGCACTTAAAACTTTTCACATACCTACACACATTTAAGACTCTTTCAGGATACTTCGAGTTCATAAGTTGACATGTGGCACACCTTAAAATCCCTTTCACTTCTTCAAGTATGTTTATATTCTAAAAACTGACATCTACAACTACAAAGAGTAATTGAATTTGAGATTCTACAAGCTTAAGACTGTTATGTATAGAGACATGACATTGTGATGGCATTTACAATTGAATAACACATTACAACTGTTCCCAAACTTCTTTGAAACCTTAATTTAGACATCAAAATTTTTCCATTGAGATTTATTCCTCATGTTAGACTGAGAAATAAATTGAGGAACTTTAAGTCTTCAGTTTACAAGCTTGAAGGTGAAGAAGGAATTGTACATGCTATGAGAATAAATAAAACATGAATTTTATTGACTATAAATCACTTTTATGCACTTGTCTTTCCCTTTTCAGTCCTCTTAAAGGATTGAGCTTTCATTCAAAAGGTTTTAGATGATTTTTTTGAGAGACTGGTTTTTGCTTCATGCTTTCTAGCCATGAATCTCTACACTATCATAGTCTCAATGAATTTTCAAACAAATTCAAATTCAACCAACACTAATTTTGTGTACCCATTATCTCAGTTAAGCTTTGCAAGAAGTTTCACATCTTAAAAAACAAAGAAAAATATCAAATCTCTCGTATAAACACTGTAGAAAATGTATGTACCTTGTCAACCAAAAAATGTCAGAAAAGCTCAATTGAAGGATAAAGATTTGATCTAAAACTTTAAAATTATGTTAGATGAGAATTCAGAAGAGAAATCTTCAATTTTTCATGGATTTTTTATGGTTCAAAACCAATTTTCATGTAATTTTCCTTTCAAAACCCCAGACAGAGGGTTTAATCTATTGTGCAAGACCGAGACGGAAAAAAAGCAATTTCTTGAGCTTCTCTTGATGCTTTTCAAAATTTTAACTTCCTAGAGAACTATGCAAGCATCAAGAAACTTTTCCATTCTCTACTTCACCTTGAAACATTGAAATTCACTCTTAGCAACTGAAAGAATAGTGCATAGCCTAGTGAAAGTAATGACAGTGCTTTTATATCAAGATAAAAGTTGCTTTAGGTCTTATTTGGTACATTTCAGAGTTTAGAGAAGTAATTGAGTTTCCTAAATCATGACTGAACATCAAATTTATCCCTAGAGAAAAAAATTCCACATTTGCATGAAGACTTGTCCTTGTATAGAGAGACACAATCCACACTAAAAATAACATTGAGCTCTATCACCTTTAACTTAGGCTTCTACACAATTCCAACACCTTGAAATAATGTATTGTAATGTGTATACCAATGCACCATATTCAATGCTCTGAAAATCATGATCTTATGAGGTGAAGACCACATTTTGCAATTCATAGTACACACTCCATGAATTGGTCTATGAGGCAATTTAAGGTCAATGAAGAATTTGGCTTCACACTGCTTAACTAACACATATTTTGAAATTTGATCATTCAAAAATGACTAGTAGAGGGATTGAAATCATTTCTAAATCTCATGATTTTATTAAACCATAACTTCAAGATTGTCACTTTCACACATCACACTTGTAAACACACAACTTGCACACACTTAGCAGAGCTTGTATTGAACATGACATACTTGGGAAGCATTGATGAAATTAATGACTTAGAGGCATCATTAATAAGCCCTGAGAATATTTAAATAGATCATACAAATTATTTGAATATAATCAGAACCATTTTACTCCCATCGATTCAAGAAGGTACTAAGGAGAGAGAAAAAAGGGTTAGAAAAACAAAGAAATTTCTTGTTCTTCCACCTTTGCCCCCCAAATATTTTGAAAATGCTCATTATTAGATTTATATTCAAAAATTAATTATATTATTTATATGAAGGAGGATTTATAATTTCATTTGGAAGCTAAGAAGATAAGGTGCTCAGATTGCATTCTTCAGAAACCATTTTTTAGTAAAACTTAAATAACTTCAAAAATTCATTTCAAAACTTGATGAAATTTGACACAGAGCACCAAAAATCATTTGTATACATGCTCCATATATTTTTTCCTCATAATTTTTCCTATAATATTCAAACCAATCTCATTTTCCCATGACTTCACTACTAGTTCTCAAATGTAGTTTTAGAGATCATGTGAATTTTTCCTCTAGGATCTAAAGTAAGCTCTGTAGATGCACATACATGCCCTATAGAGTATTCCTAGGCTTCTACAATGATTACTTAGGATTTTGATGGACATTCATTAAGCTCTTGCACCTCATTAGTATCTAGAAATAGGCCTAAATGAGCCAGTTTCAACTGTGACTCCCCACATTTGACCTGATGCTCACTCCAAAATCTCTTGTGTATGTCGGAAACATCATTTATGACTTGTAGAAAACTTGATCCAAGCATACCAACCATCTTCACACCTCCATATGAATCAACCTCATTGGCCAAACATGTAGTACCCCGAAACCATCATGAAAGCTCAATGAAACATCATGAGACAACTAAACACCATTGAAAGGAACCTATATGTATGAAATTTCACTTCTCATTTTCCATCAATGTCATATGAAATCAATGAAAACACCAACCAATGCAACATGGTTCAACAAACTAATGACATTCTAATGATAAAATACATTAATGGATAAGCAATAAACGTTCAAATATATAAAACCCTAAACAAAATATAGGGAAGGATGACTTAGCTAATTTCATGCAACTTGGGAGTGATCTAGACTAAGTAACTTTTGGAACAAATATGAAATTATGTCTTCAAGGCTCACTAAGGGTTCTGGGACTCAAAAATGTCAAGGACAGAAGCACCCGCATGAGGACAGGAGCGCATGGGCACTAGTGACTTAAATGGGCACTTGTGTCCTCTCAAATATTTAGGTTCTAGATTTTTCTAGGCTAGAGGAGCTTCGTTGTTGATCTTATTGTATTGGTTTGGTTTTGTCAGTCGTAGCACTAATATGTAAAACAAATGTCTACCTTCACATGTCCACAAACCACATTAAATCTAATAAAAATATGTAGAATGTGGAGTCCAACTGACCCCTCTGGTCACCCAAAGAGTGAACTTACGACCAAATGTTGCATTACATCTCAGACTTCATGTAGTTCTTTTTATTTGTGTGTGTAATTATGTCTTAGGTTCCCCTTGTGTAATTTGCACTATGATAGTGGGCTAGATCTATATTGCTCCAAGTATGCAAGATGTGTATGATGGAATATAATGAACTTCCCCTCCTATGTTATGTATGCAGATCAATGCAACACTTTCCCCTTGTATGGATGTTCTAAATGTGTGCCTTGTAATGCTCTTGTGCCTTTGTGCAAGCTTAGGTGATGATAGATAATGTTTATAGTGATTGCTCCTTGATTTAGAAGAAGTAATTAAATATATATATATATATATATATATATATATATATATATATATATATATATATATATATATATATATGATTGCCTTATTTAAATTTCATAATTGACAACTGAAAGGCCAACCAAAAGTGTTTAAAGGTGACCAAGAAGTAAAAGAGACCCAAAAGAGTAAGAATAAGATAGAGAAGGATAGGGACACCTAAAAGAGACTGGAGCGCCTGAGCGCTTTTGTCCTAATTGGGAGCTAGTGTATGATGCCATAAAAGATATGTCAGTCAAGTTTTTGGTAGAGCTGTAAGATGTGTAAGGGTAGTAAAGTGCACGAGATAGTAACAAAAAGGCCCAAAGAAGTTTTTAACCACTAGTTCTCTTGCTTAGGAATCATGTATACATTAGTATGCTTTACGACATAGAACTATACCCAAAAGCATAGATTTTATGTCTACAATGGTGCACAATAATATCATGATCATGTGTAAGCTTTAGAGGGGCATGTTGCTTCCTAAGATTATTTTTTCCCCGTGTTTGTACTATGTGGGGAATTCTAGGTATATTTTATTGGCACTCACATAAAATGGGGTTTGTTAGTAATATTATTGTATGTGTAATGAAGTATTTTTTACTAAAAAATCATAGGTAGAAATAGGTACGTGAGTAAATATTACTAATGTGAGTGATTAATATTAATATGAGGGATTTATTAGAAAAAATCATGTGGACATGTAATAGGAAAAGTTAGATATTTTGTGTGAAATTGAAATTAAGCTAAATCACATGGATCGATGATTGGTAAGAGATGGGGCTATCTCCATATTAATAAGAGAATAATTTCCTATAATATAATATTCACTGTGTTACATTTAATGATTAAAGATTTTTATTTTTTGTTCTAGTTTTATTGTGATATTTGATCCAAATACTAAAAATCTATATCATAGTTTTTGGTGTATGAAAGCTTTGTACCTTTGGGTTATGGATATGTTCTTAGATGTACATGTTCATGCTTCTATAATAGAATTTGACTTCTTCTCTGTGCAAGCAATAGCTCTCTTAAAGACATAAAAAGGGTGATATTCTAATCATTCTAGAATGACTTCACCACACCCCTAATGGTGTTATGAGTGCTACACTATGTATTAATACTTTGAATAGGTATTAATTATCACATACTTATTCCACCTAGAAAATACATGTGAATGTGTAAGGAAACATATTTTAGTACAACCGGAGTAAGGCATCTGACAACTTGGAAATGATCCTTGGTGTTTTTGTTTTGTGGCTTGTGATAGTGATCTAAGGTATCCACGTTATCTTTATTATGACTTGATATATTGTCAATGCGCTTTAATCTATAATATTGTAAATATAGTCCCCATTTTGGGTGTTTTGTTTGATTGATCCTTTAGATAGCCCAAAGATGTAAGAGATGATGCCCTTCTAATGTGTAAAATTATTTTTCTTTCATATATGATTTGTGTGCAAGTATTTACTATTTATTTGACATTAAGATGGTATATAAAACTTGTGCATTTGAAAAATTAGTCGTTAATAGGAGTTTTAAGAAAAAACGCGATGTTGGTTATTGAAATAAGCATCAATCATATTTCCACTTTTGGGTGATTTTTCTTCAAATTTTTCAAGACCTGATTTGAAAGTGCATTAAATTTGGAAAAAATAATTGAGGTGTGTTTGTCATATATCACAAATTGTTTGGTGATAAAAATCTAAAAAACAAGTGTGACCTAGAGGTCATGGAGAAATATGTGTATAGGTATAATTTAGTTAAATGTATATATGGGAATGATATGGGATGATTGGAAAATGAATATTGGAATGTTCCATTAGTTAGTGTGTAGGGTTCTAAAAGTAAATAATTTATATGATGCTAGTATATGTAATGCCCACATTTTCAACACCAAAATACAACAAAACATAGTAACAGGATAAATGTTTTTAGCTAACATTGTTTGATACATAACTTCACATAGGATCACTTAGGATCACTTAGGATAATGAATAAAACATGAGAAATTTACGTAACCATGGACCCAAAATATATAACATGAAACACATGATGCACATCAAGCTACATGTCCAAAAATGTCAAGGTGCAACAACGACCCACGACAATATACACTTACTCACAGGAATTTACCACAACACAACATTATTCATGGTGAAATATTTATTTCAATCCTATTTTTATAGGTTGAATATAATTGTCTTAAGAACATAGAACATGGGACCCTTCGTTCCTTTACAACTAGGTTGCATGTTATTGGTTTAACATTTCACCTATAGTGGTTTCCTTAGAATTCGCTCATTTCTCTTGTGGAAATAACTTTATATAGCATGATCGTGATTAGGAACATGCGTACACACATGTGTCTTATAATATTTGACTTAAGGATTTGTTTGAGAGAGCCGTGTTTACTTGGTTTGGAAAAATACTCTCGTTACAAGGAGGAAAGTTCACATGAAGAAAAAGGAAGGTTACTAGATCAATAGAAAACCTATCCCAAGTTCATTTCATAGCATTGTTTAATACTAACAATACACTCTTTTCATCTTCCAATTATTACAACCAACTATGTAGGATAACTAATTAAGTTGTATCATTCTTGATTCACAATCCGTTGCTCCAATTAGGGATTCATATTTTCACAATCATATTGCGCATGGAAGGGTACATTACAGTTGTGTTCCCGTTATAGAGATTTTTCTTTGAATTTAAGTGATGATTTTCACATTTCAAACTACTTTTGTTTCATCATCTTAAGGATTTATTCTCAATAGCAACGGGTGAATTACATGTTTCAACCATAAATTCTACTTCCTGAGTGATCCTAGGTTTGATATATTCCTATCTACGCCAAGGGTTCTACTAGCTTTTAGAAGTCCAACTTGAGTGCAATTTCCTTAACTCACAAGACCTTGGCTACAGTTGAAGGTATCCCATTCTCAAGGCTACACTTTATTATTTCATTAGCATCATTGTTTAACCCACATTTATGCAAACAAAGCATGTGATCATGAATCATATTTGGTTTTTCGAGTTATTAGGTTGTTGTATTAGTCGCGGACCTCTACTTTATTACATTCATTTTATGATCACATATGACACTTTAGTTGGTTTTGACATCGCTCAAAGGTGTACCTTTTTTGTAGCGGTCATTCCTTAGTTTAATCTTATTTACCCTTTTTACTAACTACATTTACGTGGTTACTTTGGTCCTATATTAACATCATTTTGGAACAAATGTAATTCCTATAACACTTACATTTATTCGATGTTTAAATTTTACCTTTGTTAGACAAGGGGAACTATCGCAAGATTAAGTAAGGAATTATTAGGATTTAAGGGTGATTTAGATTCAAGATACCTCTTCCCATAAAAATCCTTCCATCATAGTACCCTTTTCTTTCCTGTTAAAGTTTGTTATAATTCAACAGTTGGTTTAAGTAGATTTAACCTTTACACATCATAAATTACTTTTTTTGTTATGTAAGAGTTTGTGTTGGCTCAAATGCTTGATTCCTCCAAGAATAACTCATATTTATTTATTTATTATTATTATTTTCATAAACAACAAGAGAATTCCTAAATCAATTATGAATACTTCAAGCATAACTTTATTCCTAAACAATATCTTATTTACTCTTGTACCCCATTACTCTTGCATGGTTAATTTGAACTCTTATGGGCATACTTTTAGAGCAATTCTAATTCAAATAACACATAATTTACACTTACATATTTAAGACTATAAGGAGTACGACCTCACACAAGACAACTCATTACATTGTACTTAGACACGCAAGTATAAGTGTATATTGCAAGTGAGATATCCCAAATAATCTTATGCATTACAAAATCCTCCTAAGGGCCTATTTCAATTATTGGGTAAATATACAAGTAAAACGACGTGTAGTCTCCACTCACATAATTTAGATCTCACAAGGGATCAACCATAGGTACAACCACTAACTATCTTGCAAGGCTTTGATCACCCACTAGGGTACCAAGGGAAAATATGCACTAGGGGGTTAAACTTATTCATGATATGGTCATACCTACAACAACAAGAAATGATCACCTCACTCACCCCAATATGATAGGTTTCACAGCATAAAATCACCACCTCATCAAATATTCATGTAAAAAGATCCTTAATAAGACATCTTCGGTATGCAACAAGGATAATATTAATGAGGTCAGAGTATTTTATTAACACAATCAATGTTTATACCCAAGAAAAATACCCAAATGGGGAAAGGAAGTACAATAGGCATTATAACTCATTCTTTTAATTCTGATAGTTTTAATGATATGAGATTCTACCTAGCATTGTGGGTGTTAAGGAAGTAAACCAATAATTAACATCGCAAAATATTTGATTAATATCTTTAAAACATAGGTACAACATTGAGTACAACTTCACATACAATTTGACACTATATAATATTCCCACATTGGTATTCCCTTTCAAAATACACAAAGAAAAATTCTTCGAACAACAATACAGATCATTATTCTATGGTAATACATGTATTGCAAGATGAATATAACTTTACAATGACAACTCATTAATTACAACATATCACATCTAGAAAATTCCTCTTGTTCAAAGTACCTGCAACCAACGTTGCATAAGTCCCAGGACTGAGTATGGAAATCCCCTACACTCAAACATAAATCCACACATTCATCATTTTTTAACATTTTCAATTAAATACAAGAGAGAGAGGTAGGGAGGGAGAGAGAGAGAGAGAGAGAGAGAGAGAGAGAGAGAGAGAGAGAGAGAGAGAGAGAGAATTTTTTTACTCATGCATTCACACTTTCACATTCAGTTGCATTTTATATTTTGGTACTGGAGAGAGAGTGTGTGTGTGTGAGGATGAGAGAGAAAGTTAAGAGACATTTTATTTTCCATTCTAAATGTTATAATAATTTGTATTTCATGCCATTATCAATTCGTTTCAAACCAATTCACATTTCCCAACTCATTTATGTTTTCAAATAAATCAAGTATCATAGTCATTTCTAGAGAGAGAAGAGGGTGGAGAGAGAAAGTCACCATGCATTTCAAAATTCATTTATACAAGATAAAAGATCGAATAAAATTCTACATAGCATTGCAACAATATTACGAGGTCACGCTTGTGGCTAGAAGTCCAACGAGACTCAAAAAGGAGATTTTGGCTAAGGTTGAGAAAACTGTCCAAAAAAACAAAAGTGCTTACAACGGGTTCTCAAACACACTTGTTCAAGTTCCATCACAAAATTTGATGATTCCTACTTATTCCCCACATATAGAGAATCCCTCATGTTTGACGGAAGTTGATTACCATGAGAAGAGCTCAAGATACAAGGGCAAGTCTTGGGACAGTTATCATAATTGTGTCATCATCTCTTGTCACACAACGACCAGTGGGCCCCAAAACCCACTTTCAAAATTAGTTTCCAAAGGAATTTTCATTGAGCTGAAGGTGGTTTATGATCCTCTTGTTGGAATTCAAGAGGTAAGAGGTAGTGGTTTTCAATTTCACTCAAACTTAGCGGCAACCGTAAGAGGAAATCAATCATGTTTTATTAAAACAAACACGTCACACAAGTGATTGTTTAGCTAAGTGGCTTTGAAATTTGAATTGCAAGGATGTTAAATAAATTCAAACGACTTGGCTATGTAACCCCATGGTTTCCCATGTTACCAAGGGTCATGCTAAAAGTTTTGGGTTAGCGGTATACTTGGGTGTGGAACCCCATGTGCGTGACTTTCAAGATATCAGAGTTTTATTCTTTTTTTTATAATGTTTTGAGAGTTCACGTCAAGGAAATATTTTTTCATTTGTTGGAAGTATGCTCCCTATCATTCAACATTTAATTTTGAAAAAGCTAGAAATGATGAAGTGAAATTTAATGCAAGCTAAAAGGGGAAAACAATACATGTATTCGACGTTTGCTGGAGGAAAACAACATGGGGATTTTCATCCCCGCTTTAGGTCGGTGACTTGCATTCGCTTGAGAGTTCCCAATGCATTTTCCCGCAAATCCTTTTGTGCATATCCATCCATCATGACATTCTATGAAACCATTTTTTTTGTTCTTCATTCCCATGTATTTTGTCAACCAGTCCACATGCCTTCTCTATACTACCACTTCAAATGGAACGAAAAATGGTCCTTAGACCCACGTTTTCTCCCAAGTATGTTTACGAAAATAGTATCTATTCCTTGTGCATTAAGAAACTAAGTTGTTCCTATTCCGTCTCATAGACTGTGATGAACATTCATTCCCACAACCAACTACAAATCCCCTGCAGCTAAAATGAGTCACCTGAAGAATCAAGGGATGAATGTTTTAGAGGGGAGTATTTGGAGGAAACTAAAATAGAGGTTATTGAAATGGTGGTTTAAAACTCGTCTATTTCTAAAAGTACAAAGAGGGTGTTGGGCAAGGTGGATTCAACGAAGACAATACCCTCAGTAGTGCACTCCACTTAAAGCTTACAATATTGCGGCCTATTTCTCAACCGCCCTTCTAATGGGTAATAATACACTAACACCCTCGACAAAGCCTCTCTTATTACTATTGCAGGATCACCTGAAATATAAATGTCATTATTTTTATAAAAAAGAAACGTATTTTCCATGGCTTTGAGCGAATGCTGGTCATCAACATTGGAGAGATAAAGGACTTTTATTTTAATGAGGAGACATTTATGTGAAGCATTTTGTCAAACAGTTCCCACACCACTCACTGCCACCATTGATGGCCATGGGGTTGCATTTTTTAATGATTTTCAACCAAAAACTTATGCACCTTAACTTTTAAAATTCCAGGCTTTATATGTGAGAGTATCCGCTGCCAAGTAAACATAAGACTGAGTGTGCATGAAAATTTGGTTTTGAGCACAATAGATCTACTGATCAGGGTCCTTGAGTGATTGAGAGTAGATCATTTCGAAGTCTATGTCCATCTGATCACATACAAAGACATTAAACTTGTTTAAGATACAGATATAGAAAATGATCTAGATCAATCAATTCGTGTCTAAAAAAACAAGAGGAGATATCAGGACGGATACTAACAGAGCTCTATCTAGCACGGTTCCCTGTAACATTCTGTTTAAGTGATTTAGGGCACCTGGTATTCGTTGCACCATCCAATCACTGCTAAATTACAATGTTAACTTGTGTTTTACTATGGTTAACGCCTCTGGATCTTAAACAGAGTGCTTGTATTTTATTATGCAAAGAAATGACGGGTATGAACAAGTTCTTAGCATGTGTCATTTCATGCCCTATCATCTAACAGGTGTGCGGCTCAAGGATTGGACATGGAGGGGCACTACAGTATACTTATGTGTTTATTTATTATAGGTCAAAATTAGAGTCTTATTGGCATGTATTCTCTATGTTGTTCAAATTCCCTCTTTCTTTTTCATACATTATATTATTTTCTATTTCACCCTATCTAGTTCCTTTTCATCTCATTTTTTCCCTTGGTCATTTTTGAAACCTCAATTTCTTCTCATCCTAGACCCTTGAAAATGTAATAAATGGTCCCAACACCCAAAAACCTAAAAATTGACTATTTATTTTCCCATGTAAAACTCAATGCTCTCTAATGTTCAAAATAATTGTTTCCCATCATTCTTCTAGTTTCATAGTTTTTTGCCAGATTTGTAGCCTCTATGTTTATAAAAAATATGGATATAGTGTGTGTATGTCCCTTCTATACTAAAATTAAAGGTTCCTTTATCTTTTTCTTCTTTTCACCTTTTCCCGTTTATTATGTTTCATCTTTTGTAATGATTGTACTCTTAGTTTTCTCCCAACGCCATTCAAATTTTGGTCTTCCTTCAATGCCATAGAATCGATTATGAATTGCAATTACTCAATTATGAATAGATTTCGAGGCCATGACTTCCATATTTCACAGGAATTTGTAAAACATTGGAAGGACAGAAAGCTCAGCAACAAGGACTGGGATTTTTCCATCATCGTGGAGCTCATTTCCAGCATTACGGGCCTGCATCTGAAGGGCATAAATTTTTTCAAGAACAAGTATGACAGGGTTGCAGAAAGAAGGTAAGTTTCTCGAAACTGGGGAGAACCTTACCCATGTCAAGAGCGGCTTTCTTAGAGATTCCTTGCCAAAGCCGTATGAAAATGTCAGCCTTGTGTCGATGAAATAACTTACCATGGAAGGTCGTTTCAAGGTAATCCCTTTCTTTCATCTCGTGCTCCTTAATCAATTTCGCATACATGCTTTTATTAGCTTTCCCTTCTACGTTTCACAATTCTTTGGGCATTCGATAAATCTGGTCTCACAAGGCAAGAGAGCTCATCGCTTTCACCATGCAGTCATTCTTTTGATCTACAAACACCTGGACTTGATTATTACAAACTCCGCCCCCTCTATTCCAATTTCATCTTCCTCGCAACCCCATTATGCGATGTTTGTCACTCATATCTTGATTTTCGTTTGAGCTTTATTGGGCGTGTAAAATGTATAATCTGTTCTATTAAAAGATTGGTTCCATTCGATACAATCTTAAGCCGCATCCTTTCAACGATTATGATGAGAGTTTAGATATGTTTGTAATGAAAGGAACTTTGTAGAATCTAGAAAAGCTTGTAGAAAATCTGGCTGAATGATAAACGAAAAGTAGTCATGAATAGAGTTTTTTCGGTGGGTGTCAAGCTTAAATCTCACAAGTTACCTAAAAAGGAAAATAAATGATTAGATTTGAATATAATGGCAGGAAATGGTATTATATTGTTTTATAGAGCGTGATATATGTTGTTATTTGTGTTTCAAATTAGGGGAAAAAGGAACCCGTGGTTGAGATATTTAATTTTATGGGTATCTATTGCCAAAAACATATATTGACTTCATAAAATGACATATTCACTTAGTTTTTTATGTTGTATTTTTATAGGATTGACAAAAAATAGTAACCGAAATTATATAGACATGCTAAAACATGTAGCGCTCTCCTGAAAATTTCAAAAACCCTAACCCTAGGGATGTTAATGATGGATGTGGCTCTATTCTGTGCGGTGGTAGGGGGTGCAGAGGAGGCGACTCTGTTTTGTGTGATGATGGAGCCAGATGTGGACTCATAGGCATCAATGGCGTCTCTAGGGCGACGGTGTTGGTGTTTCCATGGCAGCCCAGACGTATTGTTCCATGCTCCTACCCTACTCTAATGGCAATTATGTGACCACATGATCCAACACTACTTTGTTGTTGGGTGAAGGTTGCATTAACGACGTTGGTAATGGGGTTGTTGTTCAGGTGCAACAGGGATTGATCTCGCAACCCCTACCTTCACCCTCTCTTGGCACCAACGTTGTTGCTCATGGCAGATCTTTTCTTGGGGATGATGCTTCAGGGGTTGGTGTGCTTTCTTTAGAGAGCTTCCCTAATCGTGCTCGACACTATTTGGTGTCTACGCAGTCTGCGAATAATGTTCAGATTCAGATAGAGACTATGGTCGTAGCAAGGGTTAACCCTAGGAGCCTATTCAAAGGCAGTTTTGGGGGCAAACGTTTTCTGGAAGAGACTAAATCCACTAGCAAACACCCCCCAAGACTATAACTTCTACCAAGATCTCTCTGTTTGTATCCTTTGGTGTAGAAATTCTTCAGTCTGAAGCTTATTTTAAGAGTAATGGGCTCATTTGCAGATTCAATAACCTATGCTTGTAGTGCCCCTCCATCTCTCGCTCCCTTACTTGGCAATCTATTTGGCGATTGCTTTGAATGTTGGAGAAACTTAAGAGAATAGTAGCATGAATTATTTGAATTAAATCAAAGTGACTTGGTTGTAACTCTTGTTGTCACTTGGCCTTGGTAGGAAGGTATACGAGGCTCGCAAAGAAAACTTACCACCCTTACCCTGACAACTTGGTTTTGAGATAGTATGGTGGATATTAGTGATTTAAGATTACTCGAATTATATTTGGATAATGCTTATATTGGTTGATTCCTCAAATACATATATATTAACTTGTCATCTTTATTTGGAATAAACTAACCTAACTTGATAGGTTGTGTGTGAGACTCACATTTCCAGTATTGTTGTTATTAAGGGTAAAGGTTTTTTGACTAGGATCCTACCCACGAACAAAAAGGCCTAAAAGCCAAGATATAACAATAAAGAGCATAGAGAAACGACAGAAACATGCAGCCCAACTGCGTCACCCCAAACACAACCAAGGGCCGAAAAAAATAAATTATCTAATATCCCTAGTCAGATCGTTGTGAATTTCATTAAGACTTGTCATTAGAAGCCGACAAAGAGGGACTCCGAATAACATTACTAGTATTGTTGTCATTACTTCTTGTTTTTCATTGTTGTGATGAATGTTATTAAGATGATGTTATTATGATTTGGTAAATTAATGGATCTTGTTGCTATATGGTATTCAATAATGATTGTGTTTTTGAGTTACATATTGATGACATTTGGATCACTACAAAGGATTCCAAAAAAAAACGTCACGCCAAACCCTTTTATCTCACCCTATTTAATTTTGACCATTGGTCGTAATTGGGAAATTTGGTCAAGTCTTTCATCAAATTTAATTTATTTATTTTGTTATTTATTTCCCTAACTGTTATCAATCTAAAGAGCACCCCGAGTTGAAGAAGTGCAAGTAATCCCTCCTTAGGATGATACAATGTGATCTTTTCTGAGTGTGGGTGACTCAATGTTGAAAAGATCCTCTAGAGAGGGTTGTTTTTCCTGGATCAATCACCTAAAACTAGTCTCTTATTGGGGGTGAGGGGAGAGAAATAAAAAAATCACAAAAAGCATGTAAATTGGGTGATATGCCAATTGTTCTGGAGACTTATGATTGCATAAGAAACACTATCATATTATTCAAGAACTGTAAATATCACTCCACTTGTTATCTGATAGAATTTCATAGAAGAAGCTCACAAAAGGCATTAATAAGCTATTAATATAACATGGGAGGGAAGATTTGAGGTCTTTTCTTCTTCAAAACTAATCAACAAACTAACCTGTACTTAAAATGGCGTGTGAAAGCTTCAAAACTTAATGGAGGTGTTAAGATTCATAAACATGCAAAGGAAACAATATATTCACTTAAACATACCAATGAACCTACTCTAATCCACTTTAATTTAACTTGAAAAATGAGGAATCCAATCTTTTATTGCATCGAATAGGTGATGGAGTACAAAATTTGGTATAGCCTTAGCATAAAAAAATCGCAAGCCTCCCTAAATGCTTCAAAAGCATGGGTACATATAGAAAAAAGAAGGAAAAGTAAGAGGAAAAGAAGTGCAGTTGGAACTTCCCAACACTTCAGTTCTCCTCAATTTGTTCCTAGAACTATATAGTGACTCAACTCTCTCTCTCTCTCTCTCTCTCTCTCTCTCTCTAATGCAAGACTTAAACTTGAGTTAAAGACTTCAATTAGGGGATAATTGGAGAAAAATCCAATACTAGCTCTCGTTTGCACAATTCAAACCCTAGTAGTTAAAATATAATTTTTTAATAATAATCACAAGGTTATAATTATTCACATGATTTACAAAGGATAAATGATGAGTTTGCAGGGAATTTTAACTCCTAGTTGACCTTGGTCAACCTTCACTTTGCAAAACTTAAGGAGACTATTCTGGTCCTTAGAAAAATTTAAGGTAGTAATGATCTCCTTGATTTTGGGAACATAAGATTAGTCAATTGATTCATTGACTTAGGCAAATCATGCATACTATCCACCATGTTGCAAAATTTATGATGGTTAAAACATTATGAAAAATCCCACCACATGGGAACCTTGGAAAGGATGGTTAAAGTTTTCAAATGGCAAGTGACTTTAACCATGGTCAAATTGACCATGGTTAAAACCAACTTGTTTGAACCCTTGTTGATTAGGGTTTAAACCCTAAACACATTTTCACTTTGGAACTTGGTTTTTGCATGGAGGCTTTACTACCTGGTGAAACACTGGAATTGTTTTTTCTTGGCTGTCATTTTTGAAGAGCTCAAGCTAGTTGTAGCAGGGCTTTCCATGGCATTTCTCTTGCTGTAGAATATGCAAATGTTCTTTGTTTGGATGATGTTTTTTATGTGTGTTGTTAGGTGAAATCCTGGATTTTCTTCAGTTGTAGCACACCATTTTTTTTTGGTCATGATTTACTAGCTTGAGCTTTGTTTGATTTTCTCCCGCGCTCTCTTTTTTTTCACTTCCTCAACATGATCTCCTTTGAGTTGTGGTTTTTATTTTACATTCGAGATGTGTTTTTCTTTCTCATCTAGCCATTCCTCCTCAAAGCTCGGGTTGTGGTTTTTTATGCATTTGAGTTGTATCTTTCTAGTTGGTTCGGCCATGCTATTTCCCTCCATTGTCGAGTTGTGGTTTCTTTGTTCAATTTTCCATGAAATTTTCCACTTGTAGGTCGGTTGTGTGACAGAAGCTTGGCCATGTTAACACTCATATCAACCATGGTGTTTACTTGCTCGCCCCTCTTCTTCACTTTTACTTGGGTTGGGCCTATTTTAACTCATCTCATCGTGTTGAACCTTGATCTCTCTGTGTTGACACAAGCTCGGACATGTTGAAACCCTCACCTTTACATGTTGTTTTACCCATCTTGGTCATGGCTTGGAGGCTCACTGTGACCTTTCCTTAGCTCAAGCTCTCTTCTTAGAGCTTGGTGTTCTTTGTTTGATCTTTCTATGACTTTCTTCCAGATCTGTTTGGCTATGATCTCAAGGTAAGCCTTTGTTTTATGTTTCCAGCTAATGGGTACTTGAAAAACATGGGGTTTTCAAAAAAACATAGCCCATATTTTTAATTCATAGCTGCAAATTTACATTTTATTCTAGGAAAAACTAAAATCCATTTCTCAATCTGAAAATTGCATTTCTCTTACTATGTTTTTGAATTTTTTATACTTGTAAGATATGGCTGCCATTATTGGAGCTTGGCTCTGAAACTCTATCTTTGCAAATGTATGGCTTCCATTTTTTGAGTTTCTTTGTAAAAAAATTCAAATGATTTTTTAAAATCTGTACTTTTCTATTCATATTTATAAGGAAGACTAAAATTTTGTACTTCCGATTTATAATAGAACTCTATAATTTTATTCTTTTATCCTTTCATAGAAAGAAGAATGAAATCCCAGTTGTTTCGTGTCTTGATAAGACCCTGCACTCCGCTTTTTCTCATTGTTTAACATGCATGAAAGAATGGCAATAAGAAACTCCACTTGCTTATAAGTTTGGAACTTTGTTTCTTTTCATTCTACATTCCTGAAATGTTTTTCAGTAGATCAATTTAAGTTTCAAATGTTCCCTAAACTTCCCTAAACCATGATAGTACAATAGAGCCTTTAGAGAGCTTTACAATGACTATTAGAACGTAAAAAATAGACACTTTGAGCTCAAGATGGGTTCAGTCAAAGTTTGGTCAACCGAAAGGTCAACATGGGTCAACAGGTCCATAGTGACGTGTACATGTGCACAATTGGCCAAGTAACTTAGTCAGCACTGGACAAGTTGCAAAAGGTGAAAAATTCATGTTTAGGAACCTCCAGTCTTTGATAGTCATATGGTAAAAGGTCAGCGACGGAGTCTGAAGCCAGTGGGGTCCTCTTTTGTATTGAAGGGGGACCCTGCTGCTGTGAGGACTATATTATTTTCACCGATGTGGTGGGCCCTCAAGCCACCACATGGCTTTCCACCACGAGTTTGACCCAAGCTATGTTTCTAGCTCTGTGGGGTGGTCAAATCCCCACCAAGTTCTATATTATTCTCAAGGGTCGAATTGATCACAATGCAATCCATTTCCATATTGTTTGAGCAAGTCAACCAACTTATTCATATAAACTCGGCAGTTATTCAACCAAACACAATCAAAGCCAACATTGGCTAGATAAACATTTCATTAGCACACATATTACTCTGTCTGAACTCTCATATATCTCGAAGCCCACATTATTCGATGTATATACGTAGCCGACTTATCCAAAAATCCACTGAATACCTTACAACTTGGTCAGATTTTCATATGATGGGGATGGTTTAAAAAAATCATAGAGGATAAACTTCGTCGCATCCTTATTGGAGGGGTGTTTAACAAATTCCATGCCATCTTTCCAAAATGTGGCAATACATCAACTCGGCCCCCATGAGGTACTTTAAACTATAAACCGATGCATAAGGTGGAAAAAAAAGGCCAAGACGTGGCCTAAGCCACTTAGTGAAAGTGCAGTTCGGCCCAATAAAAGTGTGAATCCCCCCAATAATTCCATGAATGTGGGATTTACCCCACTATTGTTACAAATGGGCTAGTGCAAAATGTGGGTGGGATTTGAACCCCCGACCCAGCACTCGACACGTAAGGTGACTTGCCATCAAGCCAACAACTCGACTGCCTATAAAACGGCCTCATAGAGTTTTGTAGAGGGACAAAGAGTTGACTATGTAGGTCTGTGACAAAATAACAAAGGTTTTTGAGCATTGTAATGCCAATTTGGAGGCCAATGAAGATCTCTTGACACAGAGAAATGTAGGGAAATAACCTTGAAGCACACCAGAAGGTTTATAGTTCCATTAATAGTATTTTACATTTAATCATGTGTATTACAATTGTTTTTTGTAATGGAACAGTCATATAATGACCCGGGGATGTAGGCAAAGTTTTTCGAACCCTGTAAACATATTATTGTTCTTATCTTCTTTGATTTTTATGCTTCAGCTATTTTAGTTTGCACAAAAAATTATTATTTTAATTAAATTTTCCATTTGATGAAGCTGAATTTTCAAAAAGAAAATCCATTCTCATTTCGGAGTACGAACGGTTGAAGACTAAGTGGTTAAAACTCACGATTTTCCACAATTAAATGAGGCTTTTAATGGATTTTTTTTAAAAGACTTAATTAAATCCATCTTTTTAAAGTTATGATGCACCCAGGTAATTTTTAATACAATGCAAGAGGCATTTTAATTTTTGGATCACTGGTATCAGAGTAGTGAGTTAGCCGGAATAGCTTCTTATTGTGTGTGAAAACTCTTGACTTCAATTTTCATTTTGGTTTTAGTTTTTAGAATTTGCAGACATTTTTTTGCTTACATCTATTGTGCATTACAGTTGTGTGGGAGTAAAGTTGTGTTTGTAGGAATAGGGAAAACATGGGAAACCTATCTAAGCAAGATAAGCTTGATGAGCTGGAAGCCATTAACTGCCAACTACTGGAAGAAAACTCTTTCTTGAGAGCCAAATTCTGATATTGAGTGGTTCAAATCTGAACCACAATCCTCTACAACCAATAAAGAGGAGTATGTCAATGATATGCTTGCACACAGCAAAAAGTTGATGGTTTTTGTTAAAGAGTTGCAGGAAGAAATAAAAACCAAGGATGCCCTCTTGGAAAAGTTGCAACAAGGTGAACAGAATAAGGAAATTCATTCCAAAGAAGACCTAGGTACTATAACGGAAGAATGTATTGTAAGTTTTTCACATTTTAATTCTTCATCTAACCTAGTTTTAGACATTCCTTTGGGTGAATTTGAAAAACATACAAAGAGAATTGGGTCTAAGCTAATGGTTAAGATGGGATTTAACGGAAGAGGCCTTGGTAAAAATGGACAAGGTGATGCTAACCCAATATAGGTAGAGGGTCAACTTAATTATGTAGGTTTGGGTTATTTTAGTGGGCAAATGGAAAATGGAGAAAGTTCCAAAAAATATTAAGGAATACAAGCTTCCAACAACAAAGATTCTATGCCACTAGAATTGTAGGATTCTGCCATCAAGAGGAACAATGAAAGGTGTAAGAAAAAGGTAATCGAGGTAATGAAATTCCACATCCTCCCACTTACACTAAAAATAACAATAAGGGTAAATTGAATCCTAAAAATTTGAAACACTCTTTCAGTTCGAACAATATAGATTTGGTAGACAAAAAATATGTTTTCCTTGCACATTTTGTGGAGGTACTAATTATTCTGCAACATATTGTTGGAAGAGGAAAACTATGTTAAATAATTTAATGCCTTTTTTGAATGATGTGGTAGGTGCTAAAGACCAATCTCACCCTAGTGAGGTGAAAAATGGAAAAATGTTTACCTCTCCTAAACAAAGGAATCATTCTCCTAGACATGGATCAAGAAATGGAAAAATGGGTAAGACTCTTAAAAATAGGGAAATTAAATTTTGTTCCCATTGTAAAAGGAATGGTCATGATGTAAAGATATGTTGGTATGTTCCTTCAGTGCAACATTGGAAATTTGTTAAAAAGCAAAAATATGTCAAACCAACAATTCTTGATCTAACTCATGTAGATGCTCATTTTGGTACTAAGGAAAAACCACCTAAATGGGAACAACTAATTAATTGGGTGGGTAAAACATTCCTCAATTTTATGTTTGCATTGCAATAACTGTAGATAACATGCAAAAATTTTCATAGCTAATTTTTGGAAATTCCCGATGTATATTGAAGAAAGGAAAATTTTCCCATATGTTGATATTCAACTTTGAAAATTTTATCGAAGTCACATGTAGAGAAATTGAGTGACAAGTTTAAAATACTCAAGTAATTTTCTCATGAACAAGGTAGACGAATTCCATTTCTGACAACAGTTTGTAGGGATATGGGCATCATCAGAATGTCTAATTTTAAAACTTTTAGTTTTATAATGTTGTCAATTTTGGAAATTTATGGATATGCTTATAAGACCCATTCGGCAACTTGTTTTATATTGTAATAAATAGACAAAATTGTTGTATCCACATATGTTTATTTGCACTAATTTTTTAAGACCCTGATTTTGGAAAAAAAAATGTTTTTGCAACTATCAGACGTGGTTGCAATTAGGGAGTAAATTTATTACACTAACAAACTAGTTTTCAAAGTTACACAAGGTGATCATTTTTGCAAATTATGGAAGTTCAGCGATTTGGGTAAGCATACAGTTTGATCTATCCTTTTACAGTTTAGTATGTATGGATAGAATTGGCAGATTCATGTGGATTTAATTTTTGTCTCTAGATATTTTGGGCATTGATAGTCTAATTTATTATGGATAGTCAATATTTGCAGTTGTTACAGTTTCAGATGGATAATGGGCTCTAGCCTAATTGTGGGAGGTTTAGATGTCTGATATACTGATATGTGTATATGAAATCGGAATTTTTGGTAATCATTCGAAACACAAAGTGACAGTTGAACACTAGATTTATGTAATAGAATGGGTTTTATTATCTGGTCAATTATTTGTGATGACATTACAATGGGTTTGATGGTTCACAGTTGTGTGCAACGTTGACAGGGTTTTAGAGTACCAGTTTGACACTATCTTTCTATTGCAGAATGGGTGTTATTATTTGATCAATTATTTGTGACTAGCTAATCAACTATTTGCATTTTATCAACCTATAATTCTATTTTGGGTTCTTGTATGTGTTTGTGCAATGCATGAAGAGATGGCTATCTTTTGTGGGTTGATAAACAACTTTTTATGGACAAAAATCCTTTTTACTGGGGAGGAGTGATTAGGGGATAAATTTCAAATTCAAATGTTTCCTAAACTTCCCAAAACCATAACAATGTAATAGATCCTTCAAAGAGCTTTCCGATGACTATAAGAACGTGGAAAACATACACTTTGAGCTAAAGATGGGTCCAAAAAAAGTTTGGTCAACTAAAAGGTCAACGTCGGTCAACATATCCATGGTGACGTGTACGTGCGCAAAATTGGCGAAGTGGCTCAACCAATAATGGAAAAGTGGAAAAAGGTGAAAAATTCATGTTTGGGCACCTCCGTCTTCAACGATTGTATGGTAAAATTCTGGCTACAGAGTCCGTAGCCGGTGGGATCCACTTTTGTATCGAAGGGGGACCCTGCCTCCATGAGGACTATATTATTGTTGTCGACGTGGTGGGTCCTCAAGTCACCACCAATTTGACCTGAGTTATGTTTCTAGATCGATGGGGTGGTCAAATCCCCACCGAGGCCTATATTATTCTCAAGGGTCGAATTGATCATAATGCAATCCATTTCGATATTGTTTACGCAGGTCGACCGAATTAATCATATAAACTTGACGGCTATTCATCCCAACACAATCAAAGCCAACATTTGTCGGATAAGCATTATATTGGCACCCATATTACTTAGGTCATACTCTCATATTTCTTGGAGCCCGCATTATTTGTAACGCTCAAAATTACTAGAACTAGAAAATGAGGATCTTTTTTTTTTGAAACATAAATAAAAATAGAATACACAACTGCAATCGTACAGATTTATTTAATCAAATTCTTTAAATCAAATTTTTTCTTTTGATCTATCTGATAACATTCATGTAAGCCATGTGCAGCTGAGAAGGGTGTATCTAGATCTTCATGATCTCCATTTTCCACTACTTCGAGTGACAATGCTTACTAGCATTTTGGCTCAACCTTTTTCAGGTCATGGGAACCATGTGAAAGTCCTTGGGTCTACCACGAAGCTAGTTTTTCTGACTTCATATTCTGGTATCTGACCATTTCCTACCTCATGTTCAGTGTTCAACTTCCCATGATCAAGTTACTAGAAATTTTAATTTAATTGGAGGATTAGGTGATCAGACAATGCACAACCATCAATGCATTACTTTGGCCAAATTTTTCCACTGTGCAGGTTACAGCTTAACTCAAGACAACACACTAGTCTTATGAGTTTAAGTCTTCTGCCACCTCACAAGTATCCCTTTCATAGTTATCTAGATCTTATAGTTTGTATTTACTTTATTTCCCATTTAACCTATCTTGCAAGAGTTTATATCGAGATAAATGCCAAAGGCCAACTAGGATCATCATGAGATAAGTACATTTGTTATGCTGAAATGTATGTATTTCAGCATTTCACATGTACTTATCCCTTAATATGCCTAATGGATATTTTCATCTATTTATCTTCCCATTTAGTTTCTCTTTTCCTGATGCTTGGTTTTTTTAACCTTAAATCACCTTTTACAACAATACTCTTCCATTCTCTATACAACATGATTTACAATCTTATCATATTGATACCGATTTTACCGAATGGCCAAATTAAATATATATTAAAACATGTATATTTAATTATTCCTTCGATTAGCTACGCCACTAAATAGCTTATTTAATTTAGAAATTAAAGACAATTGATTGTTACAATAATTGCCTAATTATCGGCTTCATACATTGACAAATATCAAATAAATAAATTTAACAATTTATGATAAGTAAGATTTCTTACTTCTAGTATTTATCATTTACTCATATTGAGATATTATTACATACAAGGTAGTCATATCTTTATTAAAATCATAAATTACATATGCTTTTAAGGTGAAATATATAACTATTACGGTAACTCTCACATAGTGAGGTTTGAATATTAACAATGGGTCCAAGATCCTAATAAATTTAGTCGAAATTTTGGGATATCATCCTTCTACAAATTGAAATCCAAATATCTCATTTAGATCCATGCTACGATAAAACTTCATAAGACATGAGTTTCCGCATATCCAAATGTGACGGCTAATTGTACTGCAAGACTGGAGTAGTGGTATGTTTTCAGTTCAAAATGAACTGGTATGAATATTGCCTCCATTTTTTGATGCAATTATTTAATAAAATATGAAACGATATACATGTTATTTTATCAAAAAATGTATGATAATACAACAGAGGATGTATTATTACATGTTTTTCATCAAGATACAATTATGAATGTACACAAATAGAACAACCAATTTCTATTTCAACAATCATGATTCACTCTAATCACAAGGATCAAGACATAATCAAACCATAATCCTTCAACATCCGAATTCTTATTAAACCAAAAGCAAATCATGCTTCACATGGTACAGATTTAACTATTAGTTTTCTTACCTTCCAATCAACAAACATCTTAACAAAATTGTCTAAAATCATCATTTCCAAATACCAATTAGACATATTCCCTCTAGGTAATGAGCACCTCTATAAAACACACAATAACTTTATTTCAAACAATCAAAATGCATTTATATATATTTATAGGAACAGTCTAACAAAACAGTGTAAAAACACCTCTATTAAATCATTTTAACATATTCTTTCAGGTAACCAACAGATTAACAAAACAAATTGACCCACATACCACAGGATGATAATTTTGAAGTCTATTTTCATAGAATAACAACAATAAGTTTATAACACTTCCAGTAACAAAATCCTTTGAGAAAAACTAAGTCATCTTACATAGACTGTTAACACTAATTTACTTTTGAATCAGTTATTAAAATTATACCTACAGGTAAATCAACTTGTACATATCCAAATCAGTTCGTTCCAACATTAATTTCTTTTCTGTTTAGAAATTATTAGAATCCGGAAGTAAATATATCAGGCAAAATGATGAAATACCTAGTAAAAACATTTTTCACACTACCCAGAAATTGCTTTGCTTATACAAATAAATTAGTGTTTGACTGTAATAAAACCCAGAGGCAGGAATTGATTTGGGTTTCTAGAAATCAAATTTAAATAGAAAACAAAATAAAATAAAAATTGATTAGGAACATCCATCTACGTTTTTTTCTAGGTTTAGCTAAAACCACACAAAGGAAACTTAAGAGAATATAGAATCCATCAATTTCCTTTTTAGATTTCATTTCCAAGCAATTAATTAGAAGCTATCCACAAATTCATTTAATTGCCATTTAAAACAGAATGTGTATTTCCTCATTATTTACAAATAATGCTGCAGAGAGGGGAGAAGATATTCATGCCTGAAGTAAACCCATAATCAACAACCTCTTACTCTTCCAGCTTCAACAAGTTGAATCCTTCCTTCCTCCCAAAACTCACACAGGTATCCTAGAAGAGAAGAATGAAAATAGAAAAAGGAGAAATAAAAAAATATATAATGAAGAAAACTATACTATAATGGAGAATTTGCAGGCTTCCCAATGTTGTTTCTTGCGTCAATGCATGCCACGTACTTGGTGTCAGATGAAGGTGTCTCTTGCTGGATGTGAATGTTCAACCTTTACTTGCTAACATTCCAGCCATTGTGAGACGTAGAGAATCACATCACTTTTCATCTTTTTCCAGAAGTATTTATTTTTGATGTTCGCCATCATTTTTGTTACTCCTAGATGTCCCGAGTAGAGAACATCATGAAATTCTCTCATAACTTTATTTCTGAGCTCTTTATCCTCTGGTACATATATTCTACTGTTATAACATTGAATCCCATTAGTTTCTAACTTGAAATCATCATACCTTTTTTCTCTCGGATCTTTTTCTAAAGTTGTTTTAACATGATTGTAGTAGGGGTCATTGGTTAACTCATTTTTGACTTCATCTTTGAATTGGGTTCTTAATGTAATTATAGCAACAATATACTTCCTGCAAATTAAGGCATCAACCACCCTATTCTCTTTTCCTTTAATGTAATTTATATCAAATTCATCATTTTCTAGGAACTCCAGCCATCTTCGTTTCCTTGCATTTAGATTTGGCTGTGTAAAGATGTACTTGAGCCCAAGATGATCTATTTTGAGTTCAAAAGGTTTCCCAAGTAAATAGTGCCTCCATACTTGCAATGCATGAACAATCGCAGCAAGCTTAAGATCATGTGGTGCATAATTTACTTCATGCACCCTCAACTTCCTTCTTTCAAAAGCTACCACGTGCCCATCTTGTAGTAGTACTCCACCCAAACCTTCCCCTAAAGCATCGGTTACCACCGAGAAGTTCTCGTTTGGATCCAAAATAATCAACACCGAAACACTTGTGAGTCTACCTTTTAACTCCTTAAAGGATTCTTCACACTTGATGTCCCAAATGAAATTCTTACCCTTATTTTGCAAAGAAGTGATAGGTCCCACTAACTTAGAAAAGTCCTTTACGAACTTCTAATAGTAGCCTACTAGACCCATAAAAATTCTCACTTCATGCAGATCCTTTGGTGCTGGCCATTCCATGATGGCACTGATCTTTGAAGGGTCCACCAAGATTCCCTCTTTATTTATTATGTGGCCCAAGTATTTTACTTCATATTGATAGAAAGCACACTTAGATAATTTTCCATATAATTTATGTTTTCTGAGAATTCCCAACACAATCCTTAAATTTTCATCATGTTCTTCCTCATTCTTAAAGTATATCAATATATCATCAAGAAATATAAGTACAAATTGCTCTAATTATTCCCTAAACATGTTGTTCATCAAGTTCATGAAAGCAGCAGGTGTATTTGTTAGTCCAAAAGGCAAAACTGTAAACTAGTAATACCCATACCTTGTTCTAAAAGCGGTTTGATGGATATCTTCATCCTTGATTCACAATTGGTGATAACCAGATATGAGATCTATCTTAGAAAACACTTTTGTGCCCCCCCATTTGATCAAATAGATCATCAATTCGGGGCAGCGGGTACCGATTCTTCATTGTTACCTTATTGAGCATTCAATAATCAATACAAGGTCTGAGGGTCCCATCCTTCTTTTTTATGAAGATAACTGGTGCACCCCATGGTGATATACTTGGTCTAATCAGACCCAAGGACAACTCATGTAATTGAGCTTTCAATTCAACTAATTCGGTTGTTTTCATTATGTACGGTGCCTTGGAAATTGGTTCTGTTGCTTGTTTGACCTCTATTGTGAAGTCAAATTCATGCTTAGGTGGAAGTATGGGTAACTCATTTGGAAACACATCTCTAAATTCCCTTAGGATGGGAAATTCTTCAATTTCAGGCTCAATTTCCTGTCCCGAATTTGATATTTTTATAGCATATAGATGGCATCTCTTTCACTTTGCCTTTTTTAACTGCATGGCAGAAATCTACCTAGTGACAAACTCTCTTTTAACACCCTGAACACTTGTTGTTTTCTGTTGATCATCACAGCATGTTACACTTTTCCCTAAGAAATCCAACCTAACCAATTTATACCTATGACAACATCATAGGATCCAATAGGTGCCACATACAAGTTTAATCTTGTTATGAACTCAGGTAATTCTAATGGTGCCTCAAACAAACACTGCTTCACTCTATGTACAACATTATCTCCATACTGTACATTCCAAGTGTGTTCCATGTAACCAACTCTTA
Organism: Taxus chinensis; assembly: GCA_019776745.2. Classification (NCBI taxonomy): domain Eukaryota; kingdom Viridiplantae; phylum Streptophyta; class Pinopsida; order Cupressales; family Taxaceae; genus Taxus; species Taxus chinensis. The sequence goes on along the minus strand of CM034153.1, from coordinate 634,572,383 downwards.
TTTTGAGTTTATTAGCTACTTTAGATGAAACAAAACATTCTGTTGAACTGGAATCAAATAAAATAGAAACAGGTTCTCTAAAAAGCTTACCTGAGGTTTCAATGGTAGTTATTTGCTTTTTTGTTTACTTATTATGGACTGTAGCATAAATCTTATGTTATTACCCCTCTTTATTTACTACAGTACATCCCTTCTGCTAGTTATTCCATTATCCTCTTTGTGGACAATTTTTAGTGAAATGATCGCCACCACACTTAAAACATTCACCCATAGGTCCTTTTCTCTCAATCTTATTTTGGCTGAAACTTGTTCCTTGTTGCCCATTATTTTTATTATTCACAACAGTTCTACCCGTTATTCCTCTTTTATTGACATTCCTAAACTTGTTGTTTCCCTTTTTCCATGTTGGTTTCCTTGCGGTTGGTGTTTGAAAACTGCTATTTTTCCTTTTATTTTCCTCTTTAGAGGCATAAATACTTCACAACTTTTGTTCTTACTTGATAGCTTTTTTAAATACTGTTTCCATTGAGGTACGTCCATGAACATCTACCTCACCACCAATGCTAGGATTCAATCCCATTATAAATTTTCTCAATCTAAACTTCTCATCCTTTTGATACATAGGAACATATTTCGGAAATTGAGTGAAACGTTCCCAATATTCTGTAACTGAGTACCTTCCTTGAGTCATATTTTGGAATTATGCCATCTTTTTGTCAAAGTATAGCTGAGGTAGCCATCTTTGATGGAAGTAGTCCTTGAACTACTCCCACGTGATCATACTAGAATCAATTCATAGTTCCGTTTTCTGGTTATCCCAGCAAGAAGATGCTTCATGGGACAATTGGTAGGATTTCCATACTACTTTTGTCTCCTCTGAAAAGTCCCTAATCTCAAAATACTTTTCCATTTCAGAGAACTAGCTTTCAGCACCATCCCCAAGAGTTGTACCATCAAATTCAGGTGGGGATATTCTTTTAATTTCCCTCACTAACTCAGTAGCCAGCCTTGCTTTCTTATTTTCCCTTTCATTCAGGTACTCGGGTTGATCATCATGTTTATCATCATCCCTATGATCCTCAACTTCTTCACCACCCTGACCTTGTTGTTCTAGGGTAGCAACTCAGTTTCGGGTGTGATTCAAAAGGTTGAGGATTTCTTCAAACTTGGCAACCGTATTATTTGGCACATCATCATTATTTACCCCACTGTCACTCACCATATTAGCTCTTATTGCCGGCCTAGCCCAAGTTTCTTTTTTTTTTATAAAAGATGATACTTTTTATTAGAATGTGTGTCCCATTAATTTCCAAGTGTCTGAGCCTCTAGCTCTGATACCAAAATGTAACGCTCAAAATTACTAGAACTGGAAAATGAGGATTTTTTTTAAACATATATAAAAACATATTACATAGTTGCAATCATACAGATTTATTTAATCAAATTCTTTAAATCAAATTTGTTCTTTTGATCTATCTGATAACATTCATGTAAGCCATGTGCAGTTGAGAAGGGTGTATGTAGATCTCCACGATCTCCCTTCACCACTGCTTTGAGTGACAATGCTTACTAGCAATTTGGCTCAACCTTTTTCAAGTTATGGGAACCATGTGAAAGTCCTTGGGTCTACCACGAAGCTAGTTTTCTGACTTCATATTCTGGTATCCGACCATTTCCTACCTCATGTTCAGTTTTTAACTTCCCATGATCAGGTTACTAGAAACTTTAATTTAATTGGAGGACTAGGTGATTAGACAATGCACAACCATCAATGCATTACTTTGGCCAAAGTTTTCTGTCATGCAGGTTACAGCTAAACTCAAGATAACACACTACCTTCTTATGATTTTAAGTCTTCTGCCACCTCACAACTATCCCTTTCACAGTTATCTAGATCTTATAGTTTTTATTAACTTTATTTCCAATTTAACCTATCTTACAAGGGTTTATATCGAAATAAATGCCAAAGGCCAATTAGGATCAACATGAGATAAGTACATTCGTTACGCTGAAATGTATCTATTTCAGCATTTTGCATGAACTTATCCCTTAATATGTCTAATGGATATTTTCATCTATTTATCTTCCCATTTAGTTTCTCTTTTCCTGATGCTTGGTTTTTAACCTTAAATTACCTTTTTATAAGGATACTCTTCATCCTCTACACAATAGGCTTTACAATCTTAACATATTAATACCAAGTTCATCGAAAGGCTGAATTAAATATATATTAAAACATGTATTTTAATTATTCCTTCGAGTAGCTACGCCACTAAATAGCTTATTTAATTTAGAAATTAAAGAAAATTGATTGTTACAATAATTGCCCAATTATCGGCTTCATACATTGAAAAAATATCAAATAAATAAATTTAACAATTTATGATAAGTAAGATTTATTACTTTTAGTATTTATCATTTACTCATATGGAGATATTCTTTCATACAAGGTAATCATCTCTTTATTAAAATCATAAATTACATATGCCGTTAAGGTGAAATATATAACTATTACAGTAACTCTCACATAGTAAGGTTTAAATATTAACAATGGGTCCAAGATCCCAATAAATTTAGTCCAAATTCTGGGATATCATCCTTCTACAAATTGAAATATCAGTATCTCATTTAGATCCATGCTACGACAAAACTTCACAAGACATGAGTTTCCGCATATCCGAACATGATGGTTAATTTTCCTGCAAGACTGGAGTAGTGGTATGATGTCAGTTCAAAATGAACTGGCATGAATATTAACTCCATTTTTTGATGTAATTAAGTAATAAAATATGAAACAATACATAGGTTATTTTATCAACAAACGCATGGTAATATAGTGGAGAATGTATTATTACATGTTCTATATCAAGATGTAACTATGAATGTACACAAATAGAACAACCAATTTCTATTTCAGCAATCATGTTTCACTCTAATCACAAGGATCAAACCATAATCAAACCATAATCATTCAACATCTAAATTCTGATTAAACCAAAAGAAAATCATGCTTCACATGGTATAGATTCAACTATTATATTTCTTACCTTCCAATCAACAAGCAGCTTAACAAAACTATCTGAAATCATCATTTCCAAGTACCAATTAGACATATTCCCTCTATGTAATGAGCAACTCTATAAAACACACAATATTTCAAATAATCAAAATATATTTATATATATATATATATAGGAACAGTCCAACTAAACAGTGTAAAAACACCTCTACTAAATCATTTTAACATGTTCTTTCAAATAACCGACAAATCAACAAACAAATTAACCCACATACCACATGATGATAATTTTGAAGTCTATTTGCATAGAATAACAATAATAAGTTTTTAGCACTTCTAGTAACAAAATCCGTTAAGAAAAACTAATTCATCTTACATACACTGTTAACACTTAATTTATTTTTCAATCAGGTATTAAAATTATACCTATAGGAAAATCAACTTGTACATATCCAAATCAGTTCATTCCAGCATTAATTTCTTTTCTATTTAGAAATTATTAGAGTCTAGAAGCGAATATATCAGGCAAAATGATGAAATACATGGTAAAAACATTTTTCACACTACCTAGAAATTGCTTTGCTCATACAAATAAATTATTGTTTAACTGTAATAAAACCTAGGGGCAAGAATCGATTTGGGTTTCTAGAAATCAAATTTAAATAGAAAATAAAATAAAATAAAAATTGATTAGGAACTAGAAAATAAAATTAAATAAAAATAAAAATAAAACCACACAAAGGAAACTTAAGAGAATACAGAATCCATCAATTTCCTTTTTACATTTCATTTCCAAGCAATTAAATCAGAAGTTGTCCACAAATTCATTTAATTGCCATTTAAAACAGAATGTGTATTTCCTCATTATTTACAAATAATACTGCATAGACAAGGGAGAAGATATTCATGCTTGACGTAAACCCAGAATCAAAAACCTCTTACTCTTCCATCTCCAACAAGTTGAATCCTTCCTTCCTCCCAAAACTCATGTAGGTATCCCAGAAGAGAAGAATGAAAACAGAAAAAGGAGAAATAAAAGAAAATATAATGAAGAAACTATACAATAATGGAGAATTTTCGGGCTTCCCAATGTTGCTTCATGCATCAATGCATGCCACATACTTGGTATCAGATGAAGGCATGTCCCTTTCAAAACTCATCAGATTTTTAAGTATTAAAATATTATTATTATTATTACTATTCTTTTCAACTTTTGATTTACATGCCAAATCCTTTTAGGATTTAAATATATAATTTCACAAATTAATAATGCATTTTTTTAGTTTTTATTTTAATTGTTACCTAACTTTAATGTTAAAATTAATCATCATAATATAAGTCCACATATTGCCAACAATATGTTATCATAATAATTATTTGAATTCCCATGTTCCATATAAAACATTCAAACAAATGAAAATCACTAAGTCCGTAAATAATAATTCAAATATTCTCATAAAGCTAGTTTGATATAGTGTTGTCAAATTAAAAAAAGGCAGTATTCGTTACAGTTATTACAAAATTCAAACAAAACATAAGACGACCAAACCGATTAAAATACAAGTAACCGGAATACAAATAACTAAAAGATTAACTATCATTAATGAATCATTTTACCTATGAATAAGGCCTAATCATGTTTTAGGAATGATCATCAAGGTGGATGTGGGGTTATTCATTCCGCAATGTCATGCCCTGCAATCAGAAGTTGTGGTTCATGATACGACATGAACCAAAATGAATTTTATACCCAATGATGATCTCGTCTAATCCTGTTTAGACTTAACTGTAGTATAATTTAACTTACAAGAAATTTTGGGATGTTACATCATTCGACATATATACTTAGCCGATATATCCAACAATCTATTGAATACCTTACAACTCGGCCAAATTCACATATGATGGGTACGGTTTAAACAAATCACAGAGGATAAACTTAGGTGCATCCATATTGGAGGTGTGTTCAAAAAATGCCAGACCAGCTTGCCACAACGTGGAAATACATCATCTCGGCCCCCATGGGGTATTTTTAAGCTATAAAACGAGCACACAGGTGGGTGGTTGAACAAAAATCCAAGACGTGGCCTAAGCCACATAGTGAAAGGGTGGTTCGGTATATTAAAAAGTTGAATTCCCCCCAATAATGTCATGAATGTGGGATTTAACCCACTATTGTTTCAAAGCAGCCAATGCAAAAGGTGGTCGGGATTTGAATCCCCGACCCAACACTCAACACACAAGGTGACTCGCCATCAAGCCAAATAGCTTAGCTAGCTATAAAATGGGCTCGCATAGTTTTGTAGAGGGACAGAGAGTTAACTGTGTAGGTTTGTGACAAAACAATAAAGGTTTTGAGCATTGTAATGCCAATTTGAAGGCCAATGGATATCTATTGACATGGAGAAAAGAAGGGAAATAACCTAGAAGCACACCAGAAGGTTTATAGTTCCATTATTGTTGTATATTACATTTGATCACATGTTTTGCAACTGTTTTTATAATGGAAAGTCATATAATGACCCAAGGATGTAGACCAAGTTTTCCTAACCCCGTAAACATATTGTTGTTCCTATCTTCTCTGATTTTTATGCTTCAACTATTTTATTTTGCACAACAAATTATTATTTTAATTCAATTTTCCATTTGATGAAGTTGAATTTTTAAAAAGGAAATCCATTCTCATTTGTGAGTACGAACGGTCAAAGACTAAGTGGTTAAAACTCACGATTTTCCATAATTGAATGAGACATTTAATGGATTTTTTAAAAAGACTTAATTAAATCCGTGTTTTTAAAGCTATGATGCACACAGGGAATTTTTAAGATAATTCAATTGGCATATTAATTTTCGGATCACTGGTATTAGAGCAATGAGATAGCCATAATAAATTTTGACTATGTGTGAAAACTCTTGATTTCAGTTTTCATTATGGTTTTAGTTTTCAAAATTTGTAGACATTTTAGGGCTTACTTTTATTGTGTAGTGCAGTTGTGTGGAAGTAAATTTCTGTTTGTAAGAACATGGAAAACATGGGAAATCTATGTAAGTAAGAGAAACTTGATGAGCTTAAAACCATTAACCACCAACAACAGGAAGAAAAATCTTTCCTGAGAGCCAAATTCTATTCCTTAGAAGAGGAGATTGAGTGGTTCAAATCTGAACCACAATCCTCTACAACCAAGAAATATGATTATGTCAATGAGATGCTTGCACAGAGCAAAAATTTGATGGTGTTTGTTAAAGAGTTGCAAGAAGAAATAAACACCAAGGATGCCCTCTTGGCAAAGTTGCAACAAGGTGAACAGAAGAAGGAAATTCAATCCAAAGTAGATTTAGGTACTATGACGGAAGAATGCACTATAAGTTGTTCACATTTTAATTCTTCCTCTAACCTAGTTTTAGGCATTCCTTTGGGTGAATTTTAAAGACATACTAAGGGAATTGGGTCTAAGCTAATGGTTAAGATGGGATTTAATGGAAGAGGCCTTGGTAAAAATGGACAAGGTGATGCTAACCTAATACAGGTAGAGGATAAACCTCAATATGCAAGTTTGGGTTATTCTAGTGGGCAAATTGAAATTGGAGAAAGTTCTAAAATAGATGAAGGAAGACAAACTTCCAACAACAAAGATTCTATGCCACTAGAATTGCAGGATTCCACCATAAAGAGGAACAATGAAATGTGTAAGAAAACAGATAAATGAGGTAATGAAATTCCACATCCTCCCCACTTACACTAAAAATAACACTAAGGTTAAATTGAATCCTAAAACTTCTAAAACACTCTTTCATTTTGAACAATATAGCTTTGGTAGACAAAAATATTTTTTCCTTACACCTTTTGTGGAGGTACTAATCACTCTGCAACATATTGTTGGAAGAGGAAAACTATGTTAAAGAATTTAATGCCTTTGTGAATGATGAGGCAGGTGTTAACTACCAATCTCACCCTGGTGAGGCAAGAAATGGAAAATTTTTTACCTCTCCTAAACAGAGGAATCATCCTCCTAGACATGGATTAGGAAATGGGAAAATGTGTAAGACTCTTAAAAATATAGAAATTAAATTTTGTTCCCATTTTAATAGGAATGGTCATGATGTTAAGATGTGTCGGTATGTTCCTTCAGTGCAACATTAGAAAGTTGTTAAAAAGAAAAATAATGCCAAACCAACAGTTCATAATCTAACTCATGTAGATTCTCATTTTGGTATTGAGGAAAACCCACCTAAATGGGAAAAACCAATTAATTGGATGGGTAAAGCATTCCTCAATTTTATGTTTGCATTGCAATAACCGTAGATAACATGCAAAATTTTTCATAGCTAATTTTTGGGAATTCCCGATGTATATTGAAGAAAGGAATTTTTTTCCATATGTTAATATTCAACTTTGAAAATTTTATGGATGTCACCTATAGAGGAATTGAGTGACAAGTTTAAAATACTCAAGTTATTTTCTCATGGTCAAGGTAGAAAAATTCCATTTCTTACAGCAGTATGTAGGGATATGGGCAGCATCAGAATGTCTAATTTTAAAACTTTCAGTTTTATAATGTTGTAATTTGTCTAAATTTATGGATATGCTTATAAGACCCATCCGAGCACCTTTTGATATTTTAATAAATAGAAAAACTTGTTGTATCCACATATTTTTATTTGCACTAATTTTTTAAGACCCTCATTTTGGAAAAAAAAATTGATTATGCAACTATCATATGTGGTTGCAATTAGGGTGTAAATTTATTACACTAACAAACTAGTTTTCAAAGTGACACCAGGTGATCATTTTTGTAGATTATGACAATTCACCGATTTTGGTAAGCATACAGTTTTATCTATCCTTTTACAGTTTATCATGTATGGATAAAATTGGTAGATTCATGTGGATTCAATTTTTGAATGTAGCTATTTTGGGTGTTGATAGTCTAATTTATTATGGATAATGACCATTTGCAGTTGTTACAGTTTCAGATGGACAGTGGGCACTAGCCTAATTGTGGTTAGTTTAGATGTCTGATATACTAATATGTGTCTATAGAATTGTAATTTTTGGTAATCAATCGTATCATAAAGTAAAAATTGAACACTAAATTTCTATAATATAATGGTTATTATTATCTGGTTAGTTATTTGTGATGGCATTATAGTGGGTTTGACAGTTCACAATTGTGTGCAGAGTTGACAGGGTTGTAGAGTATCAGTTGGACACTAGTTTCTATTGCAGAATGCGTGTTATTATCTGATCGATTGTTTTTTACTAGCTAATAAACTATTTGAATTTTACTAACCTATAAAGTTATTTCAGGTTCTTGTATGTGTCTATGCAATGCAGGAAGAGATAGTTATGTTTTGTGGGTTGATAAATAACTTTTTATTGAAAAAAAGACTTTTTAGTGGGGAGGAGTGATCAGGGGATCAATTTCAATGTCAAATATTCCCTAAATTTTACAAAACCATAACAATTCAATAGATCCTTCAGAGAGCTTTCCGATGGCGATAAGAACGTGGAAAACAGACACTTTGAGCTCAAGATGGGTCCAATTAAAGTTTGGTAAACCGGAAGGTCAACGTGGGTCAACAGGTCCATGGTGACGTGTACGTGTGCACAATTGGCCAAGTGGCTCAGTCAATAATGGACAAGTGGTAAAAGTTGAAAAATTCATGTTTGGGCACCTTCGGTCTTCAATGATCGTATGGTAAAATGTCGGCTAAGGAGTCCATAGCAGGTGGGATCCACTTTTGTATTGAAGGGGGACCTTGCTGCTATGAGTACTATATTATTGTCACCGACATGGGGGGTCATCAAGCCACCACATGGCTTGCCACCACCAATTTGACCCGAGCTATGTTTCTAGCTCAGTTGTGTGGTCAAATCCCCACTGAGGCCTATATTATTCTCAAGGGTCGAAATGATCACAATGCAATCCATTTCCATATTTTTTAGGTAGGTCGACCGATTGATTCATATAAACTCGGTGGCTATTCAACCAAACCCAATCAAATCCAACATTGGCCAGATAAACATTGCATTAACACCCATATTACTCGGGCCAAACTCTCATATATCTCGAAGCCCGCATTATTTAGCGTATATACTAATCTAACTTATCCAACAAACCATCGAATACCTTATAACTCAGACGGATTCACATATGATGGGGAAAATTTAAACAAATCAAAAAGGATAAACTTCAGCGCATCCATATTGGAGGGGTGTTCAACAAATGCCAGACCAACTTTCCACAACGTGGCAATACATCAACTCGCCCCCCATGAGGTAGTTTAAACTATAAACCAGCGCACAGTTGGGTGGCTTAACAAAAGGCAAAGATGTGGCCTAAGCCATGTAGTGAAACAGTGGTTTGACCCATTAAAAATGTGAACCCCCCCCCCCCCCCAAATAATGTTGTGAATGTGGGATTTACCACATTATTGTTTCAAAGCAGCCAACACAAAAGGTGGTCGACCCATTAAAAATGTGAACCCCTCCCCCCAAATAATGTTGTGAATGTGGGATTTACCACATTATTGTTTCAAATGCCAGACCAACTTTCCACAACGTGGCAATACATCAACTCGCCCCCCATGAGGTAGTTTAAACTATAAACCGGCGCACAGTTGGGTGGCTTAACAAAAGGCAAAGACGTGGCCTAAGCCATGTAGTGAAACAGTGGTTCGACCCATTAAAAATGTGAACCCCGCCCCCCAAATAATGTTGTGAATGTGGGATTTACCACATTATTGTTTCAAATGCTAGACCAACTTTCCACAACGTGGCAATACATCAAATCGCCCCCCATGAGGTAGTTTAAACTATAAACTGACGCACAGTTGGGTGGCTTAACAAAAGGCAAAGACGTGGCCTAAGCCATGTAGTGAAACAGTGGTTCGACCCATTAAAAATGTGAACCCCGCCCCCCAAATAATGTTGTGAATGTGGGATTTACCACATTATTGTTTCAAAGCAGCCAACACAAAAGGTGGTCAGTATTTGAACCCTCGACATGACACTCGACACGCAAGGTGACTTACCATCAAGCCAAATAACTCGACTGGCTATAAATCGGGCTCACATATTTTTGTAGAGGGACAAAGAGTTGAGTGTGCAGGTCTGTGACAAAACAACGTAGGTTTTGAGCATTGTAATGCCAATTTGAAGGCCAATAGAGATCTGTTGACAAGGAGAAAAGAAGGGAAATAACCTGGAAGCACACCGGAAGGTTTACAGCTCCATTATTATTGTATTTTACATTTGATCTCGTGTTTTGTATTTTTTAAAATAATGGAATGGTCATTTAATGACCCAGGTATGTAGGCCAAGTTTTCGAAACCATGTAAACATATTGTTGTTCTTGTCTTCACTTTTTTGTATGTTTCAACTATTTTATTTTTCACATCAAATTATTATTGTAATTCAATTTTCCATTTGATGAATTTGAATTTTTAAAAAGTAAATCCATTCTCATTTTAGAGTAGGAACGGTCAAAGACTAAGTGGTTAAAACTCACGATTTCCACAATTGAATGAGAATTTTAATGGATTTTTTTAAAAGACTTAATTAAATTTGTCTTTTGAAAGCTATGATGCACAAAGGGAATTTTTAAGACAATTCAAGTGGCATTTTAATTTTCGGATCAAATGTGATGTTCCATCATTTGTTGTAATACCTTGTTTATCATGCTTGAAAAATCTGAACCAACACTCTTAAATAATTGTAGACACAAAATCACTCACTTGGGTACGTTTCTAAGTCCTAAAAATCATATTAGCATTTACATGATTCCTAAGTAAGAAAACTAGTGGTTGACAACTATCTTTGGCCTCTTTTCTTTTTCTCTTTATTTCTATTTGGTCTTGCACACCCTACATCCCAGTCGGAAGTTTTCTTATCTATTTTCTACGACTTCAGACAACATCGCCCCACCTGGACAACAATGCCCAAGCACTCACATCATCACTTGGCACCCTTGACCCTTTTTATCTTACTTGCTCCTTTTGGGTATCTTTTATCTTTTGGGAATCTTTTTCAATTGTGGATCATCCTTCCAGTTATGTGTTCAAAATGAAGAACCAAACACTAAGCATTATTATCATCACCTAAGCTTGCATTCAAAAGGTGCCTAGAAATCACTCCAAGGAATCCATCTAGTATCCATTCAAGGGATAAGGGATTGCATATTATACATACATAGTATAGGAAGGGGAAGTTTATTTTATTCCATCCACACATTCTACTACATTGCTACATTCTAGCTACAACCTATTATTTAGTGTAACTTTCACAATGACATCCTAGGGAACAATTTATACACACACTCACAAGAACTACATGGAATCTGAGATATATTGCAGCACTCGGTTGTAAGTTCACTCTCAGGGTAACCACTGGGGTCAGAATGACTCCCCATTTTACATATTTTTAATAGATTTAACGTGGTTTGTGGGATTGTGTAGGTGAACTTATATTTTGTAGGTTACAGGTACCTTCGGCATTCAAAGAGTAACTCCTAGGCGATCAACAACAAACAACTGCAAAAAACTTGCGAAACAGTGAAAACTAGATTCTGACCATTTACGTAGTCACGGACCGTATCTAGGCACCCTTGCCCTAGTGTGGGCGCCCATGTCCGAATCTGTTCATGATTTACAAAATTTATATTGAGTATTTACGACACTCTTCCCAGCATGTTAAGAACTTTTCCCAGTCCAGATTAGTTCCAGATTGAGCATAAATTAACTAAGTCTCTTCACCTATCTCTTGTGCTTAGGGTTTTATATTTTAGATCTTAATTTTCTTGTGTAATTTTTGTATTTTATCATTTATATTAGTCACTCTGCAATACATATATTTAATTTATTCAAATTAAATTAAATCATTTGTTAAACCCTACTCGTGATCATACACTTGAATCATGTTAGCATATGGATTTGCACGCATTCAAATGACATGCGATAGTGTGGGAATGAAGTCCCTCCTCAATGAAGGTGAGGCTACATTTATTAAAAACCAAAACTGTATTTACACCTGTACATTCAAAATTGTATGTGGGGGGTGTTTTGGAACATCAATGGAAAGAAAAGTCAATGAGGGAGATGGAATGGAATGAAGGAAAGGAATGGAAAAGAATGAATGGAAGGAACATGTAAGAGTTAGGTAAAAGCAGAGCCTAATATTGCATGGAGAAGAACAATAAATAACTAACATAAATAAAATAGAGTTTGTATCAACTAAACGAGAATGATTAAAAGGGAACACACTTGAGCAAATAGATAATCAGAGCTTAATCACTGTGAACAAGAACAACATATTAATATCATTGACAATAAGATCAAAGACAATATTTGCATACAAGATTTAAACGTCTAACATCTAATGAACATAAAACATTAAATGTTATAAGAGATAATGAATGGGACACAAAGTTCATATTTCATTAACTCCAAATGTCTTCACAAAAGAACACAAAGTTTCTTTCTTTGAAATAAAGCTTGCATGCAAAAGTATTTTCTTCTCCTCTCTCAAAGTCACCCATACAAATGAGCCCCTGACATCCTTTTATAACCCAAAAGTTAGTCATAAAGTAGTTATAATTTTAAATGCACACTAAAATAGGGCACTTAAGTGACTTTGATTTTTTCAACCAACTTTTAAAAAGTGACTAAAAACAGAAACCACTTAAGTTAAAAAGTCATTTAAGGAAAAATACATAAATAAAAGAAATGGGTACGTGTGGATCCCACTTAAATGACTTGGACATACACATAGACATCCTAGTCAGCAATGCGCCACCTAGATCAAAACACCTAGGATCAATGCCTTATCCATTGGGTCAAGAGTCTGCCTATCCCAGTCGTACAGGAATGAACTCATTGACCATGCTCCGCAATCCTCCAGATGACAAGAGAGCTGAGCTTGAAACTTGAGATATTCATCCACCTCTCCGTTTGAGAAACATCCTGGTGTGAGCAAGTTTGTCTTCATTCGTATTCACATTCACAATTACATACAATTCGCCACATGCTCTGGATACATTTCCATGGTGAATTCTTCATTTTTCAAGAGATCGAAGTCGTTACGCCAGCTTGGCTTTTCAGAATCTAGCTCTTGATCTTTTGTCATTGAGAAGATCTTCCAAGAGCAAAAATTGTAATTCAATTCATGTAGTTATGTCTTTTTTATTTTTCACCATCTTGAAGTATTGTCATTCTGATCCACTCATGATTGTCCAATTTGAGAACGCTCTAACTTTAAGACTGGCCGATGAAGTATTGCGCCTGCTACTAACTGAGAGTTGACAGTGACACACTTGAATGATGTGGCCTTGCTTGATGATCCACAAAATTGTACTTATCAATGATCTTGGTTTTTTGATGAATATATCTGTACAATAATCAAGTGAAAATAATTGATGTAGAGGAGATTCTCCCATTATCGATCTCTGCTGATAATAATGGCTTTTGACTTCGAAGAGACCTAGGCCAATAGCTATGACTTATACCACATAATAAGGAAGTCAGAGATTACTTCCACTTCAAGGTCTTTGGAGTTGAATCGCCACACTGTTCAAGTGTTGTGGTGCATCCATGCAAGTGATGACCAATTCAAAACAAGCGTCAGGAAAATTGTGACTCGCCTTCGATTGATATGCGATCATAGAATTGACCTACGCCGGCGTGTCCCAAGTTGGTATCGACGATGTTCTCATACTCTGAATGGAGCGTCGAGGTGAGTAGAATGCCCTAGAACTCATACCACAACATCATTTTCTTTGAAGATGACATGATTGTGACAGAAGCATGATTTCAAGCTATTACTTCCTTCTTACAAAAGTACACAAATTGCCTCTAAAACTACCATGGGAAAAATAACAAATCTCGTTCTAAGAAACTCTCACTAGATGAGAGAGTATATTAAGGTACCATAAGGTTTTGTGTCATAGGGTATTTTTCCAATCAAATTATTCAGTCAAATATTAAAGGTCAAAGTTGACTCTTCTGAAATTGCTAGGAAAATGCAAGTGAAAAACTGTGAAAATCTAGTTTGGTTTTAGCTTAGGAAAAAAGCAAAAGTCACCCTGGGAATCTACAACTTGGAAAGGGAGCATATGAAGGTAGGGAGATTTGAACCAAACAATTATTTTTTCTTGAAGATCATCTGAGTTCAAAATATCAACTCTCAAAGTGAGTCACATTGACAGCCTGAAAAACTGCACGCACGACAAAATCAAACAAATTGTGTTTTATTTGGTTGCGTGAAAAATATCAAACGAGGCGATACAAATTTTAAATTTTGACAAGGAGTACATGAATTTGAGAAAAATTCAATGAACTAAACCGTTTCTCTTAACGATCATTTGGGCTCGAGATACAAATTATCAAATTAGGCCTTTTGCCAAGCTGAATTTTTTCTTGCCGCAAAATTGAGTAAACTAGGTTTTTCTTAGGTTCGTGAAAAATATCAAACAATGTGATTTTCATTTAAAATTTTGAAAACTAGTACACGAATATGTGAATAATTCAAAGAAGAAAAATTTTCTTCCTGACGATCATCCGTTTTTGAGATATCGAGCTCCAAAGTTGAGAACTTTGACAACTACTACCCACGACACGTTCTTTCCGCATCTATCGTCTTCTTCATTAAATTTTTTTTTCTTTGTGGAAATATGATATTGTTTGGACTGATTTCTTTTATTTTTGCTTTTGGCTGGAATTGCAGATGCTCGGATGTGTATACATCAAATTCTCCTTGTTTTGGCTTTGGTTGTGCTCTTTCTTCTTTCCCACGTGGGCAGTTGTTTTGAATTGATATTAATATATTTTCCTTATGCATTGAAAACTCTTATTCATCCTAGCACGTGGATTGTTATTTTTCACCTTTGGCTGCGTTGAAACTTGCATTTTTAGCATGGATTTTTAATCTTTTGTTTTTTTAATTCCTATGCATGCGTGGCTTCCTTCTTTTGGAATGTGTGAGAGTTGTTTTCTTCTTTACCAATGCATTTAAACTTTGTTCTTTCAAAACCTGCTTGAAAATTTTCTTTTTCTAATGCTTGTGTGGATTGTTCGATTCTTCCTAAGCATTGAAAAGTGTTCTCTCTTCGGCTGTGCATGGTCTCCTTTGGACTGCTTTTGCCTACGTTGAAAATCAATGCTTTCTTTCCCTGCTGCGTGGTGAATGCATACTTCTTTTAAAAACCTACGTGGAAATTCCACTTTGTTGCTTATGTGTTTTGGACTGTCTCTCATGTGGCTGCATTGAAACTTCCTACTCCTTCCTCTCCCTGTTGCGTTGGAAAATTGTTGTTCCTTTGGCCTGGATTTGGATTTATCTTCTTTGCTTGGCGTGGAAACGTGATCTTCAACTTCTCCCCTCTGTGGTTGTGTGCACACTATCTTTGGGCTTGCATGAAAACTTTGTTTTGAGCTTATTACTGATGCACAAAACAACAAAAAACAATAAATGCAAACTACTAGCTACATACGTGGGTATTCTTTTCTGTGGCTGTGTGCATTGCAAACAAATTTTACTCTTAGCATGGCTTCTTGGAGCAAGGCGTGTGGCACAAAGCATAGAGAATTTGTAGCAAATGAAGAAGGATGGCCTCTTGTGTGATTCAAAAATAAAGACAGCTACCTGGAACTCTCAAGGTTTCCCTGATCTAGCTAATGCCTGTGTCAGGTTTCCGTGTGAAAGTCAGGTAGTGCCTGTAGAACAAGTTTTTCCTTCTTCTGGCTCTGGATATGTGCAATATTTCCTTGTTTCTCCTTCTTCCCTAATTCCTATAATTTTGTAACCTCTTTTAACCGTCTCCTCATCAATTCCCAGATGATATAAGCACAATAAAAATTGTTTATGGCAATTGGAAGCAGAAGAAAAATTGCCCCCGGCACTTGCTCACGGCAGTTACGACAATTAATAAAAAAAGAAAAATTCTTCCAAGTTTGTCTAACAACTTCTATGAGTATTAAATTAATATTTATTAATTAAAAACCCATAAAATTTAATAAATACTAATTTTATTAAATAACAGGATAAATATTAATTAAATAATTAAAACACAGTTTGTGTCATAGTGTGAGAAGGGATCATTCAAAATGGATGAAACAAAAGCTAGAATGACCATGAGAAGAAGACAATTGCGATGAAGGATAAAAATTACATGAAAGAACACTTTGAAATTTTTATATATTTTTTTTAAATTACGTTCATTGATTTTGCGAAGTCAAAATTAGCTGACAACAATTGGCTCTGATTGGGGACAAGGACTTCACGGATGCAACAACAGACCCAGACCTAAATATTCAATGAACACGATCCCAAAAAATGACGGAGCACAAAAATGGGATGATGAAAGAGAGGAAACCGAAAATTAGGGAAAAGAAACAAACCAAAATCCTAATTACCTATGTATATACGGGGAAAACCCATTTTCAATTTTGATAATGCTTGAGATATTGTCCGCTATAGGGAAAAGGTAAATGAGTTCCATCGGATATCCCAAGTAATAGGTGCTATCTCCATAGAAATTCCTAATCTTGAAAGGGCCTAGCCAGAACAAATCAAACTTCCCGTGCTTTCCTTTTGGCTCACGCCTTTTGTCCCAGAGGAGAACTAAGTCATTGATTTGAAATTTTCTCTCCTTAGTTTTCATCTCGAACAATTTCTTTACCTTGGATTGGTGTTCCTCGATCTTTTTTTCCACTTGACTTCTCTGCTCTTCAAGCTTGCTTAGGAACATGCTCCTTTTATCTAACGCATTGGTGAAGCATTCATCGTCAACTTCTTGAGCCAATCATAATGATGGTAACTCCAATGTGATGGGAATTTGAGCATTGGTTCCATACAAGTGTTGGAATGGAGACATCCTGATTGCTCTTTTGGGATTTATGCGGTCAGCCCATAATGCATCATATAACGTTTTGTGCCAAGTTCTTTGATTTTCTTCGACTAACTTGCACACGATAGTAATGATTTTTTTGTTACTGGATTCTGCTTGACCATTTCCCCGAGGATAGTAATATGACGAATGAGTTAAAGATATCCCATACCCATAACAAAAATCTATCATCTCTACATAAGAGAAATTTGGTGGCATTGTCCGTCACAATCTTTTGTGGAATTCCATAACGAATCAATATATTCTCTTTGATGAAGTCACATATTACCACAGTAGATGTTTGTTTCACTGGTATAGCTTCTACCCACTTTGTAAAATAGTCAGTTGTAGTGAGTACGAGAGTAATGACTAGCACTCGAATTAGGATTCAAAACTCCGATGAAATATGAACCCCATTGTTGAAAGGGTTCTTCAATGAAAACTAGCTTTAAAGGAAAAGCCGCCAATTCGGGTCTTCCAACAAATTGCTAACAAGCTTCACATTTTGCTACCCATTTTGAGCATCAGAAAACATAGTGGGCCAGTAATAATGTGCTCACAAAATTTTATGAATTGTCACTGGACCAAAGAAATGACCATCGTAAGCATAATTATGAAAAGCTATCAAGCAACCTAGGTTGTTCTTTATCGACACATCTGAGGAACATGTTGTCAATTCCTTTCTTGAACAAAGTGTTGTCCCAAATGACATACCTGATAGCTCTTAATTTGATAGCTCTCTTTTCCTTAGCTGTCAGATTCCCACAAAACTTGTTATATGTGAGAAATTAGGCTATATCAGAATCCCATTCGTCTGTGGTACTGACAAAAACTACCAGTGGTAAAATTTCTTCAACTAGTTCTTCTTCAGATTCATCTCGTGGCTCATTCTCCATGATGAGTTGGCAGATTGCTATTCCATGAAATAACTTGGTATGCTTAATATCCAAATCATACTCATGAATTTTGGAGACCCAGTTACCTCTTGTAGATCTTGATTCCTGTTGTGTCAGCATCAATTTAACTGTGGTGTCCAGAACTAAGAATGTGGTGTGCGAATTCAACACATAATACCTGAATTGTTTCAAGTCTCTCACCACCGCCTAGGCATGTCTCTCAAGCGGAGTGTAATTAAGTTCATGTTTCTTGAACCCAAAATTCATGAATGCAATAGGAGATTAAATTCCTTCTTGATTGTGTTGAGTCAGGATGGCAGAGATCATGTGCAGTGAAGCATAGCAATAGATTATGAAATCCTTTCTAAAATTGGGACACACCAATATAGGAGCTTTTGCAATAGCACCCTTGATTTGTTTCAAATGCTTCTCTACCTTCCTTCAACCATTTGAAGGATTCTTTTCCTTTCATCATATTAGCGATTTCTTTGGTCAACTCGGTGAAATTCTGGCACGAATCTTCTCAAAAAGTTCACCTTCGTAAAAATTGAGTGGACTCCAGGCTTACTTGTAGGCAATGAAAGATTCTTGATAGCTTGAACGTGCTCATGATCGCTTTTAGTTCCTTCTTTAGAAACAATATGACCTAGGAGTTTCCTTTCCATAACTCCAAACACGGAATTCTTTGGATTCAGAGAGATCTTATGAAGTCTGCACTTTTGCAATATTTTCTCTAAATCTCTTAGGTGATCTTCTCACTTCTTTGAGAACATTGTTAAGTCATTTAGGTATATCATGATGATTTTGTCTTTATAATCTATGAATGCCATATCCATAGCCCTTTGAAAAGTTGCGCCGACATTGATCAAAACAAAATGCATTCTTTTATACGCGAACATACCCCACGGGGTAGTGAACATGGTTTTATGTTGGTCTTCTCTAGCCACTTTGATCTGATTATAACTAGAGAAACCATCTAGCATGGATAAAATTTCTGATCCAGTTACTGCCTGCAGAATATGGTCCATGACTAGCAGTGGATAATTATCTTTCAAGGAATCTTGATTAAGATTGCGGAAATCTATGCAAATCATAATTTCTCTATTTTTCTTGCTAACCAGTATAATATTATCTATCCAAGTTGAATTTCAAAAAGGAAAAAATATTCATGCATCTAACATCTTTTGAACCTCATGGAATATTGTGCCTGGTATCTTGGGATTATACCATCTTTACTTCTTCCTGAATGGAACTGCACTAGGTTTCAAGGGTATGGTATGCTCCATTTCCCTAGGTTGGAAAGACTTCAAGTCTTCATACGAGTAAGCCAAGATGTCATAATAATTGGTAAGGAGGCTTATGAATTACTTGCGCTCCTCAGGTGAGAAACACTTACCAATGTTGACCAGGCGAGGTTTTTCCTTTGT
Source organism: Taxus chinensis (assembly GCA_019776745.2). NCBI lineage: Eukaryota > Viridiplantae > Streptophyta > Pinopsida > Cupressales > Taxaceae > Taxus > Taxus chinensis. Next base: position 634,553,161 of record CM034153.1, on the reverse strand, counting down.
ACCAATGTTAACTTTCTCATAGTCAGCAAAATTTGCATGTCCTACCTACTCTTTCTCTGTGATAAACATGTCATGCTTATCAAAAATTTATTCAAGCAAAACCAATCCTTTTGGAATTTTATTTCCTTTGAGTTGAATAATGCCATCACTAGGATCCTCATTCTCAACTCCTTCTTGAATGGGCAAGGTCATCGATTTGCAAATTGCAGAATCACTTCCTTCAAAGTACAATTGTTCAAAATTATCTTTCTTTTCCAAGAAGGAAATAATTTGTTGATCATCATTGAATACTTGCCAATTTTTTGTATTGTCAGGAAAACTTGGCCTAAAAACCGTTTCAATGGTGTATTTTTCTTGATCAAACTCTAAATGAGGAATCATCAATGAAGTTAAGACTGCTAGAGAATTTTCTTTGTCATTATTTTTGTGAGGGACGGATTTTATGGAAAAAACATCGAAGACTTCTATAGCATCCCACAGTTTATTTTTGTAGTGCCTCAAACGATCATTCTTTACTTGGAACTGATTTTTAACTTGTTTCACGATCAACTCCACATCTCCAAAGACTTTCAAATTTTTGTTCCCTTTCTCTTCTAAAACTTGGAGGCCAAGGATTAATGCCTCGAACTCTGTAGTGTTGTAAGTATTTGAAAATTGGAGTTTGTAAGAAAAAGGAAATATTTTACCATTTGGAGATATGAGCACCACACTTGCACCGGAACCTGTTGAGAAATAGCTTCAATCAAACTTAAGAGTCCATATATCATTAAGGTCTGGGAGAGTTACCTCAGGTGCATGAACCTTTGTAGTCATCATATTATTACCTATACTTGACTTTTGAAACAAGACTTGTGCATGGGGATCATCAGTTTTCATCACCATGAATTTTTATTGAGTTTCTGGCATTAGCTTTTTCATTTCTCCATTGATAGGGATCATAACATGAGACCAGTCCATTTGACTCTCACCACCCAGATCTCTACAAAATTTCTTGCTCAACAACATACCATATGAAGTAGGAATGTCAGCAACTAGAATAGTTACCTTAACTTGCTTATGAGGAAACTGAGTTAAAACCATCTGTGTGTCTTTAATCTACCCAATCAGAGGAACTTGTCTTGTCTCCATTGAGTAACAAGATCCGAATGTTCTCGTACAAGTCAACCCAAGAGCATGTGCTAATTTTACAGGCATATCATAATTAGAGGCTCCAGAATCTGTAATGTAATTACTTAATTTTCATCTGTTGATCAGAAAGGACACAAAGAAAGGTTCAATCTTTTCATTCGAAGGTGTAGTGGATGCCACAATATTTTGAGCCTTCCCATCTTTGGGAGTTTTCATAATTCCTTTAGAGGAATGAATAGTAGAGTCACCTTTGATAAACTGGACCAATTTATCAAGTTGATCCTTATTGGAATTCAAGTACTCTGCCAATTACATGAATTTTTTTTATTGATATGATCAATGATATCAAATTTGGGCAAAGTAACCGTACTTGATGTCTCAGATACTAGTTCTTTCAAACTTGATGATGGCACACTTTTGACCTTTTCTTCGTGCTTGATTGATATTGATATGGAAGAAGAAACTTTCTTCGTAGTTGATTCATCAACTGATTGAATTGACAAAGGCCCTCCTTTATTTAATATATTTTTGACCTTGGAAACCTCAGTCACCTTGGACTCTTTAGGAGTATCATTTATCTTGGATTCTTTGGAAGCTTCTTTAGTTTTAGATTCTTTGGGAACCTCCTTGGAGATCTTTTTATCTTCCACCTTAGTGGTACTCTACTCCTTCTGAGAGCGTGTGAAGACAATGAAGGATTGACTATTCATATCTTCTATAATTTATCCATATTTGTCTTCTTCTTCTTAACAGTACTCGAATGAATGATTATTAATTTCTCCTTCAGGCCCTTCAACTTCAGGTTTAGATGTTCTAGAGTCTGGATCTTCTTTTTCAACCTCGATGACCTCAACTTCATCATCACTTTCTTAAACTACATCACAATTTGAGTTAGTTGCGAGAGCCACTTTAATAGCAAGCCTCGTCGGAGCACCTATAATCCTGGCTTTGTTGGGAACGTAGCCTTTTCTTGGTATGTCTTTATAAGGAGCAGGTTTAATTGAGAGACTCTTTCCCTTGAGGGAATTTTTCTTGAATTTTCCTGCCATGATTAATTCATCCTCAATTTCTATGGCCAAGGATTGAGCAAGTTCCAAATTAGCCACTCTTTCCCTTCTCAGTTAATAGCACAATTTTGGTTGTTATACGTTAATAAAGAAAAATTTTGGTCTGTCAAGGTTCAGGCTAATCCTGACAGGAACTTTGTTCAACATTTTTTGAATTTAGCCACAAAATTACTCATGGGTTATGTTGGCTCTTTCTTCACCCGAAATAGTTGGGCAAGAAGGTCATGTTCATCTTCTGTCGTCTTGAATCAATCTTCAAACTTAGTTGTCATATCATTCTAGTTTGTAATGCATCCATTTGGCAGATGATGAAACCAATTTGCAGTAACGTCATGCAATGTTTTAATGAAGAGGTGAATAACAACATCTTCATATTCTACTAACAAAACTGCACATGTAGCAAAGAAGGTAGAAATGTGGTCATCTGGTGATGTCTTCCCATCTCCATCGAACTTGGGGAGAATCTTCCTCAATCCTCATGGGAGGTCATGTCAAGCTGGTAAGGCCGATGGGCCTATGGCATTTCCCCATGGTACGTTAAGTGATATCTTGGGAAAGGTGGCATGCGAAGGAAAAACAATGTGAGCAAGGACAAGAGCTTGAATTGTAGTGATTCCTTCCTTCCTATCTCTTTCAAGACTTGATGCAAGACTTACAGATCTACAAGGTGAGTTCTTATTTGCAGGAGATAACTTGAAACCAAACATTCCTTGAAAATCAAAAATGGGATCAAATCGACCTTTAGCTTTTTCTCCTCACGTAAACCTCTTTCGTTCTAGTTTGAAATCTCTACTATGAAGAGATCACTAACATGTTCTAATCATCTCTATCCTTTTATCTTCGCTCTCTTTCTTGATTTCTTTGCACCTGAATAACTCTAGAAACTCTCGCAGCTTGATCTTCTTCGTTATCTAATATTGATGGGGTGAGATGAAAATGATAGTTGCTTGTGTAATTTTCCCAAATAGCTTACCTCAAATCTAATGATATGTCTTCTTGACTATCTGCAAAAAGAATATTTGGTTGCAAGCTAGGTGGGTTACCTATAATAGTCCAACAAATTATTACCTTGGTGGAAGAGGGCCACATCAGTGGACAATGATCAACACATGCCCTAGAGGTCTTCTCGCCACAAGTGCAAGTACTCTTCTTCTAAGGTCTTCAATGTAGATTTCTCTGTCAATGGCTCTATCAACAGCCAAAAAAATTTGTAAGCTTTCATGGTTTTCCCAAGCTACTGTTCGAAGGTTGTTACTAATTTATGCTTGAAAAAGTTCGTCAGACACAAGATTCAGTTAAAGAACTAGAGCTTGTGCAGAGGGGATAGTCATAAATATTTAATAAAGCACTGGTTAACGAGTCTTGAAACCCCAACAGAGTCACCAAAAACTGTTAGCATATAGATTTGCACACATGCAAATGACATGCAATAGTGTGGGAATGAAGGCCCTCCTTAATGAAGGTGAGGTTGCCTTTATTGAAAACCAAAACTGTATTTACACTTGTACATTCAAAATTAAATATGGGGGTGTTTTGGAACATCAATGGAAAGAAAAGTGAATGAGGGAGATGGAATGGAATGAAGGAACGTAATGGAAAGGAATGAATGGAAGGAGAATTCAAGATTTAGGTAAAAGAAAATCCTAATATTGCATCGAGAAGAACAATAAATAACTAACACAAATAAAACAGATTTTGCATAAGCTAAATGAGAATGAGTAAAAGGGAAAACACATGAGCAAGTAGATAATCAGAGCTTAATCACTCTGAATTAGAACAACATATTAATAGCGTTGAAAATAAGATCAAAGACAATATTTACATAAAATATTTAAACATATAACATCTAATAAACATAAGAACATCAAATGTTATAATAGATAATGAATGGGACACAAAGTTCATATTTCGTTAACTCCAAATGTTTTCACAAAAGAACAAAAAGTTTCTTTCTTTGAAATAAAGCTTGCATACAAAAGTATTTTCTTCTCCTCTCTCAAAGTCACCCTTACAAATGAGCCCCTAACATCCTTTTATAACCCAAAAGTTGGTTACAAAGTAGTTATGATTTTAAATGCACATTAAATAGGGCACTTAAGTGACTTGGATTTTTTCAACCAACTTTTTAAAAGTGACTAAAAATAGAAACTATTGATTCAGCAACAGGGGCGGAAGCCTGATTAAATTATATTAATCACAATCAACCAACATTACATAGAATGGGCTGAAATATTTATAGATATTGCACAGCCAAATACAAACATGAAACAAAGTTGCACAGGTGCAACCATATTCCAAAATACACAAGCTTCCAATAACATCCAGGAAGCACAAATGAATAAATACAAATATACTGTTAAAACTATAACAACATCCGTGAGAAACAAATATGGTTTAGAAACCATATAACAATACATAACAAAAATATGGTTTATATTATAACCATTATTATTTAATTAATAAAATTAATTAAATAAATGTACTATGCATAATTAATTAGAATAATAATATTTTATCCTAACATTCCCCCCCTTAATTGTGCATTGTCTGAAGAGATGAGGAGAGGAACTCTCTGAACAACTCGAACTTGTCACGTGTAAGTGACTTTGTGAAAATATCTGCTCGTTGTTCAACAGTTGGACAAAATTGAAGCTGGATGTTGTGCTTCAACACATGTTCACGTATGAAATGAACCTGTACCTCAATGTGCTTTGTTCTCTCATGAAAAACTGGATTGCGAACAAGTTTTAGAACACCTTCATTGTCAACATACATGGTAGTAGGTTTGTCCTGTGGTATTCCAAGTCCTTCCAGTATGCGACGTAGCCAAATCGCTTCACAGACAGCTTCTCTTGCAGAACGATACTTAGACTTCTGTGGAAGAGTACGAGAAACAAAGTGTTGTTTCTTACTTCCCCATGATATTGGTCCAGATCCCATAAAGAATACAAATCCAGAAGTGGATTTTCTATCATCAATGTTACCTGCATGATCTGAATCCGAATATCTAGTCAAGAAGAAGTTTTCGTTCTTCTTGTATTCTAGACCAAGATCCACTGATCCTTTGAGATATCTCAAAATGCACTTTGCTGCTTTCCAATGACAAACTTTGGGTTCCTGCATGAACCTGGATAGATAGCTCACTGCAAAGATGATATCTGGTCTAGTGTAGGTCAGGTAAATGAGACTCCCGATCAGCTGCCGATAGAGAGTGGCACTTACCTCAGGAGATGGATCTGAACAAGATAACTGCAATCTGTTCTCCATGGGTGTAGCAATTGGTATACAATCCATCATCCTAAACTTCTCGAGCGTAGTCTTGGTATATTTCATCTGAGAAACAAAAATATGATTTTCTTTCTGCCACACTTCCAATCCAAGACAATAGTGCATCAGCCTGAGATCGGTCATGTCGAACGATCGATTAAGATCTTTCTTCGTTGCATCGATCATCCTCACTGAACTGCCAGTGATGACTAGATCATCGACATAGACAACAACAATCACCATCTCCCCCCCTTGCTTTTTGAGGTAGAGATTGGGATCGTATGGATTTCTAACAAATCCATGTTGTACGAGATGCTCATCAATCTTGATGTACCATGCCCGGGGTGCCTGTTTAAGCCCATACAGAGATTTCCTGAGTCTGCATACCTTTGCTTCTTGACCAGGTACAACATATCCCTCAGGTTGAGTCATGTAGACTTCTTCTTGTAAATCTCCGTTTAGGAAGGCACTTTTTACATCCATTTGGTGAACTTTCCATCCAAACTGAGCAGCTAGAGCAAAGATCATCCTGATCGTTTTGATCTTAGTTGTGGGAGCAAATGTCTCCTCATAGTCAATGCCTTCTTTTTGTGCATACCCCTTTGCTACAAGTCTTGCTTTGTGCTTGTCCACTGTCCCATCTGCTTTGTACTTAGTTTTGAATATCCATCTGCATCCAATGGGTTTCTTCCCTGGTGGAAGATCGACAAGCTGCCAAGTGTTATTCTTCATCACTGATTGATATTCAGAATCCATGGCATCTTTCCAAGCTTTTGACTGTAGGGCTTCCTGGACTGTAGAGGGCTCATCTGATTCAATAACTCTACTCATCAAAGCAAAGTTAACTTCTTCTCTTACTTTACTGCGATTCCGTGGTCCAGGGGTGGATGTATCTGGAGTGGAGCATCCAATCTTACATCTCGTAATGTACTTGTACACCATTTAGGCATACGTTGAACTGTTCCCATGGGTTGTGGTTCTATCTGATCAACACCATCATCCCCATCATCACTTTCATCTTCTGAGGGAACATTAGCTTCAATTTTTACAACAGGTGAAAAATCTACATCTTGTGAGTCCGGAGGAGGAGTCTCTACTTCCTTCTTCTCGAAAAACTCAACATCTCTGCTGGTGTAGACTTTTCTGGTCTTAGGATCCATCAATCTATACCCAAGAGTCTCTTCACTGTACCCAATGAAGATGAGTTTTTGTGACTTCATGTCCAATTTCTTTCTGTTCTGTTTGGGTATGTGCATGCTTGCTTTGCACCCGAATACTCTGAGGTGTGCAATGGATGGTTTCCTTTTTGACCATGCTTCTTGTGGTGTTATTCCATCAAGAGCAGTTGTGGGCGCTCTATTCAACAAATACACTGCTGTCTTTGTTGCTTCTGCCCAAAATGTCTTTGCAAGTCCGGAATCATCGATCATGCATCGCACCATTTCCATGATGGTACAATTTCTTCTCTCAACAACACCATTTTGTTGCGGTGTGTGTGGAGGAGGCATTTGTCGACGAATCTCGTGAGTTTGTAGGTAGTCTCTGAACTCATCACTGGTGAATTCCCCCCCTCGATCTGAGCGGAGAGTTCTGATGTGACGACCAGTTTCTTTCTCAACTGCTACTTTGAACTTTTTGAAGGTTTCAAATGCTTCACTTTTCTTGCGAAGACAAAAAATCCACATTTTCCGTGAATAGTCGTCAACACAAAGCATGAAGTACTGGAACCCAGTATGACTTGGCTGCAGTGGACCGTAAAGATCGGTATGAACTAGGTCAAGTTTACCATGAGCTCGAAATGTACTCCTCTGGAATGAAACTCTGTGTTGTTTTCCTGCTAGGCAGTGAGGACACTTGTCTGTATCCTTCTGAAGAGATGGTAGCCCATGTACCATATTACACCGACGAAGTGTTTCGAGATATTTGAAACTTACATGACCAAATCTCCGATGCCACAATTGTGCTGAGGTGGAGTTTTTAGCTATAAGTGCTTGATCATCTTTGTGAACAAAATCAAGTTGGAACATGCGTCCCACATTGGAGGCTTTTGCAATTATTTTCGAGCCTCTTGATTTATCTCAAATCAAACACCTTTTCTTGTTGGATTGACTATCAAAGTCAATTTTCATGCTGTGATCTAGGAGTAGACTAACTGAAAGAAGATTCTTTGTCAACCCAGGGACATATAGGACATCTGATAGTCTGCATTTGCGTGAACCAAGGGGTAGAGAAATGTTTCCAATCCCCTGAACTGTATATGAAGAATCATCTCCCAACGAAACATGATTTTTCGATGGCGTGTCCCTCATTGAAATAAACCAGTCTCTATGGCCGGTCATGTGTCGAGTGGCTCCCGAATCAACATACCAGACATCACTAGATGACATGGATGGTTCACTTGATCGAGCAGTGAACAAGAAGTCTTCATTGTCTGACTGTTCTTGTTGCTCAGCAATATTACCTTGCTGGTGGGGTCTTCTTTTCTAGTTCCCCTTTTTCTACCCGTGATAGTTGTTAGAATGTCCCTTGTAAGATTGTTGTTGTTTGTGGTCCAGAGTTTCTTGATGAACCTTTCTTATAAGTGTTATACCAACAATCTTTTAAGTCATGTCCTCTTTTGCAAATAGGACATTGCTTCTTTCTGTTGATTGTCCCCGTGATACTGATTCTGATGTTGGGACTTCTGATAGGAATTAGGTTTTCCTTTACCTTTTCCTTTCCATTTTTGATGTGAAGACAGTGCCTGCTCCTCTTCATCATCCTTATTGTACATTGCTTCCTCTTGTTGCAATAGGTTCACCAGTTTGTCAAAACCAACTGTCGTATCTGACATGTTTAGTGTTGTGACAAAAATGTGGTAAGAAGAGGGGAGTGCTCTCAGAACAATGGGAACGAGAGCATCATCTATGACTGGTTCTCCTAGGGCTAGAAGTGAAGCCCTCAATTCTTGCAACTCTTCTTAAGAAAGCTTCAATTTTTTCATTCTGCTTGAACTTCAGTGTATGTAACTGACTCTGCAAATTTAGTATGACATTCTTGTTCTTGGCCTCGTATACTGTGCTCAATTTATCCCACACTTCTTTTATTGTTTTGGGCATCTCGAATGTGGGGTTGCACATCATCAGACACTCCAAACAAGATGATGAGTTTGGCCTTCTGATCTGCTTTATCAAACTACCGTTGTTGTGTTGTATCAGTGGCTGATCTGGTCAGAGTACCATTCACAATAGACCAGATCTCTTCAAACTCAAGTTGTGTCTTTATTTTTGTCTTCCATGTAGCATAATTGCTTCCTCTGAGCAATTGTGAATCCGGAAGAAAAAATTTGGGGGCATTGGTGCCCATTTTGCAGAGATCACTGACAGGGTTTGGCTCTTATCACTCTAGGTATTAGGTCTCCCAATCTATATACCGTCAGTCCAATATACTGAACCTCTCTATATACACGCCCTTCCGATATACCCGTCGGTACGTGGAAGAAGCTCGCCCTTTCTATATACCCGGCGGTACGTGAAAGAGGCATTAACGTACGTGAAAGAATTCAATACGTGGTACCAAGACAGTACTGATGGGGTCTGTGCGATTATTGACACCGGCTCAAAGAAATATCCTCATACGCGTGCGTAACTTCGCTATATACTTGGATAATTTCTTAGTCCGGATTTATGTCGTGCAATCGTTCACAGACGGATGGGATGGTTCATAGTGTGTGCACTGTGACCTTATTACTCCCCGTCGATTTATAGGGACGATGCCCAGATGACGTTGTTGCAGCTATATTAGGCGTTAAGTGTAGTAGTAGTCACAATGGCTTTACCCATAAGTGCTTCCTAGAGGCACCGTATATACCGAACGCTGCGAATGAGATCTAGGATCTCGTGAGTGTTACAGAACCAAATTTTTTTTATTGTTTTTTATTACAATTCTGCCAGTTTTTGAGCAGTTACAAAGTTTGCAGTTGACTATGGAAACCTACAAATTAGTACAATATATAGCAGTATACAATTTACATTCAAAAAACTAGAAAATTTGAATGGCAGGCAAAAAAATTTGTTTCGCGGGCCCTGGTGGCCTCCTGAGCCCAATACGACCCAAAATGCTAAAATTGCAAAAAAACAGCTGAAAATGCAATTTTTAGATGGGTCTCCTTTTGCAAAAAATGTCCAAATGAAAAACCAGGCTAAATGGGAGAAAAAAAAATTACCCTAAATTAGGGATTTCTCTGCTAAATTTAGTTAGTTATAACTAAATTCAAAAATTTTGCTAAATTTGGCGGTTCCACCAAAAAATTGCCAAATTCGAAAATGCAAGTTGGGGGGTGGGATTTGAACCATGCACCTCCCACTTCTAAGGCTTTCCCTCTATCCAACTTGGCCACTTAAGCATTTGTAATGTAAAATGGACAAGATTGTATTTAAATAAAGGAAGATTTGACTCACCTCTTGAAAAAAACGACTTGTAGAGGCTCCACGTGGCAAATGCTGGTTGAGGCGGCTTTAGGGTTTTCTTTGCACCAAAAAAATGGATCTGAAGCTTTCTATATTCTTTAGCCGCTGCCTCTTCTCATTTTTTTTATTATTCACTTTGATTTTTGATTTTGCTCAGCCGCATAGATGATCTCTACGGGTTTTTTTTGTTTGCAAATTGATTTGCTTGGTCTTTTTGTTGTTTTTCACCTTTTTTTACCTTGTTTTGTGTAGGCCGCTTGTGCATGGAGGGAGTTTGCATTTTCCAGCAATTTGGATGCCTCTTTTTATTTGGTTCTACTCCTCTTTGGATTTAGACGCCATGTATAGCCGCATATTTTCTTTTCATTTTCTTAACGATTTCTTTTGCTGCAGGTTCGTGGCTATTTTGGACAGAATAATAAAGATTTGCACTCTACTTTTTCCTTTGTAGGATCATGTACAGCTGGGAGGAGGTCGTTCCAAATGGCAAACCTTGACATCTGTACGTGGAGCAGGGGTCGCTGGAATTGGAGCAGGTTGCTTCACTATTTTTTTCTTCTTTTTTGCTGGTCATTTTGCTTTGAATGTGCAGGTTTGCAAACAGATTCGCTGAGAGGAGGAGGTCCCCTACTTTTTTTGCTTCAACTGCTCGGCTTCCTGCAACAAATTTTTCCTGGTGCTGAGTGCACCAGTGCAAAAAAAAAATTGTGTTCCAAACACCTGGAATGAACTGGGGGATGTGGGAAGGCAGAGATGAGGCTGGGAGGTTGCAAGAGGCTACACAGGCTCTCTATTGCTGCATACTCTTCTCCAATCTTCTCTATCTCTGCTGCACTCTCTTTCCACTCCTTCACAGGTCCAGATTCTCGCTCTGGTACCAAATGTTGATTCAGCAACAGGGGCGGAAGCCTGATTAAATTTTATTAAACTCAATCAACCATCATTACATAGAATGGGCTGCAATATTTATAGATATTACACAGCCAAATACAAACATGAAACAAAGTTGCACAGGTGCAACCATATTCCAAAATACACAAGCTTCCAATAACATCCGGGAAGCACAAATGAATAAATACAAATATACTGTTAAAACTATAACAACATCCGTGAGCAACAAATATGGTTTAGAAACCATATAACAATACATAACAAAAATATGGTTTATATTATAACCATTATTATTTAATTAATAAAATTAATTAAATAATTGTACTATGCATAATTAATTAGGATAATAATATTTTATACTAACAGAAACCACTTAAGTTAAAAAATTATTTAAGGAAAAATACATAAATAAAAGAAATGGGTACGTGTGGACCCCACTTAAATGACTTAGATATACACATAGACATTATAGTCAGCAATACCCCACCTAGATCAAAACACCTAGGATCAGTGCCTTATCCATTGGGCCAAGAGTCTGCCTATCCCGGTCATACGAGAATGAACTCATTGACCATGCTCCGTAATCCTTCAAATGACAAGAGAGCTGAGCTTGGAACTTGAGTAATTCATCCACCTCTCCATTTGAACAACATCTTGGTGTGAACACATTTGTCTTCATTTGTATGAACATTCACAATTACATAAAATTCTCCACATGCTCTGGATACCCTTTCCATGGCGAATTCTTCATTTTTCAAGAGATCGAAGTCGTTACAGCAACTTGGCTTGTCAGAATCCAACTCTTGATCTTTCCTCATTGAGAAGATCTTCCAAGAGCCAAAATTGTAATTCAATTCCTGGAAATATGTCTTTTGTCTTTGTCACCATCCTGAAGTTTTTTTATTCTGATCCACTCACGATTGTCCAATTCTAAAACGCTCCAACTTTAACACTGGTCGATGAAGTATTGCGCTCGCTACTAACTGAGAGCTGACAGGGACACACTTGAATGATGTGGCCTTGCTTGATGATCTGCACAATTGTACTTTTCATTGGTCTTGGTTTTTTGATGAATAGATCCGTACAAAAATCAAGTGAAAACAATTGATGTAGACAATATTCTCTCATTATCGTTCTCTGCCGATAACAATGGCTTTTGACTTCAAAGAGACCTAGGTCAATAGCTCTGACTTATACCACATAATGAGGAAGTCAAAGGTTGCTTCCACTTCAGGGTATTTGGAGTTGAATCACCACATTGTGCAGGTGTCGTGGTGCATCCATGCAAGTGATGACCAATTCAAAACAAACGTCAGGAAAATTGTGACCTGCCTTTGGTTGATATGCGATCACAAAATTGACCTCCGCTGACGTGTCCCAAGTTGATATCGACGATGTTATCATACTCTGAATGGAGCGCCGAGGTGAGTAGAATTCCCTGGAACTCATACCGCAACATCGTTTTGTTTGAAGATGACATGATTGTGACAGAAGTATGATTTCAAGTGATTACTTCTTTCTTACAAAACTGCCCAAATTACCTTTGAAATTGCCCTGGGAAAAATAGAAAATCTTGTTCTAAAAAACTCTCACTAGATGAGGGAGTAAATTAAGGTACAACAAGTTTCCATGTTAGAGGGTATTTTCCCAATCAAATTCTTCAATCAAATATTAAAGGTCAAAGTTGACTCTTCTCAAATTGCTAGGAAAATGCAAGTGAAAAGTTGTGAAAATCCCGTTGGTTTTAGCCTGGGAAAAATACCAAACGCAACCCCATGCAGCTACAACTTGGCAAGGGAGCATATGAAGGTGGGAAGAATTAAACCAAATAATTATTTTTTCTTGAAGATCATATGAGTTCAAAATATCAACTCTCAAAGTGAGTCACCTTGACACCCTGAAAAACTGCACACGTGGCGAAATCAAACAAATTGCGTTTTATTTGGTTCCTTGAAAAATATCAAACGAGGTGTTGTGCATTTGAAATTTTGAAAAGGAGTACATGAAGTTGATTATAATTAAACGAACTAAACCGTTTCTCTTAACGATTGTTTGGGCTTGAGATACAAATTCTCAAATTAAGACTTTTGCCAAGATGAAATTGTGCGCGCAGCAATATCAAGTAAAATGGGTTTTTCTTGGGTTTGTGAAAAATATTAAATGAAGTGTTGTTTATTTAAAATTTGGAAAATGAGTAAACGAAGATGGGAAGAATTCAACGAAGTAAACTTTTCTTCCCGAAGATCATCCGTCTTCGAGATATCGAGCTCCAAAGTTGATTACTTCGACAACTACTACCCACAACACATTCTTTCTGCATCTACTGTTTTCTTCATTAAATTCATTATTCTTTGTGCAAACATGATATTGTTTGCACTGATTTCTTTTATTTTTGCTTCTGGCTCACATTGGCAGATGCTCGGATGTGTATACATCAAATTCTCCCTGTTATGGCTTTGGTTGTGCTCTTTCTTCTTTCCCACGTGGGCAGCTATTTTGAATTGATATGAATATATTTTCCTTACACATTGAAAACTCTTATTCCTACTAGCATGTGGGCTGTTATTTTTCACCTTTGGCTACGTTGAAACTTGTAATTTTAGCATGGATTTTTAATCTTTTATTTTTTTAATTCCTATGCATGCGTGGCTTCCTTCTTTTGGACTGTGTGAGAGTTGCTTTCTTCCTTACGAAAGCATTGAAACTTTTCTCTTTCAAAACCTGCTTGAGATATTTCTTTGTATAATGCTTGTGTGCACTGTTCTATTCTTCCTAAGTGTTGAAAATTGTTCTCTCTTGGGTTGTGTGTGGTCTCCTTTGAACTGTTTTTGCCTACGTTGAAAATCAATGCTTTCTCTTCCTATTGCATGGTGAATGCATACTTATTTTAAAAACCTCCATCGAAATTCCCCTTTTTTGCTTATGTGTTTTGGACTGTCTCTCATGTTACTACGTTGAAACTTCCTACTCCTTCCTCTCCCTGCTGCGTTGGAAAATTGTTGTTCCTTTGGCCTGGATTTGGATTTATCCTCTTTGTTGGCGTGGAAACGTGATCTTCAACTTCTCCCCTATGTGGTTGTGTGCACACTATCTTTGGGATTCCATGAAAAAAAAAATTTGAGCTTGATCCTGATGCACAAAACAACAACAAAAAATAAACACAGACTACCAGCTACTGCAAACAGATTTTACTCTTGGCATGGCTTCTTGGAGCAAAGCATGTGGCACAAAGCATAGAGAAGTTGTAGCAAATAAAGAAGGATGGCCTCTTGTGTGATTCAAAAATAGAGATAGCTACCTAGAACTCTCAAGGTTGCCCTGCTCTAGCTAATGCTCATGTCAGGTTTCCGTGTGAGAAGTCAGGTAGTGCCTGTAGAACAAGTTTTTCCTTCTTCTGGCTCTTTTAATATTTCCTTGTTTCTCCTTCTTCCCTAATTCCTCTACTTCTGCAACCACTTATAACCATCTCCCCATAAATTTCTAGATGATATAAGCACAATTAAAACTATATATGGCAATTGGAAGCAAAAGAAAAATTGCCCCCGACACTTGCTCACGGCAATTACGACAACTAATAAAAAGAAGAAAATTTCTTCCAAGTTTGTATAACAACTTCTATGAGTATTACATTAATATTTATTAATTAAAAACCCATAAAATTTAATAAATACTAATTTTATTAAATAACAGGATAAATATTAATTAAATAATTAAAACACAGTTTGTGTCGTAGCGCGAGAAGGGATCATTCAAAATGGATGAAACAAAATCCATAATGACCATGAGAATAAGACAATTGCGATGAAGGATAAAAATTACATGAAAGAACACTTTGAAATTTTTTATATATTTTTAAAAAATTTACGTTCATTGATTTTGCGAAGTCAAAATTAGCTGAGAACAGCTGGCTCTAATTTGGGACAAGGACTTCATGGACGCAACAACAAACCCAGACCTAAATATTTAATGAACACGATAACAAAAAATGGAGCATAAAAACGGGATGACGAAAGAGAGGAAACTGAAAAACAGGGAAAAGAAACAAACCAAAATCCTAATTGCCTATGTATATATGGGGGACAACCCGTTTTCAATTTTGATAATGCTTGAGATAATGTCCGTTGTAGGGCAAAGGTAAATGAGTTCCATCGGGATATGCCAAGTAATAGGTGCTATCTCCACATAAATGACTAAGCTTGAAAGGGCCTAGCCATAGCAAATCAAACTTCCTGTGCTTCCCTTTTAGCTCATGCCTTTTGTCCCAGAGGAGAACTAAGTCATTGATTTGAAATTATCTCTCCTTATTTTTCTTGTCGAACAATTTCTTTACCTTGGATTATTGTTCCTCGATCTTTTTTACCACTTGAATTCTCTGCTCTTCAAGCTTGCTTAGGAACATGATCCTTTTATCTAACGCATTGGCGAAGCATTCATCATTAACTACCTGAGAAAATCGTAATGCTGGTAACTCCAACGCGATGGGAATTTGAGCATTGATTCCATATAAGAGTTGGAATGGAGACATGTTGATTTCTCTTTTGGGAGCTATGCGGTCAACCTAGAATGCATCATAAAACTTTTTGTGCCAAGTTCCTTGATTTTCTTCGACTAACTTGCGCATGATAGTAATGATGTTTTTGTTACTGGATTCTGCTTGACCATTTCCCTAAGGATAGTAATATGACGAATGAGATAAAGATATCCCATACCCATAACAAAAACCTATCATCTCTACATAAGATAAATTGGTGGCATTTTCCGTCACGATCTTTTGTGGAATTCCATAATGAATCAATATATTCTCTTTGATGAAGTCACATATTACCGCAGTAGTTGTTTGTTTCACCGGTATAGCTTCTACCCAATTTTTAAAATAGTTAGTTGCAGTGAGTATGTGAGTATGAAAAATGAGATAAAGATATCCCATACCCATAACAAAAACCTATCATCTCTACATAAGATAAATTGGTGGCATTTTCCGTCATGATCTTTTGTGGAATTCCATAATGAATCAATATATTCTCTTTGATGAAGTCACATATTCCGCAGTAGATGTTTGTTTCACCGGTATAGCTTCTACCCAGTTTGTAAAATAGTTAGTTGCAGTGAGTATGTGAGTATGAAAAGCACTAGAATTAGGATTCAAAACTCCAATGAAATCTCAAATCCATTGTTGAAAGTGTTCTTGAATGACAACAAGCTTTAAAGGCAAAGCCCCCCAATTTGGGTCTTCCAACAAATTGCTGACAAGCTTCACATTTTGCTATCCATTTTTGAGCATCGGAAAACATAGTGGGCCAGTAATAATGTGCTCGCAAAATTTTATGAGTTGTAACTGGGCCAGAGAAATGACCACCGCAAGCATGATTATGAAAAGCTTCAAGCAACCTATGTTTTTTTCCTTTATCGACACATCTGAGGAACATGTTGTCAATTCCTTTCTTAAACAAAATTTTTTCCCAAATGGCATACTTGACATCTCTTAATTTGATAGATCTCTTTTCCTTAACTGTCAGATTCCCAGGATATTTTCCATATGTGTGAAATTAGGCTATATCAGAATACCATTCATCTATGGTACTTACAAAAACTACCAGTGGTAAACTTTCTTCAATTGGTTCTTCTTCAGAGTCATCTCATGGCTCATTCTCCATGATGAGTTGGCAGATTCCTTTTCCATGAACTAACTTGGTATGTTTGATATCCAAATCATACTCCTAAATCTTGGAGACCCAGTTACCTCTTTGAGATCTTGATTTCTGTTGTGTGAACATCGATTTAACTGCGGTGTCTGGAACTAAGAATGTGGTGTGTGAATTCAACACATAGTACCTAAAATGCTTCAATTCTCTCACCACTGTGTAGGCATGTCTCTCAAGGGGAGTGTAATTGAGTTCATATTTCTTGAACCCAGAATTCATGAATGCAATAGGAGATTCGATTCCTTTTTTATTGTGTTGAGTCAGGATGGCAGAGATCATGTGCGGTGAAGCATAGTAATAGATTATGAAATCCTTTTTAAAATCTGGACACACCAATGTAGGAGCTTTTGCAATAGCACCCTTGATTTTTTCAAATGCTTCTCTACCTTCCTTCAACCATTTGAAGGATTATTTTCCTTTCATCATATCAGAAATTTCTTTGGTCAGCTCGGCAAAATCTGGCATGAACCTTCTCAAAAAGTTCACCCTCCCAAAGATTGAGTGGACTCCAGGCTTACTTATAGGCAATGAAAGATTCTTGATAGCTTGAACGTGCTCAAGATCAATTTTAGTTCCTTCTTTAGAAACAATATGACCTAGGAGTTTCCCTTCTGTAACTCTGAACACTGACGTATTTGGATTCAAAGAGATCTTATAAAGTCTGCACCTTTGCAATATTTTCTCTAAATCTCTTAGGTGATCTTCTCGCTTCGTTGATAAAACTGTGAATTCATTTAGGTATATCACGATGATATTGTCTTTATAATCTGTGAATGCCATATCCATAGCCCTTTGAAAAGTTGTGCCGACATCGATCAAACCAAAATCTATTCTTCTATACACAAACGTACCTCAGGGGGTGGGTGAACATGGTTTTATGTTGGTTTTCTCTAGGCACTTCAATCTGATTATAACTAGAGAAACCATCTAGCATGGATAAAATTTCCGATCCAGTTACTGCTTGCAGAATATGGTACATGACTAGCAGTGGATAATTATCTTTCAAGGAATCTTGATTAAGATTGCAGAAATCTATGCAAATCCTAATTTCTCCATTTTTCTCATGAACTAGTATAATATTAGCTATCCAAGTTGAATGTCAAATAGGAAAAACTATTCGTGCATCTAACATCTTTTGAACCTCATGGAATATTGTGCATACTATCTTGGGATTATACTATCTTTGCTTCTTCCTGAATGTAACTACACCAGGTTTCAAGGATATGACATGCTCCATTTCCCTAGGTTGGAAAGAATTCAACTCTTTATACGAGTAAGCCAAGACGTCAAAATATTTGGTAAGGAGGCTTATGAATTGCTTGCTCTCCTCAGGTGAGCAACACTTACTAATGTTTACCAGGCAAGGTTTTTCCTTAGTACCAATGTTAACTTTCTCATAGTCAGCAAAATTTGTAGGTCTTGCTTCTCTTTGATAAACATTTCATGCTTATCAAAAATTTATTCAAGCAAAACCAATCCTTTTGGAATTTTATTTCCTTTGAGTTGAATGATGTCATCACCAGGATCTTCATTCTCAACTCCTTCTTGAATGGGTGAGGTCGTCAATTTACAAAATACAGAATCACTTCCTTCAAATTACAGTTGTTCAAAATTATCTTTCTTTTCCAAGAAGGCAATAATTTGTTGATCATCATTGAATACTTACCAATTTTCTACATTGTCAAGAACACTTGGCCTAAAAACTATTTCAATGGTGTTTTTTTCTTGATCAAACTCTGAATGAGGAATCATCAATGAAGCTAAGACTACTAGAGAATCTAATTTTTATCCTTTTTGCGAGGGACAAATTTTATGGTAAAAGCATCAAAGACTTTTATCGCGTCCCACACTTTATTTATGTAGTGTCTCAAACGATCATTATTTACTTGGAACTGATTTTTAACTTGTTTCATGATCAACTCTGCATCTCGAAAGACTTCCAAATGTTTGATCCCTTTCTCTTCTGCAACTTGGAGGCTAAGGATTAATGCCTCGTACTCTGCAGTGTTGTTAGTATTTGAAAATTGGAGTTTGTAAGAAAAAGGAAATGTTTTTACCATTTGCAGATATGAGCACCACTCCTGCGTCGGAACCTGTTGAGAAACAGAATCCATCAAACTCAAGATTCCATATCTCATTGGGGTCTTGGTAAGTTACCTCAGGTGCATGAACCTCTGTAGTCATCATATAATTACCTATACTTGATTTTTGAAACAAGACTTGTGGACGAGGATCATCGGTTTTCGTCACTGTCAGAACAAATCTGGCACTCTGATAATATTATTCCAGGATTTCCTTGTGTTATGATTATTTCAATAATGGACAACTTTTGGTTTGATGGTAGTAATCTGGAAACATAACAACATACATAACGACAAGAATACCACAGACTATGACATAAAAGAATGATGAAAAATCTGAAATACTACTATAAAATATATTATTAACATGAAATTGTTACAATCTCACCCATGAATTACTCCAAGTGTTACCAACTCCACTTGTTTTCCAACAATAGTTATGGGAGAAACTTCACAATTACTCATCTTGATGACTTCCTTAACACACCTTCACAATGAATCCTTTATTCATAAAATAATTATTACAACTTTGTTCTATGATAAATGAGAGGAAGTGGCCTCTCTATTTATAGAAATTCAGGCTTATCCACCCTATCTCTAAGATAGGATAGGAAATCTCTTCCGGCCAATCATATTCCATGCCTCAACTCTTGTCTTTACATGTAGGCTTATCTTCTAAGATAAGATAAACCTTATCATCTCACATGGGTTCCACCTTTATAGATATTACACAAATTTAATATACAAAATATTTATGACATCACTCCTTGTCATTATTACAAATATAATATTTCTAATTCTAAATCATGTAGACCCTACTTATCCATTTACCCTAACTTTGACATTTTAACATTACCAAGACCACTTACGATAAATATTTACTTTTTACCACAACATTCCTATTGTACTTTGACTGTTACCATACTCTACTTTATTGGCGGCGCCATACCGGCAATGCGTCATTATCTTCTATTAGAATGCCACTACTAATTATACTTAACAACATCTTATTCCTAATACATACATTAATGAAATAGAAATTACGGAGGAAAATTTTAGTGTCGACATCTTCCCCCTCCCTAGCTTCTACTCCATCCTCGGAGTAGACTATTATGGTTCTGAACCTGGTGCCTGAAAAATATTTAACTTGTCGTGGTTGACCCATTTCATAATGGGAGTACCATCCAATTCCTCCAGTCGATATGTACCATTTTCATGCACAGATACTATTCTGTAGGGTCCATCCATTTTGGAAGAATTTTTCTACTGCCTCCTCTTTTTTATCGGAATCATATACTAGGACCAAGTCATTCACCTGAAATGGAGACCAGAGGATCTTTTGATCAAAGTACTCCTTTTGCTTCATTTTCTTCTTATAGCTTGTATCCTTTGCTATTTCCCTCATTTCCTCTAGCAAATGAAGATGTACCAACCTTTCCTTTACCGAATCACTTTCATCCATCCTTTCATTTTTCATAACTCTCACAGTGGGAATATCAAACTCAATAGGAAGAACTGGATCAATGCCATAAGCCAACTGAAATGGGGAGTATCATGTTGCTGACTTTGATGTTGCCCTATATGCCCACAATGCTACATGAATCCTTTTATCCCACTTATGCACCTGCAAAGTTGCATCTTTTGCTAGGATTTGACACAATACATAATTTGTTCGCTCCACTTGTCCATTTGTGCTTTGGCTTGTAAGTTGTTGCCTTCATGTGCTTAATAGAAAACTTGTTTACCAGGGCCTCTACCACCTCATTAATGAAGTGGCTTCCTTGATCTGTTACAATTTCTAATGGACAACCAAATCTGGTGACAATGTGTTCATACATGAACCTTACCACTTCATCCATGGAAGTTGTTTTCAAGGGCCTAGCTTCAACCCACTTGGTTAAATAATCTGTGGCAAATACAATATACTTATTTTGACATGGGGTAGTTGGAAGTGGACCTACAATATCTATTCCCCACTTTTCAAAGGGACCAAGTGGAAGAATAGGGCATAATGGAGCTGATGAAGTCTTACGGTTCCCATGTGTTTGACAAATATCACATGTCTTACAATAATTATAACAATCTCTAAAAAGAGTGGGCCAGTGATAACCTGCATCCAAGATCCTTCTTGTTGTAAGTTATCCAGAGAAGTTTCCTCCACATGTACCATTATGGAATTATTTCTATTAGCTCCTTCCCTTGATCATGTCCAACTACCCTCTTGTACTTTCCATCAGGCCCTATCTGAAATAATACTCCATGTAGAATAGAATATGGACGACTAGCTTGAGTAATCTTCCTCTTAGTCTTTGCATTGGCACCATCAGGAAACTTGAAATCATTCAGATAATTCCAAATATCTATGTATTCACTAGGGATTGTGTCAAGGGATAACAATGTTGCATCTGGGAAATCATCATCATCACAAGATGAACCTAAACCATCATAGGCTCGAGAGATTGCATCTGCATTGACATGCTTCTTTCCTGGCCTATCTATAATATCAAATTCAAATTCTTGTAGCAAAATTATCCATCTTGTTATCCTTCCTGATGGGTTAGGATTATTTACAATATATTTTAGAGCTTGATGATCTGTTACAACTGTAAATTTCTTCCCTAGCAAGTAATTTCTAAACTTCTTTACAGCAAAAATGATAGCTAGAGCCTCTTTTTCAGTTACAGTATAATTTACCTCAGCACTGCTCATTTGTCTGCTCCCAAAGTAAACTAGATGATCATTCCCATTTTCATCCTTTTGGCTCAGAGTACTTCCTAGTGTAGCATCTGAAGCATCAGTATACACAATGAATGGCTTGCTCCAGTCTGGATTCTTTAAAATAGGTGAAGACACCAAAGCTTCCTTTAGTTGTTCAAAAGCTTCATGCGCCTTCTTTCCTGGTTCATAAGTAACATCCTTCTTCAAGAACTGGGTTAGTGGTTGTGCAATATTTGATAAATTCTTGATGAACCTTCTATAGTAACCCACATGGCCTAAAAATGATCTCAACTTACTTCTATTCATAGGAAATGGTAACTCTTTGATTTTTGAAACTTTATCAGGATCAGTACCAATACCATCTCTGGATACAACATGCCCTAACAAAATGCCTTTAGAACATCCAAAGACACACTTTGTAGGGTTTAGTGAGGCTTGTGCTTCATCTAACCTTTGAAATGATGTCTCCATCTGGTGCAGGTGGTCCATTTTTCTCCCATAGATGCAAAAATCATCCAGGAATACTCTGATGAAGCTTCCAATGTAGGGTTCAAACACCCTATTCATCAAGCACTGGAATGTTGTCCGGAGCATTACACAACCCAAATGGCATAACTCTATAAGAAAACGTTCCCCAAGGAGTGGTGAACATAGTCTTCAGTTGATCTTTCTCTGCTATACGAAATTGGTTGTATCCACTATAGCCATCTACAAAACTATAGCACTCCTGGCCAGCTACTTCATCCAAGATCTGATCTGAGAATGGAAGAGGGTAATGATCTTTCTTTTTCACCTTGTTGAGCTTTCTGTAATCAACACAAATGTGTAGCTTCCCATTCTTTTTTATTGAGATCACAATGGGAGAAACCCATTCTGAATTCTCCACAACAAATATGAATCCTGCATCAAGCAACTTATCTATTTCTTCTTTTACAGTCTTGGATAAATTAGGATTCATTCTATATGGCATTTTCTTTATGGGCTTAGCACCATCTACTAGCTCAATATAATGTTCTACCCAACTTACTTGATGGATTTCCTTGTAATCAAAAGTGAATAAGTGCATGTACCTTCGAAAGAGCTAGAGGTAGGATTCCTTCTCACTCTCCATCACAGTCATCACCAATCTTTATTTGTTAGAGACGATCATCAATTTCTTCTTTAGATAATTTTATGGGTTCATGAGTCGGTGTGACTGGAAGGATATCCATGACCGAAACATCAACCTCACTTTCTTCATCTTTTGTGTCCACTTCACTGGTACTAGAGTAATCAGAGGATGTCCAATCATCAGTTTCATCACTTGAATCCATAGGTTCTGCCTTATGATGCCGAGGGATCACGTTTATCTTCACCCTCTCTCTGCCACATCCAAGTGTCATGAAGCCTTCATTCCAGTAGTTTCTTGCATGAACTCTCCTTAGCCATGGCCTTCCCAACAACATTGGGTATGCAACAGTACCATTCTTCATCACCTGGAAGTCTACCACACATACAACACCCATGACAGATATTGCCACATTTGAAACAACACCTTCTGGTTTAGTTTTTCCCTTATTTAATGACCTTAACATAAGTGTTGAGGGTTGATCAATTTTTAAACCCAACATATTCATTACAGACTCAGTCATTACATTAACTGTAACACCTCCATCTACTAAGACATCATGAATTGAAATACCATTACATAATACCTCATTTTTGGAGCATAGGGATCCGCCTCTGCTTCCAAAATAGGGACCTCAACCTCCTTCCTTCGCCAAGCATTGAGTCCACTTCACAACTCTCGCCTCTTCTCAGAAGACATAGCAAGAAGTTGACCATATGTAATATTTGCAGGCCTTTTGGACAAATCTTCTAAGATGGAGTATGGTCCTTGCCCCTGTGAAATCAAAAAATATTGCACACCCAACTTTCTTCTCCTATGTTTCTTACTAGTCTCTCCTTTCATCTTC
The DNA here is from genome assembly GCA_019776745.2 of Taxus chinensis. Classification (NCBI taxonomy): domain Eukaryota; kingdom Viridiplantae; phylum Streptophyta; class Pinopsida; order Cupressales; family Taxaceae; genus Taxus; species Taxus chinensis. The sequence continues at coordinate 634,529,904 of CM034153.1, read as the reverse complement.
TTAGGATCATTTCCATCTTGGTTATCTTTTTCTTTCTTTCTTTTTGTTACAAACACATCTGCTTCATTATTTATGCTCCTATCTACTACATCAAAAGAATTCACAGGTGTTTTTCCTTTATCATTATCTTTTGTACCAGATGTAGAAGCTCTATCTGGACAATTATACTTATAATGACCCTTTTTATGACAACCATAACATACAACTTCAGATATATTTCTTTTTGGACCTCTATCTCCTCCCTGGGAACTAAATTCCTTTCCTTGAAGAAGATTAATAGTTAACTGGCCCATCTTCCTGAGAAGATATTCATACTCAGTAGATGTACTAGGGGGAATATTTGTGCTCACTAAGAGTGGTTGTGGCTTCTGGACCAAAGGTTATTGGTGTAGGCTCCACCTTAGCAATAATTTCTTTGGGCTCCTCTTCCATGCTTTCTTCTTGCCTTCTTGCAATCTCCTTTGCTTGTTCAAGGGTCGTTGGGCGGTCATACTTCACTCGTTGTCTGATCTCTAGCTTCATCCCAAGAATGAAGTGCTTACAAAGGAGATTATCCACGCCATTCATCAACCCATCCGCTAATCCTTCCTTCCGGATCTGGGCATCGAGCTTCCTCCTTAGCTCTAGAACACGAGCATGATAATCCCTTATCTTCTCCTTCTCTCCTTGGGATAGCTTTGTGATCTCGATCATGAGATCTGCATATTTCTATTGTTCACCAAATTCTTCAAGAAAACTTTCAGTTAATAAATCCCATGAGTTTTTAACATTATCACCTAGTGTTTCAAACCACCTAAGGGTTGAACCATCTAAAAAGGTAGGAAAAAATTCAGTCCATTGTTCCCTTCTTATGAGGCCATTACAAATGCAAGATCATTTAAATTCTTGAATGAAAGAGGGATCATCTTCATTAGATTGGGCTAAAAAAATAGGAATCTTTCCCATTTCTAAAAGTAACCACAATGAAATACCAACTCACAAGTACAATAAAAAAGACTTATGTGCACAAATAATTGGAATCACTATAATAGAAAGTGACTTTACACCTTTCTACAGTAAAATAGGAATGACCACGGTAAACTTATATTTACTATGGTAAAACTTGACTTACTGTGGTAAAAATTGACTTTACTGTAGTAAACACTATTCATAGTAAAAAGTGAAGTTACTGTGGTAAATACTATTCATGGTAAAAAGTGAAGTTATTGCGGTAAATATTATTCACGGTAAAAAGTGAAGTTACTGTGGTAAATACTATTCATGGTAAAAAGAAGACTTTACCATGGTAACTACTATACATGGTAAAAACAAGGTTACCCTCCAAATGATTTCTGACTAAGTGGGAATATCTCTCCAGAAAATCCACCAACAAGGAATGGTCCTGGAACAATGGAACCAAAATGTCAACACAAATCCAACACTCTGATAATATTTCACTGGGAACTCCTTGTGCTATGATTATTTCAGTAATGCACAACTTTTGGTTTGGTGGTAGTAATCTGGAAACACAACAACAGACATAACACAAGAATACCACAGACTATGACATAAAAGAATGATGAAAATCTGAAATACAACTATAAAATATATTATTAACATGAAATTGTTACAATCTCACCCATGAATTACTCCAAGTGTTACCAACTCCACTTGTTTTCCAACAATAGTTATGGGAGAAACTTCACAATTACTCCTCTTGATGGCTTCCTTAACACACCTTCACAATGAATCCTTTATTCATAAAATAATTATTACAACTTTGTTCTATGATAAATGAGAGGGGGTGGCCTCTCTATTTATAGAAATTCAGGCTTATCCACCCTATCTCTAAGATAGGATAGGAAATCTCTTCCAGCCAATCATATTCCATGCCTCAACTCTTACCTTTACATGTAGGCTTATCTTCTAAGATAAGATAAACCTTATCATCTCACATGGGTTCCACCTTTATAGATTTTACACAAATTTAATATACAAAATATTTATGACATCACTCCTTGTCCATTATTACAAATATAATATTTCTAATTCTAAATCATGTAGACCCTACTTATCCATTTACCCTAACTTTGACATTTTAACATTACCAAGACCACTTACAACAAATATTTACTTTTTACCACAACATTCCTATTGTACTTTGACTGTTACCATACTCTACTTTATTGGCAGGCACGTACTGGTAGCGTCGTTATCTTCTATCGAAAGCCACTACTAATTATACTTAACAACATCTTATTCCTAATACATACATTAATGAAATAGAAATTACGGAGGAAAATTTTAGTGTCAACATTTTCCCCCTCCCGTGAAATTCTGAAGCTGGTGCCTATGAAAATATTTAACTTGTCTTGGTTGACTCCATTTTGATAATGGGAGTACCATCCAATGAGACCATCCAGTTGAATCTCACCACCCAAATCTCTAGTAAAATTTCCTAGGGTCAACAACATACCATATGAAGTAGGAATTTCAACAACTAGAATAGTTACCTTAATTCGCTTATGAGGAAATTGGGCTAAAACCATCTGAGTCATTTTTAATTTTCCCAATAAGAGGAACTTGTCTTGTCTCCATTGAGTAACAGAATCTGAGTGTTCTTATACAAGTCAACCCAAGAACATGTGCTACTTTCGCAAGCATTACATTATCCGAGGATCCAGAATCTATAATGCAATTACTTAATTTGCATCTGTTGATCAGAAAGGACATAAAAAAGGGTTCAATCTTTTCATTCGAAGGTGCAGTGTGCCGCCACAATATCAATGAGCCTTCCCATATTTGGGACTTTTCATAATTCCTTTAGAGGAATGAACAGTAGAGTCTCCTTTGATAAACTGGACCAATTTATCTTAGTTGATCCTTATTGGAACAAGTACTCTGCCTATGACATGGAAATTTAACGTTTATTGATATGATCAATGATATCAAATTTGGGAAAAGTAACCAAACTTGATGTCTCAGATACTATTTCTTGCGAACTTGATGATGGCTCACTTTTGACCTTTTGCTTCGGGCTTAGTTGATACTGTCATGTGGAAGAAAAAAATTTCTTCATAGCTGATTCATCAACTGATTGACTTGACAAAGGCCCTCCTTTATTTAAGATAGTTTTGACCTTGGAAACCTCAGTCACCTTGGACTCTTTAGGAGTCACATTTGACTTGGATTCTTTGGAAGCTTCTTTAGTTTTAGATTCTTTAGGAACCCCCTTGGAGCTCTTTTTATATTCCACCTTAGTGGTACTTTGCTCCTTCTTCTAAGAGTGTGTGAAGACAACAAAGGATTGACTATTCATATCTTCTATAATTTTTTCATATTCATCTTCTTCTTCTGAATAGTATTTGAAGAAATGATTATTACTTTCTCCTTCAAGCTTTTCAACTTTAGGTTCAGATCTTCCAAAGTATGGCTCTTCTTCGTTAACCTCAATTTCATCATCACTTTCTTCAACGACATGACAATTTAAGTTAGTCAGGGGAGCCGCTTCAATAGAAAGCCTCATCGAAGCACCTGTAATCCTATATTTTTTGGGAACGTATCCTTTTTTTGGGATGTCTTTGTAACGAGTAGTGACGAGTACGTTTATTACTTTGAGCAACTTGCTTTTTCAAATCTAGCACATCATTAACCAACTTAGTGAGTATAACTTCTGAAGCATTGAGGGTTTCTTGAATCTTTCCCTTGACGGAATTTTTCTTGAATTTTCCCGCCATGATTAAGTCATCCTCAATTTCTATGGCCAAGGATTGAGAAAGTTCTAAAGTAGCCTCTCTAGCCCTTCTCATTTGATAGAAAACTTCTTGTTGTTGTGCATTAATAAAGAAACATTTTTTTCCGTCAAGGTTCGGCTGAATTCTGACAGGCACTTTTTTCACCATTTTATTGAATTTAGCCACAAAAATCCTCATGGGTTCTGTTGGCTCTTTCTTCACCTAAGATAGTTGGACTAGAATGGAATTTTCATTTTTTGCCATCTTGAATCGATCTTCAAACTTAGTTTCCGTATCATTCCAGTTTGTAATATATCCATTTGGTAGATGATGAAACCAATCTGCAGCAACATCATGCAATGTTTCAACAAAGAGGTGAATAGCAACATCTTCATATTCTACAGAAAAAACTACACATGGAGCAAAGAAGGTAGAAATGTGGTCATCTGATGATGTCTTCCCATCTCTATCGAACTTGGGGAGAATCTTCCTCGATCCTCGTGGGAGGTCATGTAGAGCTGGTAAGGCCAATGGACCTATGACATTTCCCCATGGTACGTTAACTACCATCTTGGGAAAGGTGGTATGTGAAGGAAAAACAACGTAAGGAAAAGTGCTTAACTTGTAGTGATTCCTTCCTTGCTTGCTCCTTCAGGACTTGATGCAAGACTTACAGATCTATGAGGTGTTTTCTTCTTTACAGGAGATAACTTGAAACCAAACATTCCTTGAAAATAAAAAATGGGATCAGATCGACCTTTAGCTTTTTCTCCTCACGTAAACATCTTTCCTACCAATTTTAAATCTCTACTGTGAAGGGATCACTGACATGTTATGATCATCTCTAGCCTTTTCTCTTCACTTCCTTTCTTGATTTCTTTGCACTTGAATAACTCTAGCAACTCTTGTAGCTTGATCTTCTTCGTCATCTATTACTGATGTGGTGAGATGAAAATTATAGTTACTTGTGCGCTTTTCCAAAATAGCTTGCCTAAAATATAATGATATGTATTCTTGAGTATCTACAAAAATAAGATTCGGTTGCAAGATAGGTGGGTTACCTATAATAGTCATACAAATTATTACCTTGGTGGAAGAGGGCTGCATCAGTAAAAAACGATCAACGTGTGGCTAGGAGGTCTTCTGGCCACAAGTGCGGGTGCTCTTCTTTTAAGGTCTTCAATGTAGATTTCTTTGTCAATAGTTCTTTCAACAACCACAAATTGTTGCAAGCTTTCAGAGTTTTCCCAAGCTACTGTTCGAAAGTTGGCATCAATGTCTCCTTGAAAATCTTCGTCAAACACAAGACTCAATTGAAGAACTAGAGCTTGTGCAGAGGGGATAGTCATAAATATTTAACCAAGAAATGGTTAACAATTCCTGAATCCCCAGCGGAATCACCAAAAACTGTTAGTATATGGATTTGCACGCATGCAAATGACATGCAATAGTGTGGGAACAAAGTCCGTCCTCAATGAAGGTGAGGTTACCTTTATTGAAAACCAAAACTATATTTACACATGTACATTCAAAATTATATGTGGGGGGTGTTTTGGAACATCAATGGAAAGAAAAGTGAATGAGGGAGATGGAATGGAATGAAGGAACATAATGGAAAGGAATGAATGGAAAGAACATGCAAAAGTTAAGCAAAAGCATATCCTAACATTGCATGGAGAAGAAAAATAAATAACTAACACAAATAAAATAGATTTTTCATCAACTAAACGAGAATGAGTAAAAGGAAACACACGTCAACAAGTAGATAATCAAAGCTTAATCACTTGTAACTAGAACAACATATTAATAGCAGTGAAAATAAGATCAAAGACAATATTTTCATACAATATTTAAACATCTAACATCTAATGAACATAAGAACATCAAATGTTATAAGAGATAATGAATGGGACACAAAGTTCATATTTCATTAACTCCAAACGTCTTCACAAAAGAACACAAAGTTTCTTTCTTTGAAATAAAGCTTGCATACAAAATTATTTTCTTCTCCTCTCTCAAAGTCACCCTTACAAATGAGCCCCTAACATCGTTTTATAACACAAACGTTGGTTACAAAGTAGTTATGATTTTAAATGCACATTAAATAGGGCACTTAAGTGACTTTGACTTTTTCAACCAACTTTTAAAAATTGACTAAAAATAGAAACCACTTAAGTTAAAATTCATTTAAGGAAAATACATAAATAAAAGAAATAAATACGTGTGGATCCCACTAAAATGACTTGGATAAACACATAGACATCCTAGTCAGTAATGCGCCACCTAGATCAAGACACCTATGATCAGTGCCTTATCCATTGGGCCAAGAGTTTGCCTATCCCAGTTGTACGGGAATGAACTCATTGACCATGCTCCGCAATCCTCTAGATGACAAGAGAGCTAAGCTTGAAAGTTGAGCAATTCATTCACATCTCCGTTTGAGCAACATCCTAGTGTGAGCAAGTTTGTTTTCATTCGTATTCACATTCACAATTACATACAATTATCCACATGCTTTGGATACCTTTCCATGGTGAATTCTTCATTTTTCAAGAGATCTAAGTTGTTACGCCGGCTTGTCTTCTCAGAATCTAGCGCTTGATTTTTCATCATTGAGAAGATCTTCCAAGAGCCAAAATTGTAATTCAATTCCTGGAGTTATGTATTTTGTCTTCGTCACCATCCTGATTTTTTTTCATACTGATCCACTCACAATTGTCCAATTTGAGAACACTCCAACTTTAAGACTGGCCGATGAAGTATTACGCCCGCTACTAACTGAGAGTTGACAGTGACACACTTGAATGATGTGGCCTTGCTTGATGATCCACACAATTGTACTTATCATTAGTCTAGGTTTTTTGATGAATAGATCCGTATAATAATTAAGTGAAAACAATTGATGTAGACAAGATTCTCCCATTATCGATCTCTACCGATAACAATGGCTTTTGACTTCGAAGATACCTAGGTCAATAGCTACGACTTATACCATATAATGAGGAAGTCAAAGGTTGCTTACACTTCGGGGTCTTTGGAGTTGAATCGCCACACTTGTGTAGGTTTCCTGGTGCATCCATGCAAGTGATGACCAATTCAGAACAAGCGTCAGGAAAATTGTGACTCGCCTTCGATTGATATGTGATCACAGAATCGCCCTACATCGACGTGTCCCAAGTTGGTATCGATGATGTTCTCATACTCTGAATGGAGATTTGAGGTGAGTAGAATGCCCTGGAATGCATACCGTAACATGGTTTTTTTTTAAGATGATATGATTGTGAAAGAAGTGTGATTTCAAGTGACTACTTTTTTACAAAACTGCACAAATTACCTCTGAAATTGCCCTGGGAGAAATAGAAAATCTTGTTCTAAGAAAATATCGCAGGATGAGGGAGTATATTAAGGTACCAAAAGTTTTTTTGTTAGAGGTTATTTTCCCAATCAAATTATTTAGTCAAATATTAAAGGTCAAAGTTGACTCTTCTCAAATTGCTAGGAAAATGCAAGTGAAAACTGCAAAAATACCGTTAGTTTTAGGTTGGGAAAAATAGAAAATGTCACCCTAGGCATCTACAACTTGGTAAGGGAGCATATGAAGGTGGGGAGAATTAAACCAAAAAATTATTTTTCTTGAAGATCATCTGAGTTCAAAATATCAACTCTCAAATTGAGTCACCTTGACAGCCTGAAAACTGCACGCACGGAAAAATCAAACAAATTGTGTTTTATTTGGTTCCTTGAAAAATATCAAACGAGGTGATGCCAATTTGAAATTTTGAAAAGGGGTACATGAAGTTAAGAATAATTCAACGAAAAAAACCATTTCTCTTGACGATTGTTTGGGCTCAAGATACAATTTCTCAAAGTAGGCCTTCCGTCAAGATGAAATTGTGTGCGTGGCAAAATCGAATAAACTGGGTTTTTCTTGGGTTCGTGAAAAATATAAAATGAGGAAATGTTCATTTAAAATTTGGAAAATGATTACATGAAGATGGGAATAATTCATTGAAGCAAACTTTTCATCCCAATGTTCATCTGTCTTTGAGATATCGAGCTCCAAAGTTGATTACTTCGACAGCTACTACCTGCGGCATGTTCTTTCCGCATCTATCGTTTTCTTCATTAAATTCATTTTTCTTTGTGCAAACATGATATTCTTTGGACTGATTTCTTTTTTTTTTTCTTGTGGCTGGCACTAGCAGATGCTCGGATGTGTATACATCAAATTCTCCTTGTTTTGGCTTTGGCTATGCTCTTTCTTCTTTCCCATGTGGGAAGTTGTTTTATATTGATGTGAATCCATTTTTATTATGCATTTAAAAATATTATTCCTCCTAGCACGTGGATTTTTATTTTTCACCTTTGGCTGCATTGAAACTTGTAGTTTTAGCATGGATTTTTAATCTTTTGTTTTTTTTAAATTCCTATGCATGTGTGGCTTCCTTCTTTTGGACTGTGTGAGAGTTGCTTTCTACCTTACCAATGCGTTGAAACTTTGCTCTTTCAGAACTTGCTTGAGACTTTTCTTTTTCTAATGTTTGTGTGGACTGTTCTATTCTTCCTAGGATTTGAAAATTGTTCTCTTGGGCTGTGTGTGGCCTCCTTTGGACTATTTTTGCCTACGTTGAAACGCAATGGTTTCTCTCCCTGTTGCGTGATGAAACTCCTGTGTTTTGGACTACCTCTCATGTGGCTGCGTTGAAACTTCCTACTCCTTCCTCTCCCTTCTGCATTGGAAATTTGTTGTTCCTTTGCCCTGGATTTGGATTTATCTTCTTTGCTGGCGTGGAAACGTGATCTTCAACGTCTCCCCTTTGTGGTTGTGTGCACACTATCTTTGGGCTTGTATGAAAAGTTTGTTTTGAGCTTATTCCTGCTGCACAAAACAACAATAAACAATAAACACATACTACCAGCTACATACGTGGGTATTCCTTTATGTGGCTATGTGCATTGCAAACAAATTTTACTCTTGGCATGGCTTCTTGGAGCAACGTTTGTGACACAGAGCATAAAGAAACTGTAGAAAATGAAGAAGGATGGCCTCTTGTGTGATTTATAAATAGAGAAAGCTACCTAGAACTCTCAAGGTTGTCTGAATCTAGCTAATGCATGTGCTAGGTTTCTATGTGAAAGTCGGGTAGTGCCTTTAGAACAAGTTTTTCCTTCTTCTGGTTGTGTGGATATCTACAATATTTCTTTTTTCTCCTTCTTCCCAAATTCCTCTACTTTTGCAACCTGTTGTAACCGTCTCCTCATAAATTCTCGAGTGATAGAAGCAAAATTAAAATTGTCTACGACAATTGGAAGTAGAAGAAAAATTTCCCTTAGCACTTGCTCACGGCAGTTACAACAATTAATAAAAAAAGGAAAATTCTTCCAAGTTTGTCGAACAACTTATATGAGTATTAAATTAATATTTATTAATTAAAAACCCATAAAATTTAATAAATATTAATTTTATTAAATAACAGGGTAAACATTAATTAAATAATTAAAACACAGTTTGTGTCATAGCGCGAGAAGGGATCATTCAAAATGGATGAAACGAAAGTTAGAATGACCATGAGAATAAGATGATTGCGATGAAGGATAAAAATTACATGAAAGAATACTTTATATTTTTATATTTTTTTAAAAAAATTACGTTCATTGATTTTGCGAAGTAAAATTAGCTGGCAACAGCTGTCTCTAATTGGGGACAAGGACTTCACGGATGCAGAAATGGACCCAGACCTAAATATTCAATGAACACGATCCCAAAAAATGACGGAGCACAAAAACGAGATGACAAAAGAGAGGAAACCAAAAAAAAGGAAAAAGAAACAAACCAAAATCCTAATTACCTATGTACATACGGGGAACAACCCATTTTCAATTTTGATAATGCTTGAGATATTGCCCTTTGTAGGGAAAAGGTAAATGAGTTCCATTTGGATATGCCAAGTTATAGATTCTATCTCAACAGAAATGTCTGATCTTGAAAGGGCCTAGTACAACGAATTAAACTTCTCGTTCTTTCCTTTTGGTTCACGCCTTTTATCCCAAAGAAGAACTAAGTCATTGATTTGAAATTGTCTCTCCTTAGTTTTCCTGTTGAACAATTACTTTACCTTGGATTGGTGTTCATCGATCGTGTTTACCACTTGACTTCTTTGCCCTTCAAACTTGCCTAGGAACATGATCCTTTTATCTAACACATTGGTGAAGCATTCATCGTCAACTTCCTGAGCCAATCGTAATGTTGGTAACTCCAATGTGATGGGAATTTGAGCATCGGTTCCATACAAGATTTGGAATGGAGACATCCCGATTTCTCTTTTGGGAGTTATGCAGTCAGCCCAAAATACATCATATAACTTTTTGTGCCAAGTTCTTTGATTTTATTTGACTAACTTGCGCACGATAGTAATGATGTTTTTGTTACTGGATTCTGCTTGAGTGTTTCCTGAGGGTAGTCATATGACGAATGAGATAAAGATATCCCATACCCATAACAAAAACCTATCATCTCTGCAGAAGTGAAATTGATGGCATTGTCTGTCACAATCTTTTGTGGAATTCCATAACGAATCAATATATTCTCTTTAATGAAGTCAATGATTACCGCAGTAGATATTTGTTTCACCGGTATAACTTCTTAACTCTACCAACACCTCTCAAATTTGATATAAATGTTAAGTAATCGTTATCCAATTTTTACTCTTAGGAAAAATTGGACACACAGATATAAAATAACAGGATCGATTCGGCCACAAGAGCTCACATTTCAGGATCGAGCCGAGCGAGTTGAAGTGACATTGAAGAATTCAGATTCTGCGGGCTCAAAAGGTCCGAAGGACATCAAGAAATTTAGACTTCAGACATTCGAGAGTTTGAAGTTGGCCGTAGGGTCGAGTAATGAACAGTGCCCTGCAGGAAAGAAAAAGAAATTTAAAACCCGAAGTCTGAATTTTGAAATTCAAACTTCGGGATTTCAGGATTTCAGAGATATGTGACAACCAGATGGATGAACAGTACATGAAATCCTGAAACTTGACCTCCCAAAATCCTAAAACTGAACCCCCGAAAAGACAAAGGTCTGAAACTTGAAGCCCAAATTTCAAACTTTGGGGTTTCGACATTTCGGAATGTTGAAGCCCCATTGCATATAAATCACGACAAAGGTTTGAAACCCAAAGTCTGAATTTTGGTCTTTAGGGTTTTGGCACTTTGGAGGTTTCATGAGCTCAGAAAGTTGAATAGTGACAATGAACGCCAACGTCTAGATGCCCGAAGTTCCGAATCCCAAAAGTGTGAAATTTTGGATTTCGAAGGGTGCAATGCATGTTTAAAGTCTGAAACAGAAGATCAACCATCTGCATTTATTATAGAATGGCACCCTTATCTTTAGATGGCCATAAATTTTGACTAAGAGCTCTTATTTTCACAAAATAGAACTTTTTGGAAAGCTCTCAGTGTCCTCCAGTCCATCATTTTAGAGGAATGTTACAGATTTCTCACCTACCTGAATGATGAAGGTATGGGCTTCCTTTCTTCCCCAACAAGGAAAAGTACATGGAGGTATGGATTTTGTAGTGGTACCATCATTGTTACAGGTGATTTTAATGCATTTTTGGGTGGTCAAAGCAAGATTTCAAATTCTTTCTCTCTCCCTTTCTCTCATTCTTCCTATATATTTTAAGGAGGGGATCATTTTAAAGGGGTTGGAAAACTTATATATGCCCCTCCCTTCTTTCTTGTTTGTAAGAGATTTGTAGAGCTCAAAAACCTCCCTATTAGACATTGTAATGCAAAATATGTGCCTTGGTCCCTATATGTGATGTATTGTATCATCTTTGAGAGCAATAAAATCATATTTGTGGACCTCTTATGTGTTCTATTGCATCTTTCTGGTCTTTCATCGCATGCATGGTTATTGTGTATTGTTGTCATTTTTATTGCAAGTTTTTGGTAGTGTTGTGTTTATTGTGTAGGTTGTTAAACATCCTTCTTAGCACATTACCTTCCCTTAGAGTAATTTTATATTTTCATGCATTTTCTCTAACTCTATCTCTTTGGGGAAAAAAATAGATTAGTATTAGATCTGGAACTCTCTGCACTTTGGAGTAGTTGGCACTAGGTTAGGATAGTAATACGGCCTTATCCGAAGGGTTATCCTAATTGCAAAGACCCACAATTTGGGATAACTCCATGTTTGACGAATCGCACTAAATGCCTCAACCATTCACTTGTGAGAAATCAGGGGTGTTGTGATTTCGCCATAACAGTAACATGATATTCTTTCTAAGCTCCTCAATCGCCAATTGATCAACATGCCAACTACTCATTGCTACCCTCCTTATTAGCTTTCCAAATACCAAGGTCTCCCATTTTGAAATTATCATAGACTTAATGGACATTGTGACAATGATTTCTATGCTTTAAAATGAAGAATTAAGCAACTTGAGCATCAGGTTTTTATTTCATTTGTTTCACAACTCTTGCTAAATCTCCAATTGATAAGCCTCATCGAGCTCCTAAATCTTGTCCTTCCATGTCTAATGAGCATTATTCCATCGTTACTAATGTTCCTCCTTTGTTTAATCAAGAGCTGCCTGTCCAACCCATTCCAACTAAACAACCTCCTTTAAAAATTAGTCTATGCCCTTCTCCTCTCAAACCTTCTACAATGATACCCATTCCAACTAAGCAACCTCCTATAAAAATGAGTCCATCCCCTCCTCCTCTTAGGTATTCTACAATTTTATCAATCCCAAATAAGCTACCACCATTCAAGATCCTTCCCCACCGTACTCCACTTCCACGTATAATTATCTTTGTCAAGACACATTTCAAACTCCTTCACCACTGCAATATCTCTCTGGCATAATCACATAGATATCCATCACTTGCACACTTGGGGGGCATCGCAACTTCTTCCCCATTCCTTCCTATCAAAGTTTTTACTTCTATATTTCACATTTTTCACTTAATGCATAATCTTTCCTATCATTCACCCACTTTTGATACATGTATTGGAATTACCCTATGACGCACTCTAGTTTCATAGTTCATACTCAAATACTGAGGGTCTAAATATGAAATGAACCTCACCACATTCTCTTTTCACACTCTATGCTTCATGATCTATCTTTATGGAACACATTCTTAAAGCATCGCCCTATGACGTACTCTAGTTCCACAGTGTATACTCGACTACTCAGGGTCTAAATCTGAAATTGAACTTCGCCACATTCTCTTTTCACGTAGTATGCTTAATGATCTATCTTTTTCGCACACATTTTCAAATTATTTCCCAATCACTCACTCTAGTTTTATGGTTCATTCTTGATTATTGAGGGGTATTATATAAATGAACCCCATCTCATACACATCCGTTGGGGGGCACGCTTCTCTTTCCATCTTCACACATTGCATATCATTCCATCACACTCATTTACTACATTTACATATCTTGGTTGCACTTAATCTTGCTTTCTTATACTACTTACATGTTGCACTCAGTATGTAATTGTTTTTATGATATACACATGCATGTTCACTTGGTCTCTAGTTGTGAATGTAGATCTCTTAGATATTTTCACAAAGTGCAATGATGCTCGGCACTATATCCTTTTGCTGTCCTAGCAAGGTTCAAGGGGGCATCTACCTTTACTACTCTTACACATTACATGTGTTATTATTTCATCATACAGTACTTCCTATTTTTACTATCACATTACTTTCCATTAATACATACATGCCTTAACATACTTTTTATCTTTCTAACATGTTAATGGGTGATTCATGTGTTAAATTTTCCTTGTAGGAATATTTTCCAATGGCTATATGATACACTTTTCTTGCCATTATTTTCTATTGTGTGTTATTATTTGCGGGCTATGCCCCTTGTCTTGTATGTTCATTTTCTGCTTTTGGCCACTTCGGCCTTGATTGTCTTGTGACATTATGAGTAATGTCCGATGTATGAAACCATATTTTTACGGTCCTCTTTGTTTTCACACTTTCTTGACTACATTGTCTTCTATCACATGTTTGTTAATTTTTCTATTAACACATGTTCATAGCCACTTTGTTTGCACATTCCTTAGTTTCTACCATGCACATCCCCTCCCAACTGCAGGGACAGAGTACAAAACAACATCAAGTCCTCTCTTTTGGACTGCACACTCCTACAGTCATCACATCCACCCCAAACATTGGGTGAACAAATCATCCCTTTAGTAGCTCAGAGCTATAGTATAAATCTACACAGCACATGAATACAGTCACAAAACGACCCAGAATCTGACTTGGGTCCTCAACACAACACATACACTAGCACCCAAAATCAGACAGTAGCTCTTGGTCTCTCGTGTCCTCCCCTAGGTGCTAATGTCCTAAGGGAACACACAGTCAACTTATCCAATCAACATAGTTCACAGAAACCTTCAGATCGGTTCTATAAATACAGGCACAATCCTTCATTCACAGAATGCACTATATCTCCTTCAATCAGTACAACTTAGAACTAATTCGTAACAATCGGGACAACAGGGAAAAATCTGGGACACACCATATACAATGGTGCTTATCAAGGAAGAGTCATGGAAGGAGAGTAACACTAGACCTCTCTCCCTTAAACTTTCTCTTTAGTATGATATTGCCCAAAAAACTCGCACTTACCGTGAGATCACCCAAGAAACTCATTTTTGGCATGAGATTGCCCAAAAAAATCATACTTGGCATGAGATTGCCTAAAAAATTAGTTTTCATAGCATTTCCATGACATCTTTCTACCCTTTACACTCTTCTATGTCAGGTGCACACTTTCCTTTTTACACACGTTTACATGGTTATACGTGCTTTACAAAAAAATTTCATATATAAATTTGACTACTCTTTCGCTCTTCTTTCGTAGATACATATTTAATATGCAACAAGAAGCAAACTATAATAATAACTACATGCACAACAAATAGGTACAACGTAATGCATACGCTTCACCCCTAGGGTCACTTTCCTTTCCTATTCTCCACGCTTCACTTTGCATCATTCCACAATTCACTTGTCCACTCAGCATGTTATTCGCCACACGCTCTACAAGATCACATGGTACATATCTCTTATCTAATTTATTTTATCAAGTATTCACTCAAAAACATAGATTGGGGGAACATATAGACATAAAATCACACACCTGGATACATTTCTAGGTACTAAAAATCATACTAGCATTTGCATGACTCCTAAGAAAGAAAACTAGTGGTTGATAACTATCTTTGGCCTCTTTTATTTGTCTCTTGATTTCTATTTGGTCTTGCACACCCTATAACCAATTCGAAACTTTAATTTTCTATCTTTAATGAATTCAGACACCAGCGCCCAGTCAGGACAGCAGCGCCAAGGCGCTCTTGTCCCCTCTGGGAACCCCTGACCCTTTCTTATCTTACTCTTTCCCTTGGGATCTCTTTTATCTTCGGGCATCTATTTCACTTATGGGTCAGCCTTTCATTTGTCAATTATGAAATTAAAACACGGGAATCATATAAATACATAGTTATGTGTTCAAAATGAAGGACCAAGCACTAAGTATTATTATCATCACCTAATCTTACATTCAAAAGGAACCTAAAGCACTCCAAGTAATGCATCTAACATCCATTAAAAATACATGAGAATGCATATTCTGCATACACAACATAGGAAGGGGAAATTCATTTTATTCCATCCATACATTCTACTACATTTCTACAATCTAGCTACATCTTGGTATCTAGTACAAATGACACAAGGGCATCCTAGGGTATAATTTTTACACACACTCATAAGAAATACATGGAGTTTGAGATGTAGTGCAATGATAAATATTTTAAGTTCAATATCGATTTGACCACTGAGGTGAATTCAACTCCTCATTCTACATATTGTTTTTAGATTTGATGTGGTTAGTGGGCTTGTACAGGTGAAATTTTATTTTGCAGGTTACATGTACCTTCAACATTCAAAGATAGACTATTAGGAGATTAACAAGAAATAATTGTGGCACTCTTATAACATAGTGAAAACTAGATTCTAACCATTTGCGCAATCACGATATCCCAATAGCATTCTCCACCACTTAGGTGCCCTTTCCCTAGTGTGGGAACCCATGTCTGGTTGTATTTGTGAGTTACATAATTTATACTGAGCATTTAAGACACTTTTCCCAACCTGTTCAACACTTTTCCCAATCTAGATCAGTTCTAGATAGAGTGTAAATTAGCTAAGTCTCTTCACTTATCTCTTATACTTATGGTTTTATATTTTAGATCTTAGTTTACTTGTGTAATTTCAGTATTTTATCATTTATACATCGATTACTCTGAAATAATTAGATTTAATTAATTCAAATTAACTTAAATCAACAATGCATACTTAGCTGAAAATGAATAATAATCAAATTAATATGTACCCTATTTTTTGACATCTTGATGTACTACTTTACATGCACAAGATGTTAACTTGGAAAACTATAATCATCTTCTGCAATTTTTTTCCGTAGATGCGTTATTTAAGAGTACTGAAACAAATGTTTCCTTCTTCCAATACTTTATTTTTTAATAAATAATGCAAATACATTTGAAGCTAAAAATATAATGGAGATTTAGGAGGGCACTGAGCTTTAACAATATTTTTTCCCTCTCTTTTAGGTGCACTATAGCAGTATATGGTGTAACTTGGATCGCAACATCTAGTAAGGGGATTCATCTTTCAGGAAATGGCGGGTCCCATTCTTTTCCTTATGTTTTTAGTTTTAGATATATCTGTATTGTTTTCTTCCATAGTTATATTGCATGGCTTGTGTGGGGAATTTGAACCAATTTCCTTATGAATATAAGAAATTGTTTATGCAAATAATTATATGATGTTTACATTCTTTATAATGCTCTTAATTTTCATAATTGGATGAACATTTGAAAATTAACTACTTAATACACTTTCATATAATCATAACTTAATAATGAGCTATTTGTACCTTTTCTAATCATCTAAAACTAAGAATACTAAATGAATGATCAATCATGAAAATGTAACCTAATTCCACATGTATGTTTACGATGTATGATGAAATTCTCATCTCCATGAGGACCATGTAATAGTTAATAATGGTTGATGAATGATTCTGGTGAAGACGAAAAAACTAGAATGACATCCTATATAGGGAATGGACATTCTGAAACATGATTATTCAGTGCATGATATTTTTGATGAGTGGTTTGATTATTCGGTGGATGGTTGGGGAATATTTGTTTGAAGAAATCGAGGGGATGATTAGGGGGTTGCATTAGGGTTTTCTAATTGAAGGTCACCATATTCTATGAGTTGTTGTACAATATCCTTAAAGGTGTAGAACATTTTCAATATCATGACCACAGACCTGGTGGTATTTACAATATTTCTCCTCACAATACCATGTTGGTTTGGGTCATCAATTGTTAAGAGGTCAGATGGGGGGAAGTTTAATGAGATGCACGACCATTAATTTATCAAAAATATAAATTTATGAATCCCCAAGAGGGATATAGTTAGGGGTTGGTCTAGGAGATCTTTGTGGAGGATTTTAGTGAGAATTGAATGCCAAATGTAGATTTGAATACGATAGCGTTAGCCCCATTTTTAGATTTGTCACCATGATTAGATAGGCTTGGTGGATTCGGTTTTTGGTTTATTAGATCGGATTTCAAGGTGACCTTTCTCAAGGGCATGAAGTTCAAGTTTACGAGCCATGATGAATGCTTCTTTGAAGTTTTGTAAGCATTCAATTTGCAGAGTGGAGGAAATACGCTTCACACAAGACCGTGAAAATATTTCGATTAGTTTCAACCTATGAAAGAGAGAGAGATATATTTGATTAATTATATCATGCCACCTAGCGACAAAGTCTACAATAGACTCATAATTAAATTGGCTAATAGAGTAAAGGTCTGAAATGGTAATCCTACGCATAATATTGATAGAAAAGCGCTCTAATAATAGTTGCACAAGTTAGGTGAAGGAGAATAGGGAATTTTGGGGGATGTTAGTGTATCAGTCTAAAGTGGGGTCAGCCAACGACATAGGGAATGTGCAAAGCATAAGATTTTATTCATGAACGATGAGGTAGCACTCATGCCTAAAATCATGAAGATGCTATTGTGGGTCCTCCTCACTGTTAAACTTGGAAAAATTTGGGAGCTCCCCAATGTGGAGGATTTGGTTTTATGGGAACTGATGGATTGATGGGTTCATTACAAATTTGTTCATATGAGAAGGTGGTTTAGACCCTAATGTAGCGGCTTCAAGGTTGTCATTCTACTTAGCAAAGTGTGAAGAGTGTCAATAGATATGTGAGGATCAGAAGTAGATGGGTGAGATTGTTGGATGTAAGAATTTGATGGGTGAGGTTGCGGATGAGATTGATATTGTTGTGGATAAGTGGGTGTTTGAGGATGTGGTTGATAAGGGGGGATATTGTTGAAGGGTTGTGATTGAATGGGTTGGGAAATTGGATGTTGTAGAGAGGTAGGGATGTAAGATGGGTGAGTTTGCATTTTTTGTTGTTGTTGAGAGATGGGGACGTTGGATTGATTTTTCCATGGATTGAATGGGGATATAAGTACGGGGTGGTTCAGACGCTTGAATATATTGAATAGGAAGGATGTAAGAAAAGGAAATCCTAAGGGGAGGTTGGTGATTTTGGGTATATTTCAAAGGGTGAGGTTCTGAGATGACGACATTTACATGGATGTAGGATGTAAAGATAGTGACCAAATTTTGATCAAGCTGTTCAAGTGGTGGAGGAATTAGATAGGATTCTTGCAAGGTTTGGATAGGGATGCTAGTGGTGACAATGGATGAGGAGATGATAGGGATGAAAGAAGTGGGCATGGTGTCAATACAAGGAAGATTAGGGGGAATGGGATCCACTAATTTAGTGGATTGGTGAGTTTGAGGATTTATAGAGGAAGATTAGGGGGAATGGGATCCACTAATTTAGTGGATTGGTGAGTTTGAGGATTTATAGAGGAAGATTGATGGTAGCCAAGTTTGGGTTATGCCACAAAAAATCTCATTCATGGCTCTTGGGAAGAAAATAGTGAGTTGTGATGTGTGGACTTAGGTAGAATCATGATGATGATGATGATAGGCATAAATATTTTAAAGAAGGGGTCCCTCGAGGCCCGAGGTTAGTATATTTATGAAAGAGATAGTCATGCAAAGAAAAAATATTGGTATCAAGGAGCTCTTGGAATTCCACACATCCACGAGGAATGGTAGGAGGTTAAAAAGTCTCTAAGGAAGTGGTGGATGGAGGTGTATCTAGTCTAGAAGGAATGAAAACAAAGGGATTAGTCTCAACATGGGGATTTTTTGGATAACTTGATATTCATGGAGAGGAGGAACAAAAATAGTAGGTTGGGAAATTACAGAAGAAGTGACCAAGGGGGTGGAAGAGATAATAGAAAGAGTTTAAGTTTGTTGGGAAACAATTTTGGAAGTGGGAATATTGTTGGATGACACGGCTTGTTCCATTTTCCTTGCTTGAGAACATGTAATAACAGGCATGAAATAATAAAACAAGAAACTATCCTCATTTTTAGTATTTCAAACAAGACACGCAGCAGAGTTTTAACTATCATGAATATTAGAAGAATGTGAAAAATAAGAGAAAATGGAATCAAAGAGGAACCTAGGAAATGGCCAAACTATGGATGGTTTAAGGTGGTTTTGGATAACGTCCTCGATATACCCAAAGGTACGTGAGGCTTCAATTCTATGATGAATTATGCGGTATGGGGCCTACTCCCTCACTTCACACATCGCAGCAATAAGGGTGTCAGGCGTTCAACCAGTATACCAATAGTCAAAAAAATTATAACACGGTCAGAACATTGTGGTGGATTTTCTATTAGGTGATGAAATCCCAATAATTCCACCTGGGAGGAAATGTTTAAGATGTGTAAATTTGTATGTATGTTTTGGATGTGTGTGGAATAAGTAAATGCAAATAATGACCTCCTAATTAGACTATGTTGTCAAGAAAGATGAAGAGGTTATTTTTATGTCCCAAAATTGAAATGTGAAATTTGATTAAGTTAGGTAGAAAAGAAGGGAAAAATGATGCAAAAATAACAAATAGGGAAAAATGAAGAATACCTGGATAACGTTATTTTTCCTTTTTATTTAAATTTTATTTTAGAACAGTGTGTTAATCGAAGAAAGCAATCCACCATGCACACACACAAGAAAATCTCATACCTTCGAGATTGGTAGAAAAATAGATAGAAAAAAATGGAAATGAAAAATAATGGAAAGACTGGCCAAAGAAGGGTGGTCTCACCGGGCGTGCTAGAATTTTGAACATATTTTCTCACTCTTACTTTCAGGTTAGTGAAAATTGTAACAAAGAAAATAATTAACTCCAATATGAGAGGGTTTAAAACTACCTATAAATAGAATGATGATGGATACATGCGCAAAATATCCTCCTCGTGGTGAGCTTAATTACCTGCACAAAAAATAGAAACTCAACACAAAAAATGGATTAGTAGATAGGATGGTGGGTTTCCTAACAATGCTAGTCCCGAGAAGTGAAGAATTTCTAGGATGAATGTCAATCCAGTTTTTGATAAAAAGATAGATGAAATATGATATTAGATAAGTGATAATAGAATCTAGATTGAAACACAGAATATGGAAAGAGAAAGATAAAACAAGATGCAGATCATGATTATAGAAAAATGCTAACTAAATCAAACCTGTGCGGGTTAACAATGACTTTGGACTATGAAACACATTTGATGCCACTGAGGTAGTGCAAGCCTAGAAATAAATAGCAAAAAGGATAAATCAGGGGGCACTGGATGTGGAGTAGACCAGAAACCTGAAGATGATGCAAAGATGGTGTAGATAACCTAGATCTGAGAGAAATAGAAAGGATGCAAGAAAATTGAATAAAACGTGGACTGTTTCCAAGGTCAACGGTGACTGGTCTTGATCGATGACAACTACATGTGATGAAGACTAGATCTAGAGGTGCAGGTGTGTAGAATGGCAAGATTGACAGATTTGGGGAACTGTTGGATCAGAAAGCAGATGACTAATAGAGTGCATTAAAAGGAACAATAACTAGATCGTACCAAGCCAAGAACACAGATGCTAATCAAACACCATGATCAATAAGATGAAAGTAATTCACCAGAATAATTTTACATAAACCTTTGCAAACAAATGAGCAGTAATATCATATATTATTATGGAACTCAATGCAATACAATGAGAAAGGACCTTGCTTAAATATGTAAGGAATAACAATCTAAGAACCAGTCAAGGTCGTAGATCAAGCCATAAATCAAGGAAATAACTAGTCATCAAAGAACTAGTCAAGACCATAGATTTAGGAGAGAACTAGACATCAAGGATCTAGTCAATACCATAGATCAAGGAAATAACTATACCTAACAACTAGATAATATCTCCTAATATCTAAATAAGATAAAAGAAATATCCACACACATAAGTGGGTGAGGAAAAATACAATAAAGGTAAATAAACTACCTAGGTGAACATGAGCTAAGGTAAATACCTACTCTAAAACCCCCTTCAAGTGAAGCTAGGGGCCATAATAGAAGTGGCATGTCCACAGTATGAGTCCTGAACAAAACTAGGCCTGATGAGGTACTCATGTACAATAACTGGGAAAAAGGGACACTGCAAGGTACCCAAAACCAGTAACAACAAAGTAAAGAGAGTAAAAACCCACTCCAAGGCATCCCAAGAAGCTCGGCTCAAAACACTCGTACAATGTTGAAGAAGTTTGGTGTGCACTGTGGTCTGAATCCACTACTCAATCACAAAACTCAAAAACAACTGACACTGGGCTTCACCAGAATAGATCCATACAAGGAGACTGTCAACAGAGTGATGTCGAAAGTGCAAAAAAACACCAAACATAATTTGATCAACTGGTGCAAATAGGTGTGTCACATTCCAAGAACAATAACCAAAGCAATAAGGCAAGGACACAAAATCAAGAGTGTCACAATCCAAGAAAAGCCAAGGTAATAAGGAAAGGACACAAAACCCAAATAAGTAGGATCAACACCACACCCTCCCAACTGTTGAATGGGTGGAGTGACCCAAATATGTATGAGTTGTCAAAAAAATTACTCGAACACTGAAAAACTAACACTGGACTGCACCAGAATAGATCCCCCAAGAGATACTGTCAACATGCCAAAAGTGTCAAAAATACAGATACAAAATCTTTCAACAAATAAGAGAGATACACTACACCTGCTAAAGAAAAATGCTCAAAACAAGAAGTATCACAATGCAGAAGGTATAGAAAGTGGAGCAAGAGGCTGAATGGTGGAGGAGCCACACCTATAGAGTCCTCTCAACAAATGCCTATGTCGCCGCCATGAGTGATCAGATATCCACCCCAAATCAACACGGATGGATGAAGAAGATGCCTGTATATGACTTGGTGCAAAATGCACAATGGGTGCATGCAAAAGAACATCAGAATGTGTGTCAGGTTGATCATGTCTGACAGCTGAAATCTCAGGTTTCTCAATCCTGAGTGAAGGTGCAGAACTCATGTGTTGCTCATGATCCTCAGAAAGAGTCGAGCAAACAAAAAAAGGAGCTCTGTCAATGTGTGATCCCAATGAAGTATCTTCACAAAAACCAATGTCATGGCGAGAATTTCACTTAACATGTGGAATAGGGGAAACAATACCCTGTGAGTGTCTGCCAATACCTCCACTAGTGAAACCCATAGAACGAAGCATGCGAGAACTGAAGGCAGTGGTATGCTTCTCCAAAAAAGCCATGCAGTTGAGTAGAAGTAGGATACACAACATGTGGTACTGTAATAGGCACAGATGTGGAAGAGCATGTAGTAACAAGCCTCACAGGTTTAGAAGCATCAAGAGCAAGAACAGGCTCAAATACTAACAGATCAATGTCAGTGGGTACAGGAGAAATAGTTGCAAGTGGACTAGGAGCATGGATATGGTTGTCCATAATATGATGGTGATGTTGTAGGCTAGCAAGTTTGTTGCTGCAGGAGTGTATTATTGTATCCTTATCATGAATGAGTGATTGTAGAAGAGAATTTCACTTCTTGAGCGATCTATTTTCTTACACAAATTTTACAATATCCTCTTGAATTCCACATACTTCAGAGAAAATAATATCATTCTCAACAGAATCCATGATAGATATAGAAATATAACTCCCAAAAGTTTAGGACATCGGGCTCAACCGAAATTACATCCACAATTGATTGCAACACTCCTCCATATTTGGCACTCCACAATTGAGTTACCGATCAAAAGTTACAAGGTTTTTAATATTTGGCACTGTTATTTATTACAGTTGCAAGTCTAAAACAAATTAAATTGTTGTTGCCAATTCAAAGAGCACGAATAAAATTAAAGGTAGGAATCACAATCTTTAAGCCCTCATATGACCATGCCATATGACCAAGGGCTAAGGATTTTAATGGGTGCAACAAAATACGACCAAATCTCAAATATATGAAGATACAATGAATTTATTTACAATATAAAACTTGCTCTGCTATTTATTTTAGCTGCCACTAAAACAAAATAAAATGTTGTTGCCTCCACCACACAAATAAAATTAAAGGGGGCCGAATTTTAGCACCTACTAGTATGAATCATATATTATTATTGAACTCAATGCAATACAATGAGAATGGGCCTTGGTTAAATCGGTAAGGAATAACAATTTAAGAACCAATCAAGGTCGTAGATCAAGCCATAAATCAAGGAAATAACTAGTCATCAAAGAACTAGTCAAGACCATAGATTTAGGAGAGAACTAGACATCAAAGATCTAGTCAATACCATAGATTAAGGAAAGAACTAGTCAATACCATAGATCAATGAAAGAACTATATCTAACAACAAGATAATATCTCCTGATATCTAAATAAGATAAAAGAAATATCCACACACATAAGTGGGTGAGGATAAATATAATAAAGGTAAATAAAGTACCTAGGTGAACATAAGCTAAGGTAAATACCTACTCTAACATGAATGACTAAAGTCTAAATAGATGTGAACTAGGTCAATGACGACTGTGTAGGTTTGATGGAGACCAAGGAGTGATATAGGGTTTGATGGATAAAATGGAAGGGAATGACGATTTATAGAGAGAGATTGAAGATAACTGATGTAGTGGGAGAACTCTAAGATGAATGCAGAACCTGTAAAACTTATGGGAGATGATGATGGGATAGAAAATGATGGATCCAAGTATACAAAAAGAGAAAGAGACTCCAACTCTCCAATGGTAAGGCACAAGATCTCCAAAGTGGCTCCAAAGTGGTGATAGTAGCTATAAAGACGAGCACAAATTGAAGGAAAAATCAAAAGAAAGATCGAAGTCTCCAAAATTGCATCTTGGAAGAAGGATGGGTATGGTCATATTTATAGGGTCAACAAAGACCTAGATGGGTCACCAACAACTTCGGTGGTCCTTTGATTTGGATAGTGGAATATTGACAAGCTCGAGACAAAGACCCCTTATGAAGAAGGATTAGGGTTTCGGGAGGTAAATGCGAGGTAGGGTTTCTTAGGAAGGATAAAATGGTAGGTGAGAGGTAGAAAACATTAAATAAAGGGAAAGAGGAGGTAAAACTATTAAATGAAGGCATATGGAGGAAAAAATAAGGCATTTAGGGATGATAAATGGATTAGATGGCGATTTAGGATTAATTAATGATGATTAAGAATGTTTAGGGAAGATAAATTGATGGCATGATTAAGATGAAATTAAGGTGGAAAATAACAATTAAAGGGATAAATAGATATTAGGAGGGAAAGGGGGATTTAAATGGGAAGAGAGGTATGTATGTTGAAAATTACAATGACAGGGAGTGGGCATGGGAAGAGGGACAAGGGATACCAAAAAATTGGTATCTACATCTTCATAAGGGATTATGATAGTGACAGAGAAGAGGAAACACAATAAGTCATAAAAATATGGATGGAATAAGGAGCCTCACAACAAAAAATTTTGGATGATGGAGAAGAGAGGATTATATTTCAAATCCACGTCAAAGATTACAAGGGAAGAGTAAAAAGAAGTTAAATTACTTTCAAAGTTACTAAATGAAAAAGATAAAGTTGATTGCATCACATGTCTATGGAGGAATATTTTGAGTTAGATGATGTGGTGGATGAGTGCAAGGTGATGATCATGCAATCCAAGTTATTTTGTGCAACTACGTTCAACTAGAATAAAATAGGAAGGGTAAAGATAAGAGCACATGCTAGGAGAGGATTGTTGCAAATTTGGATTGGATTTTTTTCCAAGTGTTTACCTATTGGATTTAATTAAGAGGTTCCAATTTTTTTAAATGAGTTAACCAAAATAATACATAAAAGAGTTTTATAAGCTCACAAATTAAGTTGACCATAGTGATATGGATAAAATTAATGCAAGGTGATAAATCATTGGATTATGACTAGCGATACAAGATGATATCATCATAGTGAAGACATGGTATATGATGGAAGAGGCACATTAATACTACTTGAGAGATGAAGAGAATTTGGAGGATAAAATAATTTTTTCAAATACAAAAGTGAAGCTCGGTGGTGGTATGTACCTAGAAATGTTGATAAGGAATATCATTTATGCATGCACATTATACATTTAGAGAAGACTAGAGTAGGAATCCCCTTCTATAATAAGAATACATAAAGATCAAATATTTTTAGGCATGTGATTTTGTTGTTATGATGTTTTACACTATGTATTGAAAGACCATGTACCTTTATGCACATGGTAATAAAAAAAATAGAGGGAGGATAATGTTTTTCAAGAAGTTGTGGATTCTATCACTATTAGTATGTATGGAAGGAAAATGAGTAAGGAGAAAACTTTATCATATTAACCAAAATATTTAAAGGTTTTAGGGAAAATATGAGTTGTCAGAAGGAGATGAAACATGCATCTTAGAGAAGATGTAATACAAATGGTAAATGTTGCATAGTGTTTTTTAATAGTATGAGGATAGATAATTTAATATCCATTGGTGAGGAATTTTTAGTTTGCGCACAAGCCACATCCTTATCCTTATGGAGCAAATTAGTTGGTAAAAGGAAAAATTGGTATTGCATGAGAAAAATACAAAGCAGAGATAGATTTTATCCATTCACTGAAATATTTTAATGTGTTATATTACTTATTGATACATGTCATAAAATTAACCCTATTCAAAAATGTGAGTGCACAAAAACATGTGTAGGGTTTCTTTCTAAATACATTAACGGGTGGAAATAATGTTTCATGTCATGTATTCATTTATTATGTGTACAAGAGATAAAATCTTGGAAGATGGTAAAAACATAGTTTGTAGGGTAGTGTCTGGAAAAATTTACTATTGAATAGAGTACTCAATGTGATGTAATTGAATATAAGAGGTAAAAAAAAATTATGGATGTTGGATTCTAAGATTGAAGCCAGTGTACAAACATGTTGCATAAAAGGAGAAGATGTAGGAAGGAAATAATCACATTATACAAATAAGGGAGGTTTACCTAAGAAAAGGTAAGGTTAGGGAAACAAGTATATGAAGATAACTTAAGTCAAGGACATCAACCCTATACCAAACTAAGACCAATAATTATAATATGGGGAGCATCTATTTGTAGCAATGTATGCCAAGGTATTATCAAAAAAATTGAAAGTGTGCGTTTTTTCCAATCATCCCATGTATTTGAAGTACCTAATTAATGTATTTTAATACCCAAGGTGTATGATGTGTGGCTATCTATGTTGAAATTATGTTATGTTACAAAAGTTAACAAAAAATAATTAAAATATATTGTGTGTTTATGCATATTATTTGATGTAATATTGGTAGATTAAATCCAAAAAGGTCTAAGGTATTTTATTCTTCACAAAGAAGTCATGGTTAAAACTTCTGTGCATATCCATATTTCATTACATAGTATTAAAATGGTGGTTTCTTTCAACATAAAGGATGTATAGAAGGAATTCAGAACACCTCTATGTTATGCTTATACATTTCAAAATATGAATCTCGTAACCTTTGGGAGGAAGTAAAAACCCTTACAAAATTAGCTAGAAGTGTATCATAAATCTAGGAACATGCACTAGGAAACACACAATTCACCGTCAAAAGATCATCTTAGGAAGGTATAATTATCTTAATATTTTGCATCCACCTTAGAAAAAATCAATAGTGATCCATGCACAAAATACCTTGAAGACAATATATATGCATACTTTTACGTAATTCCGCACAAGTTTGGTAAGAAACACAAATGGTGTATCTTTTGTTTGTATCATTGATATTACGAACAAGAAACAATAATGGTTTAAATTTGGCCAAATTGTATTTTCATCACAATTTTCTATGTTATGGGTTTTTTTTGTCATTTATTTTTTACAATGTATTGTGTTTTTATTATTGTGTGTATTCAATAGACATGTACATAGGTTTTAAATTTAGCTAACTTGTGTTTTCATAGGTTTAAATTTGGCCAACTTGTGTATGTGTTCAATATATTTGTATATGTTATGGATGTTTTTGTCATTTAATATTTGTAATGTTATATCTGAATTTGTGTTTGTGTGTACTTTAGTTGAGCTTAATATTGTAATTAGTCAATTCAGTATATATTAAAAAATTATCATCTCTTTAGAAAGGTATTTAGAAATCTTGGGATGAAGTAGTCTATATTGATGTTGCAAGGATTTTATTAGTAAATGATCTAAAGAAAAACTACTTGATGTGGAACTGTAGGGATAAATCTTTTTGGGTAACATTCCAATACTTAATTATATGTTATTTTGTGGGTATGGTGTATGTATGTGTTTTTTTAAATAATCCAAAATTGGTGGAGTTTATAAGTTTGTGTTTGTAATCTATCTTAATGGTGAAGAATATATATTGTCGTCCCTATAATTTTCATTTAATAAGTGTGTTGCTTATTAAGGCTACTTATAGTATAGGGGATCCCTTCATG
The DNA here is from genome assembly GCA_019776745.2 of Taxus chinensis. Taxonomy (NCBI): domain Eukaryota; kingdom Viridiplantae; phylum Streptophyta; class Pinopsida; order Cupressales; family Taxaceae; genus Taxus; species Taxus chinensis. The sequence goes on along the minus strand of CM034153.1, from coordinate 634,502,144 downwards.
AAGACCCCTAATCTTGAATAAATTAGCACCACTTAAATTTGTATCAATTTTAAGATGGAAAGTAATGGGAGGTAGAGGGAATTAGCTCTAGTTAGAAAGGAGAATCAAGTAAGAAGATTGCACTTTTTAATCTATATGAGGTGGCGCCACTTCCAATTGAATTACGTAAATGGATCACATGATCAATTGTAAAATCAAATGTGTGAATGTGTTTCTTCATCCTTGACATTTGGAAAATTTGCACATTTTTGATTTTATATTTTTTAGGAATAACTAAAAAATTATCCTCATTTGAACCATTTGCACAAAAAAATATTAAATTAAATAGGGTTCAGATTCAAGGGAATGTATTTATTGAGCCCCATTTGAGAAAATAAAATAAAATATAATGTAATTAGTAGCTTATAAATATGCTCTTCAAATGTTTAAACTATTATTTTGGCATGGTAATGTTTTCTAGAATTAAATAATAGATTGTGTTTTTTTATTATAATTTCAATATAATTCGCTTGTGTTCATTTTGTGTTTAAATTCACTAATGTTCACCTATATTATTTTTTTGATAAAAGGTGAAAAAGGGTTTAGGGGTCCCTTCGCCAGTAAAAAGTCAAAGCTCCATAAGAGCAGAATAAAACATTACAAAACAATCAAAAATATATTATAAAAGTCTTTAATATCGAGCTCCACCAGGAGTAAAAGTAAAGAGTGTTTAAACAACAACAGAATATACACAAGAGAAAACTAACAGCATCATAGAACTAAAAGCAAAAAAGACACATGACAGTAAATAAACAACACCCCTCCCAAGATCACTTATTGACTTTTTCAAGCCCTTCTAGTACTTTTGCCCATTCCTTAGCCAGAGCATCTATGTTTCCAGCCAAAGACACCAAGTCAAGACCTTTGGGTGTCACCTTTCTTTTCTTTCCCTGATTGTCCACAACATTTATAAGCATTTACGAGTTAACCCAGAGTCTGGAGATGTTGCAGTGTTGATTTGACTGTGACCACACTGCGCTCCATGTAGCTGTGAAGAATAACATGAATACATGGTCCAACTCGTTGCTTATGAAACCATAGTTGGTTTTTAGAATTTCGACCTCTCCACCATTCCCATTTTTAATAGTTTCCTTGACCTGTGCTTTCATCCTTATGCCAATCGTTGAAAAAGAACTGCACAAAGCTCTTAGTGAGCCTCATATCTCCCTTAAGTTCTTCACTATCTGTCGCCATCTTGGCCAGATGATTCATCTCCTTTCACAGGTCCAACATGCCCATCCAGATGATTCTCTCCTTTCACATGTCCAACATGCCCATAGCCTCAAATTGATGTTCCAATTGAACATTAACAGGAGCGTGAACATCCTATTTACTAGATTCCCCCTTTGGTATTCATCGGGACACTAGGAACCTGTTTGGATTTAATCTCCTTCAGATTATGAGCTGCAACAATTTCAATAACATCTTTATCCTCCTCTGAGTCACCTTCCTAAGAGTCAGGACTCATCACTCAAGTCTTCTTCCTTCGAATCTGAGTCAGCCTCATCCACATAAGCTTCTAGGATTTAGTAAGGGAACCCAGACTTATCAATATCTAGAGCTACTCTTTTGACAAGAATGAGAATGAATCCCTGATGGAGCGAAACAGAGACTCTTTTACTTTTAAAGTGAGAAATTAAGGCACTCAAAGAGAAAAAAGCATGGTCGCGACGTAAGTGATTAAGCATAGATAGGTGATAGGCATAAATATATTTGTGATGGACCTCAAGAGTGAGAAATTGGATAAGGGTGAGAACCACATCATCAAAAGGTTTAGGTAAAGACGTGCAAAGATAACCAATAAAGTGGGGAGTGAGAAATTTTCATTACCTCTAAGAAACAGGTTCATTTCGTCGGAGGCTTGTTTTTGGGTTTGTAGACCTCCCTCCCAGCAGCAGGAAGACCCATCACTTTAGTGACCGAATCCAAAAAGATCTCTATGCGAATCCCTTTCATTTCAACAACCAACCCTTTTTTGGTGGTCTTCCAAGCACTAGCAAAATCTTTGCTTAGATTTTCAAAATGGCCTTCGAAAATTTTAAGGAAGGGCGAAAAACCCTTGCTCTCAAACATCATCTGGCTTCAGGTGTCACCCCTTCAAGGTCTATAGGTTCTGTTCTAACCAGATCTCCTCCCATTTGGCAACACAATAACCAGTTCGCTAAAGATCCAAATTTCCAAGTAGATAGAAGATTACACACAAGCCCAAAGATATTACTTTTCCAAGCACGGTTGGAAATAATGACTTTCAATTTAAACATGAGCGGATCCTCTCCCAGATCTTTGCATCATTCAGAAATAAATTCCCACTATTCATACGTCATATGAACATGATGACTTCGACACGCCATGACCTGACCTTATTTGACGACTTGTCCATTTAAGTCATTATGTAAGTGTGCTCGCACCATGGAATCAAGAGCTTCAACTTCCTTGATAAGTATCAACCCATTACAATCAACCCCCATGTTAGAAAAATAGTCAGCATAAAAGTTAGACTCCCTATAAACATGCTTGAAATTTATAATTTCAAACAAATTAGACATTTACTTTATACTCTTGATAGAGTTTTGGATGGAAATTGGCGTAGATCATTTCCCAGAAATGTTGTTGATAATGTTCATAGAATCTCCTTCCACCTCTAATCTAAAAAAATTGTATTGAAGAGCTATAGAAACCCCCCAAAAAACCATCGTTGCTTCAGCAACATGGTTAGTTTGAGTGCCAAGATTGTGATGATACCCTAGAATAAATCTGCATTCAAAATCACAAAACACCCTACCACAACTAACTCTACTAGGGTTTCCTTTTGAGGCGCCATCAAAATTCAACTTAATACGCTCCTTGCCAAGTTTTTCCCATCCTTTAAGTCTAGGGTTTAGAATAGGAGTACTAGTAGTTGAGGGCCCCAACCCCCAATTTAAAGAAAATCTAACTTCATTACAAAGGATAGTCTTCTTGTGAGGGGCCAAATTAGAGAAATTAGCATGGATAGTATTAACACAGTGGGCTCCAACAATCTTAATCAAATCCTTCTTACCTTGGAAAATTCTTCTATTTCTCTCTTTCCAAATCTCCCACGCTAAATGCATAATAGAAAAGGTCCATAAAAATTTTAATCCTTGGTAACCTAAAGGGACAAGACCATTGAGACCACAACTGTTTAATGGAATCTAGGAAAATCTAGTTGATTTCAAAAAGATTCAGAATAGTCTATCTAACCGAGACTAGATAGGGACATTTGAGGAAAAGGTGTGAGGACTCTTCACTTTCTCTTTCACACAGAACACACATGTTAACCATGTGAAAATTTCTCTCATTAAGGTTACTAATGGTAAGAATCTTATCATGGATAACCAACCACTAGAACATATTAATCTTTGGAGTTAATTCTTTGACCCGAACTCTTCCCCAACTGAAGTTATCAATTTCCCCAACATCAGAAAAGAAGGAATTGTAGGCACTTCGAACCAAGAAGATTCCACTGTCCTCCTTTGACCAGTAAAGATTGTCAGCTTCTAAACTCTCCTTATTAATAATAACTCCTCTTAATTTGTTGTTGATAGAGGTAATCTCAATACTGTTAGAACCTTTGAGTTCTATAGTTTTCCATTGGCCAAGGGGTTCATCAAAGTTGAAATAATCTTTGACCTTAGTCCCGTATTTGGCCATTGAATTTATGTAGATCGTGGGATAAATGGCCTTAAGAGGAAGGTCCCCTAACCATTTATCCTCCCAGAAGTTAATCATTCTCCCATTGCCAACCATCCATTTATTACCCTCAAAGACTAAGTGTTTTGCTTAGATTATCGATTTCTAGAAATGTTCACCTATATATTTATTACTTAAAGAATTGGATATATTGAGAAATTCAAATATAAAGTTTTTCCATATTAAATAAATTAAGAGGATTTTATGCCAAGTTTGCAACCTATTTGTGTCATTCTATCCTAAAAAAAAAAACTCTCTTATATTTTTTAGAATGGCCCTTGCAATTTTATTTCTCTTGAAATTAGGAAGCGTATTAATTAATCATAATTCTCTTACCCGGGATGTGTCACTTTTACCTGAATTATTTAGCTATTGTGCAAACACATTTTGAATTTCAACTTTAGATCATAAAGTATTAATGCTCAAATGTGTGAATTACTCTATATACACGCATATTCATAACTTGAAGCATAAAGTCTATATTCAAAATCTAATTTGGAGTACATTTTTCATAAAAACTTAGAAGTTTCTATTTTTAACCATATTTATTATAAATAATAATTTTTGTATGATTTTATACTCATGTATGTTTTATTACGCTGTAAGGCGTTCTTGTAGTGGGACTAGACCTGCTTTGTCTAACAACCTTTCACAGATCAGACGGGTATCTTTGGCTACTCCATCATCGTTGATAATCGAACGGCGGAGCCCGGAGGATTATGTGGAGCAAAAGGTTATTGGCGCATTGTCATCTACCTCAAAAAATGTGCTGCAAGGGTTACAATGCACCTGGTAAATGCTACAGTGCACATGGCGCAGGTTCTTAGAAGCGGATGCTACAAAATCAATACAATTGGTTGTAAGCCTCGGATAATGAGATCGGATTACCGCCTATCCTTCTTCTCAATTCAGATGGCTAGCACGCTTCTTCTTCTGTAAAGAACGGATGCGTTGCTTCTCTTCTGGTTTTTTCCGAGAATGCAGAGCGCAAGGCCTTTATTGAGAACTGGAATTTTAAGGACGATTTTGTGGATTTTAGACAATTCATAGGGTTTGAAGATGGTGCGACTGTTCCCTCGGATATTGTGAGGCAAGAGGGTGTTTATTCACCATAGCAATATTCTGTGCCATGGAGGCTGGAAAATTGGCGGTGGTATTTATTGAAATGAAAAATGCTTCAATGTAGATTGTATTTTGGCATTGTTTACTGTAATACATCGTGTAACAAATTTGCTTACATTGTTTTTTCTGAATTATTTTAATCACCCTCGACATTTCAAATACAGAAAGACAATGAGGATACGAAGTTATGAGGGAAGAACACTTTGTGCTTTGTGTTTTGATCTAGTATAGGTAAATAATCGTGGCAAACATAGATTTTGAAAGAGTTTATTTTCTAAAAAACGTCAAAATTTATTTAGTAGCTGCGTAGGGGTAATGGATTTATTCCAAGGATAGCCACCGAGTTAGAACCATGAACAAAGAGCAGAGCATATAATTGGAGTGAAATAATTGGTTTAAAAATGACATGTGTCATATTCATTTCATCCAAAGTTTTTTTCCTTTAAATTTTTTTGCAAAAATAGTTTTGTATTTAATATAATATTTTAAAAAAATTACAAAAATAGTTGTGTTTAATATAATATGTTTGTTAAGATTAATAGTTGTAACAGAGTTGTCTTTAACATAATTACAAGGAGAATAACACACTGAATTTTAAGACATTCTGATGATGAGCTTCAGAGGAGATCCAAAAGATTGATGGTTTCATTTCTTTTTTACATAGTTGTCTGTAAATGTTTTTGCTTTAAACAATTATTGATTGTTGATGCTTTAAAATGTTCATGGAATTTACTATTAGTATTGTGAAGTGCTCAAAAATTTAATAATGATAAGAGCTTTTGGATGAACTGGGTTGGAGTAAAAATCACAGCCCAGTTCAAACTCAGAGAGAATTGGATTCTTATCGAAGCTCATGTTTTTCTATTAGGGATTTATAGAACCTTTTACTGGTGAAAGATTAACCGCTTAGCTAAGAATAGGCCGTAAACACACCCCCAAGTGAACACAACTAGACTAAGATCAAAATTGAGGTCTTTTGTTTGTCCATTATTGTTTGGTCTACCATAGGAGAAGAAGTGGAATTTTTCTTGGTAGATTCAGAGTTACTTTAACCATTTACAGGTATGATAAATTTAGATTTAAAAAATCAAACCAAGTGATTTTTATAATCTCACATTAAATGAGATTTAGATCTGTTGAAGTGTATTCATGTTGTGAGTTATTTCACGATTCGGTTTATTTTTTTTATTTTTCCTAGAGTTACATTGATAGATTTTATCATTTTCTCTCAAGGGGATTTAAAGTTTTTTATGTGGCTTGAATCTAGAAAATTCCCTTTTTGTATTGATATGAATCCTAATGAGTGTCCATTTCAGTATTTCACGGGTTCAGATGCATTTCAACACATTGGTCACTTTTTTGTCTTTGAAAAAAAGAGGAGATATATCTATATATTGAATGAGAAAAGATAGGATTTTATATTATTATTTATTACTTCTGCTAAACATTTGCAAACTTGTTAATAATATAGATATTGTTCTCTTTTGTGACTATGGCCATACTTTCCTCACCCCCTAATTTCCTTTCCCAACTCTTATGCATTTGGCGGTTGTGTTGGGAGCATTTGTTTGTTTTGTATGCCAAGAGTCAGATGTGATTATGTGTTTAATGGCTTTGCAGTTCCCTTAGATGTGCTCTTAGAGATGTCTTCTAAGGACATTTTCTTTTTCTCTTAGAAACAAGGCTGGACTTTGTAGTCCATACATATACTGTCTTAGAGGTGTTTCTAACGTGATTACCACAGGATACAAAGGCTTCCTTAATTTGTAAGGATGTGGTTTGCTTGGTTATTTTTTAATGCTAAGATATCACTTGCTAAATGTTGGAATGGTGCTGCTTCTGTAGCGTATATGTTGTTTATAATATTATTGATGTTACATTTATCAAAAAAACAAACTTGGCTATTTTTTGGAAAATCTTTATTTCAAAAACTTTCAAGAAAAAATTAGTTGCTGGCTAAAATTATTTGGTGGACAACTGAATTGGGTTAGGAATGTGGGTCTCTTGCTTGTAGAAGATGTGTACTATAAGGAGACATAATTATAACTTATTGATGTGGAAAAATTGGGGTTGTTGTGAAGAGATGATACATTTGTGTCAAAGTAGATTTTGGTAATGGCACATTAAATGGGCTTTAAATCTATTTGGGTATGTTGTGGTGTATCAAGTGGGACTTTTTCTCTTGTATTTCGTTGTTGTGTAGACATGTGAATATAAGCCTTTTACCCTCATTGTTGTGTAGATACAAATATAAGTTTTTTGCTCAACTACCAAGATTTTGCCAAAGTTCCGCGTTGGGTTTTTGCCCTTGTGTGGCACATAATGTCCATGGTTATTGACTAGGGTTTGCTCACACGCTGCAATTTATGGTAAGAATTGATTTGTTTTTGGGTTGGTTATTTGTAAGATAATTTACATTGTGTGGGCATAGTTAGTGGTTCATTTTGGGCATCATGGCAACCATTTTGTCAATTTTGGGAGCATCTTAACCGTAATAAACACACACATTATCCTTGATCTTTCAAAAAATTAAAATTTATATGGCTAGAAAAGCATATTTGTGTTTCAAAAATCATATTTAAAAAAACATAATCTCAACTATTTTGTATGGTGGGTCCAAAGTGCAAGGATGGGTTTTAGGCGCTGCAAGTATAACAGTAAAAATAAGTAGAATAGAAGTTGTAGTGGTTTGGATCTACATTTTGTTATATTTGTTGTTTAGTTGTAAGGTCATATATGTATTCATACATAGTGTGTGAGGTTTCCAGAGAGGGAACTATAGCATATAGTGTTGCTCAGGGATTCTATCAACATAATGTATGTTGACTAATGTTTAACTCCATCCTTTTTTTATTTCACCCCTAACAATTAAAACCTTGGTTTTAGAGTAGGAAATGGATTGTTATCTTTGGATTTGTTCAAGGGCTCACTAGAAATAGTTTGAGAGGGATCATTTTTGTAATTCCCCGTGTGATCTTGGTGTCCCTCTTTGCACTCCAACATTATGGGACATAGGTTGTTTCCGTTGCACTCATTCAAAATTGGTGATATTTTGGTGCATCGACGGCATTGGTGTTTACAACATTATTCAATGGAACCATTTTCCCACTTTCCCCCATTTTTAGGGGTGGTTCCAAGTTCATTATTTATTGTTTGCTATTTTAGTCTTGCACATCTTGTACAACATATCAACAAGGAAAATCCCTGGGCACAAACTTATTTCAGTGCAAAAAAGTGATGTTAAGGTTCGTTTGTTTATCCAACCAAAGGCTCCTCATGATCTATATACAAGTTGTTGTGCTAACAATGTAAACCTCAACTATTTGTTACATGTCTCTTCAATTCTGACGAGTTTGGAGAACTTATTTTGAAGTATCTTCCTTTCTTGAAGGTCAATGTTTTTTCATTATTAATCTTTCTCAACTTTTTTTATTTCTTATATTTAGGCCTCGAATAGATAGTGCAATGTAGGTAATTATTTTTTATGTTAATTTGCATGGTGCTATGTATTCAAACACTTTGTCACTCAATTGTATCTCCAAAAATGCTTCTAGAGTACAATGGTTTGAGGATAACAAAGAAGAAAACTATAAAGAAGTGCATTCTAGGCAATTGGAATGTGATTTTTTATTTTTGATTCAACACTATTTTCTATTTCAAGTCTCCTTACATTATCTAGATTTTTATGTTTGTACTTATAAGAGTTATCCAAAAAAAACATTGATCATTTATTATTAAAGGAGAAACATTAAGATTCATTTAAGTAGGATTTTCCCTTTTTTATTTTTCACTTTTAGCGTGAATACTGCACTCGCCCTAATCGTTAACATGATAGTTAGACAAAAACACCAACATGAAATTTGCATGATATCGGTACCAACCCTGTTCAAGGTACACTTCGCGTCTTCATGTCCCTAGCATGACCCGTGAATCATACATTCAGATTCCCCTTACATTTACATTTTTTCTAAACCCAATAAATACAAGACCTGTAAATTCAAAACAAGTATTCGCCTTCAAAAAAAATTTCCATCCACTACATTACATTTTGTGATATTTCCCTCGATAGTTTCATTGACATCTTCCACAATACGGACTCTCCTTACGATTAAACATACATGTCGTGCTCTTTGTAGAGGATATTTTATCAAATAACTTGCTCTATTCCTCTTTCCTTTCCTATGCACTTTTCCACTCTCATACGCCATTTTCTAATCCATGTTCCTTTCCGATTATTCATCTTAATTTTGTTTCACTTCTTCCCTATATACCTTTCAGCGTTCGCATCGTACACTTCACGTAGGATTGCTAGTTCATTATCAAAATTATTTTTATAAATAGTTATAAAAAAAAGGATATTTGTTGTCCATAGCTTTTTAACAACAATTACAAAAGAAGGAAACCTCTTTAAGACAACCAAGATTAATTTTTGCAACATAAGTCTATTTTTTTTAGTTAATTTCAATAAAAAAAATTACCTCCTTACACTCTCACAGGCGAGATAAAATTGGTGGATAATGATACAAATAAATATTGAATAAATAATTCATTAATTAATCAATCAATCAATTAATGTTCCTACCACTTGTAAGATTTAGTATTTAAAATGTTGATCAATCATTTTTCGACATCTCACCTCTATTATAAAATCAATAAATAAAATATAGACTGGGGTCAATAAAAGAATTGCATCAATTAGGAAAGAGCAAAAAAAAATTGATGAAGTAAACACGACCTTTTCAACAACCTCTCTTACAAACTTTTACTAACTGCAGTGTAAGCTTTTCAACCCCTGATTCCGTCTCTTTTCATGATCGAGTCATTCATCCATTATCATGAACAGAGACTCATTTGTTCAATCATTTGTGCTTAACCTAAATAATTATGCACCCAAGAAACATGTATACAATTGCAAATAAATATATTAAGTATTATGAGGCGATTAAGGAAGAAATCTCGTTTAATTAGCAAATAAAGTTTGCAGCTGTTCACCGTGGTCACTGTAGGAAGCACTATTGCACAGTTCCAATCACAAAGGAATAACATTCTCTGTAAATTGAACACATTTCATATTCCACCGATGATTTAAAAAATGATTGAATATATGTTAAGACTTGGAATATGAAATAAAAATGCATTTAGCACTTGTTGGAATATGAACAGAATTAAAAAAATCCTCAGCAACAGCAGCACATTGCCATTGAAAAACCAAAACCCCAGGTAGAGATGATTCTCTGCATAAACAGATAGATTTTTATGTTTGTAAACTTTATTGGGTTTGCAAATACTCTTGACCAGGACTTTATTGTAAAACCTATTTTTTATTCAATCAATATTTGGCTGGCTTAAGGAATGCTCAACAGATCATAAATCACACGGTTTTCCACGTTGAAAATGACTTCATAATCAACGGAACTCATTAAGAATCATTTGATTTGTATCTGATGGAATTAATGTAAATAGCAGTTGGTTATAATATTGCAATGTTTAACGAACACCACCCCACCACCCTTTCATGTAAGATTAATAACTTTTCACCAACCTTCATCTTTAGTATCCATATTGTTTACATTAAAAATATATACTTATATAAATCAGTCAATTGAATTTAAATGTATACTGGAATTCTTTAAGATGTAAATGTAGTAGGATTAAATGGAATTATAATTTTTAGTTTGCTAAATGTTACTGATGGTGTAGATTTGATGTTTTTATCATTTATCTCTAACTTTATTTTATCTATAATAATTTGTAAAACAATAAAAAACAAAGGGTGTTAATAGAGTTTTACACATTATTCCTCTATTATTATCAAGGTTCTTATACTTCAAAAATTATGTGGGGTCGTTGGATATGAAATGATAAGTTTTATATTTAATAGAAATAAATATACATTCTTAACAAATATTTGTTCTTTATGGTTAGTAGATAGATATGTGGTTACAATTGAAGACAAAATACAAAATACCATATTCAATAGTGATATATATTAATGGCTTTACAAGTCACACCACCAAATGTAATGACCTCGGTAATCAATAATTAAATACTGCCATTGATGCAACATAGGTCGTATTGGGTTGATCTATGCATACCCAACCACTTTATATTGATTTCATGTTCAACTAGGTACCTTATAGCAAAAAGTAAACCTACAATACCATAATCACTTTCAATTCGGCGAAATTCCAGTCACTCGCCGGCAACATTCAACACAATCTCCTCTTTTTCTGTTCAAATTCAAGTCTTAAAAAATGTGATTGAGGAAATGTAACCTAGAATTGGTAGCTTACGTACACTCAACCGCACCATTGGTAAATTTTGTGTGTAGTTAGGTCCCATATAAGCCATAATCAACAAAAATAAACCATAGCTACTTGCAACCAAAGCATTTTTACTCAATCTATCTAATTTGGATCTAAAATATGTAATGAATAAGTGTCAAATTATGACAAGCACACAACCACCCACCCCTTTCTCTTGAATTTTTGTGTAATTAGGTTCCTTACAAGATAAAATGAACACAATATCACATTTTTGAATGGGGAAATTATGGATGATTTGGGGCTTACTCATATCCAATAGATAATTTTTTATTTGAATCCATGGGTAAATAAGTGTGATGTAGCATTTAATTATGTCAAATTGGTGATCCATGTACACCATTCAATTGTTTTGTGTGTGATAGGATCCATTACAGAAATAAATTAACACAACACTACCATAACCATGCCTTTAAAACTAACAATGGTAAATAGAGGAATTAGGTCAAATGAATATGCAATTGCCCAATATGTGTTCAAATTCATTCCAAAATAGATATGATTGAAGTATCATATTCCAAATCAGTTATATATGCATAACCAACCACCCCTTTTATGTCAAATTTAAGTGTGAGTAGGTATCTTTTATGAAAATTTTGATATATAACAATATAAACACTTTAAATAGGGAAAACACAAACTATTTGTTGAACATTTCTATATGGTTGATCCAATTTTGTTAGGTGTAGGCCTTAATAGGTGTGATTTGGATAACATACATTGAATTTGTTACCATGCACACCCAACCATCCTATATACATCATGTTTTAAGTGATTAAGATGTTTATCTAGGAAACGTTTCAAACCATACAACACCATATACACCATTTTTGTAATTTCAATGAAAAAGAGAGGAAACACACTTCATAAGAACTTTCCCATATCTATAGTTTGAAAAAAAAAACATTTTTTAGTGGGAAATCGTCTCCAACCCATCAGCATTAGTGTGAATTATGTCTTGAACTATGTTTACATAGAACACAATTTTAAAACTATTGTCCGCACTAAACATCTTGAATATTTTTATCAAGGATAATAGTGCACCCATTATCTAATATCTTACAATAACTTTTAATAGCATCAACACATGTCATCTATTATTTGGAAAAGTGAAAAATGACAAAGTTATTCACAACATGATCAATCACATTGAGCTTTACTCATATAAAGTGTGGTTTGGGACCCCACACACTCTTCAAATGATATCCTTTAGTTAGAATATTCCTCAACAATAAGGTGAAATACAATAGTGGAACTCATTCCTCTATCAGAAATTGAGGAGAATAAATAAATAATTAATTCTATTTATATTAAATTTCCAAGTATTAATTTTCATGTCTAGGATTATAGTTTAGATATGTGCAAAATTAAATCAATTAAATGAAGAATGAAAACGTAAATTCATAAAATGTAAATATCACACAGAATGGATTTAACCTAGCAAAAACCATAAAGGTAAAAAACCCCACAAAAGCACTTTCCTTTAATCAATAATTTTTACATACACAGTTTTCACTGGGTACCTCCACTTTCTCCTCAGATCTAAAATAATTCACTTACACAACAATATTCAAAGAAGGTATTCAAAATATGAATATTTTTCCTCAATCTCACCTTTCAGGAGAGATCGCTCTATTAAACAGGGTGGGTGATTCAGTTGCACACAGGTGCATAATTTCACTCTAAATAAATTATATCATAAGTTTTAATTAACATTTCCACCTAATGTGAAATAGGAACCCGACAATTTTTTTTAAAAAAAACTATAAATAAACTTTTAAATAAGGGGTGAAGTAGTGTCCCACCTAAATGGTGTCCCCACTTAATATTAACACCCAACACTTCCCCTTAATGTTAAGTGGGGGAAGAAAACATGCCAAATTACCTTTTTCTAAAAAAGGATTTACAATCCATAAATCATCAACCACAATTTAGGATAGAGATATTCCCACAAAAAAAATATAAGAACAAGTGATTTATATATGAATACTTACATAAGCTTATGGAGCCTTTAATAAAATAATTAACTCCCGTAACTAATGTTTCACTAGGAAATACAAGTAAACTCGCGTGTTTGTATCATTTACCTAAGACTCACATATAGTCATCTTTTACAAAATGGAGGAAGTATAAGAAGTTTACAATAGGCTGTTAAGAGGTGCCATTGTCATGCACACTCCCCCTCAATGACAACTTAGAAAGGCCTTACAGGTCAGGAAACTTGCAAAACTTCATAGCACTCAGTGGCTTTATGAAAATATCTGCAACTTGATCTTCAGTCGAATAGAAATTAAGATCAATGTCATCATTTAGGAATTTTTCTCGAAAAAAGTGCATATGAATCCCTATATGCTTCGTTATTTGATGTTGAACTGGATTATTCGCAACAGCAATGTAACTCTGGCTATCACATAGAAGAGTAGTGTTTCTTTTGATGCCCATATGGATTTCATTCAACATTCCTTTCAACCACTTGGCTTGCTTTTCTACTTCCATAGCACTTATATATTCTACTTCAGTAGAAGAGATAGAAATTTTCTGTTGCTTCTTGCTACTCCAATTGATGACACCTACACCAAACTTGAAAATATATCCAGAAGTAGATTTTCTGTCTATAATATCACCAAAATGGTAAAAATCACAATATCCAAATAATTTTGCATCATTACACAAAGAATAGTACGAACCATAATGAGTTGTTGCTTTAATATATTTTAGAATTCTTTTTATAGTTTCCTATGATCATCATAAGGATCTTGCATGCATCTAGAAACAACTCTTACTGCATATGAAATATCTAGACTAGTAATAGTCAAATAAATTAAACTACCAACTAGCTATCTATACAAAGTAGGATTAAATTTATCACATCTAGGTTTATGATCTAATATAGCACCAAATTTAATATGAATGGCTACAGGTTTACAATCAATCATGTTAAAGCTATTAAGTAAATTAGTAGTATACTAATATTGAGATGCAATAATAGAATTATGATCATGAAATATAACCATGCCTAAAAAATGATTTAGCCAACCTAAGTAGGTCATTTCAAAAATATTTTTTTTAGTCTTTCTTTGATTCTAAGAATTCAATTCTTATCCCTACTAATAATCAACAAATCATCAACATATAACAAAATAATGATAATTTGATTATTTTCACACTTTAAAAACAAATCATTATCAGAAAAGTAATTGTTGAACCCAAGATCCTGAAAGAAACTATTTATTCTAGCATACCAAGCTTTAGGAGCTTGTTTAAGACCATATAAGGATTTTTTCTGTTTACACACATATAGTTCCTAACATTTTTCTTCAAAACCTTTTTTTATGCATGTATACTTATTATTTCAGGTCACCGTTTAGAAAAGTATTTTTAAAATCCATTTGGTGAATTTCCCAACCACGTTGAACAACTAACGCTAGAAGAACTCTAACAATGATAATTTTTGGCTACATGAGAAAATGTTTCAACATAGTCAATACCAGGTTTCTAAGTGAACCCATGAGCTACTAATTGTACCTTAAATTTATCAATTTATCCTACAAATTTATACTTAATCTTATACAATCACCTAGATCCTACAATGCTCCATTTTGATTGAGGGAATTACTTCCAAGTGTTATTTTTAATCAGGGAATTTTATTCAGATTTCGTATACTCAATCCATATTTCATCTTGACTATATTCTTTGAAAGATTGTGGTTCAACCTCATATAGGGTCATCAAGGCATGATAAGTATGTTGACCACAAGTCATGTTTCTAAGGCTATCAAGATGATTCCTTAACTATATTTTGAACCCATTGATGAATTCTATAATACAACACATTTTGAGATGACTCCCCCTCAATCTCCAAATATCTTGAGAAATATATACATCCTCTTGAACTTTTGTTTTCATTTTTTCTGGAGAAGGTTTGTCAAGATATACTTGAAGAGAAACAAAAGAGGGATCACATAAAGTGTCACAGAATGTTTTATCTAAGACATAAACATTCATATTTTATATTATGTCATGTTTGAAAGGATCGTACACTCTTAATAACTTTGTGTGACAACCATATCTGACAAAGATACATCAGTAGGAGGTCGGATCTAGTTTCTTCCTTTTAACTTTTGGATTAAAGAGAGAAGCAGAACTGCCAAATATTCTTAAGAGTGAGGTAATGGTTTTTTGTTTTTTCCATACTTCATGAGGTGTAGTTTGATGTAATTATTTAGTAGGAAGTTGATTTAGGATATATAATGCATTATTCATTGCTTATGCACATAGAAACTTAGGCACATTCAACACATGAATTATAGTCCTAGACATCTCTAATATAGTCCTTTTTTTATTTTTGTGATTCCTTTTTATTGTTTGTTATGATCCTCATGTGTGGATTTCACTAACGCCCCAAGGTTTTGGTGTAATGGTTCGTTACATTTGGAATCAGAGTGACCACCCATGTTTGAATCCCACTCATTTGGTTACACCATGTATTCAGGGCCCGTGGGATGCCTAAATGTCAGTGAAGCAGGGCTCATACGTATGGGAGTGCGGGCGCAAACCTAGCTCGAAGTAGGGCTCTATGGAAGCGTGGTGGGATGTTATGATCCTCATGTTTGGATTTCACTAACACCTCGAGGCTTGGGTGTAATGGTTTGTTACATTTGGTATCAGAGTGACCACCCAGGTTTGAGTCTCGGCACGGGTAGCTATGTCAACATTGCAGTGTTCACCTGGGGCTCGTATAGGGTAGGGTGTGGTCCCGCTATACAGGCGAAAATCTAGCCCAGGGTCTGGGCTACAAAAGCGTGGTGGGATGTTATGATCCTCATGTGTGGATTTCACTAATGCCTTGAGGTTTTGGTGTAACAGTTCATTACATTTGGTATCAGAGCTACCACCTTACTTTACATCTCGAAGGCACTTCTCTACGGGCTCCATGCATTTTCAGAACAGGTCCATACATAGCTCCTTAAATCTTGCCCTGGTAATGGTAGAATAAAAATCGATTCCCTCGTACAAGGAATCGATCTCGATAGTGGTCTGAGTGATGGAAGAAAGTGTTCACTTGGCTCTCTCGCAAGTAGTGTGTAGCCTCCTCGGTTCCCTAACATTGTTGCTGATGTTTTTTTTATACTTCCTCTTGAATTCCTTCACAAAATAATTTACCAACCTGTTGGCCAAATTTATGTAAAACCAAAAAAATCTCAATATCTTCTTCAAACCAAATCCAAAAATTCTGAATTTTTACCATAGTTTCCTAAAGGGGAGTCGTAATGCTAGTAAAAATTTAGAAAATTAATTCCAAAAAATACGGCCTATGAAACAAATTTAGGCAAAACCCTAAAGATACAATAACTTCCACAAAACACCTATAACTTTTCTAAAATTTGGATTATAGCTTTCTGAAGCCCTTTCCCAAATGTAGTAAAATATTTAAGAAAATATTCAGAGCCAATTTTTAAATATAGATGAATCTCTAAAATTAGGGTTTAGACCCAATTTTTGTCGAAATTGATGTTCTGATACCACTAGATATGATATTTGCATATAATAAATGAATAATTTGTAGAATATAACACATAACAATAGATATGGGTTGGAAAAGATGCCCAAATATTTATTATATGAAAAATAATACCCTTAAGGTAAAGCAACACCATACAATGCTCCTTAAGAAAGAAGTGACTCCACAATATCCCAAGATGGGAATCCACTTTGAGGGGGACACCTCCAATATACCTCTACCAAGTAGAATACTCAACTCATACCTCCATCACATGATACTCACCTCCCTTATATAGACATGCATTACTCTTAATAGATGGGTAACATCTAATCCCAATGTAGGACGACTCATTACCCAATATAACTAATTCCTATGTGAACCCATATAACTAACAAAGAGGATGTGTGCCACATTTCAGCATCTCCATCAACCCATATACATTATAATATCATATCCCATGTGAACCCATACATATAACTAAGGGGATGTGTGCCACATGTCAGCATCTCCATCAACCCATATACATTATAATATCATATCCCAAGGTACATAGCATTGCCTCCCTCTTTGACATGTTTCGTCCCCGAAACATAATAATAATCCATATAATGAGTGTGTTTTAAATTATTGCACACTTGTCACCATGCTCGATCATCGAACCACCCAGATGAGATCCTAGTGGGTGATGTTGCTCCAAAATTGATTCCATATTCCCTTGCACTCCTCTGATTCCAACCTTGTACATATGTGTTCCTCCTCAGTATCCATGCATATCCATAATAATTATTCCTGTTATTCCATGTCATATAATTTTTGCTCCATTGATTCAGTGTATATCCTTGATTATTGCTCCTCTAATTCCATGTATATCTATATAGATTGTTACCCTTATGTTTCCTAATATAACACCATGATTTTTCCCTCTCATGATGATGTGGGTGATTATATGGTGCAACCTTGGTATCCTTAACCTTATCAACCTTTTCTTTAGTTTTCTCTGGTGAAGGTAATCCTTGTTTTTTATTTCCTCTTCCATCAAGAGCTTGGTTATTTGTGCCTCATGATTTGGCTCGACTCGTTTTTTTAATCCATTTACCATTATTTTAAGCTTTTAAGCTTTGCTCTATGCCTGTCAAGTTATTTTCCCTTTGTTTCTAACATGGCTCTGTGTTGTTTAGAGCTTTGGTCTCTTCTTCTTGGATTATGGCTCTATATTGGCCACCATTTTGAGATTTTGTAGCTCTTTGTTTCGTTAATGGCTTATGGGTTCATTTGGTGGGATTTCTCATTAAAAATCTACAAGATTGGGGTATATTTGAGACCATGGAGAACTCTGTCATTCACTCCCACTTGATGGGCGACCATTACAACAAGTTTTCAATGCCCAATAATTTGTTTTGACTTGCCATGGCTTCCAATCAAGAGGTAATTGGTGTTTTTCCTTATTGTTTCAGAACTTTGCATTTTAAAATGTGGGCATTTGATATAGAAACATGCATGATGCTTGGCTTGCTTGTCCTTGTTTGTTTCTTTCCATTGTTTAGGAAGAAATATTTGATACTCTAATGGTTAAGTTTCTAGGTTTCTACTATTTCATGCTAGGGTTTATGCTCTGTGGCTCCCTTTGAGAGTTCGGTTCACTATGTGTACAGATCTACTTTTCTATTTTGTATTAGTGCCACCTTTCTGGAGGGCCTTCAAGCTCTATTTTGGTGCAAATTACTCATCATGGAGCCATATTGTATGAGCTTGTTGTATGAGGCTATACCTTCTTCTTGTAAACAACTCGGTCTTTTCGTGTGGTTTCTCTTCATTTTTGACTCATATTTTTACTTGTTATACATGAGGCTTTGATTTACATCCATCATTGGGCTTGTGTTAGAAATGCATATTTGTGCATTATTTCCTTAAGCTCTTGTTGATATTTTTCTTGTGTAACTCGCATTCTCCTCTTAGTATGCTTTGTTTCAATTGTTTCATTTGCATACCTTAAAGCTCTATGTTTCTCATGTTAATTGTTTCTTATTTTATAACTTTGTGCTCATTCTATAATAAAACTATTAAAATCATTCCCTTAAGTTGTATATTTTCAAATCCATGCCTTGTACTACATATGTTCAGATGGCTTCTGATTAATGATTATTTTGAAAATATACCTTGGAAACTAAAGAATTGGTGATCTACTAAAAATATACTTCTACAAAAGAAAAAATTGGATGTTTGGTTGTATTTAAAGCTTCAAAGTTTTACACTTGATTCCACTTTTTTATTGATTCATCCCTCCCCTTTGTAACCAACATATTGTTTTAAACCATGCACTCAGCTTGTAACTTGCATCGATTTACTGATTACTTATGGATTTTGGTTATGGGATGATCTTCCATGCCTAACAGCTCTGAAACATGTTAACTCTTTCTATAATCATGTCATTTCTTTACGCAACTTTGTAGACTTGAATGCTTCAGCTTTGTCTCAATACAATGACTTGGCCTCATGTGTTTGAGCAACTCGGGTGTACATTTAGTCGAGCTTGGTCTCATTGTTTTTTTATGGCCCACTTAGAGTTCATGGGCTACGACAGTTAGAACTTGTAAGCTACATTTGGTTATTAATGAACCTCGTGAAAATTACTTTTAGAATTGAACTCAAATTGAGACGATGAAAAACCTAAAATCTGTCTATTTCTTTAGCATATTTTTAATTATATTTTTGAAGCACTCCCCTATTTGAAATCTTGAATGAAAATGGTTATTTCAAAATTCTTTCAAATACATAACTACTGTAGTCTGATATAAAGACTAAACTTTTGCTTTGAGAATCATTTTACCACATTCCATACCATACTTCATTTTTTCCATAAGAATGACACTTTTCAGATCTTGATCTAATATAACAACAATATTTCATCTATATAATGAGAAAATTTATTTGCTTCTAATCTTTTATGATTCATCATGGCATTGAACTAGACTTTATGTCTTGGTTGTAACTTGGCCTTCGATACTACAACTTATCCAATGTTAGTTGCATATGTAGACCTTTTTTTCAAGATTGTTTTACTTCGAATTTGCATTTATGTATGGTTCCAATGAAGCACATACCTACTCAAAATTTGAAAGTTCTTGCCAGTTGATATTCCTTTCAAAACTGAAGTTTGTGATATGATCATCACTATAGATGATTGTTGACTGAGAACCAAAAATTTTACATTTTTTTCCAAATTATGTCATTTAAAATCTATAATGTGATTTATTTCTCAGTTGTATGATTTTCATTGGTAGATTCTTTAGAACTGCATAACTGAATTTGTACTTATTCTTTTCCTAAATGATTGCTTATTAGTGCATGACCATTTTTTTTTTCTATCCATGAGTTGAAAAATAATATTGATTGCATGTAAAGGAGGTTGTCCCTTTTTGAAATGCATATTTGTACCTTTTCTGATTTGATCTGAGTTGGAAAACCTTGCTGCATTTCATAAATTTCTAGAAATCTTTACAATTTATATAGCTATCCTCTAAATTTAGGAAGTTTGGAAAAAAATTCTTTTATTTCTGCAACATTGTTTCTTTCCCAATTATTATAATGCATTTACTTTAGAAGCTGAAAATATAATGAGATAAATAGAACCCCAAGCTCTAAACCATATCCTCTTCTTCTTTTAGGAATATGTTGATGCAAAATCACAGCATCCTTGAATGGCCTCGGATCTGAGTGGGGCATTCAGTGTGATAGCACAACATGGGACCATCTCTCAAGTTGTGGGACTTGCGGACTTGAGATGGCCCTCCAGAGAAAACTGACTTCTTCTTCATAAACTACCTACCACAAACTACTTTAGTGCAGGAAAACCTATCTATCCTAATCTAACCTTCCAAGGAGACAGGGAGAGAGAGATATGCATAAAAAATCCTACACTAAGTGGTGATACACCAGAAAAGGAAGTGGCTGATCACATTCTCAGATGCCTAAAATGGAGAGAGGTGAGAAATGGAGAGGATGGAAAGATGCATCACAGACCAAAGATAGAGTCACATAGAACACCACTTTGAACTCATTAAATACAGCTCCCAGAACCTGTAATAGACATCAAAGTATGCACAGTATACCCTGTAATGACAAGAGGCAAGAAGAGACAATAAAATAAGAAAAGGATGGACAAATTCATCTCAAAACAGATTTTATTGCTCCATAAGTCACACAATGCATCATCAGTGGGAAAGAGGATCGAAAATTCCATTACAGAGCCATGAGAAGAGGCTTAGACTCCACAATCTACCCTAAGGAAGAAAGAGAGAGGGGGGCAGAAGAAAAACAATGACCAACCTTTTGAAAAATGCCCCTCCTTTACAATATATAGGAAGAATGAGAGAGAAAGGAAGGAAGATTTCAAACCCTGCTCCAACAACCCCTAGAAGAGCATTGAATCCACCTACCATAATGATGAGTCTCGCTGCAACATCCATGCCCCCATCGCTATCCCTTATTGGACAAGAAAAGAGGCCCATTCTTCATCATGGTGGTAGGTGGAGGACTTGACAGCCTCGAAAATGGCAGGCCGAAACATTAATGGTGGTAGGTGAGAAGCCGGCGCCGAGAGCTTTCAAAAAATTCCTTTCTTGCTCAATTTTGAGCTTCCAATCGAAAGATATGGTTTTCTGAAGATCAGGGTCGCAAGCTCACAATATTTAAAAGAGTCCATCCGTGCAAGACCCACGTGGCAGCCCCATGCATTTTGAAGATTCAACCCCTTCCTCTTGCTTATGAAGTTACACCGGATTGACATGTGGCATATTCCACGGGCTCCTCGGTTTCCACTGTATTCTACTCGAGTCCTTCACTGTTGGCGGAGACATTGTGCTCTGATCTAAGACACACGGAGGCTTCACGCTCATTTGGAAACTGCCCCTAGATTTTGCTTTTGAAGTTACGTGGACGAGACACATGGAGGACTCCACTCGCTCATTTGTACTTAGCCGATTCAGGCATGCTGCCCATTTGACTTTTGTTGGACCATATACACGTGGAGAGCTGCCGCGCATTTGATTCTCCGCTTTAGGTCTCACTTTTGAATTTGTGCCGATGAAACACGTGGTGTTGTCTGTTGGCTTGAGACTTTTCAACTACCGACTCTATCTCCTTTTCAGACCTAGGACACGTGGAGGCTTGGTGCTTGTTTTAGTCTCTGCCATTGGCGTTCGACCCTTAAAGGTGTGTCGTTGAGACACATGGAGGCTTCTGCCAGTCCTTTTATACTTAACCGATTTGGACCCGCTCTGTCCCATTTTTTGACTCTGACCACATGGCGAGCCTGTGCTTGTTTGGGGTCTCCATTTTGGACTCTATCTTGGATTTATGCCAATGAGGCACATGGCATCCTCTATGGGTCTGTGACTTTTCAATAGCCAATGAGACATCCCTTTAGACCTAGGACACGTGGAAGCTTTGCACTCATTTAGGGATTGTCCCTTGGGTCTCAATTCTGAAGTTACATCAATTGGACACGTGGAGGCTCAGCACACATTTGGGACCTGCCATTTTGATGCACCTTTTGGAATTACGCCGAGCTGACACATGTCACCTTCTGCAAGTTTGTTGTTCAGCCTCGAGTCGACTCGCATGTGGCTAAGTCTGAAAACTTCGAGCCTTTCCCTTTTTTCCTCCTGTGAGCCTCTAACCTCCTTTGACATTGTTCAATTCTTTTCCAACCTTGCTCCTCTATTGTAGATTCCCGCCTACAACCTGACTGTTGGATTTGAAATGTGGGCTCCCAATACTGAGCCGACCCTTCAATTATATCCTATGCAGGGTCGTTTTTGATCAATTTTACCTTGGGGCCAAAATTGGGATAACATAATATTCAACAGTTTGATAGAAAACACATAGCACAACCTACAAGGAGGTGGCCCGCATCTTCTACAATAAATGATGGGTTCTCCTTAGCTCATTACATTTCCAGTTTTAAAATTACATGTTTTCTTTTTCTAGTTATATTCCATGGCTTGTGTGGGATCTTTGTACTCTTCCATTATGAATAAGTGAAAATTGCTTTATGTGATGAGTTTTTTATGTCTCTTTTAATTTTATTTCAATAACATAATATGGAATCAACCCATACAACTCAACACACTAATGTAATTCAACTTAATCATAAAGTAATAAAATCAATTAATTATACCTTTGTTTTATCTACAATTGATAAACGAACAAGTTATCACCCCTACAATTGAACCTTCCTTTCATATTTGAAAACTGCAACATGAATGCATTTTGTCCCAATATGTTCCTTTCTGATATTCGATGCCATTATCATCTATGTCACGACCCTGCAGCATTCTGAAAATACTGATGCATGATTTTTGCAAAGGTGGAAAATGGAAAGGCATCTAATGTGAGGAATAAGCAGCTTGGATCAACATTCATAGTTAGTTTCTTGTGCACTTGCGCAATCTTCTACTGGCTCTAAGCAACCTAAAAGTTTCATATGCCCCTTTTGGATGATTAACCAAAAATGGTCAACACTTATCACTAGCACGGTTGTATTTAGTGTGTGCATTTCAATTTTTGCTAGCTCGATACAACATTTCCAAGAGCTCTATTTTGTGCACTATTTGACTCAATCATTCAAGCCCAAAATGGGTTTAATTTGATGGCTTGGTCCTTCTTCATCACAACTTGACCACTTTGAAATGAGCTCGAGATTACTTGGTGCCATGGATCATTATTCTACCTATCAACCTACGGATCACTTTTGCCTTTTGTTTTTGATTAACTCTTTGACTCAAGATTCATATGTGAACTGGCTATTGTAAGTTCCATGTTGCTTATTGGTAATTCCATTCTCGAATCTCTTAAAATTATAATTTCTTTATTTGAAAACCCAGGCATATTTTTTAACTTGATATTTGATGAAATCTTAAGTAGATTTGTACCTTTGTAAATTTTTACCTTGATTTACTAATGGCATTAGATTATCCATTTGTGAAAATCTCAGTGTACTTTGTATCTCCTTCTTGTGATGTCCCTCAAAATTGACTCAACTCTTGACTAATTCACCATTTCACTTTTAATGGAATTTGTAATGTTTAAGATCTTGATGTATAACTTTAAAAGAGAAATTTTAATATCTGAGAATGATCACTGTAGATTTATTTTATGTTTCCATGAGCTTGTTTTCTCCACCTTGTCCATGTACCTCCTCTTCTAAGTGATTACTTGTTCCTTTCATGAGTTTAAAACTTGTCTTGTATAGATCAATCTAGAGATTTCTATTAATTGCAAGATGTAAATTGTAATCAGTTTTTTAAAGCATATGTACCTTGTCAATTGATTATGTATTCTTGAGAAATATATAGCTATGAGATAGTTGTAGCTATGTTTTGAAGCTGCTACTAGAATCTTGTCCTTGTAAATAGATTGTTACTTTTGGTCTCAAAAACATTTGTAACCTCTCTATTCATCGGCAAGTTATACAAGGGAAACATTTCTTTGATTCATCTTTATGTGTTTTGTTACCATTTAAAACTGTCATGAAATGATTCTTTTAAAATTTGTTTTGTATGTCAATGTAAAGCTAGGATGTATCTCATTTTGTTTCTCTTTTTATGATTCATGGAAATAATTATATATTATGTTTCTTGAAATGTGCATTGTAGCAACTGCATGGTTGAAGCTTCTTTGTTCTTAGATATCCTTCTTTGTGTAAATAGAAAGCATGCATGTCTGAAGCTGAAAATATAACAAGACAAAACAACCCGAGCTCTAACATTAGTCCTTTTTCTTGCATGTAAAATGGAGCACCAGCCTAGAACAACCCGAAGAAGCATGGAAGTGTCCTCTGACTATTCAGGCAATGAAGGGTCCTCTTTACCCTTTTACATTTCCATCTTTATACCTTCTTCGTTTCTTTTACTCAGCCATATCCCACGGATTGTGTGGGATAAATGTACTTTCTTTATAAATAAATGAAATTATCTTTTGTTATGAGTTATCTAATTTCCTTTTACATTTATTTTCCGTAATCATGATGTGGAATGAACTTAAACAACTCAACACATAATGTAATCTCACTTAACCATAAAGAAATAATCTAAATTAATTGTACATGTACTTGATTTAATCTCCAAAACACAAGTGAACACAACTGATGTGAACTTTTCTAGACTTCAACGCTTCAAATTTGTATCCTAATTTATTGCTCCAACATTATGTTTCTGATATGCAATGCTTTTCCCATCCCTGTCACAATCTTGTAGCAGTCTGAAAAGGTTGATGCATGATCTTGATAGAGATGAACATTGGAATGGCATCTTATATGAGGAATGATTATTCTAGAACATAAACCTTATTTTTTTGATGCCCATGTGTTGTCCAATCTGTCATTGAAAATAATTAACCTAAAAGTTTCATATACCCCTTTTCAATGATGACCAAAAATAGTCAACAATTATTACTTTAATGATTTAGAAATGAATTGTTCTCTCTTGTATGTGAATTTTGAACAGAAAATTCATGATCGCTATTGAATTGGCCAAATTGTTGATCCACTTGATTTTATCTCAAATTAAAATATATTCTATATTATGTGTAGACACCCTAATTTCACATATGTTCTAAATAAATTAATTACCCTATCTCATTTCCCAAAAAAAAATACACTTTGAATTAATCAAATATAATTTGATTAATTATCCATTTCAAAATCCAAAAAATAACCCAATCCTCACCACATGTCATTATTCTCCATGTTTTTCTACTATTGAATTAAAAATTGAAAATCAAATCCTCACCCACTCTTCGTGGTCCCCACTCACCTAAAATCCTCCACTTATGAATTAAAAATCTAAAATCAAATCCTCACCCATTCTTCATGGTCCCCACTCACCTAATCTTGCCCACATTTTCAAACCATGATTACTTAAATTACTCTAAGTTAATCACTCCCCCAGGCTATAAATACAGTCTTACCCCTTCCGTCTAAACACACGGAGAATAAGCTTGAATGCCCTATCTAAGTTCTTGCATCCTTTGAGCAAAGAACATCCTTCTGCCTCATCCTAATGCCCAAATAGCCTCATCCTGAAGCACCCCAAATCTATAATTCGTTTACCCACTTGGTGCAAAATAAGTGGATCGTTGTTGCAGGAAGGCCTTGCTCCATCATGAAGAAAAAGCACCTACATATCATGCAATTGGGGCTCAATCCATGTTTCCTAGCCCATTTTGAGGTTTGATACGGAATGCGAAGGAAGAGGTATGATTGTTATTATTTTACTTCCTTATTAGTAGTGCATTTTATCCTAGTGTACATTCTAGCACACCCGGTTACTTTTGATCTGTTACCATTGATTTCCCAATTAGTGGTTTTATCCATCCTTTGTTTATTATTATTCGTTATTATCTCCTTTTATGTGCCTTATGGCCTTCTTTGGTTAACCTTCACGCTATGGGTAGTGTTTTTGTTGTGCAGTGTCTTGTGGTGCATCTCCAGGTTATAGTACCAATGAACCTATAATGCTCATCTTACCTTTGATCTCCTCAGTGCTCGGTGTTTAGAAGAAGCAAATCCATCATCAAATCTCGATACTCGTGGACCGCGATAGGTGACCTTTTTCGACAATACATGACCTATTCACAATTCACTCTCCACACTTATTAGGTTTACATTCCTCGTCATCTTTTGCACACTGGAGGCCCCACTCGAGCTCCATAAAACAAAACAAAATTGCCTTACATTCCAATTTTCTACAACAACACTTCTGGTAACATTTTTAATGCTCTCCTTTCATGTTTTTCTTTTCTTTATGAAGATAATTGTTATTACTATTTCACAATCACAATTAATTCCAATACTCATTAAAAACATTAAAAAAAAAAAAAAATCACAAAATCTATTCCAATTATATCCACGTATGCTTTTTTCCTATGCCATGAAGCGATCTAGAAAATCAAAAATGGTCGCGATTTTTTAGTTTCTTGTTCTAACATTGTAGGATCCATTTCCTTATGTTTCTAACTATTGTCTCAATAAATTTTATTTCATCGCACTATTGATATTTGTTCAGTCATTGGTTATGTATGCTCTTTTCCTACACCTTCGAGCGATCTGGAAAATCAAAAACAACCACGATTGTTTTTCTTCCTAACATTTTGTTTCTAGGATAACTACTAATTTGTTTTCTGTAGGACCGTGTCACTAGAATATTGTCAAAAACATAAAACAAAACAAAATATATCCTGCAAAACTACCACCATTCAAAATAAAATTGTTGAAACCAAAAAACTAATTAGCACGCTCAGGTATGCAATCATTTTCCTCCAGTGATTTACTTCAAGTTGGAAAGAACCTTGTGTTTAATCACTTCATCATTTTTTTTGCACATAGTCAAGGTAGATTTCATCACCACCAAAGCTACACTGGTGACGTGGACTTGACTACCACGCACCACCAACATTCACATCTGCATTGTACTTTGAGACCTATTCTCATCACACCATTCGGTATTTACCTTGCCCCTACTCTTCACTTATAGGTAATGTTGTCGTGCAGTGCATGTGAGTCATGCCTAAATAGCTATAACAACGAAGCCTGGGCATCGTCCCTATAAATCTTCGGGGATTTATAAGGACACCATACACATTCATCCCCTCATCACCTTCCACCTTTTCACAAAACCTATTTTGAACGTGGTGATTCACTCCGAAGTAGGAAAGTAAGAATTGGTGAGTCTCCTCCAGTGCTCTAAGAGTTCCTCGTACCAGTTTTGTCCCCATACAAAATTAGGTATATCAAGACTAGGGTATATCAGAGGACGCATATTTTTTGGAGTGATAAGAGCCTACATCCATCATTCCACAGAATACTTGTATGATTCCATGAAACAATGATCATTCCTAAAGAATGTACCTCCTAAGCCAAAAAAAAATTAATCCACATGATTTCTTGTTGTTTGTAAGTAAAATAGTTTAACATTGTTTTATCATAAAACTTGGCTAATATCAATGTGTTCATTGTCAAAGTTCAAACCCTAGTTGTGTTCCACAAAAAAAATCATTTCTCGACCAATTCACTACCAAGAGAAAACATACAAACAATCCAACAACACAAACCAAAACATTGCACCGATTCCATTAGCTTGCTTTAGCCAACAATACATTTGCCATAGCTTGTATTTGGCTATATCCAACTAATATTGAGTGACTGGAATTCACTCCCCATATTGTCAATTGTCAAAACATCCTTTATAGCTTGTTTCAAGCTATATCAAACTAATATTGGGTGACTTGTTTGAGTTCACTCATTATTTTGTTAACCATCACGATTATCCAAATCACAACCAACATAAATCCTTTCATAACTCATTTTAAATTATATCACAACCATATTGAGAATAACATGTTTGAGTTACTCTCACTGTCTACAATCCAGAGCTTGTTCAAGCCAAATCTATATAACATGAAACAAATTCCCTAATAACTCGTTTTGAGTTATATCAAAAATCATATTGAGATAACTTATTTAAGTACTCTCTTTATTAGTCACCACGATCTTATTCGAGGCTAAATCCAAAGTAATCAAGTTCTCATTTAATCACACCTGCTCAAAATTCATACCCACTTTTTCAACTTAATCAGGCACATCTCATCATGGTATTCACACGTAGTCACAATCATGAAAATGATGATGAAGAAGTCGCACAACCAAAACTTGCCAATGAAGAACAAGAACAAGTTAATAGGGTGATAGAACAAAACAAAAATGACTATCTATTATGCATCCTAGCCATGGGGGAAAAACTACCCTCTGACTTCGGGACTAAAATTTAAACAAACTTATATCGACAAAGGTGAATTAAGTTATCACAACGAAATACCAAACAATCCAAATAGCTCTTCGGCCAATGAGTTATTCACTAAAATCCAAGACTTAACAAAGAAACTTGAGGAAGCAACTGCTAGATCTAAAAGCTTAAGAGAGCCCAATCCAAACCCCAATACTCACAAAATTCTTGATAAATCATCCCTCGTCTCTCCATTCACATAAGAATGGAAACATATGAAAGACACCATTCAGGGAATACAAAAACAATCAAAACAATTCAACTTTGAAGAATTGTGTCCTTATCCATTTGATACAGAGATATCATGCTTACTATTTCCGTCATCCTTCGAAATCCTAAATTTTGATAAATACAAAATCAAATATCACCCCCGTGAACATGTCAAGGAATTTTACATGCAATGTCAGGAAGTTTCCTTTCGAGACACGTATCTTTTACGATTATTTCCCCAAAGTTTAAGAGGACATGCTTTAGACTAGTTTTTCCATCATCCCAAAGGGTCAGTCACAACATTTACAAACTTATCGAAGAAATTCATCAAACATTTTTCCTATAAATTAGACTCATAAATAACCATGTTTGATCTCTGTAACACTAGGCAAAGGCCAAACGAAAACTTTTCCTCCTTTTTACAATGATGGTGAGGAATTGCAAGCTGATTTCCCTGCTCAATACCTCAAGAGACAACTAGTTAGCATTTTATGTTCCTAATCTCAATGTTGAATTATCATTCCACATGCAAATGCATTTTCTGAATAGTTTCAAAGAAGTCATTGAAAAGGGAACGCAAATCAAAAAATCCATCATTTCTAAGGGCTTACTTAAAGAACCCTTTAGGGACCAACCTTATCGAGACGCCCCTCAGAACCAGGACAAATCTAAATTCTTTAACCGTAATCGAAATATAGTCAACGATGGTGTTACTGATTCCCGCCATGTCTGAAACGTTCAAAACAATCCCATTCAACACATTAAAATCTAAACAACCAATCATAATCCCTAGAAAGGAAGTTCCTTCTTGGGACTGATGAAGACAGTTTACTCCTCTCAGAGAAATATCTATCTAGTGTCTTTCATCACTTGGAAAATGCCAACATGATTACATATCCCATCGTCAAACCCTTCGAAGAAGGACAACCCAAACTAAATTGGTATAAGGACAATGAATATTGTGATTACCATCACATAAAAGGGAACTCTGCAGATCGATGTATGTAACTCCGCCATTACGTCCAAGACTTGATTGAACGTGGAGACATAGAAGTTGAAAATACTTCTGAGACAAAAACACCTAATGAAAAAACTCACATGTTCAAAAATCCCTTCCCTAACCATGATAAAACTAATTCAAAAGATAAGTGGTCAATCATCAAGCAATGTCGAGTATGACTCAGTCATCTCGACCATAGACTATGACCAATACTTAGTGGTAACTATAAAGATCAGAACTGACTGTGCGATCACCACTAGACAAAAAAAAAATGTGGGTCCCTACAAAAAAAATCTACCACTTTGTCCCCTGCATCACCTCCTAATCCACCATCTAATCCCACCACCAATTCCACTCCACAACCTGCGCCATCATTCAATATTGTCAAATAATTGGAGAAGACTACAATAAAAATTTCCATCATGGAATTACTTAATTCTTCTCCCGCACTACAATGCATCCTTATGCAAACATTGAATAACGCTTGTGTCCCTAAGGACAATCAATTCATAACAATTCTAGTTTTTAATTGCACATCTTACAGTCCCCAATCCTATTTTATCTTTTGGTCCCACTGACCTTCTTAATCCCAACATCGCTAATAATCATTCTTTATACGTCGAGGGTTATATAATTCATCATAAGATCAAGCACGTATTAATCGACAATGGATCCACATTGAATATTTGTTCCATAAAACTTTTACGTTGTCTAGGTTACACTGAAAATGATTTACAAAACAATATCATAACCATTCATGGGTATGATAATAGCAAAAGAAATTCTAAAGGCACAATCACGTTGCCTCTCCAAGTTGGACCCATCACCTTAGAAACGGTATGTCATGTGGTGGATGTAGAAGTTGCATATAACATTCTCATCGGCCGGCCATGGATTCATGCCATGAAATCCATCCCATCAACATTCCACCAATGTATTAAATTTCCTCATTTGGACAAGGAATTTATGTTACATGTGGATCCCCAACCCTTTGAGTATTGTAGATTCCTCGAAGGAAGGTATCGACATGATCATTGTTGTCCATCAATAGATAAGTATGCTCCACCTCGCATAATCCCTAATGAAACACACATCGATCCAGATACACTCCCTAACAATGATTTGAAACCATCATCTTCTAACCAAAACACATTTTCCAATCCATTATCTTCCGCTAGTCAACAATCTTCAACCAGTCCTCCTCCCACTAATCAATCATCTTCTTCCACTAATCAAGTTTCTTCTTCCAACAAAAATTATTCTTCCACCACACCATCTTCTTCCTCGCCTAGACAACCTTCTTCATCCAACCACACCTCTTCTATTAAGATACCTTCTTCTCTGAATAACCAAACTCCATCCCTCAATCCACCCCCTTCTTCTTATAACCCATTCTCTTCATCTTTTAAAACTACCAAACTGACTTCCCCACCACATGAGGTACCTATTGGTCCCCCATCCCACACATTTAAAATCATTGACATAGGATACGGTGAATATAAATTTCAAAAAATGGCTCACTCCTTTTACATCAACAAATCCCCACATAGCTACGGAAAACCCAATGCTCCACATCTGAGAATCCATCCTACTTACCAAATGGGACAGTCAGTTTGGAAAAACATTGGTTATCTTGACAATGAACATATTCCAAGTTCTTCAGGATCTTGGTTATATAATGACGACTTTGCTCCATGTTATGAGTCCCCTCAATTTACCAAAGTTCATTGAATAATGAAAAACATGTGATGGAAGGGTAAAGGACTTGGTCGAAATGAACAAGGTCATTTAGACCTGATCAATTGTACACAACATCACAGTAAACATGGTCTAGGTTTCAAGGTGTTTGATGTTGCTCCCATAATAATTTCAAGTGATAACGATGACACCAACTCTAATAATGGACACCAGGTCTCCACGTAGCCTTTTTTAGGACCTCGCTGAAACACATCTTTACTTTGAACATTTATCTATTAATGTCATCAATTTTGAGCCTACTCATCCGACTCTCATAGACCATGGCCAACCACATCATGCAGGCCATGGACATGTTCCAAAATGATGAAGCCATCGAAGAATTCCTTTGAATTTGCAACCAAATCCCTACTTCCGACCATAGAAAAGGATTTGAAATCAATCTAGATGAATCGGCCCATTTTGGTGAAGAAATAAAATATTCAGATCCTTCACCTTTGGAAATTTTGGATCAGAAGCGCAAACAGAAAATTTCCCATAGTCAAAATCTCATCGCCACCTTATCAAACAAACATGTCAATAAAAAGTCTCAACATGTACACACAAAAATCTTGTACCCACTCCCCTAAATCACCCGACACTGATGACCTACATCAACCATTAGCATCATTTTCTAAAAGGGATACATCTAAAATTCTTGTAGAAGAAACCAAATACATAAACATTGGAACCACCGAACAGCCAAAAATTTTACAACTTGGCATTAGTCTATCTGACCAAGAATGCATGGAATTCACAACACTCCTTATTGAATTCCAAGATATCTTTGCATGGACATATAAGGACATGCCAAGTCTGGATCACATATATTGTAGTACACCACCTTGTGGTGCATCTAGATGCAAAACCTGTAAAACAAAAACTACGTAAAATGCATCCCCAAGTTACATTGCTTGTCAAAGCCAAACTCTAGAAACTCTTGGAAGTCAACTTTATCTGACCTATTGATTATTTGGCATGGATATCTAACATAGTTCCCATAGCCAAGAAAACCCCCGACATAATAGGATATGCACAGACTTTCGAGACATTAACAAGGCTTGTCCCAAAGATGACTTTCCCTTGCCAAATATAGACATGATTGTTGATTCTACGGTAGGCCATGAAATGCTCTCCTTAATGGATGGATTTTCTAGTTACAATCAAATATGTATTTCTGAAGGGGATCAACATAAAATGGACATTTACTACACCATGGGGCACCTTCTGTTATAAGGTCATGCCTTTCATCTTGAAAAATTCCGGTGCCACCTATCAACAAGCAATGATTGTCATCTTCCATGATATGTTACATGATATCATGGAAGATTATGTTGATGATATATTAGCAAAATCAAAAACATGAATAGGACATCTAGGTGTGTTGAGATGCATTTTTGATAGATTACGTGAGTATAAGGTTCATCTTAACCCAAAGAAATGTGTGTTCGGGTGACCTCTGGTAAATTATTAGGGTTTATTGTCTCACGGAGAGGCATAGAAGTGGATCCTGTAAAATTCAAATCCATTATGGAAATTCCTCCTCCTCAAAACCTAAAACAATTACATAGTCTTCAAGGAAAAATACAATCTATTCGGTGTTTCATATCACAGTTGGTTGATAATTGCCATCACTTCAACCAGTTACTCAAGAAAGATGCACAATTTCACTGGAACCATGATTGTCAAGACTCTTTTGCTAAGTTAAAAGAATACCTCTCTAGCCCACCTGTTCTTATGTCACCAGTTGTTAATAAACCCATGTTGCTTTATACATCTACCACTGAACATGCCATAGGAGCTCTGTTAGCACAACATAATGATCAAGCAAAAGAACAAGTTGTATATTACCTTATTCGAACACTTATTGAGCACGAAGTACGTTATTCCCAAATCAAAAAAGTATGCTTAGTGGTTCACCTTTGCATTCCATAAGTTACATCATTACTTGCTCAATCACACAACTAAGTTGATTTCCAAGATTGATTCTCTCAAGTATCTCTTGTCCCGACCCATTCTCATAGGAAGAATGTCTAGTTGGGTCGTACTACTTAGTGAATTTGATGTCGAGTTTTTTCTGCAAAAGGAAATTAAAGGAAAGGCCCTTGCAGACCAACTTCACGAGGCACCCCTTCCTGGCACATAACCACTTCATTTTACTTTTCCTGATGAAGATCTTCTACACATAGACATCGCGCTAGCTTGGACTCTATTTTTTGATGGATCTTGTAATCTCCATGGCTCAGGGACTGGTATTTTCCTTATCACACCTAGCGGACATGTTATCCCCAAATCATTTCGATTAGCATTCCCATGTACCAACAATATCACAGAATATGAAGCTCTAATCGCAGGATTAAAACTAGTTATATCTTGGAATCTTACAAAATTAGTTGTATTTGGTGATTCTTTACTTATCATCAAGCAAGTTACTGATGAATACCAGGTCAAGGATGAAAAACTTATCCCATATAAATGCATGGTGGATAGTCTTCGAAGCTATTTTTGATTAATTAGCTTTGATCAAATCCCCAAAATTCATAATAAATCTACCGACGCTATGGAAACCATTGGATCCCTATTAGAAATCACATCTAGTCAACCCCAGGCACATTTTCTCATAGAACATCTCTTAATGCCTACCTATGATCTTCCTGAAAAACACTATGGTATGTGAAATCGTGGGTCTGAATAACCCTTGGTACCATGATCTTTATACCTTCATCCATGATAAAACATTTCCTGCCAACATGAAACCAATGCATAAACGTGCTTTAGCACAATGTGCCTCTCGATTACACCATTTTAGCAGAAACTCTTTATAAATGAGGATATGATGGACACCCTGCTCCGATGTCTTAATCAGGAAGAATCCTCGAGTGTCCTAACTGAAGTCCATTCTGGTATCTGTGGAGTGCACATGAATGGTATAGCCTTAGCCAAGAAAATCCTGCGAGTTGGATATTATTGGCCCACCATGGAAAGTGATGCATGCCATTTTTTCAAATGATGTCAAGCATGTCAAAAACATGGAAATATTATCCATGCACCTTCCCAAGCATTGCAATCAATAACCACACCATGGCCCTTCTCTCAATGGGGACTTGACCTCATTGGTAAAATCAGACCAACATCATCCGATGGACATAAGTTCATCATTACCACTACTGATTACTTCACTAAATGGGTGGAAGCTATGCCTCTCACCTATGTTACCGGTAGCCAAATATCGAAATTCATTTTTAATAATCTCATCTGTCGATTTGGTATTCCATCCGCTCTGGTCGCAGATAATGGCAAATCATTTAAAAACCAGGATGTAAAAGACCTAGCCAAACATTTTCACATCAAACTTAAGTGGTCCACTCCATACTACCCTCAGGGTAATGGTCAAGCAGAAGCAACCAACAAGACTTTAAAATCCATCATGGAAAAAAATTTCAACACCCATGGATGTAATTGGCATACTCAAATTTACCCCGCTCTTTGGGCTTACCATACATCTTACCGCACACCTACCGGAGCCACCCCATTTTCCCTTGTTTATGGTTGTGAAGCCATTTTATCCTATTGAGATAAAACTCCCATCCTTGAGAATCTCCCTTAAAGATGTAATTAATGAGGATGAATACCGATAGTCACGGCTTCAAGAGCTTGAGCTTCTCGATGAAAAATGACTTAATGCTCTCAATCATCTTCAAGTCTATCAAAACTGACTGCAACGCAGTTATCATAAAAAGGTAAGACCCAAAGAATTTGAAATTGGTGACCTCATTTTAAAAGAAAATCAAAAGAATACCACTAAAGAGTGAGAAAAACAAGGAAAATTTGAGCCTAATTGGTTAGGACCCTATGTAATTACAGCTAAATTTGGCTCTGGAGCCTATAAGTTGGCCACTGAAGATGGTCAAGAACTTGATGAACCAATGAATGCAGTTCATTTAAAGAAATTTTATCCTTGAGGCGTTCACTTATTCTGGAAACAACAACGTGTACATTGTTCCTTCTGTCTCGCTTATCTCTGAATAATTTAAAGTTATTCATTTCCATTGGAAGATATTTTCATTATCAAAATCACATCTTCATATTTATCATCATGAGACAGGTGCTAATATAGATCCTATTAAGTTTGTGAGCATCATACTTCTTATAATATCTCCCATTTTCAGTCGCTTTCACCTATGGTCATACCTAGAAGCTTACTGATGGTAATATATTCCCTTCAAAGACATTCTCTCTTTCATAACAAAGCTCTAAACTTCTTTACCCAGTTCGTTTGATCATCCATCTCAGTCTTCGGTGTTGAACCCTCGTGTCCTACTAGTCGTGTGGGGCTGAGATTGGGGGAAGACGTTCCTTCCCAAATACAAAGCACTATTGTAAAATTCCATCAATTCAATAAATTATGAATAATTCATTGTCACATCTTTCATCCTTCATAGTCTTTGGTGTTGAGCCCACACTTCTTACTGGTAGTGTGAGACTGGGAATGGAGGAAGGTGCCCTTACTCGTCTACGTCTTATCTTCGGTGATAAACCCTTGCCTCTTACAGGTGGCATGGGGCAAAGCGTAGAGGGTCATTCTCATAAAAGCATAAAAATATTGTAAAAACATTCAAAAAAAAAAAACTCAAAAAATTCAAGACAAAAAGGGAATTCACTCGCCTATGTTTTGCCTTCGGTGATGAGCCCTTGCTTCTCACTGGTAGCATGGGGCAAGGCATAGGGAGTCATTTCAAGAATACAAAATCTTACAATGCTTATAATTATAGAATCCCCAAAGAAGTAATTTAGATGCCTAAGTGAAGAGAGAACTATCCCTTCACCTCATATCTTACCAATCAGTAGGCCACGTAACTGTCTAAGTCTAGCACATGACTCATAGAGTGAAATCCATTTTTGAAACTGGTTCAGTAACATTAAGAATAATTGAGTCACAATTTCCAAAGGGATTGTTGTTAGCATTTGTCTCTATATTCATTATCTACCTCATGCATCCTTCTTGATTCTCGGTGATGAGCCCTCGCATCTTACTAGTTGTGTGGAGTCAAGAATGGAGCTGGACTTCTTTTCATCATATCATCACCACCATATCCTGCCAATGGAATGAGAATTTGTGTTATTCCAAGCATGAGTTACCATGAGGAACACGGTACATGCAGATAATATCCTGGTTTATCACCTCTCAAAATAAGTCTGCACTCTGGTCCATAAATTGCCAATAACAGTGTAAAAATCCAAAAATCCAAAAACATTCGAAAATTGTCAAAAATCCAAAAACATTAGAAAATCATCAAAAATCCAAAAATTAAAAAAAAAATCGTCAAAAATCCAAAAAAATAGAAAAAATCATTTGAAAACTCTCCAAAAAAAAACATCCAAAAATTGCAAAATATATATATAATAAACAAAAAAAAAAAAATTGTAAACTCCACAAAATCACAAAAACTCTAAAATAATCAACACAATTCATCCTTTGAACTATTATCCCCAACGAATGATCCAATCACCTTATGACTACCAAATTCAAACCACTTCTCCTCGCGTGAATCCTCGCTTGGGAAAATCTGGCTCTCATTGTTTCCTTGTTTGAGGACAATGACCCAATCCTTTTCTATGTCCTTGTACCCCTGCTTGGGGGCACATCCGATCAATCCTCACTGTGGAACACGTTAGGGACATGTTTATTGGTTCTTGTGTTGCATTATTAGTTACAAATTATTAATTGTTTTCTTGTATCTTGATATATTATAAGGGGCATCTTGATTTTATGTATCCTGGTGTTCTCTCTAATATACTTATGTTATCTGATTGCATATCATACTGGGGCATCATACTTTCTTGATGGCCTCTGTCTATGCTCTCTTCCACTTGCATATCATACTGGGGCATCAAACCTTTTTGCTGGCCCTTGTCTATGCTATCACACATATTACAGTCTAGTCATCCTGATCTTTTATATCACGATGCATCCTGTTATGTGCTATATTAAAATTAAGATGTTTTTCATCACATGAGTATCTTCCTACATGATCAACATCTTACTTTGCACCCCCTCCATTCACCCGTACTAATACATTCCCCAGTTTGGGAATCCTACTTGATCACCATTGCAGTTTTCGAATCCTACTTGAAGATCTTTCTCAAGTAGCATTCACTATCCAGTAGCTCCTCCTCCCCCACCATGATCACCATGTATTTGATCCATTCATCCTCACTCCTCATTTTTACTCCTCTGCCACTCATCCCCATATTACCCTTCTCACCATTCCTGTCCCCTCTCACCCATTTGTATTCTTTCCTTTCACTCTTCTGCTTCCCACTTGACAATCTTACTTAATAACCCCTTCTATATGGGATCCTCGGTGGAGGTTTACCCTCTCCCTAAGATCTTCCCGTTATAGAAGCTTCTTCACCACTCCCCTCTCATCAAACAACAATCACCACCACACACATCTTCCCATTCCACCTCTTCTGCTTCTCATTCTCACATCATTACTCTCACCACGCAGGCATCCCAATTAAGGATTCCCCTCACACTCTCTGCCCTCCACTACATATATTCCTTCATCCATTCATGTTACACTCCTTTGTTTCCTTTCTTCCTTGTTATCACCTCATCTCGTATCCTCTTCCACTCAGGCATACATCACTCACTCTTTTCTCATCCTTCCCCAAATCCATCTTATGCCTGGTCATCCTACTTACACACTCTCGTAGTATGGAAAATTCACTTGAGGGTTCCCCTTCAGTCCATTTTTTCATACCCTATTCCCACAAACTCTATCATCATTCTTCTTCTTCTTCAGCTTGGATCTTACTTAACCATTCTGGCCACATGGAAATCTTACTTAAGAATTCCTCTTAAGGTTGATCTGCCCTATGGCCTTCCCCCATCCCATCATATTTCCCCCATCTTATTTCTCCCACCTCTCATCATGATCATCTTCTTCAACCAACCATTCCACCCCTGTACCCAATACAATTTTTTCTTTCTCCTTGCATATCATCCCTGTCAGTTAGGTGATCTTACGAAACCACTCCGGCGCATGACGATCTTACTTAAGAGATTCTCTTAAGCATGACATGTCATCTTACACTCGCCCATCACTCTACATTCTCACCATCCATATTTTCTCTTCATTCCCCATCATCACATCTTTTTACCACCACTATCACCATCCTCTGCTTGGCAATCTTACTTAACCACTCGCACACGACATGGCGATCTCACTTAAGAGTCCCTCTTAAGGATGATCTGTCTTCTTGCCTTTCCCCATCACTACACACCCTTCACCCTTCACTTTTTCTTGGCATTCCCCATTATCACATCCTTTCACCTCCTTTTCCATTCTCGCAAACACCACTTCTCGCTTTCCCACTTGTCATCTCCAGTGTCACTCACTTGGAAATCTTACTTAACCACTTCCATCGCATGACAGTCTTACGTCAGGGTCCTCCCTACGCTAAACTCGTCATTGTGAACTTTTCCCTCACCTCATTCTTCGTTCACTTTGTTGATCACTTCTTCCACCTGGTCTCTCCTACCAACCACATTTTCCTCCTACCATTATCCTTTCTCCACCTATCATCTTACAACATACATCTAATATCTTCCACCTACAATCACGTTCTTTTCCCCCATTTTCCCCTTCTTGA
The DNA here is from genome assembly GCA_019776745.2 of Taxus chinensis. Lineage (NCBI taxonomy): Eukaryota > Viridiplantae > Streptophyta > Pinopsida > Cupressales > Taxaceae > Taxus > Taxus chinensis. The sequence continues at coordinate 634,463,003 of CM034153.1, read as the reverse complement.
TCCATCATCCTTCATACCATTTCTTCCCATTCTTTTCATGTCTTGTTTCTTCATCCTCACCTCATTCGTCCTCATCTCCCACATCCTCTCCTCACTTTCACCTAGTCCCAACTCATCCCTCCCATTTTCTTTACTCTTTCCACTTCATCTTCTCAAATTCTCCCACATTCTACCCACACACTTGTTCGCCATTATTGTTAACATTCCTCTATCATTCTTTCATCATCATCTTCTATTCCCATGCTAATAATTGTTAGTGGACTTTCCCTAAAAATCATCAATCCTCATTCCACACGACCTCATTCACTCCCTTGGACCTTCTAGAGTTTCCCTTCATTCCTTCCTTCCTCTAAGCCCACCACTCATTGTTAGTGGGCTTTCCCTAACGTCCCTTCGTTGGCGTTACCCTTTCCAATCCTTATTACCTTTCTCCTTTTCTTCATTTTTTCTCTCACCCTTCCTCACCACTCATTGTTAGTGGACTTTCCCTAACGTCCCCTCATTGGCATTGCCTCTTCTATCCCCCATTCTCTTTTCTCTCCTATTCTTTTCCCCCAATCCCACCCTTTCTTGTCACTTCTTACCCATCTCTCCATCTTCCCTTCACCCTCTTCAATATCTTTACTGTCTTCATCATACATCCTTTGTCTATTTTCTCGTAATCCTAGTATCCTCATTTCATGCATCTTTTCACATCTTTTCCAATCTGTGTCATTCCTCCCCTCTTTCTTCTCTTTACATTCCTCATACTATTCACTTTCCACTTATTATCCCCTTTCTGTATTCCCTTCCTTCTACATCATTTTCTCTATTATCCTCTTCTCTCTCCCACCCCTCGTCTTATTTCACTTCCCCTGTATCATCTTCTTCCCCTTTTTACATCACGTTTCCTCCTTACTTCCCCATTGATAACCTGTCTCTTCAACGTTGTCCTGTCTTTTTTATCATACCACCCTCCACATGCATCTCCATATGGTCTGTTCCATATTCTTTTCCTTGGTCTTCCTCGCAATGACACGGTTCCTTCAATCTTCTCCCTGTATTCACTCTATCTTCCTTTCCTCTCCCCTAATTTTCACATTTCTTCTGACCACTTCTCCTTTTCTCTACCACCCCTACCTTTTTGTTCATTTTGTATCTATTTCTCTTCTTTTCTCTACTCTTTTTCACACTTTCCTCGCCCCTCATAGTTTCTTTTTTTCTCCGTTCTACTTCTTCTTTCGTCCTCTTTCAATTTTCATCAATTTTACCCCCTACTCCCACCTCGTCTTCTCCTTCTTATTTATCCTTCCCCATTTCCTGCTTTTCTCAACTCTATCATTTCTTTCACTTTCATGCATCCCTCTTTATTATCTTTGTTGCTTCCTTCATTTGGCACATCTCTCTATTTCATACCTTCACCCTCTACTCTGTCATTTTCCTATCTTCTCCTTGTTTGTCCTTCATCATTCCCTTCTTCCCCTATCATCCCTCTCTCTTATTCTTTTCTACCTCTTTCATTCCTTTTTTGTCCCTCCCCTATCTCCATTACTCTTCACCTTTCTTACTCTTCTCATAATCAACCCCCAATCCTATCCATTCCCTTTTCTCTTTCCCATTTCATCTTCCCACACACCCTCACACCTAGCATTCAAGGCCGATTGAATCCTTTCTCCATTTGCATCGTGCGGTCATTCCAGTCTCTTCCACTCCATTATCATCCTCTTCTCCACAGAATTCATCTCTCCTCTTTTTGAGAGCTCTGTCATATATATTCCATTCTCGTCAGCCCTCTCGAGGGGGCATCATCACATCTATCCATAATCACATCTTCTCATGACATTTTTGTCTTGGAGGATACCATGACATCTCGTCACTCACCACCTTCTATTCTCCCCAACAAACATTCGCTCTACTTTTTGCTTAAGAAAAAGTAGATTGAATTCTTCCCCCATCTCATCTACTTTCTTTGAAAGGACACTACTTTCATAGTACCCTTCCAAAGAGGGGAAAAATGTAGACACCCTAATTTCACATCTATCCTAAATCAATTAATTCCCCTACCTCATTTCCCACAAAAATACACTTCGAATTAATCAAATATAATTTGATTAATTATCCATTTCAAAATCTAAAAAATAACCCAATCCTCACCACATGTCATTATTCTCCATGTTTTTCTACTATTGAATTAAAAATTCAAAATCAAATCCTCACCCACTCTTTGTGGTCCCCACTCACCTAAAATCCTCCACTTATGAATTAAAAATCCAAAATCAAATCCTCACCCATTCTTCGTGGTCCCCACTCACCTAATCTTGCCCACATTTTCAAACCATGATTACTTAAATTACTCTAAGTTAATCACTTCCCCAGGCTATAAATACAACCTTACCCCTCCCCTCTAAACACATGAAGAATAAGCTTGAATGCCCTGTCTAAGTTCTTGCATCCTTTGAGAAAAGAACATCCTTCCACCTCGTCCTAATGCCCAAATAGCCTCATCTTGAAGCACCCCAAATCCATAATCCTTTTACCCATTTGGTGCAAAGTAAGTGGATTGTTGTTGCAGGAAGGCCTTGCTCTGTCTTGAAGAAAAGACACCTACATATCATGCAATCGAGGGCTCAATCCATGTTTCCTAGCCCATTCTGAGGTTTGCTATGGAACACGAAGGAGGAGGTATGATTGTTAGTATTTTACTTCCTTGTTAGTAGTGCATTTTTCCTAGCTTACATTATGTTTGGAGATAAAATACATAAAAATATTAGGTTGTATTAATATTTACAGTTTTCAAATATGGTCACTATTTATACATGGTAGTTCCTTCAAAACAATATTTCTATGAAAAAGATAACTTTCAATCATTACTATTAAATTTTCAATCACAATGCATATTTCAAGTGTATTGAAGTCGAGACTTTGAATTTATATAAAACTTGATAAACTCCATCACCATTCTACATAAAATTATTAATGCCTATGCTTGGATGCATTTTTTGTATTTTTTTCATTTTATAAAGTCTTTATATGATCTCCCTTAATTGATATGATCTTTGAACATGTTTATGTTCAATTTCAATCAAAATTATTTTTGGTTATTATTTTCTTCATCTATGATCTTTGTTTCTATAAAATGTGTATTTTAAATAGATTTGAGTCCATTATATTGTGTTTTAAAAAATACCCCTAATTTGTATTTTCTAAATATGATAACAATGAGTCAGTTAACTAAAATATTTTAACTTCTCAAAACTTCAATTCAAATAATAAACATAATTATTAGCTTAGTAGTCAATTGCAGGTTTTGGAAAAATAATATTATGTTTCGATGTTCCTTATCCTCCATTAATTTTTTATTCTTTCAAAAAAATTGTACTTCGATATGGTAATATTCAATAATATATCTTATGAGCCTTTTTCGTGGAAGCTATATAGTTAATTTTTCTTGTGCACTCAATAACTATACTTTCTTATCTTGTTTTTTCCATGAGTTAAAGATGAATTTCACTATTTTATGTCAAATACTATAGAAAAGGGATGCAACATCAATTGACCTATTGATTGTAATTTTTCCTAAGTTATTCTTGTATTGCACCCTAAGTTGAGATTTAATGTTTCAAGGAAATCATTTTCGTCACATTGTCGTTTGAAACATACACTTTGATCTAATGACCAACTTAAAAATTATGCTCACATATCATTAACCAGCCATATTTTATCATCTTTGAATGTGTTTTCATACTCCTAATGTGTTCCTCTTCCTCTACTAGAATAGGTATTTAATATTCATGAGGTTTACACTTCATAATCGCATTCCTTCATTGACCCAATATCAAAGAAAAAATCACTTAGTCATTTGTAAGGCATGAGATCCTTGAATATGTATATAATGGACCATATCCTCTTTTAGATATGTATAACACAACCAAAGCTACTCATTGGATAGGTTTACAATCCTGGTAATGATGAGTGCTCAATTCTATTCTATGTGGTATACAAGGTAGTATAGGTCATCAAAAACCCAATAAAACCAAGAGTTTTATACTTATCATCATATTAAATTGTTGTGGTAACATATAGTCCTCTACATGGTTATGATTTCAAAATGTGAAAATATTTGTAACATTGTCAAAATTTTAATATATTTTTATTCATCGAAAATTCTATCAATCACTTAGTCAAAATTAACAAGGTATGAATTCCACATTGAAGTCAATAAACACTTTTTCAAAAATCAAAAGAAATTTTACCAACCTTTAAAAAAAATCATGGATAATTATAATCATATTAAAAATTGAACCATTTTGTTTTTCATAGATAATGGTATGGTTTCCCAACCTACATGAAATCCCCATTTTTTCTATTTCATCCCAAACCATTATGAATTTATCTTCTTATGTTTCTTAGATGAATGATTTTTGTCGTAATATTGTGATATATTTTGAACTCCAAAAAGAATATTCACAATATTTCAAACACGATCATGGATATAACAATAAAAAAAATTATCATAATCCTAATCGTAATCTTTAAAATGATAGTTTGCATTAAAAAATTCCAATGTGGGTGACATGTTAGATACATTCATTTATATAAAATTAAAATTGACTATATGATATGCAATTTACCTTTTCATCATTGATTCTGTTAGCAATATAGTTTATCATAATTATTCACTCATAGCCATTTAATGATGGGCTGAAATATATAATGAATTCATCAAATTGGTTTTCCTATTATATTTTTGCATCCAACTTAGGGTTCATTTCTTGAATATGCATATTTGAGAAAATAATATTAGAAATTGACAACACTTAATAATTTAAAAATAATTTACAAATTAGTATCCAAGAAATTGTAATAGAGTAATTGTTTGTAATTTTGTACATCATGGAAATAGTGCACAATGTACTACCATAAATTATAACATATTTCTTTGTAACCATGTGTATTCCTTTATTTAGGATTTTCCACCATGGAAATAATTCATTTCTCATGACTATAAGTTTATTATTACAGAGTAGACTTGTTGTGGCCATATAATCATGAATTCATACAATTTCATATTGACATCCTTATCATCAAGCATCTTAATTCCATTTTGGTAGAGACAGGTTCATTATGTTCTTTATATTTCCTTACCATCAATTCTTTAATTTCAAGATTATATAAGACATAAAACCATTATATTGCTTTATCTCAAGTAATGACTCACACATCTAACCACATCTATCATAATGGACACGGGAATCATTACCAATATTGAAAATAGCTTCATCAAATCTAGATCCAGTTATTTTCTCATATGAATCAACCATAAAACATGCATATGCATTTTACATCCACAAATTTTAACACCTTGTGTAACACCATCTATTTGGTCTTAACCCATATCCATTTCCTCAGCCTCTTTATCCCAAAAATTCATCTCTTCACAAAATAAGGTTGTATTAACCCTTTGAAGCACTTCATTAGTGTGAATAAAACCTAAATATGTCAAGGTCTTATGGGACATGCTAGATTCAAAAAACACCAATGCTAACCTATGAGGCTTAAAGTTAATTTGCAACTCATCCATAATAATTGACCAACATTCTTCAAAAAATTGATCAAAGTGCACAATCATGTCTTTAATTATACATTATTCATCATTATTTTTACTTATGTTGTACCTAATTTAACTAATAATGTCATTTTCATCCACATCGTCAACATATTTCTCATAGAACCATAACACTATGTCCCTAAATATGTCCTTCCCCTCCACCATTTTATGCTAATGCCATCTTAATCCTTTCTTTACATTCATAAATCCTTTGCTTGATCATCCATTTCTTGACCTTCTATTCTCTTGAGTCCTTTATACTTCAATTGCATGTAAGTACATTGTATTCATCACTTTTAACATTGGACTTTTCCCACCTTCAATTGCTACACATAAATTTTCTTCAAATTTATCTATGTCCTCATATTTTCTATAAAAATGTTGATGACCAACTTTACATGTAGGAACACGTGTTTGTAGTTGGAAGACCTATTGTGAAATAATTTTCATGGCCTTCCATTTTGATGTCATGTCATGTTTATTTAATGGATTTTTATTTCCTATCATGGATTGATTCCAATGGCATCGCATGTTGAGTGGAATTTGATGTCCTTACATGAAGGGATGATGATGGACTGTCATGTTGAATGGAGTTTGATGTTGTAAAATACAGGGAGACTGATGGTATGCCATGTTGAGTGGATTTCAATGTCCTTCCATTAAGGTATTTTGATGGCATATCAAGTTTAATTAAGTTTTATGACCTGCAATGATGTTTGTTTGATGGCGTACCATGTTGAATTCATTTGGATGCCCTAGCATGAAGGGAGATTGAAAAATATTTTAGCATAGGTTGTTCCCTAGTATGCATTTTTTCCTTTGTTAGTACTTTCAATAGAAGAATGTGTTGTAGTGCACTACAACAAATAAGTACTTTTTACCACAATTAATCCACATAAATTCTACAATTAAGTGGAATTGTAGAATATTTGTGGAAGTTCTATGATATTGTTGTGTTTCAATTCATAAATATTGTGGATGTTCCACAATATTATGTTATTAATAATAATTTGTAGAAAAATCACATGTTGAAAACTTCTTAGTAGAAAATCCACATTAATATATATATATAATAAAATAGTTCACGACACTTATAAAGAGAATTTTAAGAATATTAACATGGAATTATATTAAATTACATATTAAATACTTTTAAAATACATTATCCCAAAATTATAATTATTCACATATTTTAAAAAGACTTATATGAAATAAAAATTAAAATACTATAAATATATCACATTGTCAAAAATATATCTTAACCGTATAATATATTAAATACATTAAATAATAGAGATTTTTATATTAATTTAATGAAATAATATTTGTAATCTATTATAAGAATAACCTTCTATTCTTACATATTATATATTTTATTAAAACTAAATTTAAAATTATAAGAGTGGAATTACTACAAGAATTGAGGCTTTTTGCCACATATATTCAACAATATTTTTTGGTTACAAGACATTCTAAAAATTTAAAATGTGGAATTGGAGTTGTAGCTTATCCATATTTCGGTATGTTTTTGGAGTTTTTTCACAATTTGTTAGATAATGGTAATCCCACAATTTATGAAATCTATAGTTTAACTACAATTTTTATTCTATATTGTCCACAATTTATCATGCTTGTAAATTTTCTACAATTTTTTGTTTTTGTCAATTTTCCACAATTTAACGAAAATTGTAGTTTTTCTAAATTTTTAATCTTTGTAAATATTCAACAATTTAGAATTTTATATCCCTAAATAATGAGGCAATTTCAACATTTTTTCAACAATTAAGGTTACGTGTATTTTATTGGAAGTTTTGATTTTAATTTATATCGATTTGATTTAAAGGTTTCCTACAATTTTGGTGTTTAGAATCAATGCTAATTATTATACTAGAATTTACTAATTCATGTGTATAAAAAATCTATGATTGAAATTATACTAACCATATGATACATAATTTTCTTTATTATATTTCTATATTGTAAAGAAAGTTATATTCTTTCCAAATGTTAACATTTTCTCAATTAAAACATGTCCCTATCCCTAAGCTAACTCGATGGAGGGAGACAACTATCGTGGCTATAGAGGAAATAATTGCAACATGTTTCATAAAAAGCTCTCCTTTGCTAGAGATGCATAGGTAGGGGAAATAATGGAATTTGTAGTATCTAGTGGTGAATCTCCCTTGTCAACTCCCATGTAGTAATATTCCAGTTAGAATAAACCTTGAATTGAACTAGGGGAGTCTAAGCCCTAAACCTCTCAGAGGTAGAACAAGTAACAATGATGACCTATGGTGGTTAGATTGAAAGTGTTATTCCAGTGGTAGGCAACAACTTGACATGCATAGATAGTCGATATCCTTCTTACCAGAACCTCTAGATTCCATGGAATTAAACTATGTTGGAGATACATATTAGAGAACATGGTTCTCTTTTTGGGGCCATGAAATGATGTGACATTGAATGAACACTACCATGGTTCATTGTTCCCCTTCTTGTATTATAGACCCTACTAGTCTTAAAAACCCTAATTTCTTCGTAGTTTAGGTTGTAGGGGTGAGAATTGAAACCAAGAGAAATTGTGTTAATTTTTCTCTAATTACAGAGATGACAAGGGAATATACCAAGGATATCCAACCAAATTTTTCCTGTTGTGCTACTCCCATCAACTTCTCTTTCAGGGAAGTGGTTCAGTAGTGGAATGGTAAAATATGCATTACAAAATAAAATTAAAATAAATGCATATTAGTATTATTTTTTTTAAACAACATTTTAGAACATTTACCAAATGAGATCTAATGGACACAAAGAAGTTAGGGTCACTTTCAATTGATTTAAGGTCTCAGTGCCTTGTAAAAAGGGCTGGCTAACACAATAAACTAAACAATATAAAATGAAATTAAACTAATTTTAAATATACTTATCGTTATAAAAATGAAAACTGTAATTTACCCACCATATCTTCAATTTGATTTTTGAGAGGAAATATCATGTAAGAATCAGTAACTAATAGCATGTATACTAAATATCATATAAGTATTGGGTAAATTAATATCATGTAAGTATCAAGTATATGTACGTGTATATCAAAATTAATGAAATGGGTGTCACATTCACAATCCTTATTTAAGTATGTTACAAATTCAATGAGTGGTTTCCAAGTGGCTATTATGACTTATATAAATGATTTATTAATATTAAGATTTATGATTTCAAAATAAGATTGTATAGTTTTGGATGGCACATGCAACCTTATCTCACTTCACATTTTTGTGTAGAGTGGGGGTTATTCAAGATGAACAATATCTCCTCAAATGGACAAAGAATTGACCAATAAAATTCTAAATGAAAAAGGAATCAAATAATTTTAAAAAGTAATATTTCTAATTTGAGAACGTAATAAGAAAGACGTTATTTTTGACTAGTTTATTTTGTGAACTTAATTTTCCTTATATGTCACTCCACCCTTTACCCCACCCCATATGGAGGCTATAATAGTAAGGCCTTTTCTAGTTCTTACACTATTGCATACATGATTTCCATCGTTATTGTCATCTCTCTAAGCTACTTGTTAATATGTTGAGCTCAACATGATTAATAATTACGCCGAAGGCGTTTCCCCTATGGGAAAGGCCCTTGCGGACGTTTCTAGGACTGTGCTAAATTTGACGTCTTGACGACTGTTTGGACGTTTTTTTGCATGTGCCTGTTTTTGTTGTGCACATCATATTGGGGTCGGGTTTTTGCAGTTTTGATCCTCGTGGAGTGGGTTTTGGCGTTTTTCTTACATGCTGGTCGTTTCTCCATGTTAGACGTTTTTCCTCCATGCTGGGCGTGGATTTTTACAGGGTTTGGTCATTTTGGTCTGCTGCCCTTCGCGCCTTGGACCTGCTATTCTCACGCCTTGGACCTGTGCTCTTTTCAGCTTGTTGGGCGTGTGTTTTGGTGGCTTGCTGGGCATGTGGCTTGCTGGGCATGAGTTTTTGCGGCCTATGAATTTTAGAATGGCCTGTATTGTGATACAATTACATGTTTTTTGTTTTTGAATTGGAAATTTTCATGTTAATTGCATCTATCTCAAATTTGATTGTACGTCTTGTTCAAATTTGAATCTATGATCATAACTGAACCTGATTCAAAGCAATTACGCAACTTGCGCATATTTGAATTACGATCATAACCAAATAGCATGAAAATTAAGCTGTGATCTTTTCATGTTTTCAATTACCCATTAGGTTTTTTCCTTGCAAATTGTAGGTAGGTGCTAAGACAGATTGTAAAGTTAGCCTTGGAGCTTGGTCATGGGATACAGTATCTGGTGAAGAGTTGCGTGTTGGGGCAAGCCTGGCAGAGCCATATAATGAAGCTTGGTGTGCTGTTGAATACTATGAAGCAAAGGGCCCATTAGGTTTTTCCCTTGCAAATTGTAGGTGGGTGCTAAGACAGATTGTAAAGTTAGCCTTGGAGCTTGGTCATGGGATACAGTATCTGGTGAAGAGCTGCGTGTTGGGGCAAGCCTGGCATAGCCATATAATGAAGCTTGGTGTGCTGTTGAATACTATGAAGCAAAGGGAGAAGTTCTAAAGATGTTGCTTGGATACATATCCCCTAACAGTGACCATCAAGGAAGAACACTTATTTGTCATGCAATTCTTTGCCGTAACTCAGGTGCAAGTCATGTACTTTTAGATGCTGGTGCAAATGCTGAGTTTTGTGTAAGAACAAATAATGGACATGTATTTCACCCTCTTCACTTGGCTGCTAGAATGGGTTGTCTGCCATTGTAAAGCAGTTGATAGAACATGGATGTGACCTGAATGCAAGGACAGAAATGGGTGAAACTGCATTGATGCTATGTGCAAAGGGTAATCATCATGAGTGTTTCATGGATCTACTGGTTGCAGGTGCTGATATTTTTAGGGGTAAAATATTAAAATGTAGGATTTGGAAAATTTATGTTATTTATTATTATTTTATACCATAAATATTTAAATTATGAATATCTCCAAGATTTTATAGTCAGCAACTAAAAGGATATTCACTTTTCAGTATTGTTTACAAGGTTTTCAACAGTCCTTGAAATATTAGTGAGGCCGTATTTTTTGAGTTTTTATCGTATTTTTTGATTGACTGTATTTTTTCCATATTTGAAGACCATCACTTAATACTCTCTGTACGAAAGTTGCTACCTTGAGTACATGATTGAACGCTTATGATTATCACTTTAGCAAATAACTCAGGTTTCTTGAGACTAGTATAATTTGATTTGACTTAGTTAGAAGTAGTAGCTATGGTTCCTTCCAAAGTTCCAAGTTATATATAAGGGTAATTATGAATGTTCTATGCTTTTGGCATTTTTACAGTGTATCATTATGTAATATCATGTTTAAGAATCAATTAGATGCAATTAGTTCCAAGAGGATCATGATGAACTCGGTACAGAGTTAAACTATTCACCTAAAAAACTGTTCTTCTCTGCACCAACATCATTTCACTGGCTTGCTCTTCTCCTTGACCAATATTATACCCTGATTCATTGTTTTCTTTCTGTCATTTCCTGAAAGCAATCAAATGCTCTGCGACCTCCTTAACCGAGCCTATAACATGTGTATGGTCTTCTTTGACTTTACTATCCCTTTCCAATGCAATGTGAACGCCGAATGGTATATGTTATTAGATTTAGAAATACAGTTATTACTTTTGTAGTTGATGTTGATAAGGGGTGTGATTGACAATACTAATTTTCTATTAAAGCCAGAATAAATGTTGTGAAATACATTAGAAGGGATGTTAGATAACACTTAGTTGTGTAATATTTGAATACAAATTCAAGTGAGACATTTAAGTTTGCTAATACTCACTCTCAAGAATGTAGTGGATGTGAAGTGTTGTTGTCAAAGTAGATTGAAAGAATGACTAAGTGCTTTAACATATTATCTCTCCATGAAACTAAAATGAGACAAAATATGCATTTATATATAAAAAATTTCAAATGGTTATGGTACATTCCAATTTTTCTTTATTACATCAACGAGTTTTAGTGCATCATTGTTAGAGCTATTTTGTGCATATCTTACACTCATAACATTCCACGAGACAACATTTCTTTGAGGCATTTTGCAAACAAAAAATGGCATATGTTATGTGTTATAGGGATAGTTTTTACTTTTGTAGTTGTGTTTGTTTAAACTATGGGTGATTGATTTTATATGTGTAGAAATATAGATGAGTCACTTCATTTAAAAAGCACAAACATGAGGTCCAACCCTTTAAACTATTCAAAATGCAAAAAAGTGATATAATGTAATTTACTACAGTCATGCTCTGTGACTCTGGACAACAATTTTTTACACAAGCTTCCTTGCTCCACTGAATTTTGTCTCTCCCTCCTTACTTGCTACTACCTTCCAATCCTGCTTCCACAGCTGAAACTAACTCCCTTGATCCTTTTGGATCTCGCATGTTCACAAGATGCTTGAGAATGCTTAAAGCCATAAAATCTTGAATTTCTGCATGCAAAAGTGTTGTGTGTGTAAAAAAATGGTTTTCAGTTTTTATCGTATTTTTTGATTGACTGTCTTTTTTCCATATTTTAAGACCATCGCTTAATACTCTCTATACGAAAGTTGCTACCTTGAGTACATGATTGAATGCTTATGATTATCACTTTAGCAAATAACTCATGCTTCTTGAGACTGGTATAATTTGATTTGACTTAGTTAGAGACTGTGGTTCCTTCCAACGTTCCAAGTTATATATAAGGGTAATTATGAATGTTCTATGCTTTTGGAATTTTTGCAGTGTATTATTATGTAATATCATGGTTAGGAATCAATTAGATGCAATTAGTTCCAAGAGGATCATGATGAACTCTGGACAAAGTTAAACTATTCACCCAAAAAACTATTCTTCTCTACACCAACATCATTTCACTGGCTTGCTCTTCTCCTTGACCAATATTATATCTTGATTCATTGTTTTCTTTATGTCATTTCCTGAAAGCAATCAAATGCTCTGCGACCTCCTTAACTGAGCCTATAACATGTGTATGGTCTTCTTTGACTTTACTAGCCCTTTCCAAATCCTCTTCCTCTCGGGTTTGATACTCTGCCTCCTCTGATAGGTTCCTCTTTCACAGACACTCATTCGTTGTTTCTTTAAATATTTTGATTTATATGTAGAGGGTCATCCTTGGGCTCTATTTGATCATAGTCCTCCTCTATTTGCAAATGTTTTACTGGATATGTTCTTGTTCTTCTCTTCAGCCTTTTACTATTAGTGATAGGCCTCTTCGAGGCAACCCAACTTGAATAAGGCTAATTCATCTTGGATATGCTACAAGTTTACTGACAAAAGCGATGTGTACAACTTTGGGGTGGTTTTATCTAAGCTTATTTCTGCTAAGAAGGTCGTGGATATAACCAAGAATAACAGGGACATTGGGATTGCTAATTTAGTTGTATCTAAGATTTAGTGTGGGGTTTTGGAGGAGCTTGTGGATCCAAATTTGGAGATTGATGTTAAGCATGTGGTGAAGGAAATGGTTTGCAGGGTTGCTAAATTGGCTTTCAGGTGCCTTGCTGCTGAAAAAGATGATAGACCTAATATGATGGAAATGTCTGCTCAGCTTCAGGAAATTAAACACTTTGGATATGGTGGGTGTGCTGAAAAAGGTCTGAATTCATATAATTCTTTTGATGTTGTCCAAGAGAATAGGAAATCATTGAGTTATGTGCATGCTGGTTCACCCACTTCTGTTCAAGAAAAATGGAGGAGCACAAGCACTACACCAGACAATAGTGAAAATGGGTTTGTGTGATCTTCAATTGATATAAGATTTGAGCCACATACCCAATTTTCAGTTTAGATGTTCATCCTAGATTGAGTTATGTGTATGTCAGTTCGCCCACTTTTGTTCTGGAAAAGTGGAGCACAAGCACTACACCAGACAACAGCTAAAATGGGTTTGTGTGATCTTCAATTGATATAAGATTTGAGTCACATATACAATTTACAGTTTAGATGTTCATCCTAGATTAAGTTATGTATATGTTGGTTGGCCCATTTTTGTTTAGGAAAAGTGGAGGAGCACAAGCACTACACCAGACAACAATGAAAAATGGGTGTGATCATCAATTGATATAAGATTTGAGCCACATACCCATTTCTTAGTTTAAATGTTCACCCTGGATTCCATTTCCACTTCTTGCACACAAAAAAATGATGTAGCCATTACTTCCTGAGAGCCACCATGATCTACAAGATTCTGATTGTAAGGATGCTTCATTTTCAGGAGCACTATTCAATCTGTGAACAACCATTGTGGTGTATTGCATCTGGCTTTAAATTTGATCAATTTTATATGAATGTATTCCTTGGGTTGTGAGCTGAAAAAGTGTTTGTTGTTGCTATGTTCTTCCTTGAATTAAAACTCAAGGAAGAAATTCTCTAGGAATCCAGAAAAACATGCCCTCAATTTCGCATCCACAAACTTTATGAAACATTGTGCAAATGCTTGCGGAAAATTTGGCAAACTCAGCAAGTCTCATGTCAAGACTCGCGAGTCTCGCATTTGGCCTCGACGAGGCCTATTGTTTATCATTATTTTTTAACATAAATTTTTTTAAAAGAACATATTTAAATTTTTTGAAGACTTTTGAAACCCATTCTACAAGAAATAGTCATCAATCATAGCATACTAGGTTATGGGAGCACACTTCAATCGATACAACACCTCTTTGAGGCAGCACATTAGATGCTTTCTGCTCTCTTTTGCATATCCACATAGCTACTCCATATAGACTTCCCAAGTCAATTCATCATTAACCAAAGCATTCGATACTAATATCACTCAACAAAATTGACCCATCATAAATACTAGCCTCTACTTTGATAGCACCTCCACTACTACCTTACTCAAACTTCTTGTATTCAAAGCAGTATCAAATGTATAAATGTATTCATGTTTAGTGCCAAAATACTTGGCCACAAAAGACTACCACTCATGATATAAAATCTGCAAATGTTTGGAAGTTTTCATGTATTCATGTTTAGTTCAAATAAAATAGTCTGCAAAATGCTACCACTCATGATATAAGATTTACAAATGTATATGTACGACTGTGTAACAAATTTCAAATGTAGAGATAGAACCTTTAAATGTAATGCTTCATCTATATTCCTACACTTACAAAATCAATCACGCCCCTTATCAACATCAAATACAAAACTAATAACTATCCCTCTAAAATCAAATAACATATACCATTCGGCGTTCACATTGCATTGTGCACATGCGATTGCTAGTTATATTTTAACATAAGAGATAAACCTCTACATGTAGCACGTGAGTAAAACATATTTTGAAGTGTAGCTTTGGGGTTTGGAAACATTTTTTATTAGTTCCCTATATGATATTGATGTTTCCTTAATTTAATGTTCTCAACGTTTTCCTAGTGGGGAATTCATGATGTGAATGTGTACCCCTAACGGAATTTGATATGAACCTTGCCCTAGATCCTCTTTGGGAGGACACTTGTGGGCAGCATCTTTTAATGTTATAGCGGCCTGATTGTGTTC
Organism: Taxus chinensis; assembly: GCA_019776745.2. Taxonomy (NCBI): domain Eukaryota; kingdom Viridiplantae; phylum Streptophyta; class Pinopsida; order Cupressales; family Taxaceae; genus Taxus; species Taxus chinensis. The sequence goes on along the minus strand of CM034153.1, from coordinate 634,447,837 downwards.
TGTAGGATCTTGGTGAGTGTGTTATTTGGAGCTTGAGATTATCCCTTTAATTATACCTGGATTTTATATGTAGTTGTGGGCTTAAAATTTTAAGCATGGCAATAAGATCGTATTGAAAAGCTCATCCATGTCTTCAGGATACCGTAAAAATTAGGCTCCAAAATTATTTAAATATTTAGAAAACCAAAAACAATATGTAACAAATGCGATGATCAAATAATGAACAAGAGATGATTAGCGAGAGATTTGTATAACCAATACAACCTAGAGCTTGATGACATCTACAAATCTGGAAAACAGCTTCAATGGTTTCAGAGCCACGATATCCAACCACAAGGAAGGAAAAATGAATATCAGAAACATATGGAAAGAACACATGATTAGGTTTACTACATTTGCAGAAACTTATCTGTGGCATGAGTTGAAAATTTTCTACAATACATCTGAATAATGGAAACTTTTCACTGTACGCCAAGATGGATCTCCCACTGTATTCGAATTAACGGCTGCACTTCTCTCATGGTCAGCTCGGAAATCATCAGCCATCTCATTTCCATACGAAGGAAGAGAAACTTGAATGTTCGGCTGTGCTGCTGGGAAATTTGTGGAGTAATTTATGTTCGCCGAGAAGAACATATCCGATGTGTTATCATAACTTGCAGAAATAAATGGCGGGGGGTACTCACATGACGATGGATAATCCCAACAAGGCCATCTCGCACAGGCACTGCCGAAATCTTCAATGGCGGCTGGATAATCAGTATCATAAACTTGTTCCGTTTCCAACAAAATGCTGGGAATTTCTTGAATCCCAAAAAGGGCAGAAGCATTGAAGAAATTCCCAGCTTGTGTGGCATTGTCCCACGGCTTCTCTTCAATACGAGTGTTGCAGTTCTCTTGGGGATTTTTATCCCCAGATATTTTCTGTTTGTGGGCATTGCGGATTTGGGTGGAACGAAATCTCTTGCTCAGATGAGTGTTCCAGTAATTTTTGACCTCATTATCAGTTCTGCCAGGAATGCGCCCCGCTATCAACGACCATCTGCGTTTCAACAAATATAAGTGATTAAAAATTGTCTGTTCTAAAGCGAAAGATAAGCAGATAAACAGAAGTCGTTACCGATTTCCGAGCAACTTGTGAAGTCTGATAATCATTTCTTCTTCATCTGGAGAAATATGGCCGCGCTTCACATTAGGGCGAAGATAATTCATCCAACGCAGCCTGCACCCCTTTCCGCAACGCAACAAACCTTGAAAATAAATCACAGTGTTAGAAAAATGAATCCATTATTGAAAAGAAGCACAGTATAAGTTCCAAAATCTATAGCAGAAACTTAGGCGGGCAACCTGCTTTCGTGGGGAGAGTACGCCAATTTCCTTCGCCATGGATTTCAATATATTTTATCAGACGAAAATCTTCATCAGGTGTCCACGCCCCTTTCTTCATCCTGTGATTCGAATTACAGTTCCAATTTCCAATAATTCTGTATGCACAAAAGCAGATAAATAAGGAGAAGGAATTTATAGAAACCCGCGAAAGCAAACCTTCATTTTTTTTATTGTTCTCCGACAAAAATTCTCACCAACCTGCAAAAAAAAACATGAGTCATCTGACGCAATCCTTTCATTCAAGATGGCGTGAAATCTAACATTCTGCAAATGGAATCGAATACCGAAGTACATCGATTTGTCTTTCATTTGGATGAGTAGTGTTTTGTCGCCATGCATTTAGATTTAATGGCGAAGCCGAAGTGACACTTTTGCCCATCGTAATCGAAGATTATTGGGAATCCTGTTATATTTATTATACACGTTTGAGTGGAAATTTCAATTTTAAAAATATCCTTTAAACTTTTATGGTATTGACAAATATTTTAAAATAATGAATTAATGAGAATAATTAAAATAACTTGAATGATATTGTCATAATGAAATAAATAATTGTTTAAGTTATTATTATATTGAATAAAATAATTATTTAGGTTATTGTTATATTGAATAAAATAATTATTTAGTGGCAGGATTAGTTATTTGTTATTTTGTTATATATGTATTTATCTGTCTATTAATTATTGAGTAAGATTAGATTTTTCTTGGCTTGTGTTTTCATGGTGTTCCAGCCGCATTAGGATTGCTAGAAAATTGAAGAATTTAATATGGGGAAATAAATATATGATTTGGAAGTTCAAGACTAGGCCAATATGTTTGTCAACTTAAATTTTACATTTTTCACAATTACATATTCTTGTTACAATTCATACATAATGGTACAATTCTACAAAAGACCGTGGTTATATATGCATAGTTATTATTTTTACACTATATTTTCTAGACATACTTAGATTTGAGTTACATTATGATATCTATTTCTCATTATTATTTTTAGAATTGCAAAAAATCTTATATCTTTGTATAACTTAATTCTATCAAATTCTTAAATTAGAAGTTCTTAAATGAGTAGAGTAGTTAGAATATTCCTTTATATAATTAGGTATATTTACTATTTTAAACTATTTAAATATGATTGTAATATACAGTTTTAGTTGTGCATTTTTATTTAGTAAATGAAAGTTACACATAATGACATGGTTGAAATATTAGATTTATTGAGAGAACTCACAATATATAACTTGAAAGTTACAAATCTACCATTAAACCAAACAAATCCACTTTATACATCTATGAATAAAAAACTTTCTAAAATCTTATAAAATTAACTTAAAAAATTTTATTTAATTTATAAAATAAAAAATAAAATGTATATTATTATTTTGTAAAAGGAAAAACAATTTCATATTTTAACAATAACTACAACTGCTTATTTATTTATTGTCTATATACTCCCATTATAAGATACAACTATATTGTCTACGTATTCCCATTATAAGATACAAGTATGGACACAATTTATATCCAAGTTATTTTTATATTCACTTAACCCTTTAATTAACCATCAAATAGGGAATGCTGCTTAGATTCGTTGGAGGTACATGCCTTTACCACTGGTTAGAGAGAGAACGTGGTCCTCAACAAACTTTCATATACCAAAATTTGACTCGACTACATTTCTTGCTTTATTTCCTGCCATTCATATTAACTTTCCACCAACCATTTGGCTTGAACAAATTTATAAATGATTGTTCTGGAACGTGCCATTATGCAAACTTTCCCCACAAAATTTAAATTTAAAAGACAAAATACTTTATGGGGAATAAGCATATTTTATAAGAACACACTGGTACAGAAATTTTAATAGGTGTTCCGAGGAGTGTTTCTGCCCGTGTTTATTGATATATTATTATTCTATATATTTTGTAGAAATGCTGTTAAACTAATTTTGTTAACTTAATATTGTTGATATTAAGTGAAGTGGTTTTATGTTAAAAATGTGTTAAATTAATCACAATCAATTGTAATTAAGATTTAAATAAATGCACATTATAATCTCTTTTTTAATGATCTTATATAATATAGTTTCAATTTTAATTGGATCTTAAATATTATAATTAGATAAATAGAAGTAATATAAAAATACTAAAAGGTATAAAGTAAGAGAGTTGAACAGTATGATTTGTTTATGTGATTTGGTTGTGTGCAAGATGATCATATAAGCTATAAATGCGATCAAAAGATAATTATCAAGAAGCACTAAAATTTTAGTCCTTTGAAAACATGTTTGTTAGAGTATCATCAAAATATAGACATTTGACAACAAGGTCCACTAACAGTATTATGTTGATGTTGATGCACAAAAGTGTCCAAAGAGCTACAAAATCAACCTGGAATGCTATAAATGAAATGAATTTGTTAGTGTTTTTCTATAATTCATATGAGTCATTTTGAAACTCTTCTTCTCCCTCACAAACATAGTATGACATTAAAACCTTACAATATAGTACAAGATGTGATTCCTCTACCATACATGCAACCACAAACATGGGGTTTTCATATAGGGTAGTTTTGTGACCAATACTGGCACACATGTATACATATGTGTAATAGGGTGCAGAGAATGTTATTTCACATACCATGAAGATGAAATAAATAAATGTTTGACGGTGTGACTCCTCGCATACAAACTACCTACTCCACACAAAAGAATTGTGCGTCGAACCTTACACACTAATCCCAAGGAAACATAGAAATATGTCTAGCTTACTTGATAGAGGTTTAATCACATTTACCTTACTACCAACTTATATCCATAAGTCAAGCAATTCATTCTCAACAACAAATCATTGTAATATCAACATCTAACACCATCACCCTAAGGATCATGATTTAGATTCATTTAAATGATAATGCTCAAATTGTTTTTATGTTCCAGTGAACATGTTTGGTTATCACTAACCCACAATAAGAATCGATTTGATCATCATTTAACCCATGTAACATTGATAACTCCTTTAATAAATAATCCTTCCTATAATTAATTAACATAAATTTCCGATTAAAATAATCATTCCAAGTTTAATAAATTGGGTTATAACATTAACTCTAATAATATAATTAGGTAGTTGCGCTACACCCTTATAATTAATGTTTTTAATATGGGTGACCCATACAAAATTAATAATATTATTCCTTATTTAATTTAAAACACGCATTATTAATTAAAGATATTGCAATCACCATCTAAGTTAAATAGGGTGTAACGCTTGCTAAAACAACCCACTTGAGACCCAAGAACAACCTAGGATTAGTCAAAAAAATTATGGGATAATTTTTTTTAATAAAAATTTTTTACTACCAAGGTACAAAACAATAGTTTCCACGAGCAAGATTTAGAGGCCAAATAAGAAAACAAAATTATGCTCATAATTTTTTTTTCATTATAGCAAATATTAAATTTACAGGTTCAAAAATAAGGGTTAGAATAATCTTTAAGATTAAAAGGGTAATTTCTCACTCTCCCACTCTCTGACAGGCTTAAGAGATTCAACCTAGTTTTTCTCAAAAAATTACGCACTTGAAACCTTCTAAAACACATTTCCCATTAGATAGGAAAATTCCTCACCTTTTTAGTGATATAAAGAAGTCCTCCTAACTCCATATATTTCAAAAATCAAGGGTTAGCAGACCTTGTGAGGAAACTTTTTCCAAGGTGGGCCAGACGGTGGGCCTAGGGGAGAAAACTTTCCCTAGGGGTGGGTCTGCAAGCCGTGGGGAGAATTTTTTTCCGGAAGAGGAGGAGTTAGGTCGAGCAGGGCTGGGGAGGAATTCTCTGGAAATTCTCCTACTTGACGCAGAAAAATCACCGGAGCTTTGCACCCGTGCACCCACAAGTTTTCGCAAGAGACACGTGGCTTCTCTTAAGCCAATGAGGAGAAAAGCCACCTTTGCGGCGGGGATGAAAGAATTTTAGTCACCCAGAAGGGACCGCAATGGTAAAATTCATGTGTGCCTCCGCTGACGTGAGAAGAAGCCAACGTGTCATCCAACCATTGGTTGTAGGGTTGGCGGGCCGGCGGGGATAAAAGAAATTTATCGCCTAGAAGCGCGAAAAGGGTAAAATTCACCCGCGCCTCCCGTCAACACGAGAAGATGACCACGTGGTTCATCTAAACATTGGTTGCGGGGTTGGCAGCGCCGGCAGGGCTATTTTGAAAATTTTTCCCAAAAGTTTTCTGAAGCGTTAAGGCTTAAAAAGATCCGCTCCTCTGCTGACGCCTCGTGAAGCCATGTGGCAGCACCTGATTGGTTGTGGGTCGGCGGGGCTACGGAGGAAACTTACAAATTTTTCAAAATTTATTTTTGAAAGCGCTAAAGGTTAAAATCGATCCGAGCGTCCACCGGTGCCCAACGAAGCCACGTGTCGATCAAGGATTGGCTACGGGGTGGCAGGGGCCGCAGAGGAAAAATTGCCAAATAATTTTTTTGGACTTAGATCATTTTTAGACAAAATGAAGGCTTGTCGGATTAGCGAGCAGTGGGGCTGCCTAGGAAAAATTACCAAATCTTGTTTGGAATGATAATTTGAAAATGAAGGCTTTGGGTTAGCGGAGCAAAGGGAAATTTCATGACTTTTTGCTCTTTGGGCTAAAAGTGAAACACTAAATTTTTAGCCCGCGGGTTCAACCCAAGAATATTTTATTCATTTAATTTGACAATTAGATTATTTTTGAAGCAAGTGAAGTAAAAACTTCAGAGGCCATAACTTTTGATAGGGAACTCAGTTTTTGGAAAACGAGGACTTTCTGGAAAGCTCCCAACATTCTCTTTACACAAAAACTTAGGAATTTTATTTTTGATAAATTTCAAAGGGTAGAATTTTGAGAAAACGTATGATCTGATCACTTAGAAGTGAACTGGTATTTTTAACTTATGAATTTTGTTCAATTTTGTCATTAATTCTTTTTCATCTTTCCAAACATGCATCAAGGATTTTACTTGGAAAATTTTAGGATAGATTACAAGGTTAAAATTTTCTTGATTGGTTTGCATTTGAAAATTACCAAATGGGTTTACATAGCAGAAAACCAATAATTTCGCCTTTGCTTGATTTGAAAGGTTCTTTAAAAATTTATTCAATGTTTTAGTTTAGTTTGGTGGATCATTTTGATCTCATTAACTTCCAAATGAATATTTGATTTGTCTCTTATAAATTTTTCAGGTTTGCTTTGGACATTTGATAAAAACGAATTTGCGAAGTATAAAGTGAAGTAGAAACGAGGTTTGTACACTTCAAGAATAGGGGATTAAACTAATCTCTTTTGTCGTGTAATAAAAACATTGAATTTGATTCCATGCTAGTTTTAAATAGTTTTCTTTCCTTCAATTCAAATGTCCTACGAGACAAGAATGCAACTTCTATTTTTGTCTCATACCTCTTAAAAATTTAAACATTTCAAATGAGACAGAGCAGTACAATATTTCATCATACATGCTTCCTTTTCACTTTTTCAACAGAGATTTCCTACTGTATATCAATTGCACAAGATTTCCAATGGAAATAATATCATATGAACAAGGAAAAATACTTCTATTAATTCAAAGGAATCTAGTTACATACTTCTTTCCCATTTATTTTTCAAAATACAACACACCAAATTGCATATCTTTCTTTTTTGTTCACCAGAACTGAATATTAGATATATTCTTCCATAATCAATTACAACTTTCATAGCTAAAACTGAGTATTCTTTCCAACACAATAATTACAATACCATCGATGCACTTCATGGTGGGAAAGGTTACAAAAGAAGCATTTCACAAGGGATTGTCAGAACTCTTTCTTCCTCTTCAATTACAATGCTATAGAATACAATTTCTTCCACATTTATTCAAAAGTAGAAAATAGAGTATATATCTTTCACATTTTGAATTGCTACTTTCATAGCCAATACAAAACATATTTCCATCAACAATAATGTACAAGGTTATCCACTTCAAGTGGAAAAGGGTTACAATAAGAATAATCTCAACAAGGACTGTCAAATGCTTTCTTTTTCTCTTGCTCCAAATGTTATTCAACATGAATATCCTCCATTTTCTTTATTTCAATTTGATCACAACAGAATAGGGGGAAAGGAAATGCTCTCCACCCAACCAAGACATCCAATGACAGTGGGGAAGTAAATGCCCTCTTCATTGGCCTCCCGAGCCCCAACCATAATGCAATAAGAAATGTTTTTCAACTGATGGTGAACAATAGACTTCCACAACACACATGTAATTTCAGATTTAAAAACATGGGGTGTCAAAATAAAACCGTAGGAGGCATAAGGAGTACAATAAAAGGACAACAAACAACACTCAGGCTAGTGATCATGCAAATGAGGATCAAGATAACTTTTGGGGGGATGCTTCTTAGATCCCAAGGGGAAATGGGTATCACCACCTGAAAACAACCACCATCAAAATATATATATCATTTCCCATATCTATGACATTGCTCATTATGGCTTCCCCTAAGTAAGCCTTATTCCTCACATTTGTTTATGCCTCCCCGACTGTGGTATGCACTCCCATAATGCAGCTAAAGAAATGCAAGCTATGTTATTTGTATGGTGAAACCCAAATCTCAACTCCCTTCACACTGTATACCTTCCCAACCTACACTGTTATCCCAGGAGTTGAAAATACCCCATAGTCTTATCATGTCCCTAGGTTATCTACCCAAACATCCCTACGCACATTGATCAAGAGGATGACTCGAGAAACACTGATCTAAGATTATTCTCAGAATAATTTATAGTACCCTTGGAAAGTCCTGAAGAAAAATTAGATGAATCCATCGTATATGCCTTGTTTGCCCTGGAGCTTGTTTACAAAAGTTATAGCCCGCTGAAATTTTCAGGCAACTGGCATTTGGAATTTTTTGCAGGTTGGACATGTGCCTCGCCAAGGAGTATCATATTGTGACACGTGCAATTTGTGTGATGGACTAATAAGTGTGTTTTTGGAACACCGGTCTTGACACTCGTTCGTGGACAAATGGACCCCGCTATTTACTGGCTGGGGGCCCTCACCAGGTTCGACACACGGATCGATTATGTAACTTAGCCTTTCACATTTTATCAAAAACACAACATTGTGTAAACAAAATATGTAATTTTACCCGCTAGCCAATCAGTGGATATTAAACCAACACTGGCTTCACCCAACCATGCATCCAAGGACAATAACTATTTGCAACTTCCACGCTTTATTTGCAACCTCCTCTATTGGCCCCCGAGCCCCAACCACAATGCAAGTAAGAAATGTGTTTCAACTCCTGGCAACAGTAGGCTTCCACTTAACACAGGGTCAATGCAAATTTCACATTTAAAACATACAGTCCAAAACAAACTGGGTAGTCTACAACCACAAAAGTGGCTCAGACAACAAACCACACTCATACTATATCATGCAAGCCAAAGGATACAACCTTTTAAAACTATGGAGGAAGTGTATGCTTATGATCTCCCAAGGGGAAATATAGGTATCACCACCTATAAACAACTTGCCAAATATATATATATCATTTCAAATCCCTGACATGCCCTTATGCCTCCCCCAAATACCCCTTATTCCTCACATTTCCTTATGCCTCCCCAACCTCTTATGACACCCCATAACGAGTAAAGAAATGCAAGCTATTTCTTTGTAAGGTGGAACCCAAATCCCAACTCCCTCCACACTTATACCTCCCCAAAACACTTATGTCTCCCACAGAAATAGCCCCATAGTCTTCTCCTACACCATCCCTAGGCCATCTACCCAAACAGCCCACACACATGCCAAAACATTCACAATAATAACATTTACACAAATAAAAGAAGAGCATTTCAAGAGCCAAGCTCTTACCTCTCCATAATGGAGTTTGTTCCAAGTTCCAAATAACAAGCTTTCCAATGCAAAACATCCCAAGATCAATGAAACACAGGACCTGTAAAAAGTCTGCAAACTTTCTCCAAAAGCAAGAGCTCAAAATAGCAAAAGAATTCACCCCAAATGAAGTATGCAAAAGTGAAGAAACCCCAAAAACAAGCTAAGGAATTTCAAATATATAGAGAGGGAAGAGAAGAGGATGAGGTGGATCCAAGTGGGATGCCACATCACACATCCTCAACTCCAACTCATAAGTCAACTTCAATCTCCAAGGCACAATAAATAGGTGGGTGAATAATATGACAACTTACACACTCCAAAACAAGCCCACACCCCATAAGGACTGAAATTAAAAACATGTAAGAAAGTGCAATTAAAACATTCAGTCTTGACTTACAAAAATACACAAAGAAGGTCTAAATTTAACCCTCCAACCATAGGCAAGGTTGGTATATAAATTTAAGAAGCATGGGACAAGTTTAACTTGTCCCACAAGTCTCCAAAATCAGCCTCCAAGGACAAATTCGAATTTCAAAGAAGATGAAGTGTTTCTTACTCTAAAATCAACTTACATATCCCTTACACATTTACATATTTCTTACAACACTTTAATTCAAGGTCAACAACTCTATTAATTACTTTCTTATGACATATTTTAATTAATTAACTTAACAACAAGATTACTCACAATATTACACACCATTTAATAAATAATGAAAGGGGTCAAAGCACCACAAAATAAACACATGCAAACATTAACAAAGGGACCAAATAAAATAAAATACATAAAACCCCTTGGTCACATTTAAAGGTGATCCCCCCATGGGAATCCCTAACACAATCAGAACACACACACAAACAATACAGTTGCCATGGTGACCTTGTTGAATTCATCTAGAATTCCAAAGTGGTTGGTCTCCAATCCCCCAATGTTTGTTGTGATATTTTAAACCTACAAAATACAAATACCTCCTTCGGCCTCGTGGCCATATTAGAACATCCAAATGAATATAAATATAATTTCAAGATCATTGACATATATGTGAATCACAACAATCATCAAGACAATCAACAATATCACTTACAATTTCATCCACAACTATATCATCATCAATTTTAATTCAATTCTCATTTTCTAGGTCTACTCAAAATATCCAAATATCACAAGTTTGAACAACATCTATAATATAACCATGTCAAATAATATATCAACATCAATATCTAAAATGTCTCTAATAATATCATTTGGGTAAAAACACCCCTGCACAATGAGATATATCTGCATACTTAATATCTCCTCACCTTATTATATGCAAACTGGTTGATCTGGTTCTATATATGTATCTGTAGCGGTTCAATTTCTTTGAGAGGGAAGGAAACTCCTACATGCTGCCATTTTTTTGTATGCAGAAGAAGATGACTGAGGATAAGGATGCGCTTTATGTGGGAGTAACGTCTTGTTGTAGGGATTTTTCTTTTTTTACACCTAAACACCTATGTTGCATGCACTATAATATGGCAATACAATTCTCCAATGACTCCACATGTTTTCCTGCTCCTTATATTTTATTTCTTAGTGGTTGTTGTATTTTTAAGACATTAGATGTTCCATTCCTGACATCCCATGTATTCCTATACAAGATTTGTCTCTTTCTCTATTCATGTGCCAATACGGGAGTTTGGAATAGGCATGCACCACCGTTAAAGCATGGTGGAGGGAGAATTATTAATTGATGTTGTCTTGCAGTATCCTATTGGGAGGAGGCCACATGAGAGCAATAGATCAAGATATGGAAAGATATCAAAGAAAATGGATGGAGGTTTTTTTTAAAAGTTGTTGTGCAACTCCCATGAAACACATGTATGCAAAATGTGGAAGCATTCACCAGATGCCCAAAGAAATTTGGTCTCTTGGAGTAGACCCTGACCATGTCAAGTCATTTTTATTTTATTAGTTTGTAACCACACATGTTGGGGGAATAAGATATGTCAACACCTCATTCACATTAGTTATTATTATAGAAGCAAGCCAAAAATTAATCATTATGTGCGTAGGGTTATAAATTTGGCTTCATCGTCAGATGGTTGGCATTTTGGGCTAAGCCTTAGAGAGAGGGAAACTGTGTAGCAATGAAATAAGATTGGGATCCTCCTATTATCAGATTTGATACCTTGATCCACTTCTTTGGCGAGATGATTTTGACCTTGCAATTTCAACAACCATTTCGAACCCTGGTAGCTTGTGCACGTTGTGTTTGTTTAAATCCACTTTAGCCGATTCATTTTTCCCTCAAGCATGGTCTCCCTTACCTTAATATTTTATAATGTTAAGATAATTTGGTTATTCATTTACAATAAAATAAAAATATTAAACCATTAGATACGATACAGTTGGATATTATAGTCAGGCTATTAGCGCAAAACAATAAAACTCCTCCTTATGATTTACATTACCGACTTGCAATTTGACCGTCATCCGTGTTGCTCCCACAACATTATACGTTTCTATCTAGGGTACCAAAATTAGGTTCTCATATCCGCTGGTGTTAGCGATTTTTAGATGAGCCGTCAATAGAATAACCATTTTTGTCTACCTTGCAAAGTTTTTTAAAAAACGCAATTTTCAATGACTCGTAAAAAGACCTTTTGGACCCTGGAAAAGAGAAGTGAAGTTTCGTATTTGTTCCTTGTTAAGTGGGGAGTGGCATTAAACCTTAGATCGACCCCAATCAACTGTTGGTTCTCTCTTCTCCACCCTTCTAGGATCTCGGTTACCTCATTTTACACTTTTAGAAAGGTGTTAACTGAAAATTTGGGTTTCATATCGGCTCACCATTTGGACCATGAGCAACGAAATGCTTGTCTGCCTTCACAAACCTCTAGTATTTTTACTAGAAAATCATCTGAAACCTTCAATTTGGGAAAAATTGCAATCCTGGATAGTTTTTCAAGGGGGTTTTGTAGGCCTCTGGTCACTATTGACAAATTTAAATTAGATCAATTAGGACTGGTGGCTCCGCAAACCTAGCCACCAATTGAAAACCATTTTCCAGTTTCGAATTCCGTCAGTTCTTGTGAATTCCTGGTATATAGGAGGACATGTAGGAATTTATCCATTGTGCATCACCTAAAAGAAGGTAGCCTTTGAACGTGGTTTATCAGTCTCCGAGCCTAAATTGGGTATTTTTGCAACTAGCAGGAAAATTTAAAAAGAAAGTTGTAGGACCCCAGTCTAGTAAGCAAACCATCGTGGAAAATTATTGACACTTGTAAATAAATGTTTAAAACTCTATCTTGTGGCCTATTGTCTAAAATTTGAATTTTGGGAAAATAGTGTTTCTCTCTCTTCCCTATCTCTTTCTCTCTCCTCCCTTAGTTAAGAAATGAAATGAATATATTCCCTAACCCTCTCTTGTTGTGTGTGTATTATTATTATAATGTAAATGGAAAACTAAAAATGATAATTATGCTAGATTTATATGGATGCCCTGCCAGTAATTTGTTGACCATGTGGTGGTTGTAGGTATCGAGACTTGGAGGAGGTGAAGTGTCACTAAAAATATCATTTTTGCATGTTATTTGAAAAAATGTAATTGTAGAGGCTAATTCAACATTTTTCAAAGTATTGAAAGGTTTATTATTGAAGTTTTGTAATATTTTTAAGATGCTAGTGTTTAAGGGAAATGTTCATCTAAACATGGGTGTTATTTTGATCCCAAATTTTTTATTGTAAAAGTTGGATAAATATGTTAAATGAAATTTGAATTTGACATCTTATAGTGCTTTCTCATTGTGAAATTTATGATGAAATCTCTATTTTTGTGTTATTTACCTACCAAATATAGAAAAAGAAATCTAAATAAAACATTTAACCTTAGTTTAAAACTTGTGCATATCTACCCTTCTCGCATGATCTTTCTTAACATAGAAGAAATTAAAACCTTAGGATGAACCTAAATCTTTATACTTGATGGTACTCCTTCTGTCTTAAGGAAATAAGAGCCCAAGTTGATATTTCCATCCTAGCCTTCATACTTAGCGACATTTCCGTGAACTCGACAATTAGGAATGACATGGTTAAAATTTGTCCTAATGTATATTGTCGTCCCCTCATAGGATTGATAGTTGGATGTGTAGTAAGGAGAATGAGATTTTTTTAAGTTAGTACTCTATGGGAAACCAAACGCTAAACATGATTTAAACCCTCTTGGCCCAAAAACATGTGTAGAGTGAATGGTGTTGGGTGGAGAAGATCGTTGAATACCCTTGCAAGTTACCTTTAGGACTTGGGATTATAAATGAACTCGCTACCCAATTTCTGTTATTGTTTTGGGTTCATATGGTACAATACTAAGAGTGATTAACGTGAAACTTAAAAAAAATTAATTGTATGATTAGTTAGTGAAAATGTAATCATAAGATGAAGTGCTTGGAGGAATGTGAAATTTAGACCATTCTTATAATATGTTTAAACCATCTTGTGGTGAGAAAAGGGATCCACGTTGTGTAAACTTTAATGTGATCCTTATCCCTTTAAACAATGGACTACTCCATCTTTGTCTCCCACTTGTCCTATTATGTAATGGATGTATGATGTGAAACTATGTGATCATGTTCTTAGAGATAAATCCCCTAAGATAGGGACTAGTAGTCTCATGAGGATACACATGTCCCTATTAACAAATAGACTAAAAAATTCATTACAAAAATCATATGAACCTAGTTAGGGAAAACCCTCTTAAGTTGGACATAAATGATACTCAGGAAACCTAGTGTAGAAACAAAAATAAGGAAGTATGATGCCATGTTAAGTTCCATCTAATCCTTAATTAATTGTTGGAGCATAACTATAGTAAAGTTATACATTGACGCTTGACCTTGGGAAGTGTTATGGTGAGATGTTATTCCATAGGAAAGTGAAATATGATCTTCCTTGTAATGTGATTAAACCCTCTTGTTGTGGATAAAGATCATATTTCGTATATACTTCTTAGTGGTTACTAAATCAATTATCAATTTATAAATGAGTGAAAGAAGTGCGACCCTAAATCCTTAAACAAAAAAAATGAACTTCACATCCTTTGGACTTACACTTTTTCTATTGTGTATTGGAGATATGATATAAGATCAAGATTCATGCCTTTAGGATGTTAATACTAGGGATAATACCTAGTAGCCTTGTGTGTATGTAAATAGCCTTGTGTGTAAATAAATATCCTATTAACGAACGAACAAATTAAACAAGTAATTGAAATAATGTAGATGATCCTTATTTAATCAGATACACCGTAATTTATATGTTAAACTGTATAAAGGAAATCTAGCAAAAACGAAAAGAAATGTATGATTCACATATTATGAGCCTTTCTAGAACTTAAGTTAAAGATTGAAACATGATTTTAATAAATGTGTAATCCTAAAGATATCATGTCGTCGGAAGACCCTATCTATAAGTGTATATTGTTGTTGAATCGTTATGTTGTGCCTTGTCATTTGAAAAAAAGTGGCCTTGATGTGCATCACTTGTTTTTCATATTATCTATGTGGGTTAATGTTTGTGTAAACATATCATGTATTGTGTGTAGTCCTAAGTGATCTCCTGTAGTGTCATGTGTACTACAATGTAAGTCAAAAAAATTTATTCTGGTATTTTAGTGTTGTATTTGTGTGTGTAAAATGAGGGCGATACAACTTGTTTGATTACATGTTGAAATGGTATGAAGTTTTGTGTGTGAATCATAAATTGCATACAGTTTTTTGTGAATGAATGTTATAATGCATTCAGATTGTTTATTTGGATAGCATGTGGAAATATCATACAGATTTACATGTTGAAGGTTACATTATTATCTCGGTATGCATTTTTTGATAAAACAAGGGATTATGGGTTTGGATTGTGTTTTACCATCTGGATATGCCTTACTGTGTGAAGGAAATGAGTATAATATTTTAAGGATATTATGGGTTACTATTTATATTGGGTTTACTTATTTTACAAATCAAATGAATGAATAAAAAGGTAACTATTTTTGAGTTTGTGTATTGATATAGGAATAATGAATGATATTATCACAGCTAGAAGTGTGTTTTATTGTTTAGATTTTATTATTCTTTTTGTAGACTAGTCGAATACATTCCTAATGTGCTTGTGTATGAAGGAATTGTTGCATGTGTGTCTGTGTGTATTTTGGTACAAGAATCAACTATGTTTTGTTTTCTTGTATGGGTATGCAAATAGGTTGAATTAGAGGTTTTTGGTTCTTTTTTATTTTCGGATCTAAGTATGTTACAAGGTATTGGGAATAATATTTGTTCCTTAGATATGAATATCTCTAGGAAATACAGTTAAATCTATGTTTTCTTTCTCTTGCATACAAATACTTGTAGATAAACTAGTATTTCATTTGGATTCTTTTATGACTTCAAAAGATAGTACTTTGTAATATAATTGAATATAAATTAGTTTTGTTGTAAAACAAAACTATTAGCAATTATTTAAATATTATTGTTACCCGGGAATCGATTTTGGCTTATAGAAAATAATGTGTTTTATGATTAAAGTCTTGACTGTGGGAGGATTTATACAAAATACAGACAATAGGTGTAATCTTATTTCAAATGAATGATATGGAATGTTGTATATTATAATCTAAAAATCTGTATTAAATGATTATTTGATATTGTTGTGAAATACAGATTAAAAATTTATTAAAGATGTGTTATTTTGGACTTTTGATCAGATAATGATATTACATTTGTTGACTTAAATAGTTTAAATTCCATTTGACAAAATGATTTAATTCAGTATAGGGTCAAACCTAGATTGTTATTATCATTATATAATGATTACGAAGTAGAAAATGAGAAAGTTGACTCATGCCATTTCTCTCAAACTGACCCATGTATATTTCTTTAGATTCTAACTGGTGTACAACTAAATAGGAGAACCTATGACATGAATACTTGGAATGATTTAATATTTTTTGTTGACTACGACCTTTTGGTCACATGTAAAAAGATAATTTAATTAGTATCTTGTTTGTTTTAAATGATTTCATGAAGGGTTCCTAATTGTAAGTATGGGCATATGACCCCAATCTATAATCCTAATTAAGTATGGTGTTGATTGTATAATGATGAATTTGGTTTGCAACTTCGTGTGATTTTGTGTTAATAAGGAATGAATGGCTTATTTTATCAACCATGTTATATACATGAGTAGATGTTATATGCATCCCTATTTAATGAGTATGTCTTCATAAATTGTTGTTGATTTATTAAGTAAATAGACAGCCAATACTTTTAAATGTATTATTAAGTCATTACTTAATTCTGAATATCTTATGTAACTAGTCCTATGAATAATTCAAAATAACATAAAGTTTAAGTTGTTAAACTAATTTTTTATCATGGAAAAGATAGCATTGAACATTAATACATTTATAAAGTAAAATGTATAAATGACCGTGAGTAATATCAAGATTGATTAATACATCATAATAAGATGACATGATAGTAGTGAACGTGGTTAATAAACTCGTAATTGAGGATAAAATGGATATGGATAAGGCAAATGATTATTCTTAATCATTATTTCATTATGAAGTACTAAGAAAACCATTGTAAATAAATGATATTATCACTCTACAATATAAAACAACAGTTAGTAAACTACTCCAACCTTTGACTTGCTAACTTATATCTTCACTAAGATGACCTTACAAGAGGGTAATTAATAATTAACACCATAACATGAATAAGTTATGAAGGTTTTTGAAAGCACAATTGAATGAATTTAAAAAATTCATAAGTAAGATTTCATGAAATTATGAATTAGGTAAACAAGAAATAACTTAAGTCTTATAGAAATTTTCACAAGATGAAATATGGTTGCGGTAGTAAACCTTAAATATGACGTAGATTGGATGTAATATTACATCAGCATACAAACATATTGACATAGTTCTAACTAATGATAGTTACAGAAGGGGAAAGAGGATGTAATGGAAGTAATTCCATTACATGGTCTCTCCCTATTCCATAAGAACCCAGAGTAAGTTATGGATCTTTTCATTTTATGTACCAATATTCTAAAGAGCTATCGAGCCTCACATAGTTCTCTCATCTAGAAAATGTATTTGAATGCGCAAATAATTGTTATCCAATTTATCCTCTCAGGAAAAAATGGACAAACATGATGTTGCACAATGAGAAATTAAGGGAATCATTCTGCCATGGGAGCTCACATTTCAATTCTGAAAATCAGGTTGCAAGCGGGCTCCACAATGGAAATGCAAGGTTGGAAAAGGAATGAACAAAGGCCAACTTGGCCAAGGGAACGTTGAAGGATATCGGAGCTCGAGAAAAGAAAGACCAGATTAACTCAACCGAGCTCAGAAGGAATTTGGGTTGGGTACAGACAAATAACTCAGTTTGTAGGTCGGAAAAAGAATGGAAGCCCAAGCCCGAAGTTTTTGGACTTCGGGCATTTGGCATTTCGGAGTTAAAGGAAAAAATTCCGAAAGGAGGAAAAGTCTGAAAGGAGGAAAATTCTGATAGGAAAAAAGTCTGAAAGGAGGAAAAGTCCAAAAGGAGGAAAAGTTTAAAAGGAAAAATTCTGAAAGGAGGAAAAGTCTGAACGGAAAAAGTCTGAAATGAGAAAAAGTTTAAAAGGAAAAAGTCCAAAAGGAGAAAAAGTCCGAAAGGAAAAAATTCCAAAGTCCAAAAGGGTTCAGATTTCGGAAGTCAAACTTGGCTTTGGGGTCAACGCGGAGGCATTTTCAGAGTTTTGGAGTTTCGGAACTCTTGAGGCAATTTGAAGGATGAACAGTGTTGTGGGTCTGAAAGGTAAAACATTTTGAAATTCTGAAAGTCTAAAATTTCAGACTTTCAGGTTTCAAAGTTTCAGAGATTCTGGTTTTGGATTTTCAGAACTCTCAAGCGCTCAATCGGATGAACAATGCAAAAATCTGAAATGGAAAGTTCCAAAGTTTCGAAATTCTAAAATTTAAGACTTCAGGATTTCAGGGTTTCAGAGTTTTCACGCACCCAAGCAGATGAACAGTAACTCAACTTTCGAATCCAAAGTTCCCGAAAGTCCAAATTTCGTAATTTCGGAGGTTGCATGCATTTTCAGACTCTGAAAAAGGAAGAACAGCAGTTCACATTTTTTTTGCAGAATGACCCCCCGACCTTCAAATGGCCATAACTTTTGACTGGGAGCTTGGATTGGGACAAGAAAGGAATTTTTGGAAATATCACAGGGTCCTCTACTCAACTATGACTGGTTATTTTAATTTTAGTGGGATTAAGTTATTCAAAATGAATAAATACAGTCTTCCATTTTAGGGGATGTTCCATGCTTCTCACCTATCCCAATAATGAGGTATGGGCTTCCTTTCTTACCGAACAAGGAATAGCACAATGAGGTATGGGTTTTGCATTGGAACCCATCATTGTTGCAGGTGAATTCAATTCATTCTAGGGTGGTTGAAGCAATATTTCAAATTGTTCTCTCCCCCTTTCTCTCATTCTTCATATATATTGTAAGGAGGGGCATTTTTATAATGTTGGACAATTTGGCTTTGCACCCTCCCTTCTTCTCTTGTCTGTAAGTGAATTTTTTTATTTCAAACCTCCCATCTAAAATGTAAATGAAATCTTGCTTCTTGGCCATTGTAATGCACTGTATCAAATCTTTGGAGTAATAATAAAAGTATGTGTATGATTTTCAACCCTTTCTTATGTTCATTGCATCTTCTTGATCTCTCATTGCAATCCTAGTTATATGTGCATGGTGGTTGTATTAGATTTTTAATGGTTTTTGTTTAATTACAAATCAGGTGTTTAGCATTCCTTTGGTGCATCACCTCTGTTAGTTTAGATTCAATTTCTTGTAATCTTCTTAACCATGTATCCTTGACAAGTTAGAGTAGATTTTAGAGTAGATCCTCTACAGTTTGGATGTGTGCATCAGAATAGAGGAATAAGAACCGACCTTCATCCGGAGAGCTTTCCCGATTACAAAGTCCCACACTTTGGGAAAAGCTTCATGTTATGCAATCACAATGAGAGTTTCAACCCATCGATTTGCAGACATTAAGGGGTGTTGTGATTACGCATCAACAGTAACATTATTTTATTCAAACCCTAATAAGGCCTCTGAAAACTTGGTCTAGTGATCCTCGGTGTATGTTTTAGCATGTAATCTAGTGATCTAGGATATCCACATAAGATGTATTATGTCTTGGTAGCTTCTTCATTTCATTTAATGAATATTATTTCAATGTTAATCCTTATTTTGGTTGTTTTTTTTGTGTGATCCATTAGATATCCCAAAGATATAAGAGACGATTCCCTTCTTTTAGGTAATAGAAGTACATGATTGTGCTTTTATATACATAGACTTAGGTGAAAGAGTTTACTGTTCATTCATGACCTTAAGTTGACCTAGGAAATTTATGCATTTGAAAACTTATCCATTAACTGTAGTATTTAGGAAAAAACTGATGTTGGTTAGGGTAAAACATATTGGTCATTTTTTCCCCTGTTGGGTGATTTTTCCTCTAATTTCTTCAATACTTCATATAAAAGTTGATAAATCTATCCAAAATTTTGAGAATGTTTTTAATACATATCATGAATGTTCCTGATGAGAAATAAGTGTGATCTAGAAGTAATGGAGTACTAAATTTGGAAAAATGTGTGAAGGTATAAGTCAATTAAATGTATAAATGGGAATGGGATGGGATAAATGCAAAATAAGTATTTCCAAGTGCCATTTTTCAACATTTAGGGTATTAAAAATAGATAATAAATATAATTCTAGTATATTTATCTATTTATTGATTATAGGTCCAAAGTAGGATCTTATTGGCTTGTATACTTTGTGTTGTTCAAATTTTAACATATTCTCCTTCTTTTATGTATGAATTTATTCATTTTTTTACTTTGCATTGTTCTGTGTAACTCCTTTTTTCTCTATCATACTTTATGATATTTTTTGACCATATATACTTCCATTTATTTTTATTCCTTGGTCCTTCTTGAAATTTCTTCTCATCCTCGACCTTGAAAATATCATGAATCATCTCTAAATCCAAAAACATTAAAAATGACTATTTATTTTCCAAGTACAACTCCTAATGCTCCCTTAAGATCAAAAACATTGTTTCCTGATGTTATTTCCATTATTCTAGTTTCAAAGTCTAATGCCAAAGTTCTAGCCTCTAAAAATATTGTTTCTTTTAGATGTAGTAATTTTTGGTTTTTTTATCCTAAGCTCAATGGTTCCTTAAGTCTTGTGTTTAACTTTTTACCTTTTCCTATCTGCTAAATGTGCCATCTTGTGTAACAATATGGTCCTATTTTGAATTCAAGAAGCCTATAAATACAAATTTGAATTATTGCATTTTAGAAAATGAATCGATCATATAAAATCATATGTATAAGATTGATACTAAAGTTGTAAGATTGTAATCTATTATATTTATGAAGCTTCCCCATGTACTAATTTGAATGAAAAAATTTATAGATTCATTTTCTTATATTAATTATCACACACATTGAAAATATAAGATACAAGACACTTTGATACACCAAATTTACTATTGACTTGTATCTAGTGTTGATATAAATATTTTCATATCATGAGGGGATTGATAATAATGAAGGGATAAAATAGGTCCCCATTAACATTCCATATTTTTGTATGGTTTTGTAAAACGTTTCAAGGCTTGATTAGGGTTTTAGAGAAGGATATTTTTCTCGATGATTCATGACATAACTAGAGCAACAAAATGAGGTATTCACAAATTAGGGAATTGATAACACGTACACAAAACTAGATAAATCTCTATACATACATTGTAGTTTTTTAACTTTCTATCATCTTCACAATTTTTACAATCTTCATGATTATGACCTCATATGGGATTTTTTTTTCATTCACTTTAATAAAATTGAGTTATATTTTTTTCTCGCCAATTAGAAAAAGATTCATAGTTTGTTTCCTTGTATCATATGTTCTAAATTATTATAAATTGATATGAATCGAAAATTTGTTTGATGTAATTCAATAATGTAATACCTTGTAATATTTGATTTCCAATGGCACTATATTTTCTTATGTATATTTAACATTGTGAAACATAATTCCATTCATAGAAAATAGATAATGTATTCTTTACAATTGCATATCATATTTGCAATGTTTATTTTATGGATATGTTATGGTTGTATGTGATATTCATAGTAGTCCATCTACATGTTTTAGTTCTCTTACAATAAGAAATTCATCATACTTCATAATAAAATATGTTTTGTTTCTCATTGTATGACGGATCATCTTTAAAAAATGTACTTTTTTTCAAAGAAAAGTTCAATAAAAATAATGTTATTTTATTACATTGAGTGAATTAACAATACAATAGATATTAAAAAGATCAAATATAAAAATTAAATAATAATAATATAATGTTTTTTTAATTATTGGTAAATGGTTTTTTGGAATGGACCATACCCCAATACATCAAAAAGGTCAAACCCCAAATATTGCAAAAGAGAGCAGGAGAAAGAGGGGCAAAGAACCCAGATAAGCAATGAAGGTCTAAGAAATAGGAAACCAACCTGCCCAGCAGAAACAAACAAGAACAATAAGAGAAAAGAATAAGACAAGACTCATACCTTGTCTGAAATGATGGTGGTTTTTGGATTGTTGTGACCTTTCTTTCACCTATCCAACACCATCCAATCCTTCGTTACCACCTTCCATGAGAATCAAAAGAACGACTTAAATATTCTTGATAGGAATGTGAACCTCAATGAGGGACGGGGCATAAACCATCATAGAATCTTCAGCAAAGCCCTTTTAGGCTGAAGATTCTATCACATCCCCGACATATTTGAGAGAATTAGAGTTTTGTGGCTCCTTCTCTAAAGGGGTCAGAAATCCATCCTAGTGATCTTTCCTTAAGGGGCTTGATGATTCCTTAACCGGGTCTGATTGGGGCTTGATCGTGAGATGTTCAGCAAGAGAATCCATCCACCATGTTGGTTTTTCCTTACATTTGGAATACTCCCAATCATCCAAAAGATGGCCTATTTGAAAACACCTACGACACATGAAGGATAGACCATCGTAGTCTAACCTCTGCAGCTAATGTATCTCACCGACTTGTAGATTAATTTTTGCTAGAAGAGCTTGAGAGGTGTCAAGATCTACCAAGATTCTAGTAAAAGTTGTATGAGTCTTAACAAAAGTTTTTTCATCAACTTTCATAGTGGACCCAAGGGTATCCCCTATTGCAGTGAGGCGTGTTATGCACCATATCTATAATTGATAGCCCTAGAAGTTGACCCCAAACAGGGTAGATATCAAATGAGTCTTTTAGAGGGTCAAAAGACAGATACTATGGATTGAACATGAGTTTGTGTTCACCCCAAACCCAATATTGATCAAAATCATAGCCCTATCTTATGGGGTTTCAAATACAGCAATAAAGTAAGCTTTATCACATGGGTAAATATCAATCTTACCCTTAATCTTTTCCCTCCATCTCAGTTTTATCTAGTCGTGGAGCTCAGCAAGATTAGGCCAAGCTGGGAGAGATGCTCCTCCACCTTGTGAACCTTTTGCAGCAGATCCTCCCCAAACATTAGCATTGGAGTCTTCTATGAGGAATTTATAGGGTTTTCAGTAGCCCTAGTGTTGACCATTGCCTGTTTAGAAACAACATCAGCAAAGGATTTGGCAGAACCTCCAAACCCCTGCCCATTTACACTCTGTTTTCCCTGAAAACAGCTTCCTACACCCTGAAGAGAGGCATGCATCCCCCAGTCACGCCACCAGATAAAATCGGGCCTCCTTTCCCATTCATGGTTTTTTGGGATGAGATTCCTTGCAAGGATTTGTCCCCACCAGTGTCATTCCTACAATCGTCATCACCATGAACAAACAAAGGGCTTCATGGGAGGGATCTGTTGCTTCCTCCATTCCTCAAGAAGGCTAGATCAATCCAAGACACATGTGCATCCTGTGAGCCACAGTCGCATGTGCCCTCACCATTACCAGTGCTTAAGTTTCATTTAGGGTTTTTGGAGTTGGGAGCCATTTCAAATTTGAATATATATGAATTGACTTGACTAATGATAATATAATATAATTTACATAATTAATATTTAATAAAATTATATAAAATATATATTTGAAAATACATAATTATTTGTTAATATTTAATAAAATTTCAATTACAGAAAAACATATATCACCATCGTAAACAACCTTTTCTCAAGAAAATGCACACTTGTACCTATCCCATTCCCAGGAAAAAATTGTAATCCTTGTTATAATATTCATCTTGTTGACAACATTAATAGATAAAACATTTGTCTCGTAGCTTTATATTTCATAAGTCATTATGTTATTCTATATAACCTATATATTCCATCTCTAATTTCTAATATAAAATCAATATCAATTGATTTAAATAACTCATAGAGTACTACAATACCATTTTAATTTGATTTAAATTCTTTATTATTAACGTGGTGCACTTTGTTTTAAGTGGCCTCTCTTAACCAAAACAAATTGTTTATTCAATCACATTATTTCAATGAAGCGTTGATAGCTAAAATGGGGGACTTCATCATCAAGATTAACCAAAAAAGATCATAAATGATGAAAAAATAAAATAAAAAAACTGGTTTTAGTGTCTCATAGGCTGTTTTTAGCCTCATGAACGTAAAAAGGTTAGGTTTCATTTCATTTCAAAAAAATTGTGTGTTTATGATTGACAATAAATTATGTAGAACCCAATTATTATATCCCACCAATGATTTATGGATGCTTTGGCCAACTGGGCTTTGGATCATGAAAATGTTCATCTGATAGGTCATATTCCTATAGGGTGGTCTACGGAGAAATGCCAAGCATTTCACCAAATCCTTCATTTGGATGAATCACAAGGATGACTTTTTCCTGTTGTACTATGCTTTAAAGTGATATAATGGTATCTCTAAGGATGCTCCCTCGTATATTAGTTACACTACTTGGCATGTATCTACTTGTAACATGTTTTTTGATGATTAATAGAAGTATTATGTTTTTTGTTTTTTTTTTTAAATGTGTCTACAATCAAAATATTTAATACATATTACATGCATACGGAAAGAATATGAAACATTATTAAATCTTACATTGAAAATCTACATCAAACATTATTAAACATTATTCTCTTTTTCCTGAATGTCTCAGATAATATTTTAAATGCAAAGCAGAACAAATTATTTATATAATCTCACGTTTTCCCTCCCCTGAAAAAGTTGAGGAGCAGTTGCATTATTTTCATGCACGATGGAATCTTATTTGCACGACCTTTTTCTGTATAACATTTTGTCGCCATGCATTTAACGTTAACTGCAAATTCGAAGCAGCACTTTATTGAATATGAATGGCAGGCGTAGAGAAACAACAGATTTTTAAAATGAAATCAACAATTCTTCACCTCGCCACCGCAATAACTATATAAATTACCATTTTAATCTCTGCAACATATGTCTATAATACTATCTCTATGTAAACATGTATTTTTTTTAAAAGTCTTTTGTCATAAATATCTTGATTTTTGCAGTTTCATCTTTATTGGGTTTACCAGTAGTCTTGTAAAATGTCTTTTCTATCCTATTAAAAAATGTCTGTATGTTTATTGGTTTTGCAAACAGGCAATGTAAAATGTATAATTTATTCCATTAAAAGATTGGTTCCATTCAACGGTTATGATGGCAGTTAGATGTGTTTGTAATGAAAGATACTTTGTGTAATCTGGAAAAGATAGTAGAAAGTCTGGCTGAATGATAAACGAAAAGTAGTCATGAATAGAGTTTTTTCAGTGGGGTGAAACCTAAATCAGGAACATGAATGATTAGATTAGAATTCACGTGATTTAATTGTTGTTATGCATATTGTGATACTTTCGTTATCTGTGTCTCAAATCAGGGGAAGGGGATCAGTGGTCGAGAACCCTATCTTTAGGGGCATGTAATGTCACATAAAATGTATTTTTTAATCCCAAAAAATACATGTTTCTTCAAGTCGTCTACATTCGTCTTCCTAATGTAGGGCTTTTTGGTGATGATGTGGATATCATTAAATTGTGTTTTTCTACAACCTATCTATTTTCCCTCTCTCTACTTGAATCAAAAATTGTGACTAAATTCTCGGCCCCATAGTTTCGCTTGGTAACATATCCTCTTGGGAGACAATCCCAAACTTCTGCCTATGTTCACCCAGATTCGACATGTTTTCAAAGGGGAGATTTTATTTTAGATATGGAAAGAAAGGAATGATTTTTTGTTTGCTAATTTTGCAGTTGATTAGTCATTCTCGATTTATAATAAATCTATGGTGATCTCCAATGTGCTTATGCAGATTCAGTTCAAGCGAATAAGGTAGCGTTGGAGGTGGACCACCTCCAGACTTTGTTACGTCATTGGGAGGAAGCCCCGTGCAATGTTGCCCAGGTGCCTCCCTCTCCCACCAGGCGCTCCTCACCTTCACCTCGTGGCTGCCAAAGCAACAGATCCCAGCATCGGGCGTTTAGTCGCTCTCGTTGTTCTCTTACAACCGAGCCACCGGCATAGTCATTCACCTGGCGGCGCCGCGATCAGGGCTCACTACCGCATTCCTCGGCTCACCAGCAGGGCTGGGGCTCACCACCTCGACAACTTGGGTGGGGTTCTCCGCCTCATTCGTCAGCTCACCAACAGGGTTGGGGCTCTCCCTCCGCCACTTCTCAACAAGCCACCTAGCATCCACCGCCACCCCTGCCTTCTGCTGGCAAATTCCCTCGACTAAGTTTAGTTATTTCTACGCATGGGGAAACAGATCCTGAGGAAGAACATGTTGATGGCTGGGATATTCCGAACATTGGCAAGGATCTACCTGGTTCGGGGTGGCCAGATGATCAGGATTTTCCCGCCTCAGGCATGTTTGTTGTTGCTGCCTGATTTTGTCTTTGTTTTTTTCCAAGATCAGTTTTTTGTTGTATCTTCCTAGGCTCGGCCTAGTTTGTTTGTGGTTTTGAGGCATGCTCTCATACTGCCCCGCTTTTTTGTTGAAATCTATCTTGTATGTTATTACATTAATATAATATAAAAATTGTGACTAAAATAATGCTAATTTACAACAAAAAAAAACATTATAGACCTATTTATGTACGTATCTATGTATGTATATACATACATACATACATACATACATACATACATACATACATACATACATACATACATACATACATACATACATACATATACATATGTATGTATGTATGTATGTATGTATGTATGTATGTATGTATGTATGTATGTATGTATGTAAATGCACAATAGTGTGTCCCACTTGGTGGGCCAAAAATGTGAGCCACAAAATTTTACATCAATAGTTTGAGGGGTCTTCGGGTGAACACCCTCTTCGCACGAACCCCCTCTTACCAATGTGCCATGTCATCAAAAAAAGGGGATCGCCTAAATGCCCCCACCCTTTGCCTGAAGTGGATTCGGGCTAACCCCCTTGGACATATTTTACCTTCCAAACTTTTCATAGAGCGAATCAATGGAATTAGGCTTCCGGGGGAGTTCGAACAAGCCCCCTATCTGGAGGCCTAAGTGGCACCTATCCATTTGGAGGCCAATTATAGGCCAAAAGATGTCACTTCATATGCCACGTGTTTAGGTCTAAATAGTGAATTAAATTATGAAAAATTACACATAAATTTGTTTTTTTACGATCTTTCCAAAAATATAATTTTTAAATTTTTAAAATGGGTTTTTCTATATATTTTTTAGTTTTTCTAAACTAATTTAGGAAAATTCGCTACATCCCATTTGAGACACTATGAAAAATAGTAAATCCTTTTCAAAAAAATTGAAAAAATATATTTTACTAAATTTTAATGTTATCGTTAAGCTCATCAAAAACCAATTTTGAAATAAATAAAGAGATATATCACCATAAACATCTATACATATCTAAATCAAAAAATATATTTACTAAAAATATATCTAAAAAATCCAAAAAAATATTCATCCACCTAGATAAGTAAGTCTATAATATATATCTAAAATTTTGTAGAAAACAAATGTGTGTGTGTGTGTCTCGAAAATAGTAAAAAATAACACAGTTAAAACATTTAAGTGTCTTAAATTTTGTGTGCAACGTGTTTACTGTTGTTTCCACCACTAATTTCTCATCCTTCCTTCATTAATAGTTGTGAAATGAATGCCTTGGTAGGCTATATTCAGTATTTGTTTACCTGTACCTTTGTATTGGATTTCATTTCACTTTCATCCAATGTTGGTTCATTCTAGAGGTTCTGTGAGTTCGTCATGGAGGTGTTATTGTTGGTTGTCATGAATGTTGTTTTGGAGGAATAAAATGGTGTATTTTGGTGCCACCATATCCTATAACTATTTTGTTTTGAATCAAAGAGTTCCTTTTTCTTTGCTTGTTTTCATATTTGTTTACAATTATTACATCTTTTTTAGGTTTTTTGGAATAATGGTGGTATGTTTGAGTTTGAGTGCCCCGTTGCACTTGGGGGCCCCCTTCTTGGGAGAAATTGCACTTCATATGTGTTCCCAAGGTGCATGTTGGAGGTTGAAGTGTGTCATGGATGGTGGATGTGGTGAGAAGCATGGATGCACATCACATGCAAAACACCTTTCTCATGTTTTCAAACTCACTTGGCATGTACGCACATGATTTTTTACCAACTATAAAATGAAACAATTTTTGGGGTGAAATTTCACCTCAAAAGTGCACCCTAGCTGCAATAGGGATTATAATGTGCACTTCGAGGAAGATATGGGACACCATCACTTAAAACACTTAACAAGTCATAAAGTGCTCTTTTTAAGCTTCCATCTTATATTTTTGAGTTGGGAAATTGGACTAATGAGAGTGAGATTGATTTTTGAGGTGCAATTTCACATCAAATGTGTGTCAAGTGTGCAAGAGGACAACAAAAGTGCACCCAACCACCCAAGTTCTAGCTCCAGAACATGATTTGGACCCCCTAACTGACTTCCAGAATTGTTTTTCTTCACCCTGAGACCAAAAATTAATGAATTTTTTCCATCCAAATATATGAATCTGTATGGAAAATGGTGAATGAATCTAATGAAAAAAAATTTGAGTATTTAAAAATGATTTTTTCATCAACTTTTACTTGTACCTTCCCTTTCTCCTAGAGTGGTGCGCCGGTGAGCTGAGTTGTAAAAGTAGTTTCCAATAAGTGTGGGCTATAGACACAAAATCATGCACTATGGGTAATTATCTAGTCTTAGTTGCATACTACTATTCATATTATTCCTAAGTTAGAAAAGTATTGATTAACCCATGTCTTTTTCCATCTTACTTTCTTTTATATTGACACTTTCAGTCTTGCACTCTTACTTGCTCAGTCTATATTTTTAACCTTCGTTCATTTGTCATCCCAGACACTAGCACCTTGCTAGGATACCACCGCCAGGTGCCCTCATCCCCTCTGGGAGCTCATGTCCCATTTATACTTTACCCTCACTTTTTGGGTGATTTCAAGTTGTTTGATCATTTTATCTTTTGGTAGCCAGCCTTTTCAGGGTTAATTGTGAAATGTGAAGCAAAGGAGTCATAAATATAAAGTTATGTGACCATAATAAGAGACCAAGCACTAAACATGTACTATCTCCACCTAAGGTTGCATCCATCAAAGCCATCTATAGATCCATTTGCATCCATCTAGCTCCATCACAAGGGAAAAAGGATGGTTCATCTGCATCACACTTCATGGGAGGGGAGTCTATTGTTCCATGGACACATTATTTACATTCTACATCTAGTTACTTACTCACTACTCACAAACTGTGACACGCACAAGAGAAACCTAGGGAAAAATTCCACACACACACACACATAGAACTACATTGGGTTTGAGATGTAGTGCAATGCTCAGTGATAAGGTCCATCATTTTGGCAGCTAAGGACATTCCAACCCCTTCATTTGCATCTTTCCTTTTTAGGGTTTTGATGTTTTGTTTGTGGTTTTGCAAATGATTCATTCATTCCAAATTCATAGGTACTTTGGTGATCTTACGGCGACCTCAAGGAAATCAAGAGCGAACAAGTGTGAACATATTGCGACCCTAAAAAATTTGGGTTTTTGAAGCATCTACGCAGACCCAGGGCACTCAGAAACTAAACTAGGACGCACATAGGCACCCCCATCCCTCTCCAAATGCCCCACTCTAGTCAAATCTTTCAGATATGCAATTTTCAAGGCTTATGTGTGAAGGTCTTCCATATATGTTTATCCGATCTCCACTACGACACAATCTAGTAACCTCTGCGATTCAGCTAAGGCTCTTCTAACCCTCTTTACACATTAGGTTTTTCATATTTTCATTGTTGAGTTGATTGCGTATATTTTTGTATTGTATTACTCATTTATTTATTGCTGCTACAATTGCATCTAGATTAGGCTATTATTTTACATTTTAGCATAATCATTTTGGTGAACCCAAACTCAATCTTCACGCTCTTATGATCCTCATTCTTTTTTTATCATTCTATAATATTGTCACCACGAGTATCTCAATTAATGACTTCTAGTTTGTTAATCCGGAATTAAGGTATAGATTCAAACATCTCCTCCTAACTACTCAAATTCCTGTTGATATGCATCCAGACTCCCTATATAACTCTTTTGTTGATGCATTTTCTCATCATATTGCTTTCCTATCTAATCCTCATGATGATCTTTCTATTTTTGACAATGATCCACTCTTGCATATCATGATTCTCATTTACAATATGGGTATCAAACGCATTTTAATTGATAATTGATCTGAGATCGATCTATGTGCCATGTCATTCCTTGAAAATATTGGTTTGTTGGTTGTTAATATTAGTCCATCATGTCTCTCTCTTTGTGTATATGATGGCTCTATTTTTCCATGTGTAGGTCACATTGTTTTACCTATCACTATAGGGATAAAAACTCTCAACATAGTCTTCTTTTTCATCGAATTTCTATTTTCATATAACCGTTTACTTGGTAGGCCATGGCTCCATGCCATACAAGTTGTTTCCTCTATGGTGCATCATTGTGTCAAATTTCTACATGAGGGTGTTGAGTATACTATTCTTCTTTACCATCATCCATACAAATATTATGACCATGATCCAAATACTACACTTCCTATTCCAAGAGCTGACACTACTGATGACCCGCAACCTATAGATGAGCTAGACCACATTTACCACCACTTGAAGATGTTATTTGCATGATATATTCCATACCAACTACATCTATTCCTCCCCATGCTTCTATCACTACCATGATTGTTTATCGGGGGCATGTTCGTACAACGGACATCATTCTAGCTACTCCACCTTCTCATGTACAACCTCCATCACTACAACCTCCTTTCACATGTACACTTTTCAGGAATGATTATTATTGGGAGCATATTCCATTTGATCCTACTTGTGATGACACGGTATATACACATATTGGCTTGACTCGGATTGGCTTTGCTTTTGAGGATCTCTATCCTCCGCAGAATTCTTCTCACCTTTATCATGGATTTGTTCTGCATTATTACCGCTTATGGTCTAGGTGTCTTTCATCTCATGTTTTTTCTTACTCGAAGTCCTCTCTTTTTGCCACTTACATTAGGGAAATCTTGGCTTGATTACATTAGGGGAACGTTAGATCCTAATCATAATGATATATCATTTCCCATTTCCTTTGTTCATGTATTCATCTGCAATAATTCCTTTCCTGGCTATACGTAGATTCTCACTCATTGGTATGCACATGGGTTTCCATTACCACCCTTTACTGATGATAAGTATGCCATGGGCATGTACAACCTATGTCTCAATGGATCATTATGTGATCAACCTAGCACTATTGCTTACCAAGTATCTGATACTTGTTCATTTGGTTTTGACCATGACAATGATAACCTCTTAGATGATATTACATGATTGCGTCCAACATCATACACACTTGGGGGCATTGAACTTATCCCCCTCCTAACATTAATAAATATTTAATTCTCTCATCATCACACATCTATACCTATACACATGACACATGCATCCTGACACACACCCTAGTATCGTCATTACCCGATGACGCACTATTGTGCTTCATAGTTCCCACTTGACTATTGAGGGCATCCTATACACATGAACCTCACACATTGCATAATAGACACTACACATCATGTATCTTCACACATCTTACATACATACATCTTACATCTTACATCTTATGTCTTACATGCATCTACACATCTTATATCATCTACGCATCATGCATTACCTTCTATGCATCCTAAATTACCCCACACTACACATTACACATCACATAGAAATTTCTCATCCCCACGTCTATTACACATATTACATATTTTACACATCTACTTTCACACTCTACACTCACTTCCTGATGAAACACTCTAGTCTCACAATCCATACTAGATTATTGAGGGTATACAAATCAAATGGACCTAATCACACTCACACATTCAACCATTCAATCTTTTTCTCATGCGACATTCCTAGACTAGTGATATACGCTTTAGGATACATCATCACTTCTTCTAGCATCCTTAGTGACATACACTTTAGGATAAATCATCACTTCTTCTGTTATCTTGTTGTGATATATGATTTAGGCTAAACCATCACATATTCTCACACCTTATATCTATGTCACATATCATCATTACACATTCATCACATCACATTACACACAACATATAGTTCGAAACATTTCCTGATGACGCACTCTCGTTTACGGTTCATTATTGAATGTTGAGGGGGAATAAACAAATGAGCCTCATTGTATACATTTCCATCCACTTAGGGGTACACTACTCCTATCATTCACACTGGATTCCATTATGTACCATCGTCAACATACTACATATCTTGGTTACATTTACTCTTGCTTACATTTACTTGTATATTTTCACTTTATTACACATGTTAGATAGATATCTTGTATTTCATTATCTTTATCATACGCACATGTGTGTTCACTTGCTTTCTAGTTGTGATCGTAGGATTTTATAGATCCATTACACGCAACATGGATGCTTGGCGCAGTACCTAGTACCATTCCCACAGCAGGCTCCTAGGGGTATCCACTTTCGTACACTATAGGATTTATTGTTTAATTTTGTTTCATAGCACATTACTCTATCAAATTATACATACATTGACATACTTCTTATCTTTCTAACATGTTAATGGGTGCTTCACGTGCAGTATTGTTTTTGCAAGACTATTTGCCACCATGATTATATGTTACATTGATTGTACTTGTTTGTCATTGTATGCCATTTTTTGTGGGCTTTTCCCTTTATCTTGTGTGCACACTTGTCTATTTACAGCCACTATGGCCTTGATTGTCTTGCGACACCATGAGTGGTGTCTCATGTTTGCAACCCACTTATTCACGATTTATGTTTTCTTCTTGTGTGTTTACCTACATCCTAGCTTACACATTATCTTCTTCACTTACACGTGTCTTCCAAATGCATGCTTGTTCATAATAACACCTATTTTATATCCATGTGTTTGCATTGGCCTTGATTTCTAACAAGAACATCCAATTCCCCCTGCAGGGCACAGTTTCAGTGGTTGGTACTCTTTTGGGCCACATTATCCTTCAACGACATCGCATGCGCCCCCAAAGAGGGAGGGAATCATTCAGAAGAATCAATCACCCCATACATCAATTTACACACACTACACAGCACGGAATAGTACCAGTACAACATAGTTTAGGGCTCAGAATCACACTTGGGTCCTTAGTATAGCAATGTCTTTCCTGAAGCACCTATAACTAGGGGCAATTACATAACGATTAGGTTCAACACAGTCTACAGAAATATACACTGTGAATTTTACAGCGCATATTATCCTTAGCACATGTGTTAGTACACACCATCTGCAGTGGTGTTTTATTCTGAGGAGTAGTTAAAGGCTAGATGATAACACCAGACCTTCCTCTCTACATTGCTTCTTTCATGGCATCAGATCTACCAAAAAACTAGAAAGTACAGAGATCTCTACAGTTTCGGGAAGTGGTTAAAGGTTGGAGGAAGACACCAGAAATTTTATCCCTACACTTCTTCCATTTGCATTAGCCTGAGATCGCCCAAAAAACTCACATGCATCGATATCATCTACATGATCCTTTCTACACTCTTTCCTCATCATAGATCAGGGACACATGTTCTTTTCTCACATTTTCTTTTGCATACTTCCTTACATGATTTTTACACATATACATGCATATTTGACTACTTGATCATCTTCTCTTTTATAGGTCTGTCTGTATGGGAAGAAAGCATTCAACATCACCAACATCAAACACATCAACACCAGAAACAAGTATAACATCAACATTCACACACGCAATTTTACCCCAAGTTCATTCTCATCACCTTTTTACACTTTTTTATCTTTAGTCTCCACGCTCCACATTTTTTATCACTCCACACTTTGTCTAGTCCCTATGCTGGCTTTCTACATCGAGTTACATGGATATCAGGTATGCATATCTATCTACTTTATGTTACCGAGCATTCTACTCACCAACATAAATGTAGACACAAAATCACGCACTCCTGGGTAACTATCTAGTCCTAGTTACATTCTACTGTTCATATGATTCCTAAGTTGTAAAATTATTGATTAACCCGTGTCTTTGGCCATATTGCTTTATTTTTTTTGACACTTTTCAGTCTTGGACTCTTACTTGCTCGGTCTCTGTTTTTACCCTTCATCATTTATCATCCCATACACTAACACCCAGCCAATATTCCAGCACTAGGCGCCATCGTCCCCTCTGGGCACTTATGTCCTCTTTATACTTTACTCTCACCTTTTGGGTCATTTCTAACTATTTGAGCATTTTATCTTTTGGTAGTTCTCCTTTTTGGGGTTAATTGCAAAATTCAAAGCAAAGGAGTCATATAAATATAAATTTATGTGACCATAATAAGGGACCAAGCACAAAGCATTTATTATCTCCACCTAAGGTTACATCCATCAAAGGCATCTATAGCTCTATTTGCATCCATCTAGCTACATCACAAGGGATTAAGGTTGGTTCATCTGCTTCACACTTCATAGGAGGGGAGTTTATTTTTTCCATGCACACATTATTTACATTCTACATCTAGTTACTTGCTCACTACTCATAAAGTGAAACACGCACAAGAGAAACCTAAGGCACAATTATGCACATGCGCGCATGTACACACGCACATAAAAATACATTGGATCTGAGATGTAGTGTAGCGCTCATTGATCATTCCATCATTTTGGAAGCTGAGGACAGTTTGAACCCTTCTTGCATCCTTTATTTTTTAGGGTTTTGATGCTTTGTTTGTGCTTTTGCAAGTGATTCATTAATTCCATATTTTCATGTACTTTTACGATCTTACAATGAAATCAAGGTGATCAAGAGTGAACAAGTGTGAACATCTTGCAACCCTATAAACTTGGGTTTTTGAGCATCTACGTAGACCATGGTGCCCATGAGCACCACCATCCCCTCTCTGGGTGCCCCATTCCAATCCAACATGTCAGATCTGCAAGCTTTAGGGCTTCTGTGTGAAGGTCTTCCATCTTTATTCAGTCAATCCCCCACTTCGACACACTCCAACAACATTTCCTAAGTAGCTAAGGATCTTCTAACCCTATTTGCACATTAGGGTTTTATATTTTCATTTCTTGTAAAATCCTCCACACATCCTCAAACATAATGGTCATCTCACTAGTCGAGATCCTGAAACACTGGCTCTCGCTATGCCATCTCTCCGCTAAGGCTATAAGAAGGCTGTGGTCTAAAGTGATATGTGGCATATGTGTTGTGTAACTAAGCCATGTCACATATAGGGTGATGTCCAAATACTTCTTCTCACGTCGCAAGAAGGTCACCTCAAAAGAAGTTAATCTCTCGTGTCGCTCCCATGTCTATAGATCAGGAAATTGCCTCTGTAGAATCACATAAACGCTCTTATTAACCTTTCTTCTATCTATCATCATCTAACACTTAGCCTATTCATCTTTATATTCTTATAATAACTTGCCCCTTTTTCTTCTAAGTGTTCCAAAAGCCATCTTTGACGCATGTGCGCCCCTTAGGATGCATACGATCCCTTTCTTACATATGCGCGCTCTGCACACATATGCCTCCTTTCTAATGCCTACACACTCATCCTGGCACATGCACGTGAAACCATTCAAACCCCCATTTTTCCTTAAAAATACACACCCATCACGACGCAGGTGCACCATTTCTTGCATTTGCACCCATGCACATTTGCCTTATCCCCCCCCCCGTGCTTCCACACCCCTTTCAATGAATCTTCCCACATGCATACACCATTTCAACGTATGTTCCCACACACATATGCCCTTTCAGCACTCGTGCACACCCGACAACAAATGCACGCCCCTAAACCATGCACATATGTTATCACCCCCTTACATGCTAATAAATGCCATTAAATGAAATAAAAACATGAGAGGGATAGGATACTCACGTGGGGTCCATTGTTCGCAAATCACATGTATGCCCCAAATAATGTCTCCTCACCTCATAATCCTCTGAACTCACACCATCTCTCCCCAGGATCAAAACAAAAGTCAATAGTAAATCAACAAAGGTTCGGTAGTAAATGAATTAGTCGTGATGATTTACCTCCCTGAGAGGGGTATATATGGTCATTTTGACCCGCCACGATGTATTCTTGCCTACCATGATGGCTGAAATGTGTGATTCGACTGTCATGTTTTTTCTACATTCCTCTATTTCCCCGCTGTGATATTTATTTTTAATAAATGATTATTTTTCACCTGTTTCTCTTCATGTCAGGGCATATTTTTGTTACCTGGCGCCCATTGCTTCTCCCTAAGAAATTTTTCACACTTTCAGGTGATCTTCCCTTGGTCCAAACTTCTTCTAATCAAAAATAAAAAATCATTAAACATTGAAAAAAGCAATATTTTCAAAACAAATTGCAAAAATCATCAAAATTCTAAAAATTAAAAAATTTGCAAAAAAAGGTAAAACGTTGGTACTCAGCTAAAACCTGTGTCAAATGCATTTTTATTCAAATTATATCTTGCTTACATTTTACTTGTTTCTGTAACAATGACTCGCGGATCATTTGGATCTACCCCATTAACAAATTTGGTCTATTGGCTTCGTCTATAACATCTTGGCACAACGAGTTGCCTGGTACTATTTTGTAGCACATGAATTTTTTTTCATTAGACCCCTGCATCCACCATTTTTCCCCTCACATGTATCCTTGCTTAGGGCACCACTTTTAACCCTTTTCGTTATCTAAAAACATTTGGGAATTGAAGCTCGATAACAAAACATTTGAACAACTATATTAGACGTTGTTGGTTTAAGTATGTGTGTTTGTACTTGTTTCCCTGTTAGGTTGGCTTGTTTACTTTCTCGTATTGAATTGCATTTTGTATGTTGCATGGAGTTGGTATTTTAGAAATGGAAATTTGTTTGTACTATGGATTTTCATGGCATTCTACACTTTTATCATATGTTTACATTTTTAATAAACCGATGATGAATATCACTATCAATATGATGAAATAAAGTTGTTTTAAAGGCATTGGATGGATGTTAGCTCAATCCCCCATCCTCATGCTTATTTCTCTTATATATCCCATTTCTCTCTTCATCACACTCAGCTTCGTCATTCTTCCTCTACATTCACACACACTGCTCTCAATATAAATCTAAAAAAATTAGTGTCTCGCCGTTCAAGCAGACAACTCCCTTATCAACTCAGTTATTCAATATGACGTGGAAGATGAACAATGCCAATGAAATCTGGAGAATTATATTGCATGGGTACTTCGTACTCGGTATCAACATGACTAATATTGCTTCCCTTCTTCTCGTTACACTATTCTTATCTTTTCCTAAGGGGTTCTCCCCCCCTTCATCTTCTATATATCCCCTTCATCTTTTCGATTGTTGATCAACCTCTTTCATCACCCCATTGAAACTCGAGGGGGAATCCTTCACTCTATCAATTTTTCTTCGGCTCTGTCAAAAATAATTATTTGTCTACTATCTTTGAAGTGGTGTAGCTTACGCCACCCTAAAGAGGGGAAAATTTAGACACCTATAATTTGATCAAAGCAATCTCATTACTAACATTGCACTAATAATTCTATTCCCCACAAATTGACGACACTTCATCAATTAGTTTCATTTTCCCCTCAACTCCTCTTAATTAACTAATATACGTTGATTCTCCTACCATGCATTTGGCCAATAAACCTTCTTATTTTCTAACTCCCGCTTCCAACACATCCAAAATCTATCAAAACCTCCTCCAGATGATCCCTGAAAAATTCCTAAAGCTTACTTGAGATTCCTAATTAATCCTAAAAGGTTAATTATCCTCTAATCCTATTCAAATCTTTCTTTGACTTGCTAAAAGTGCTTTTTGGATTTACCTTTTATCCCACATGCACCAAAATTATACCATTCTTGGAATGGGAAACCTATAAATAGAACCCTCCATCTCATCATTTCTAAGAACACTTCTCCTCCTCTAGCATAAACTATAGTCAATTAGGATCTTGAGCATTTCCCCATTTGTTTATCTAATATCTTAATAGTGCATCCATTAACTCAAGCTTGAGTAATATGGAGAGAACCATATGGCCTTGTAGCCATTAATGGTGAGACTCCATTATCAAACCTTGAGATCATATTAACAATCAAAACTAATTTATAAGGATCTTCTTAGATTCACTTCAAGTTAGTATTCAAAGAGTAGAGATTGATTTAGGCATGTTAGTTTTATTATTGTCAAAGTTATACACATGTTTAAGAAATTAGCCTCCCTAAGCTCTTATCTTGATGGTTCTTGTTAGGTTAGTTAAGCTTTGAAACTTCTTAAATGTTCTAGTTTCATTTCTTAATCTTTCTAATTTATACATGAACACAATGGGAAAGAAAATCATCAGCTAAATGCATAAAATAATTTATCGAATGAATAGGTAGATCATAAAACCAACGTATGGCGTAATCTTGAAGACTCCTAGGAAATAGCTTATCTAGTAGAGTGTGATCATCCGCATAATCGATACATGCCACATGAAAATCTCATAGATGCTCTTGAGGGTCACCATGGCCATTGAAGGTGGGAATCTTAGGGGTGATGAAGTTGAGAGGAAGTGAGTAAGAATAAATGGCGGGTTCAAAAGGAGTGTGAAGAAGTAAGGAGGAATCAAGAGATGGAGAGGAGCATGAAGTAGCCTCCCGAAGTTGATGTATTTGAATTTGTAGATATTGATATAAAGAAGCCATGTCTTGTGTGCTAGAAGAAGAGACTTGCTAATTGTGAGAAATAAGAGGCGGAGCGAAATGGTTGGTAAGAGTAGGAACAGACATTGGAACAGTAGAATAGGTGGAAGGGTAGAAGAAGGAGGTTGTGGTGTAATAGGAATAGAAGCAGTATTAGAGGTGGATGGGTTAAGCTCATCTATATTGGTGGCCTCCTCACAAGTAGTAAATAAAATGAGATCTATATCTTGTGGATGTTTTGAAATATGAGCATTGATATCATGGAGGTCAGTATCAATAAATGGAGCATAGATTTCAGCCATAGTAAAAAGATGCTAAAATGCCTAGAAGCAAATATGTGTTCGAGCGATGGGTTCATCAAATGATTTAATTTCATTGGAATTAAATCTAAATATTTCAGAGTCG
This sequence comes from Taxus chinensis, assembly GCA_019776745.2. NCBI lineage: Eukaryota > Viridiplantae > Streptophyta > Pinopsida > Cupressales > Taxaceae > Taxus > Taxus chinensis. The sequence goes on along the minus strand of CM034153.1, from coordinate 634,408,697 downwards.
CTAGTGAACCAAATGATGTATAAATTCTCAAACAAAGAAAGGACACGAGCAACCTAAGATGTAATAATTGAAATCCTAAGTAAGAAGAAAGAAAGAGGACCTAGATAATTTATGCTTGATCTGAAGCTGGTCTGGACTAGAATAAGTGATGAACAAAATGGGAAGAGTTTCGTCACTGCTCACAAATAATTTTGGAATGTAGAAACTCAGCCAGACACAAGTGCCCATGGAAAGGACAGGGGTGCTTGGGCATTGAAGACCTCTTCTGGGCGTTTATGACTGCGCAAATAGTTAGAATTTAGTTTTCACTATGTCACAATATTTTCATTATGTATTCTTGTTGATCGCCTAAGAGTCACACAATGATCATCGATGGTACCTGTAACCTGCAAAATAGAACTTCTCCTGAAAAAAACTTAAAATCATATAAAACATAAAAAGAAAGATGTAATATGGGGGACTTGGACTGACCCCGGTGGTCACCCTCAGAGTAAACTTACGAACAATCGTTACACTACATCTCAAACTCCATGTAGTTCTGGTGAATGTGTGTATAAAATTATGCCATAGGATACCTGTAATGAAATTACTAGTATAATTTAGATTATGAGCAGCAATATAACACCAAATAATACAATATTTCAGAATAATGATCTCTATATGCAATTGTAATAGCTTTGCCACTTCAAGGGGGGAAACCTCCAAACCATATAATAAGACTCAAATGCTCCAATGATGATGAACTACTACCTATAATCCCCTATATATACTATTCATATGTTATGGCCATCACCAAGGCCGACCTACTAAGCATAAAAAAGTATAAATGATGATATGGTAAGCCCACAAATTCGGCTACTCATATCCTAATACAAGCAATAGGTTAAGGGTGTAGCATGCCCTTCCCCTTTGAACCAATGTTGTCCTCAACGTTGAATAATCCTGGATGTTGTTGCAGAAAACCTTCATCCTCCCAGGTCGCATCTTCTATGCTCAGATTCTTCCACTTGATTAGATATTCCTTAATGTCTCTAGTTCTCAGCCTCTTAGTACGTGTTTGCAGAATCTTCTCTGGCTCTAGCTCCAAAATTATTCTTCCTTCCTCATCAAGTTCTAGGTTACTCTGTCTGGACTTCAAATTTCTGTCCAATAACCTTGAGTGTTTTGAGGATTACTAATAGCCTAACAATGCATGGCAAGAAATTGTAGGTTGATGATCTTCTACTTCAGCTTCTATTGGTTCCTCATCCTCTCCTATAATTTCAACTTCCTTGTCATCATCATTTCCTCCTTCAATAGTCAAACAACTTCTTCTCAGCACATTTATGTCCCGGTCCATATTTGGTGTCACAATTAAAACATAATCCTTTTGCTCTCTTTTCTTCCTTTTGTTGAGGAGTTAGTCTAATTGGACTGAGCAAATGAAGGGGAAGAGAGACTCTAGTCTCTGATGATAATGAAAGGCTTCCTCCTACTACAAAGAAAATTTTCCTCTACCCGACATGCCATGATAATAGAATCAAAAATCTTGAGTGGATTAAACATACGTACCTCATGCTTGATGTGGTCCTTAAGACCCCCAAGAAATAGGTCATTCAGATTCCCTTCTAGAATATTCTCTACCCTTAAGGAAAAGTTATGGAATTTATGCACATAATCTTTGACTGATCCTATTTGTTGTAACTTTTCCAATTGACTAAAGTAGTTCTTTGAAACAACTGGAACTATAATGCAATTGCAAACTCCTCGGTAAAAACTGTCCAAGTGACACTGAGCCCATTCCTCTACCTTTGAGCACATAACCATCGATACCAAATGAATTGGTCTGGTTCAAGATACATGGATGCTAAGGTCACCTTTTTTCCTGATGGTGTTTGATGTAACTCAAAGAATTTCTCCATTTGATTTATCCAATTTAGTGGATCCTTCCCATTAAATTTGTGCATATCCACTTTTGGCCTCATGTTCTGTGGTTACGAATAAGTTGGATTCTGATTGGGCCGGAAAAGTGATCCAACATGGTTATTTTGTCCATTATTTTGAACTAAATATCCTCCTTGGTTGATATGGGGCTGATTTGGGACATACTATTTACCCTTTATATGTCACATGATATCATCCAACCGCTGATTGATTTGGTCTATGTCTCCTTTAGAGGCCATCTCAGATTGTACATTTCATAGCTCATACTCAAGTTGGCTCACCTTATGATCAACTGAAGTAAACCCTAGTGCTAAGGAATCTGTATTTACCCCTTCTGACTCCAACTCTTCAATCACTACCTCATCTTTATCTAGGGTTTTACCCGGAGTAACCAAATTATTTTTTGCTTTTGTGGAAGGCCTCACCATGATGTCAAACCTTAGGGTTTACGATTTCGATACAAATTCGGCTGAATAGGAAAAAACAAAAAGAAATCTGCTAATACTATTTTTTTTAGAGCTTTCCGAAAATGTAAAGAACTTGAAAAAATTCCACAATTTGCACCCTAGGGAGTGATTTTATGAAACACCCTAAATTTGTAATAACTTGTGCAAAATAAATCAAAAACCTCCTAAAATTTTTCAGGGAATCTTACTTGAACTGTTTCCACAACTTCTGGTAAAAATATCTCCTACCCAATTAGCTCTGGTTCAAAATATATGGCCGAAACAAAAAATTACAGGGTTTTTGCCCTAATTTTGGCCCAGATCGCAACTCTGATACCACTTGTAATTAAATTTACTAGTATAATTCAAATTATGAGCAGCAATATAACACCAAATAATACAATATTTTAGAATAATGATCTCAATATGCAATTTTAATAGCTTCGCCACTTCGAGGGGGTAACCTCCAAACCATATAATAAGACTCAAATGCTCCAATGATGATGAACTACTACCTATAATCCCCGATATATACTATTCATATTTTATGGCCATCACCAAGGCCGACCTACTAAGCATAAGAAAGTATGAATGATGATATGGTAAGCCAAAAGTTGGCTACTCATATCCTAATACAAAGCAATAGGTTAAGGGCGTAGCAATACCCATGTGCAAGTGCACTTGATAGCGGGTTATAGCTAGATGTAGCAATGTAGTAAAATGTGTGGATGGAATAATAAACTTTCCCCTTCCTATTTTGTGTATGTAGAGTTGTTGCAGTTCATTTTCCCTTGAATGAGAGCTAGATAGATGTTTTAGAGTTATTTAGGTTCCTTTTGGATGCAAGCTTAGGTGATGCTAGTAATGTTTAGTGTTTTGTCCTTGATTTTGGTCACATAACTATGTATCTATATGATTCCCTTTTTGAATTTTGTAATTGACAACTGGAAGGTCGACCCATTAGTGAAAAATATTCCCAAATTATAAAAGAGACCCAAAAGAAGCAAGTAAGGTGAGAAACGGTCAAGGGCATCCAGAGGGGATAAGGGCGCCCACAAGGGATAGGGGCGCCTAGGCACTTCTGTCATGGCTAGGCACTGGTGTTTGGAGCCATAAAAGATAAATTAGTAAAATTTTGACTGGGTTGAAGGGTGTGAAATACCAAGTAGAAAATAAGAAACAAAGAAAAGAGGCCAAAGATAGTCATCAATTACTAGTTTTCTTGCTTATGAATCATATGAATTTTAGTATGTTTTTAGGACCTAGAAGTGTCCCAAGTGTGTGATTTAGTGTCTACATTAAGCAAAAACCCTGGTAAAGGTTTGTGGCAACAAGTAGTTAGGGGTTAAATAACCTCAAAACAATTTCGATAACCAATTTTCGGAGAGAGCTTCTTCGAAACTACAAGTTTCTTTAAATGAAAAGAGGGATTTCATAACTGGACATGGGTTTTCAATCAATTTTTCATTGTAAGATTAATTTTATTTTATAGAAGTGTTGATTTTCTATATGAAAGATGACTAGATATTGTTCTTCATTCATTCTCTCATTTTATTGAGGCTACTAGAGGTGAGGAGCAAGAACAAATTCTATTTGCATTACGACTACGCTATAGGTGCATATTTTTCCCCTGTCTCAAACTAGTAAGACTTGGTTATCTTGTAATCTTCTTTCAAGTTTCATTTCTATCTACCCAGGAAAGTAAATGAGGGATATACATACCCTATAAAGTTTACTTTAAGTTTTAGTACCTCATAAAACTCTTAAAACTCATTATATCTCCTATCGGGCATTTCAAAACCCTAGGTAGAGTTTAAGAGAAATTTTGTGATTTGAGAGCCTTAAATTTATTCTCCAAACACCAAACTCATGTTGTAACACCTCCCTCATTGTCTTCATTCAAATTTTTGTGGTTTGTTGTAGTGGTTGATTAGGTTTGAAGTATTTTTTCTTGACAGTCTTAAATTTGGGAATAATACCTAATTAGGTGGCATAATTTACCAAGAGAAGTTATAAAATTGGGGGGGTTAGAGTCTGTGTTTGATATTTTACATGAAGCATAAATAGAAAAAAGGGTATCTAAAAACTAGCTCCAATTTTTCAAGAGTCCATGTATAACATTTTAAACAATAATATTTGCGCTCAAGAAGGGCTAGTAGGAGAACCAGACTTTCAAGAACTTTTGGATTTTGACAAATTTCATTCTTCTCTCTCTACATCAATTTGTGGTATCATATTAGGTTTGATACTAGGATTAGGTTGGATAAAATGTGAAATTCCCTTAATAAAAATAATCTCAAGTGCTATTATTGTGAAGAACAAAATGTTACCTAAAAAGATTACAAGAGGAGGTGGAAAAGGAGACATCGAGGTGGGAGATTTTATATTGGAGAGAGTTGAGAAACTTGAGGGTAAGTTTTGATGCAAGGCTCACAGCAGTGGAGGCCAATCAGAGAAGGGGAGTTGTAATAGGTGATGTAAGTGACAAAGAAGAAGAAGAACAATCTCTAGAGGAAGAGGAAGAAGGAATTGACAAATTACTAAAAGCAATGGTGGGAAAACGCTCTAAACTAAAAATAGATCTTTCCACCTATCCAAGAAGTCTAGATGGAGAATAACTAATTGATTGGATTATAGAGCTTGATAAATACTTTGATTATGAGAATGTACTAGAGGAGAACAAAATTAAGTTTGCTTGTACAAGGTTGAAAGGACATGTGGCACTTTGGTGGTATTGTATCTAAGATGAAAGAAAGAAGAAGGGAAAAGTAAAGATCAATTCTTGGGACATAATGGTAGAAAAATTGAAGGAAAATTTCTTCCAAGTGACTACCAAATTAATCTCTTCAAAAAATTATAGAATTTGAAGCAAAAAGAGATGGGAGTCAACGAGTATACTGATGAGTTTTATAAGTTGAAATTAGATCAGGGTATGTAAAGGAAGATATGGAAAATATTGGCAGATACCTTAATGGGTTAAGGTACAATATTCGACATGAACTTAGCTTGGTTATCCCAAGGACACTAGAGGATTGCTATCAATATGCCTTCAAGGCAGAAGAAAAACTAAATAGGAGGAAAAATCAGCAAAACATAGGTAGGGATAGAAATTATAGAGGAAGAGGCCAGCAATGAGGAAGACTTTCATCTCAAAGAACTAGTTCAGATCCAAATGTCTCATAAGAACAATCATCTACTTCAAGAGGTGGATTCAGAGGAAGAAGACCATATTATAGAGGATTATATATGCAAAGGGGAAGAGGAGTTACTGGATTCACGGGTAAATGTTTTAAATGTAATAAATTTGTAGGTCATGGATTTTGGGATTGTTTAGAGGAACCTCAAGCTAGAAGATCAAGTATTAAAAATAGAAATCAGGTGGTCCAAGCAGAGGAAGAAAGTGTGGGATCTCCATCTCATAGAGAAGAACAAGAGGTTGGTGAGTCTTTGCTGATGAGAAGAGTGTTGATCAAACCGCCCAAGGAGAAGGAACCTGCACAAAGGAAAATATTATTCAAAACAATCTACAAATTACAAGGTAAGTGTTATAAAATGGTGATTGATTCAAGTAAGATTGATTTTCTAGTGTCGTTAGAGATGCTAGAAAAACTTGGTTTGAATATGTTTCCACATCCAACACCCTATAAGGTCTTTTGGCTCCAGAAAGGACAACAAGTTCTTATGAACAAACAATGTTGGGTAAATTTTTAGATTGGAGGATATAGGAAAAGGTTTTATATGACATAATGCCAATGGATGTGTGTCATGTTTCTAGGGAGGCCTTGGTAGTATGATAGGAATACCACTCATGATGGAAGGAAAAATGTTTATACCTTGGAGAAGGATGGTATAATTCATATAATTTTTCCTTTGAGAGAAGAAGGAAATGAGCAAGGGACTAATTCAAGGGTAATGATGGTGAGTGAGAAATAATTCTTGAATGATATGAAAGAAGAAGAGTTGGGTTTTGGATTTGTAATCATACCAAGTACTGTCATGACAACCACCAAATTGAATGAGCTACCTCAAGAGGTACAAGATATGTTGAAAGAATTTTCTAACATTGTGTTGCATGAGTTACCTAATGAACTGCCACCAAAGAGGAGAATTAGTCATCATATTGAATTCATACAAGGTGAAAATTTTCCTAATAAAGTTTCTTATAAGATGACTCCTCAACAAAATGTAGAGATCAAGAAGCAAATACAAGAACTCTTGTAAGATGGATTGATCAAATAAATACTTAGTCCATGTGCAGTGCCATCTGTTCTAGGACCTAAGAAGGAAGGGAGGTTGGAGAATGTGTACATACTCCAAAGAAATCAACAAAATTACTATAAGGTACATATTTTCATTACCAAGAATTGAAGAATTGGATTGTTTGAGTGGTGCTACCTATTTCTCCAAGATTGATCTCATGAGTGGCTATTATCATATAAGGATAAGAGAAGGAGATGAATGGAAAACTACTTTCAAGACTAATGAAGGACTATATGAATGGCTTTCCATGTCATTTGGTCTTACCAATGCCCCTAGCACATTCATGAGACTTATGAATGAGGTCTTAAGACCACTTATTGGTAAATTTGTCATTGTATATTTAGATTATATTTGATTTACAACTCAACTAAGGAGGAGCATCTTCAACATCTTAGAATGGTGATGAAAAAATTATAAGAGGAGAAGTTTTTTATTAACCTCAAGAAGATTTTGTTTATGAAAAGAGATCCAGTGTATCTTAGATTTGTGGTTTCTCAAGGTGTGTTGAATATGGACAAAGACAAGGTGAAAGTCCATCATTGATTGGAAAACTTCTAAGATAGCCTGTGAGGTGAGAAGCTTCCATGGATTAGCAAGTATTTTATGTGAAATTTATCAAAAAATTCAGTGGTATTTGTGCACCCGTTATTGATACTATCAAGGGAGATAAGCAGAAGTTTTTATGGACTAACATGGCTTAGAATAATTTTCATTTTTTGAAGAATAAAATCACATAACAACCAGTGTTAGCACTTCCTGATTTCAACAAGGTTTTCCAAGTGGAGTGTGATGCAAAGGGGTGTCCATTGCAGTTGTCCTAAGTCAAGAAGGAAAGCATGTAGTTTATTTCAATGAGAAGCTAAATGAGGAAAATATGAGGTATTCTTCTTATGATTTGGAGTTTTATGATACAGTTCAAGCCTTGAGGAAGAGGAGGCATTATTTAATGCCTAAATATTTTATCATATTCACAGACAAACATACACTTCAATTCATAACCAATCGAACCCAAGATAATTCTTAGGCATATGAAATGAGTAAAGTACTTACAAAACTTCACTTTTTTCATTAAACAAAAGAAGGGTCAAACAAATAAGGTAGCATGTGCATTAAGTAGAAGAGCTTTACTAATTAAAGAAATTCATTTTTAAAGTGGAGGAATAGATGCACTCAAAGAACTCTATGAGATTGATACAAACTTCCAAGAAGCATATGAGGCTTGTAAGTATCCTAGCACTCATAATAGAGAACCTTGGCTAGATTATATGATATAAGATGTTTTTTTAAATGAGTTTATCTATGTGTGATAAAGATCTCTATGAGGGAAAATTTAATCAAGGAAATCCATTGTGGAAGCTTAGCAGGTCACTTTGGTTTTGATAAGACCATAGCATAGCTAAGTACTCATTATTTTTGGCCTAAAATGCAAGTAGATGTGAGAAATTTTATAGAAAGGTGTAAGGTTTGTTAATTTGCTAAGGGGAAGAGTATTAATTTGTAGGTTTGTATCAGCCCTTACCAGTCCCTAATAGATCTTGGGACTCTATTAGTATGGATTTTGTACTAGGCTTATCGAGAACTCAAATAGGGCATGATTCCATTTTTGCAATTGTGGATAGATTTTCAAAAATGGCACACTTTGTACCATGTAAACCCATAAGTGATGTTACTCACGTAGCTATTTAGTTTTACAAGGAGGGTGCTTAGATTGCATGGCATTCCAATGAACATTATCTCAGACAGGGATACAAAATTTATAGGACATTTTTGGAGGACGTTGTGGAAGAAATTGGGAACAAACTTTAATTTTAACTCAGTTTATCACCCTCAAATCGAAGGACAAACTGAGGTGGTCAATAGGAGTTTGGGTAATTTAATCACATGTTTGACAAAAGAAAGTCCTAAAAAATGGGATTTATCCCTACCTCAAGCTGAATTTTCCTATAACAACTCACCCAACATGAGCACAAAAATGAGCCCATTTCAAGTTGTTTATGGTATGCATCCAAGAGGAATCTTTGAATTAATAAATTTAGGAAAAATGGAGAAAAGAAGTGTTGAGGGCAAAAAAAAAATTGTTGCCATGCAGGAGTTTCGTGAACAAGGTAAGAAATAATTGGAGAAGAATGTGAACAAATAAAAACAACATGCAAATCTTAGAAGGATAAAATTCAGTTTTTTCAAGTGGGAGATATGGTTTATCCCATCTCAGAAAGGAAATATTTCCAAAATGGGGTATAATAAACTAAAGATGAAGAAGATTTTCTATTACAAGATCCTTAGAAAATTATTTAATAACGCTTAAGAAATTGAATTGCCTAGTGATATGGAAATCTCTCCCATCTTTAATGTTTCTGACATGTATCCATTCAAAGAAGAAGAAACAAGTGGTCAAATAGTTGGAGGAGAAGAAACAGTAGTACAAGAATGGACAAATCAATTGCCACAAGCTAAAAAAGGAGGAACCAGAGTCAATTTTAGACAAGAAGGTAAGTAAAATAACCAGAGGCAAAGAATATTATCAATACTTGGTGAAGTGGAAACATCGTCCTATAGAGGATGCCACTCGGATGATAGAATATGAAATCATCAAGCATGGGAGTACTCTGGAAGACCTCATGAATAGGAATTCATGAGTCAAACTTTTGTTCCTGGGGATAATGATGCAGGAGCATCACCTAGGAAGTTAGTTTAGTTCATTTTTTTGTTTTTGAGCTAATAATTTGGTCTCAGTTTCGCACAACAAAATAATAATAATGATTCAATTAAATTATTCAATATCAAACATACAAATAAATAGGCAAACCATAGCCTACTAATAGGGAGTCAACAACCCAAGATTCTAGGAGATAATTGTGTGGTTGTTTAACCCATAATACAAACATCAAACTAAATACGTGAAGTTGTTGAAACAACTTCATATTATTCATAACGTGAACACTAACCATAATATTTCCTAACATTCTCCCCCTTAGTGTGAACATGGGGAAGAACACCATCTTCAACCAAGTAGCATGTCGCTCTGTAGCTTGCACATGGTCTCGATCCTCAACACTGACTACGGGAACTACATCATCCAGGGATCGTTCAACCTATAAGATGAATACATGAATTGGGACCATTCAACCAATTCACATCAACCATCAAGTCAGTATGATCAAGAACACTTCCTGTTATAATATCAATGGTACAAATCTCCACATCATTATCATCACGGGGGAAATAGAAGCATTGTACTACACACAGGAATAGGGATGCTCATTTGTTCTTATTCATCACACATAAAACAAAAAGTGTCACTAAAGTAATTTGCAGCCTCTAAGGTAGTGAAGAACTTAAGGACGTTGATTTTCCTCCTGCCTCAGTTGCCTCCATCCTCTAATAACAAGTTGCTAACTCAGTCGAATGTTATCATGGAGATAAAAAAAAAATAGTCTCCACAATTTGGATGTCTCGTACAAGTGAAAATGCATCCAATTATTGAATAGTGAGACAAAAAAAAAATTATTTTTACAACTTCTGACAATAACTCAAAAAATTGACGACTTTTTTTTTACAAGTACACTACAATATAAATTGACTTGACTTAATTTCGGATTTTGACTATTTTGACTCTTTTGACAAAATGACTCAACACACAAAATGACTATTTCATTTAGTAACAAGCTCTTTTATATGTCACTTCATGACTTTAAGACAATATACACTTTGACAATTTGTAATATGACAACACAACAATCTAATTCGCCGGAGGCGTTTACTTTGAAGAAGGCATTGCTGGAAAGTGTCAAATTCCGGTGGCTTAACTTTACAGGGTGCCGGATTTTAGATATTTTTATGATTCCTAGATATTTACTATTTTAGATATTCATCTTTGACTCCACATCCTGTTCCTATCTGTTTCAATGGCACTAATTACTCTGGACTTGCCATCCAATGATATAGGTTTATTTTTTCCGTTTCCATGAACTCAAAATTTCTGTCAACAATTTTTCACAGTTCTAAATCTGACTGCACATTCTGAGGAGTTGCCAAATCAGTGCTTGTTGTAATTCAGACGGTCTGAGCCTTACTGATATTCTGATAATTTATCAATGGTTGCAGTCTTATTAGTTCTTTACATGCATCTATAAAAAATCTCAACGTGCACATTTAAATCTGGAAATACATTAGCTTCACTTCCTGTCATTCCATCAACTTGTAACTCTTGTTTTTAATTTATTTATCAGTTCACGTGTTATGTAAGTTTTAATTGTCTTGTTTTAACTTTTTAGTGTGTTGTGTCAGTAAGTTTTTTTATTTAGTATTTAAATATGGAAAATAAATAGTTTGTTCTTATAAAGAGTCAAATTATCTTTTGGAGTCTTTGTTAAAGTTTGTTTTTTAAATGTTAAGTCTTACGTAATTATTATTATTTTTTAGGAATTTAGTTTAATTTTGAGGTCCTTTAAAAGTGAAATGCGTGGGGATAATTCTTTTGTTTAGTTTTAGCTTTATATTTGTTTAATATGTTTCAGTATTTATTTTTAATTTTGTTTTTATGTGTTTATTTTAAAATAAAGTCATTGTATTAGTCTTATGGTGCATTTTCTCTGGAAGTCAATTAAAGAATCCGATGCAGTTCTAAATGAGTTGCAATTTACGCCGGAGAGGATAACAATGTTTAGTTTATTGGAGTTGTAATTTTTTTATTTTAAGTTTGTGTGATGGGGAGAGGACAATATAGTAACTTCCAACAAAAAAAACATTGCCTACTATGCCTTGATGGATGTCCGTACGTTGCTATAAAGCTCGTATTTTGTTAGGGGCCACACATATGTTGGTATAGATGAGTTGATCGGGGTGAATATACAGTTGTTTTATTTGATGAAACAATCACAATGTCTCTTGACGATGACCATGTCTTCTGTAAGATACAACTATGATATTCATTTAAAAGATAACATGTTGTATCATTTGGTTGAACACTTGGCATTTATTTACAAAAGTTCATATTTTGGCATTTAAATGTTCCCAAAGCATAGACAACAATCCCATTTTGTTAGTATCCTTCAATCACTTCATTCCATGAGATGACATATCTCTAGGGAATTTTATGTTTGTTGGGTAGATGAGCTTAAGAAACATGCCAATGATACCCAAGATGTTGTAGCGGAAGAGCATCTCCACGCTTCTTATAAACGAGGCTTCCATCTTTGTGTTCTTATCCATCCGATTCTACTCCCATTGTACATATTCATCAGCTTTTGCAACCGCTTGCACCACTCAGGCACAGAGAGTGGTTTCATGTTTACATTTGCCAGCATACTCCTCGCCTTGTTTCACCATATGCAACAAACAGGGCTCCAACCCAATTAGTTTAAATTTGCCAAAGTACTCCCAACCTGGGCCAAAATATAGAGAAATTTTGTTAGATATAGTTGCAAATGTTTTGATAGACATATATAAAAAAGTTTTGATAGACATGTATGAAGAATACTTATGTTCTTCGCTCAAACATCTATCATAGATCATAGATTATACACATAAAATTCAAGCCCTCTCCAACGTAACTTGCAACTCATTTGCAATTGCTAGTATATACTTTTAATAATGACTATGACATTGACCCACATTGACCCAATTTTACTAACGTGATGGTACATGACATCAATTACCAATATAACAAAGATTATCTTAGTAACATCTTTTTGAATGATATGATGAAACTTAACACCGACATTATAATTAAAGATCCTTAACAATTTTACACAAACACACAATTATAATTGACCATGACCTTTATAACACGTGGTAAGCTTTGTTGAGAAATGCAAATACCTTTTGACTATTGGAAAACCGTTTGCCTTTATTGGTTTGATACGAATCACGCAGACTTGATGATAGATCCACTAGCATGAAAGAATCTACGTCGTTTTACCAGGAATATCAGATCTTGTGATGAGGAAGGCAACCGGTCTACTTGCATCCTTTGATATGATGGCGGAATGATAGCTCAACAAATTTCTGATGCAATCTCTGAATGTGCCTCTCCAAGAAGCTCTATGAATTTTTGGGTGCTTGTTTCATTAACACCTTCCTTTTTAAGTTTGATGCCTTGCAAGTGGTATTTTTGCAAACGAATAGAGTGGCCATCATGTGTGTCAAGCTGTACTCCCAAATGGAGGAGAATCCAACTTCCAGGGTAGAGTGACAGTCAATAGACAACCGCATAACATTGCGAGTACCGACTTTATGAGAGGAAGCGCACTAATGAACTGATATCTAATGTAATATAGAACCGAGATCAAAATTAGAGTCCACGTAGGCTAAAAAAGAGACATGATGATATTCATGTATATTATTCCTGATCGTTGTATACTGTGAGTTGCGTATAGGTCAAAACATGGAGAGAGAATTTCAGGAACTGACTCCTATACGTAAGCAAATCGAATCACAATCACAATCATAATCACAAGATTTATATCTGAGGTGCGCGAGTTTGAGAGCTTGGAGATCGATCGCAAGAACTGAGAGTAGAGACTGTTCTGTTCAAGGCCGTTAAAAATGTGAAAAGAGCTGACGCAATGCACAGGGACGCAGAACAGATCTAGACGTTCATGTTGAACTACAGTTAGCAATAAGTGAAGAATTGGATTAAAAACAGTTCCAATCTCCACACACAGTCTCCACTTGTCTGAGACTTTAGAATGCCATCCACAAGAGATACGGCATATAGATTCTGCACGTGAATGGAACCAGCCAAGCCAAGATGAAAATAAAAAACATGAATTTCATCAATGGGGGAAATAACATTGAAGCGTTGCCCCTTAAATAGCCACTAGACTTTCATCACAGGCTCAATTAAACCTGCTCTAATACCAAATAATAATTTGGTCTCAGTTTCGCGCAGTAAAATAATAATAACGATTCAAGTAAATTATTCAATATCAAACATACAAATAAATAGGCAAACCATAGCCTACTAATAGGGAGTCAACAACCCAAGATTCTAGGAAAGAATTGTGTAGTTGTTTAACCCGTAGTACAAACATCAAACTAAATACGTGAAGTTATTGAAACAACTTCATGTTATACATAACGTGAACACTAACCATAATATTTCCTAACATGAGCATGATAGGGAGTTCCAATAGGCTAATGGAAATGATTAGAGGTTTTAGGTTTGTACCAAATTCAAATTTTGTCTTGGAATCCATTTTCCTGCCAAAATTGAATTCGAATTGTCTAGGCAAGAAATTTAGAATTCTAAGCAATTTTGGGTGTGAGAGTCATGAGCAGGAGTCTTGTTTTAACTATTACAATTGTGTTAGGAACTTTTGGACACTTTTCTAAATGAGTGTGTGATGTAATTACTCTTTTTCAAAAATAATGTCTCGTGTTTTGCTAAGCAACTTTGCCCCTTCTTAATGTAAATCAGGGGTTTAAAAATGGTTAAGAAAAAACCCTAGAAAAGGCTCTTGGAGACAAGTAGTTAGGGGTTGAATAACATCAAAACAAGTTGGAAATATCATAACATGATAAGGGTTTTGGAGCACAGTTTGGTTGTATGATTAATTTACTTTTATGGAAGTGTTGATTTTTTATATGAAAGACAACTAGATATTGCTCTTCATTAATTTTCTCATGTGCTTGAGGCTACTGGAGGTGTGGAGAAATAGAAAATTCTCTTTTCATTATGATTGTGCTATAGGTGCACATTTTTCTCGTCTCATACTGGTAAGAATTCATTATCTTGTGATTTTCTTTCAAGTTTCATTTCTATCTGCCCAGGAATCTGAATGACAGCTATACAAACCCTATAAAGTTTACTTGAATCTTTAATACCTCATAAAACTCATGAAACTCATGTTTACCTCCTCTCGGGCATGTCAAAACCCTAGGTAGGGTTAAGAGAAATTTTGTGAGTTGAGGGCCTTAAATTCATTCTCCAAACATCAAATTGGTATTGAGGGCACCTACCATTGTCTTCATTTAGATTTTTGTGTTTTTAGTGGTGGTTGATATGTTTGAAGGCTTAAATTTTTAGTGGTGATTGTATTTTTCTTGACAATCTTAAATTTGGGAATAAGACCTAACTAGGAGGCCTAATTTGCCAAGAGAAGAACTAGCAAATTTGTGGTTTTCCTTGGAGTTTATTGGCATGTTATGATTTAAGTGTTGTCATTGAGGTAAAAGCACATTAATGAAAAAAAGGATGATGGATTAGAGTCATAGTGTGATCATAGTGATGACGACATGGAGTTTCAGGTGTGATCTTGACAGCATGAGTTGATTCAGTGAGAATTGTTTGGTGTACCAAGACCAATCAAGTGGCCTAACTAGCCTATGTGATGGTGCATGGTGGTTGGAACTTCTTTGATAGCTTGATGAAACATGTTGACAATATGGAGAGCTTTTTTTGGGGAGTGTTTAGGCACTCACATGAGTTTCAGGGTGCAGATACAGGTTGAACACCAAGTTTTAGGTGCTCATTTAGACTAGGTCTAGGTGTTAGGAGGCATGATCTTGTGGAGCTATGTGAGCTCATGGATGCATATATTAGGTTTTTCATGATGTATCAGGTATGTTAGGACCTTTTGGAGTGTTTCTATGATGATTTACAGATGTTGTTTTAGTTGACCCTAGCCTAAACCATGCAAAACCCTAAGGGCTAGTCATGCAAATGAGATGGGCTAGAGAGATGGAGAACTATTTGAGACATATGCTGACTGATTGTAGATGATAGCACAAGGGTGTCTTAGAGGTGTGAGAAAAATTTGGAGTCATTTTGAAATGGGAATTTAAGATATGTCAGTTTTAGTGAAACAGGGTCAAGAAGAAGGTCATTTCTAGCTCGAATTACACCTTCTGATGCTCACCTTTAATTGTGTGCATTTTCATGGGACATTCTGGATTTAAGGTATTTTTATACATTGATTATATAAGGTTTCAAAAAATAATGAGGTCATTTAATCATCAGGTTTTTATGAACGAATGTTACGAAGGTAAACAACTTTTTATGTGCTTGAAACCCTAACTAAAAAGTGGTAGGAGAATAACATGTTCATAAGTTACAAGAATTGATTCATAGTGCTATGGATGATGATTGGATTATGTATAGGACTCCTCTAGGTTTCCATAAAGGTATGGTAGTACTTGTGGTGATGAGTGGACCCCACTCAAATAGGCTTGTTTATGAAGAAGTTTAGTTTGGGACAAGGTTGTCCAAAGGAGTTGCAAAATAAATGGACATTTTTTTTAGTCTGTGAGTTTTATTTATGTCCATTTGGTTTCAGGTCATGATGATGCATCGAAATGGAAAGTGTGACCTATTTGTGAAGACTAGTCAAAGGGCAGTTTTGGGGCAGTTTCAGGAAGTTTTGTAGAAGATGGTCTTGGTTGAAGGCCTTCCACTTGGAGTTGGAAGGATTTAAAATATGTTATGGAAAGATGATTCATTTATTTTATATTGGTATAATTTTTGTCTCATTATGATGATATTTTATGGGTCATCTAGGTCATTTTGTGAGGAAGAAGGTTTTTGTGTTTTCGAGGAAATAATTAATTTTACTGAAAGATTGAGTTGATTAAGGCATGATGTTGGATGATTTGATTTTTGATATCACCTATAGAGTGAAAATGGATGAAATTTTTTCCTATTGAAGGAATTTTAGGTCTTGAAATTGATAGCAAATGGGTAAACTAGTTGAGTTTGTAAAACTAGTTTCTGGGCAGCTTGTTTTGGTGAAGAGGAAAATTGTTGTGGTTTGAAGTAGCAGGATGTTTCATGAGTTATAACATGAATGGATGTGTTCTATAGGTTTTGGTTTCCATATAGTTTTTACATGCCATATTTGAGTTGTTCTTGGGTGGTCTTGAGGCCCAAAGGTGAAGACAAATGTTGGAAACAAATGTTTGGTGAAGGATATGAGCTATGTTGGCCCATTTATGAATTTATTTGATTGGTCTAGGTAAATTGAAACCATGGTTATGTTTATTATTTTATATTACTCATGTATGGTGAATTTAGGAGCTTGAATAATCATGGTTTTGGTGTTTGTGGTTTTAGCTCATCCTATTGATGGGGTTTTGAGCATTTTTGGTGCAAGTTGGATGGGTTTTGGGCATGACCGACCTATATGGGTCATATGTGAATGTTTTAATGATTTATTTGGGATTTTATTAATGATTTGGTAAAAAAAGGAGGGAAACTAACGACTTGGTTTGAATTTGAATCAAGAGGAGCATATAAAAGTGATGTTTTAGTTCAAATTTGACTAGTTGAGCAAGAGTATGAAAAGTGTGACCTATGTGAGAGTGTTTTACAGGTATGAATGCTGAGTTTTGAGATATGAGAGAGTGTTATGATAGGTTTAATAATTTTTAAGAGTGTGTGAAATTTGTTTGAAGCAAAGATAAGTGAAGAAAGTGAGAGATAGAGTGAGTTGGAGAAGCTAGGGTTTGAAAGGTGTTTGGAGCTGAATTTGTGATCACCATCACCTGAGTTGTTGAAGCATATATTCAGTGATATCTATCATCAAAATATTGTTTGATCATTCATATTCATGCAAGTCTCTTGTTGTGAGTAATATCAACAAGGGTTTAGGGTTTGGTGCTCCTTGTGGGGTTGGTGCCTCACTAAAGAAATCTCTTGTGATGTGTAATATTCACTTGATTCTTTGTTTGAGTAATATCACTAAAGTTTTTAGTGGGTTTTATTCCCCTTGAGGGTTTCCCACTTATATCTTGTGTTATGGTGTTGCTTCTCTTGTTCATGGTTAATTGAATGTATGTTATATGATGTTGTGCACACATTAATGGATGGTTAATTGAATTAATGGTTTAAGAAAGAAATCTGAAATTGAAATTAAGTTTTTAAGGACTGATTCACCCCCCCCCCTCTCAGTCCATTGTGCTTCCAACAATTGGTATCAGAGCAGGTCCTTTTGGATAAGTTTGATCACTTGAAAGGAGATCCTTTGAAGCACAAAAATGGCGAGTCAACAGAGTGGTTTCTCTACTAGCAAGGAACCTTTGTTTGATGGTGTGAATTATGTATTTTTGGAGTTTGAGGATGAAGACTCATATTATGTCCCTAGGGTTTGATATTTGGGAAGTTGTGGAAGATGGTTATACTGTTCCTGCTACTCCACCAACTACTGTTACAGAAAAGAAGGCATGTAATGACAATTCAAAGGATTTGAATGTTATCATATGTGGTCTAGGAGAATCTGAGATGGGAAAGGTAATGCATTGCAAGTCAACAAAAGAATGCATGGGAGAAAATTCAAGTTATATATGAAGGAGACTCCAAGGTAAGAATTGTAAGCTTTTAAACTTTTAGAAATCAGTTTGAAAGTCTTAAGATGAGTGATGATGAGTCCATTGCATGCATATTTTCTTAGGGTTGACAAGATTGTCAACAACATGAAAGGTTAGGAGAAGATGTGAAGGAATAAGTTGTATTTAAAATGGTTTTGAGATCCTTAACTCCTAAGTTTGATTCCAAAGTGTCTGCTATTGAAGAGGCCAAGGATTTGACTAAGTTAAAGATGGATGAGTTACATGGGACTTTGACTTGCATATGAAATGAGAATTGTTGATTCCAAACTAGTTAAGAAAGAGATAGCTTTCAAGGTTGAGAAGAATGACAAAGGAAAGAAGACTAATAAGGTTGATGATGCTGCTAATTTTAGGTGATGAAGAAATTTATTTCAATGGTTTCTATAAGATTGAATGTTGGAACTGGTAAGAAATACAAAGGTAAGCTTCCTTATAAATGCTTTAAATGTGGTAAAGTAGGACAATTTTGCTGCTAAGTTGTCCTCATAGGCATGAAAAAAAGAAATATGATGATGATCATGAAAGTGGTCATGATAATGAAAAATCAGAGGTATAGTAAAGAGAAGAAGAGTTCAAGAAGTTTATTATAAGAAGAAGGGTAAGAAGATTTTTACACTAAGGAAGAGGCTTATCCTCTGAAGTGAGTAGGGAAGATGATGGATCTAGATTCTGAGTCTAAATCTGATCATGAAGATGTAGGTGATGAGGTCCTATTTATGACAAAATATGTTATGAGATCCACTAGTGGAGGTTCTTCATTGTTGGGTGACTTTTTATCAAGATCTTGCAATAATTCTAGAAGAAGGAAAATATGATGTTTGAAACTGAAATAGTTTGTGTTCAATCAGAATTGATGTATGCTGAGAAGAACAATAATAAATTGAGATCACAAGTCAAATAATATGAGGTAAACATTCAAAAAATAGAAGAGAAACATTGGGCTCTTACTAAAGCAAGCTTGATGAAATAATGAGAAGGTTAGAGATGCAGAATGAGTACCATGAATTTAAACTTGCAATATAAAAAGGAAGAAATGATTCTTCTCAAGATGGAGTTATTTAAAGCAAAGAGGAAAAAGAAATCATTTCAAAAGTTTGAGAAAAGCTTCCAAGGCTCTTGATGATATCTTGAGAAATCAAAAATCAATAGGTGATAGAGTTGGTTTGGGCTTCAAAGTTGAAGTCAAGGACAAATTAAATAAATAAGAAGAAGGAATTCAAAGAAAGGAAACATGTGAACAAGCATCAAATTTTCATGGAAAGAAATATATCTTCATCAAGGACAATGATAAGACCAATCATATTAGGCAACCAAATGCCTCAAGGTATGAAATATCTTTCAATGGTTATTGTTTTACTTGTAATGGATTTGGTCATAGGGAAAAGGAGTGTAGAAGGTCTACTAGAGATGATCATCCATGGAGAGATAGTAGGAGTGAGCAAGCTAAGAGTGTGGTATGCTATAATTGCAATGAAGAGAGGTCATGTTGCTATATTTGTTTTGAATGATCCACCTAGGAATAAGTTGAGGGCTACAAAAGGAAGAATTTAGTGGTGTGTTTTAGTTGTAATGAGGTTGGCCATGTTGCTAGAGAGTGTTACTATGGTTACTCAAGGAAAAATCAAATATTTCAAGGTCCTAAGGTGCAAGAAAGAAGCTTTTCAAAGGTCTAGGATGCATGATAACAGTCAAGGAAGGATTTGGGAGCCTAGAAGGAATAATGGTGTCTCATCAAGAGAAGGTGTTGATACAAAATAGGGTGTGACTTAGAAGACATATCACAAACAAGCTGATGAAGGATATTTTTCAAATGTCTAAGAAGGTTTGGGACCTTTTCAAAGACATTTCTTCTAGGTCCTCATGGTGTCATATGCCTCTACTAGGATTCTTAGAGGTATATTGGTTCATATGAAGCATTGGAGTGAAGGGGGAGCTGTCTACTCATTGATGTAAACTACATCACTGTCATGAATTGGTGTCAAGGTATGTTTATCTTAAGCATATGTTAAGCATGTTCTTGAAGTTCTTCTAGTGTTCAAGTTGTGAAAATGAGTTAAATTTTCTTGATTGTATCATAGTGTGTATGATGTGTTCTCAAGTCATGTATTCCTTTTCATGATGTGGATAGGTTTCTGAGTTTGTTAATGACTTTTTATTTTGTGTTAAAACTTCATGGTTAGGATATCTGAGTATGAGTCTTTTAAGTCCATACATATCTATGGATATAGAGTCATTTCTTGGTAAGTTGATCTCAATGAATAAGGTCAAGATGACATAGGATTCAAAGGTCTTGTACAACTATGAAAGTTGTGTCTATGATCCAAATTTGTAGGTCAATGAGCTTAAGTATATTCATAAGCATATGTTGCATAAGCAAGTGTTTCTTAGGGCTTTCCATGGAAGTTGCATTCCTAATCTATAGATAGTGTTAATCCACTTCTCAAAACTTTATTGGATAAAGTCATTCAAGGTCTCTTAGTCATACATTAGATCAAAGGAGTTTTTGTTGGTCAAAGAGTTGCTATCCATTCCACTTGTGGATTATCAGGTACATGTCATGAAGTGTGGTCATGGTATCAATGGTGTAAATTGATTACAAGTGTTTCATAAAGAGTAGTATTAAGATGAAATGAGTCATCAAATCATGATGAATCTGATCAGACCATCATCTCAAAGATATGTGTCATAGTTCTTGAAGATTGTGAGTGAAGCCAAGTCAAAGGTGCTCAAGAATGAAAGTGGCATTCTTTGGAAGGGAATTAAACTCAGGACATTAGGAGGATGTTGATACATTAGTTGGTGGAAAAATTTGATTTTGACTATAAAGTATGTGCATTTGAGCTTGTTGATTTCTCCAAGTAAATGGTGTTTCAAGTCTTATCAAGGAGCAGTATGAAGAAAACAGTGAAGGACAAAATTTTTTTTTTGCTCTACATGAAAAACATTGTAATAAAATCATCTAACTACATTTTTAATATATTTTGAATCTATTCAAGGGTTTCAAATCCAAGTATTTGGTATCTAATTTTGCAATGTACAATTTCAGATTTTATAGTGAAGAGTGTTAAAGACCTACATTGAACATCAGAATGAATGGAAATGGGAAATCACTCTCCCATTCATTTTAGAAATGCTTCAAGGTTGTATGGAGGTAAAAATATGGCCTTTAATGGGTACTCAAAAGGTTTGGTTCTAACATGAAAAGTGTATGCATTCAAAAATAGGTGTGATTTTCATTTACCATGGCTAGTAGGTTGAGTGTGAAATTGGTAATGTAAAGAAGGTGTAACTAGTTGTCATAATGATGATAATCAAAGCTTATTTTGCATTTCATAAGATCTCAAAGATTGAAAGGGAAGATAAGGTGAGGGAAGGAAATAAGAGGTCAAAATGTGATAAGAGTAATGCATCATTGAAGTAAAATGGTTGACAATTTTGACTCAATGAAACCAGAAATCTAAAGGCCAAATAGAATGATTAGTATTCTAATAAATTTTTATCTTAATCAAAGTGACTAATTCATATTACATAATTAACTTGATAAAAGAGGTTCAATACTTTTTACATCATATAAATAAGTAATTCATTGCATAAATCATAGTATTACAGGTTAATAAGGTGAACAAGGTATAGCATTTACAAAGTTGATATCTCTTTTAGTGATAAGATCAAATCATCCAATAGATAAAAACCAACTTGAGAATGAAAATAAATCATTGAGCTTCAAGAAATTATATTTACATAATGGTGTGAAGATCATCTATAGGGTCCTAAGATGTAAAGAAATGATCTATTTACTATAGGGTAAAACTAAATAACTTGATTGTACACCTTTGATATATTTCTACAATATATCAAATTTGAACTCTTATAAAGTTGTTTCTATATAATCTAGATCAGGTATGTTTTGTATACCTGGTTCAACATGATGTCTGGTTGACACATACACCTAGGTTTATAATATCTTAATATTTGGAAATATAAAATTTCATGATACTTTATTTAACTAAAGATTATTTACTATAGGTTAGCATATTTAAAAATGTCATTGGCTATTGGGCTCATTTCATAATTTGGATGTAATGATAATGGTGATGGACTCATAAAATTATAGAGGGTAATCCAAACCACAAAATTTTGAAGAAATGTTATGTTCCAACATTGGATAATGTTTCTTGATGCATAATATATTATCATGTTCAAAATAGTCAAAATATGGTATGTTATAGGTGATTACCTCAAAGACAGGGGGAGATAAGTTACTTTAGTCTAAGTTTCATATGTATAAAGGTATATCAAGATGCAAGGTTAGATTGATGACATTCAGGATCTAATGCCAAAAATTTAAGAACTAAAAAAAGGACTCTTGACTCAAAATTTCAAGTTGGCTTGTCTTTTATTGAAGGTACTGTGTAGGGCTTCAGTGGGTCAAAGTGTATGAGTTACATTCTATGATAGCAAGCAAGGTAGGGGAGCATGTTTACTCTTTCTACTAAATAGGATTTTATGAGTCGTATAGATGAATATTCAGGTATTGGGTAGCTATGATTCTAAGAAAGATAAAATTTGTCTCAAGTGACATTATCTGAAGTATTTAGTTTTGAGTTCATTTCTAGTTTCTCAAGGAAAATAAGATGAAAATGCTTTAGGACTATTCAAAGATTGAGTCCTATTCTTAGGCAAGATTATCAAGGTAAAGTCAATGTTTTTTGTGTTTTCCTACTAGAGTATGATGGTATGTTAGTTCCTAGGGGGAGTCTTAAGAAGTTAAATGTCATAGATGTGTATGATGCTTCTAGGTTTGTCAAAGTTGGTCTAGATGAAGAACTAAACAAGTTTGATTTAGGGATAATCCTTGAAAGAATGTGGGTAAAGACATACATATGAAGTTTGAAACTCTGAGAAGTTAGATCTTAAGAAGATGAAGGAAGATGGAATATTTTTCCTACATGGTCAATTTTTTTGAATGTATTGTGAAGTTATTTCAGGTACAGGTCTGCTACAATGGTTCAAAGGGAAGATTATTGGCATGTTTTGTTCTAGGTGTATGTCATTAAGATGTAAATGTCCCATTAATGACCAAATATGAGGATGATGAAGTATAAGAAGAGTCAAAGAAAGTAGGATAATGACAGATGTTTTTAGTTGACATGTTGGCATGAGGTGGCTCAATGAGAATGGCTTGTTCTAGATGTTTCTTCTCAGGGGGAGCATAGTGTTTTCATGCCTTGAAATGATGGTGCATGATGGTTGGATTTTGGTGAGAAATGCTCAAAGCATTTGTGAGCTAGTTTGAAATTTAGGCACTTTGAGTTTTGATGTTTCTGAACCAAGATTCAGGTGATCATCTACGAAGCTGAGTTTAGGTGAAGACGCATGATGGTACAGTTATGGATTTGGAATTAATGTAAAAATGGGGTTGAAGTTCAGGTATTTTTCCATTAATGTATGATAGGGAGGATGATTGTTGGCATGTTAGTGATTTAGGTTTTGTCATTGATGTTGTTTCAGCCAATCCTAGCCTGAAACCATGCAAAACCCCAAGGGTTAGTCATGCAAATGAGATGGTGAGAATGGATGGAGAATGTTGTGATATGATGCATCATGAGTATTATTAGAGTGATGTCAAATTGTTGTGTGAGAAAAATTTAGGATGTTTCTGATGTGATTTTGCAAGTTATGTTAGTTTTAGTGTGAAAAGTCAGGGTCAAGAAGAGGGTGTTTTCGGAGCTTGAATTACATGATTCTAATGCACGCCCTAGAGTGTGCTTTACATGGGACCTTCGTGGATTTCAAGGATGTTTATAAATTTAGTCTATAAGGTTTCAAAAAACCTTAATTAGGTCATCTTGATTTAATTGTCCATTTTTATGAACGAATGTTAAGAAGGTAAACAATGTTTTGTGTGTTTAAAACCCTAGCTCAAAAGTGAAACCCTAGGAGATATATTGCTCATAAGTGATCCAGAATTGATTTATAGTGATATTATGATGATTTTATGATGTATAGGACTCCTTATAGGTTTCCAGAAAGGTATGGTAGTGTTTTTGGTGATGAGTGGACCCCACTCAAACAGGCATGTTTTTGAAGAAGTTTAGTTTGGGACAAGGTTGTCCAAAGGAGTTGCAAAATAAATGGACAATTTTTATATGGTTTTTTCATATTGATCCATGGTGGTTTCAAGTCATGGTGATGCATCTAAATAGAAAAGTGTACCCTATTTGTGAAGACTAGTCAAAGGGCAGTTTTGGGGCAGTTCAGACAGTTTGCAGAGATGGTCTTGGTTGAAGGCCTTCCACTTAGAGTTGGAAGGAGTTCCAATATGTTATTAAAATAGGATTCATATATTTCCAATGGTATAAGTTTTTTCTCATGATGATGATATTTGATGGGTCATCCAGGTCAGTTTTTGAGGAAGAAGATTGTTGGTTTTCCAGGACATAGATTGCTCATGCTGAAAGAATGAAGTGAATGAGGCATGAGATGGATTAGTTGATGCTTGATATCACCTTGAGAGTGAAGAGGGATGAATTTTGTTCCTATTGAATTCATTTTGGAGGTCTTGGAAGTGGCAGAAAGGGTGAAAACTAGTTGAGTTTGTAAAACTAGGTTTCTGGGCAAGCTTGATTTGGTGAAGAGGAAAGTTGACGTGGTTTGAACACATGGATGTTTCATGAGTATAAATTATATGGATGTGTTATAAAGGTCCTGAGGATTCCATATAGTGGTCACATGCCATATTTTGAGTTGTATTTGGGTGGTATTGATGCCCAAAGGTGAAGACAGGGTGCTGGAAAGCAATTGTTTAGTGAAGGATATGAGCCTTTTGGATTGTGTTATGATTTATTTATTGGTTACAAGATAATTAACAGACCATGGATGATGTTTTTATGATATATTACACATTTATGGTAAATTTTATATCTTTAATAATCATGGTTTTGGTGTTAGTGGATTTTACTCATCCTAGTGATGGGGTTTTTGAGCTTTTTTTGTGCAAGATGAGTGGTTTTGGGCATGGCCGACCTATATGGGTCATATGTGGACATGTGTTAATGAATTCATTTGGGATTTTTTTTATAATTTATTAGTCAAACCAAAGGTATAGGACTTACCTCATTGGTTTCTTGGTGAATCATTAGAATTCATATAAAAGTGAATTTGTAGTTCAAATTTGAACTAGTGGAGCGAGAAGGAAAAAGTGCAAACTATATGAGAGTGTGTGTTACAGGTATGAAGGAATTTTTTGAGAGATGCAAGAGTGTTTTATGACATGTTGAAGATTTTTTTGAAAGTGTGTGCAAATTTTTTTTATGCCAATACAAGTGAAGAAGAAAAGATAAAAAATGAGCTAGGTGAATGAGGGTTTGAGCAAGGATATGAAGGAGTTTAGATCTGAATTTTGTGATCACCATCAGGTGAGTTGTAGCAGCATATCTTTAGTGATATCTTCAAAAATATTATTTTTTTGTGATTCATATTATTTAAATTATCTTATTTTCATTAATATCAACAAGGGTTTAGGGGTTGGTGCTCTTTGTGGGAGTGGTGCATCACTAAAGAAATATCTTATGATGTGTAATATTCACTTGAGTCTTTGTTTTGTGTAATATCATAAAAAAAATTAGTGGTTTTTCTTCTCCATGATGTTTTCGCACTTATATATTGTGTTATGGTGTTGCTTCTCTTGTTTTTGATTGATTGAATGCATGTTATATAATGTTGTGCACACATTAATAGATGGTTAATTGTTAATAGGTTTAAGACCTAATCTGAAATTGAAATTGAGTTTGAAAGGACTGATTCACCCCCCCGCTCTCAGTCCATTATGCTTCCAACAGAGTTTGTGTCTGAGCTTTTACATGAAGCATAAACAACCAAAAGGGTATCTAAAATTAGTTCTAATTTGTCAAGAGTCTCTATGTAACATTTTGAACAATAAGCTTTGTGCTAAAGAAGGGCGAGTAGGAGCAAGGAACTAGTCTATCAAAGAACTTGGATTTTGAACAAATTCAATCTTCTATCTCTACATCATTCGCCTAGGTCCTCCTTTGGTACAAACATGCAAGCAATGTGTGCGATTAGAGTTAACCCCTTAGAAAACTTTAGAGATATCTTTGTGAGTAGATGTAAACATTGAAAATTAGCTCCAGTTTGTCAAGAGTCTCTATGTAACATTTTGAACAATAACCTTTGTGCTAAAGAAGGGCGAGTAGGAGCAAGGAACTAGTCTATCAAAGAACTTCTTGGATTTTGAACAAATTCAATCTTCTATCTCTACATCATTCGCTTAGGTCCTCCTTTGGTACAAACATGCAAGCAATGTGTGCAATCAGAGTTAACCCCTTAGAAAACTTTAGAGATATCTTTGTGAGTAGATGTAAACATTGAAATCAGCTAGGTGCCTCTTTTTCTAGGAGATATTTGTCTTTAAAATGCCTCTAGGAGTTCTTATATGTAGTGCTCTCAAATTTGAAATAAAGACCTATTAGCACACAAATTCTAACTCAACAAGGTCCAAAAGGACCAACAAGGCTGACACAAGGGTGTTTAACCCAAGAATATTGGTAACAAACACACTAGGGCATTGCCAATTATCTTGGACACTATTGATGCATAGTAATGTCATTGGCTATCAACAATGTCTTGGGAATACAAGCAAGTGCAAAAGCAAATAGGACAAACCACAGATCTCTAACTAATTGACAAATCAATCATAAGGGTGTATGATTCTATTGAGTAAAAAATAGACAAAAAGCCTACAACCTATGTGCCAATAAGTGTCTAATTCGGAATGAAAGTCCATATGTACAAGTTATATAAAAACCATTTTGCAAATAGGCTTGTACCAAATTTGGGTATCTACAAAAAAAAAAAAAAATTTAAAATTAAGGATTAATCATTTCCAAATGTTTCTTTCCACATTTATGCAATCCTATTTTTTAGCTTACAAGGTAAGAAAATATGTGAAGAAAACAATTACCTCTGAGACAAATACATGGAACTTATTTCATATTGAAAATCTATGTTGTCAGTTATCAATAAATCTAAAGAAACAATTGTGAGACATGGAAGGTTTATAATGTATAGTAAAAAAATTGCTAATGAAGAACTCCACTGGAAACATTTTTTCAGTGGGGAAGGAGGCTAAAGGGTGAAAAGACCAAAGTGATGGATATTATATTCGTTATTCCTCCAATGTTAACAAATGCTGGGAAGTGCTTATGTTTTGTAGACCCCATGTCTTTTGATTATTGATGACAATGATATCTACTTTAACATCTTTTAAAGTAAATTGGTCTATAACCCAACAAAGCATGTAGGAAAATGCGTTTTATATTTCGCTCTTCTTTGCACAATGTGATATATAATTGCATGGTTACCATGTTCGAAAAGTTTGGATAGTTCGAAGGAGGAAAAAAGTTCGGAAGTTCGGAAGTTCGGAATTTTTCAAAAGGTCTAGTTCGGAAGTTCGGAATTTTTCAAAAGGTCTAGTTCGGAAGTTCGGAATTTTTCAAAAGGTCTAGTTCGGAAGTTCGGAATTTTTCAAGAGGTCTAGTTTGGTTCGGTTTATAAAATTTACAAATATAAAATATATATAACTAATAAATACTATACATATATGATGATGTTTGAAAAGAAAATCCAATTACACATAATAATAAATAAATATATTATCTACGGAGTTTTACTTTACATGCTTAGGTATTAGTGTTTCGTTTTTGTTGTGTTGAAGTTCTTTTAGTTTAAATACTTTAATTTTTTAATTAAAAAAGAAAAAATAAAGTTCGATCAACCTTGTTCGGTAAGTTCGGTTAGACCAAAAAGTAGGATTCGAACCGAATTTTCACTAAGTTTGTAAGAACATAATACTCGTGTATAATTGTATAGCATAAGTTAAAAGGTTATCAAGAAAGTAACACACATGGAATCTAAAAAATTGTGATGATGACTTGAATAGTCTAACATGATGGGTTTTCTACCCAAAAAAAAAAAAAAAAATAGAAAATAATACTTCACAACGAAAGCCGCCCTATACTCCCTCATCTCCAATTACTTACAGAAGTGATTAAAATGGCTCAAATATTAAATGTAGGAGATGGTGTACATTCATTCCAAATGGCTTGTAATTAACTTATATGTTGAAGTGAATAATCCCATGTTGATAATAATTAACTTTGTCGATAAAGAAAAAGGCTTATGGGAAAGAAACACTCAACTATCGATTATATTTCACCAATTCTTCCTTTCCAAGCAATTTTTTTGAAGGTAATCATCATGTGCTTTGTGGTCCCCTTGTCTTTTATTATCATCACGTGTAGTGATGAGTTGAATATTAAAAATACTCCCACATAGTGATGAGTTGAATAACAAAAACATTATGCGTCAAGTTTTGCAATTGTATTGGGTGTGCATCACAAAAACAATTGTAAAATCATCAGAGGAATAGGTTGCAGCCCATCTTTCCACCATCTTTACATTTCAACGACAAAAATCTTGCTGTTAAGGTCAGGCTTCATATAAAATGCCATCTTGCTGCTCAGCACACTTCTACTGACCATGTTTACAATAATTTCTTTAAATCAAAGAATTTCTATTATAATCTAACATGGCTAGATTAGTATGAATGTAACGTCAACTACTAAAATAAGGTACTGCAAAAACTTCACTCTCTTCAACATACATCCTTCTCAGACCACCAAAATGATTTGCACAATTACGCAAGTAAATATTTAGAGTATGTCACACTGGAATGTTACACTTATCTACTGAATAGAGTATTGAGTTCTTCTATGTTTAGTGGGGAGGTATTAAATAGTTCTAAAAGCATGTTCCTAAGATCAAAAGTTGCAATGGCTCCATCGGTGCATATCACTCCCTTGGAACATTGTTTCCAAGTTTCTCAATTGCAACGATAATGAAGCCATGTTAAAACTGATGCTGACGCAATGTTGTGCAGGTTAATCTATTACCATAAGCAGATTTGTCAGCAATATAAATCATAGGAATCCCAAACTAAGGTTAGAGTTTTCACAGTGCATGCGGTCAATCCATCTTAGTAAAATATCATATTCACAACAAGCCAACGAAGGCAAGTTTTCCACCAATCAATTCAGTAAGACAACATAGAAAACTCACTTATTTCTTCTTCCATTGCAAGGCATGAATAAATGTTCACTTGTAATATGAAATTATAAATTTGTTGCTAAGATAGTGAATCCAACAAAATCATTTTGCCTCCAAAATACAGCTAGAAACTCACTCTCCCTCGAGCAGGACTTCCTTCATCTTATGTGTCGCATCCTTACGAAACTAGAATTATGCATATCAAATTATTCCAGTATATCATTAGATTACACAGTTGCACAATAAGATACCAAGTGAAACAAGTATGGATTAAACTATTAGAGGCTGAAACCATGATACAAACATAAAAAACTGTCTGAATGAACCTGCTGATACTTAGAAACAGAATACGCGCTTGAGATGAATAATCAACACATCAATAAAACTTAGGCCTGAAAAACTTTAAAAAAAACAATACATGGAGCTTTTCTATCTGAAATGAGCACTCGATTTCACAAAGATCCTGTATGTCTCTGAATTATTCATTCGGCATGAGATCCTTCAACTTTTCTTTCAGTTCTCCAGACTGCACCCGAGGAAACATAATTTTTAGCATAATCTAGCAAGAGACATTAATATAGACGAGGCCAAGTGTATTCAGAAATTTACCTTGTGCATGTTTAAAACAATGTCAGAACCTCCTACAAACTCCCCTTTTATAAAGACCTGGGGAAAGGTGGGCCAATTGCTGCAGAATCAAACACAAACACTAATACACCATTAGAATTGGAATAAACAAAGTTCTCAAAATCCAAGCCTGTAATCAAAGATTGTGAACAAATCAAGATTTCAAGCTTAAAACTACATTTAAATGTCAACACAAAGTAATAGGGGATGTATCTCCAACTTGGATTACATCAGAAGCTAATTGGGAATACAAACACAAATTGAACTGCATCCATGCAATGTTCGAGAAATTTTCTTATCACCATTGCAAAGAATTTGAAGACCCTTACTATGTTGATGGTAAGGGGGCTAAAAGGTGCTCAACAATAGTTACAATTGAAAGAGCAGAGATCCATTATGGTCCCTTGCAGCAACCAAGCAATTAATGAAGTCAGTTATTTCATTTCCATGAATTATGTATCTATGCAAAGTCCTGGTATAAACAAGGCTCTGATTTTTTACGTAGAGGACTCTTATAAGATTTTTAGCTTATTTTGTAGTCAAAGCTGCATCTTATATCAGTTGCCACTTGTGCAACCGTTGGCCTGCATTAATTCTGGATTTAGAGTAGGACTAGGATGATCATTCGGTTGATATTGCAATGGAACCCAAGGATTATACCCTCAGCAAAGGAAATATATAACTCTTGTATTAATAGCAATGTTGGGTATCACTTAATCTTCTAATGTCATTCTTGTACCATTTTCTTTGTAAATTTTTATTAAACAACTTTTAGTTTTACTATAAAAGTAAAAGAGATAATATGCTCCACGCTAAATACCTAAGAAAATATGTTCTACACTTCCAGCCTATCCAACTCAGCACTTTACATATCTTTCTTGTTGATTGTAAGAAGACAAGATTCCCCAAAAAGGGGAAAAAACGCAATCTTTTATATGTTTTTTTTAATGTTTTATACAACTATAGCTGATACAGGAAAAGATATTTTTCCGCAATCAGAAAAGAATTCAAAAACAAATTGTATGTATATTTGTAATGTCCCCTTCTCCACGCTAGTCATTTCGAAGACCTTGGGCCCATTTCACTTCCCGTGGGCTAAAAGGGAATGAGCAAGGGAAGTTAATGCCATGATTTTCAGTTGTTTTTGTGGGCTTTGCATTATTTTTAAGTAATTTTCTAAGTATAGTCAGGTCGGCTAGGCAAAAGGTGAAAAGCCAATGGAAAAATAAAAGAAAAAGGAACTATTATGTCTCTAAGGAGGTTGGTCCTCTTTAGGAGGATTCTATTTGGTTTTTGGCGCCACCTCTAGCTATTTAAAGGGGTCGCTTGGCTTGGAAGAAGGTATGCTTGTTGTGGAATTTATTTTCTTGGAGTTGGAGCACAAAATCGCTCTCTTGCAATTGAGTATGGAAACCCTCTTTGAACTTGGTTTGAGGACGGAAACCCTCATTCTTTCATTGGTGATCTCACACAAAGGTCACACTTGGTGCCTACATTCAAATTTTCCTTGGAACACGCCATTTCCAGCCCATTGTAAACCCTCTCCTAGGGTGGCGACTTGCATAGGTGAATAGTTTGGTGGTATCTAGGGCACGGCACTTCTTGCTTTGTGGATATTTGGATTCTTCTTAATTTATAAGGCTAATTTCATCTCCCGGATTGAATTTTGGGCCTTGGAATCATCATTTCCAGCCATTTTTGTAAGTGGGTTCACTGCTGTCATAAAATTAATTATCATGCTTCAGTCAGGACTCTAAAATTTCATTTTTTGGTTTGTACTTGCTCTAAATAATTATTATGGTTCCCTACATGCTTTGGATGGTGTAAGAGTGGTGTTGGAAGTGAATAATTACAATTTCTTGTTTGCTGTCATAAGAAATCAGACTGTTGTACGTTGCTGTCATAAATTTCAGTTTACTTTGATTTGGGTTGGTGCCATTTTCCCTCCTTTTCAGTTTCAGCCTGGAAAGCGATGTTACAATATTTATTATAAATAATAGATAGAGAATTACAACAGAAATGAAAAATATCTGGCAAGCGACAACCAAAGTAATATGGGT
The DNA here is from genome assembly GCA_019776745.2 of Taxus chinensis. Classification (NCBI taxonomy): domain Eukaryota; kingdom Viridiplantae; phylum Streptophyta; class Pinopsida; order Cupressales; family Taxaceae; genus Taxus; species Taxus chinensis. The sequence goes on along the minus strand of CM034153.1, from coordinate 634,376,929 downwards.
CATTTGAAAATCCTTCATAATATTGAGCTTAATTAATTAACCATAGTTATATACTTGCCCAAGGCAGTGGATTCCAAAACTAAATGTGTACCCTACAATTATCCATTTAAGAAGATAATATCAGATTGTCAACATCGAAATATTAACACTTGTGCAAAAGGTAACCAAGCAGTACAGGACTTCCTAAGCCCAAATATACTTACGAAAATGCAGACATACAATTTGCACTGAACTGACAATTATTTTTTAGAATCTGCAGAAAAACCGGAAATGGCCATTTTTTCTTCCATGTGTTGTTTTGGCTAAAAGACTGAAAGGAGTGCTGAAATCTGTGGAGAAGTGTCAACAAAACTGTTTATAGACATTCTCAAATTAGCCAACATTCTGTGCTGGGGCATTGGACAATTGCAGTAGAAACTACAGAGTTGCAAATCACACTGTTCTGCCATAACCCATACACAGTGCTATATAATGACAATGAATACTTAGATGTCAGACATAGAAGCCAACGAGGGCAGGACTTTCAAGACCGTCTGCAGTATATCCTGCATATTTTGCACTTGCAATAAAGCTCAAGCAAACATTCATACATGATACATTCACCATGCTCAGGTAAAAACATGAGATGATTCCTGCAGAAATCCTGATATGCCTTGCATATTAAACTGCCCACTGTGGTAACCAGGTCCTGAGAAAAATCTGACAAAGTGAAACTGCAAGGATTAAAACAACAGTAATGATGACTGCCCGTAAAGGGGAAGATAAAATTCCTCAAGGTAACCATAGGAGTGTCGGACCATGAACCATGCACAAAACTAGACAGCAAATGCTTTGGGTGGATCTGGGGATTAACATATCTCTATCGCTATTGGATAGAGGACTATACATATCGAGGGGGGAAGGAGGCATTCTAGTCTATTCTTGTATGCTTAGACACTGAGATGGATGATGTGAAAATTATCCGGGAAAGGCAAGGTGTGATTGACGCTCGGTTACAGAGGTGCCATATGGCAGAGACCAGCATTAGCAAAAGTTTATTTATAGCTAAAGCATTGATGATAAAAGGATTGGAAATTCCATTCCTTTCGGGTAGAATAGCTGGGGAATCCTGCCAACATTACAGTAACACAACTTTTAGGAGCTATGCAATAGTCTACAACCTCGAGGTAGTTATAATCTCAAGAAATTGTGTCACAATCTTCATCCCTAGAACGGCAATCTCCATCCCTCAATTTTGAATTAACCAGCTACTTCAGATATTGAACAAAAGATTCTTGCCAAAACCAACATCCACAACAAAGACTTTGGAAGCATAGTGCTGATGGACAATGCACAGTCACATCTGTATTTAACTCTCTCTCAGATACCCCAAAAGAGAGAAAAAATAGGGAGTAATTTGGCTTCTAATCTTTTGGCCAAAAAATCTAATGTTTCATTTGGCCCATGCATCATAACAGCGTACGCAGGCCGACAATCTTCAAAAAAGAGGATTGATTGGCCCTACAATTTGACCGTTCTGTAAAGCAGAAGAAGAAACAACTGCACACCTCTTTTTTCAAAGCCAATTTATCACACCAATTTGGCAGCATTGGCTACTCAGTTTGGATGCAGGAATCTAGACATATTTTTATTCCAACAGAAAAAGTGAAATGTTAAGTTTACAATACAGATATGGTTTTTTGTCCGCCTTTTGTCCAAGGCAGCACCCAACTTCATCATTTGGCACACATGGAAGGAACTGAACTCCTGAATCTTGACTGGCAAAACAATCAGCCAATCAGAATGCATGTCAAAATGCTATCAAACTTGAACAAATGATCCTTATTGTCCATAATCACACAGATATATTCAAGTCTGCTAAACATGAAATAATGTTAGTTAACATTCCAAAGATATATTCAAGTCCACTACATGAAATATTGTGAGTTAGCTAAGTTGTGGAAGGTTTCATTTCATTACAGTCGCCCCCACTTTAAAGCGACAAAAATGTGATATGAGACCCGCCCCCACCTGAGGTCTATAAATTAAATTTTGATGGAGCATAGAAACAAAATCCAGAACAATGCCAGCAAAGGAGGAACTATAAGGAACTGCAAGGGGGGACCGGTCATAAGCTTCTCCAACAGGTCGGCCTGATTTTGCAGAGCTCTTTGCTCTATACACAAGAACAATGGCCTTTCCAGATTAACCCAAGAAGGTGACTCCGCTGATCATCAACTAATTGAATAAGGAATTATTTTGAGAAGAAATAAAGAAAGAAATTTTATTGACCAAAAGTAACTCAACAGGACCGAAGGATACAACCATTAGCAATAGAAAGTTTTAGGAAGAGAGAATCCTAGAGGCAAACAAACGAAATAAAGTACAAAGACAAAATAGAGCAACATGCCACTAACACAAGTGGCAAAGAAACCACTACAAATAGCAATGAGGGGCGAACAAAAGCCCCAAGAGCATGTGCCAATGAAGACTGGAGGCAAATCTCATCGAATGTCTTTGTTGTGCCTGAAGTGGAGGAATCATCTGAGCCATTATCAATCACTGTGAGAGATCTGATAATGTTGTCTGGTGAGTATACAGGGTCAAGGAGCCATGATTGGGGGATCCTATGGAGGAAGCAAGAAGCTTCCTCTAGAATCTTTCCTAACATCCAAGGCCAGTGTAACTCCCGGTAGTAGAAAAGAAGCTCGTAATATGAGTTGCCCCTGTGGTCTGGGTAGCAGCTGGTAAGTAGTAGATCCATGTCATCTGAAAGGGGTAGAGCCATACCGACGGGGTGGAGCAAAGCCACGATGCCGAGAGATAGCAAGACTTGGAGATCTTGAGTAGTTTGAGTAGTAGTGATGTGCAGAACCTGAGAGAAGCGCCACCTAACTGATCTATCAGCTCTAATATGTGATGTACCAATGTCCAAAGGACATTTAGTGTTGCCAATCACCTGAATGGGTTGAAAGAAAGAGGTGATCAATATGGGAGCTCTAGAGCCTCTAGGCTCATCCTATAGGGATTTGTGCCAGAGGGTGACAGGCCTCGCGAAGATAAAGAGCCAGGCACCGTTGGTCTATATATCTGAAGAAAGTAGCTAGAGTGTTGTCTGAGTCTCTATAGAGGCAGTGATATCTTCCCCGGATCTAACAATAAATGGGGCATCTAAAATTGAAGTGGTCCTTGGTCTCCACCTCCTAGAGGGGAAAAAGACAACAAATTTGGTCCTGACGAAGAATGTAATGGTTTGTTTCAACCCGTAACTGGTGGGAACAAACTCTCATCTGGCCAAGGGGAAACCTCAATCCGTGAGACCAATGGCACTAGAGATAATGAGGGACGACATATAGTACTGTCCACCACCTGTAAGAAATGATCAGACATAGAAAGCAAGCTTGGGACTGTGCAGCTCACGCAGGGGGAGATCCAGGTGGTTTGGATATATTGTTTGTAGATGTCCTCTCTGGCAGCCCTAGTGATGATGTCCTTAGTGGGAAGGAGCCCGGGAGGGGCATCCAGGGAATACATGAAAGGGGGTATCTTGTCAATAGAGATGCCAATAGAAAGGAGTTGCTTCCTAGTCTCAAAGTACCAACAATGTCGACGTCTAGTGGGGACTAGTGAAGCAATCCTCTCTGAAGAGCAAAGTGCTAAGTAGGGATACCTCTCACGACCAGAAGTTGAGTCCCCCATGGATTTGAGTCTGTGGATGTAGAAAGTAAGCCTAAAGATAGTCTCAAGGCATAGTGGGTGGGTTGCAAATTCAGCTTGGATGATGCACTGAGGAACTATCCACTTGCAATAGGATCATGCACTGCAACATGAGAGTCTAAACCCTCTCGATACGGGCCCAGTCAACAGCCCCTAAGCTAGGTCCCCAAACCTCTGAACCATACAAAACTGTAGGTTTGATGATAGTATCAAACAAGCATAACTTGGAAGGGATGTCTTGGAAGTGGATCTTGGAAACATTGACGTTCCAAAACAAAAGAGAGGCATACCCCTTGCAAAGGCATGGTTGAGCAACAAAACTTCATGTTAAAGCATGGACCAAAAAATTGGACCCCCAAATAAGTGTAGGTTGATGTGATCTCAAGAAGTTCCCCTCTATAGAAAAAGCTAGAATTTGGAGAGAGGGTGCACTTGGAGATATTGAAGATCATGACCTTAGTTTTACTAAGGTTGACCACAAGTTGTTGGAGTTCACAGAAGCGAGCAAGGGCATCAAGTTGTCGTTGTAAGCCCTTTGTAGAGTGTGAGAGGAGAATAACATCATTGGCAAAAGGAGGATGGCTATAAGCACCCTCATGCAGAAGACAACCATCATCCATATGGGTATGTTGCCAAAGAAACTCCTCTAACTCATCAATGTATATGTTGAAGAGGGTCAGTGTGAGAGGGACATCCTTGCTTGACCCCAATGGTACTCTTCACAAAGTTAGACAAACCGTGAGAGGTACGAAGTTTCCCAATGACTATCTCATAAAGCCTCCAAGCTTCGCAGTAATCAGATAATCAGGGATGCAAATGTCTCTTGACTTCTAGAAAAAGCAGGTTTCTCATAACTGAGTCAAAGGATTTCTTGAAGTCAACAAAACAGCAAAAGACTTTGGAAGACCTGTGATGAGCTTCTTCAATGATAGCCCGAAGTGTAAAGATGTGGTCAATAGTTTGGTAGTCCTTTCTGAAGCCCACATGCCCCTGAAGCTCTAATATTATTCCTTTCCAAGTAATCTGACAGTTGCATGTCTAACACTGTGGCATAAAGTTTGGAAAATGTATGCCCAATCATAATGGTCCTGTAGTTTGCAAGGGATAGAGGATCCCCTAACTTATGAATAGGGTAGATGATGTGTTAGGACCAATATTGAGGGAAGCTTGAAGACACCACCTGATTAAAAAGCATGGCAAGGGGAAAGGCAAGGGAATCCACACCATATTTGATGAACTCAACTTTGAGACCTTCACAATAAGTTGCTTTGCTGTTGCATAATTTCAAAATAGCTCTCTTGACAAAGGAAGTAGAGAAAAGTTGAAAATAGAGGATGGTGGAGTGGGGGCAATGGCAACAGGATGGGCTGGAAGAACATCATATGAGGGAACTAGCATAGGAGACCCATGCTTCGGGTGTGATGTCGGAAATGGTGGTTTCTCTTGGGAGAAGAATAATGCCAAAAAGTCTTGGGAGAGTGGTGGAGATCAGCAAGGAGTGAAAGTTGTCTAGACACAAGAAACTTTCGATTCTTACGTTGAAGAAGACAACGATACTCCCTACGAAGGGTGGGTATGGAGGTAAGGGTCATGGGTTAGGGAAAACTTAAGTCTCTGGTGAAGGGATTTACACTCATTATCATACCACTGGTTCATGGGGCAAGTTCTATGATGGTAGGGGATTTGGAGTAATGAATAGTGTGGGGACAAGAATCAAGGGCAGCATCCTAAAGGGTTTGACGTAAAAACTCATACATCGAATCTGTGGTGGGAAGAGGGAGGGAGTAAAACCCAAACATAAGAAGGGAGAGACGGTCAGCATAATCAATGGTGTAATCATCATCAAAATGGATTGTGGTGTGTTGAGTGTTGGGGGTGTGGTGTAAGGGGAAGGTGGAAGGGGAAGGGTTAGAACCAGTATGGATGGTGAATGTCAAGACCTATGTTCCACAGAGTCTCGCCGAACTTCAAGTAAAAGGGGACGTTTGAACAGGTCCCGCGAACTAAATGGGGAACCCAAAAAAATAGGTTTGCAGACGGTGCCACTAAATATATACAGTACTTAGAAAAGGGCTTAGGTTTTGTTAAAATGTAAAATGTATCTTAACAAATGTCTTTTTCGAAAAGGCTTTTTGGATTTTTCCTTTGAACAGTCAACATGTGCAAATACCAATACATTATTACTTTATTTGTTTCGCGAATTTTTGCCCTATGACATTCAAATTTTCATTGTAGAGTGTCTTCAGTGGGTTGATTGGCTCATTGTGGGTGTGGCTCCGCTCCACTATGTGTGTGTACATTAATGTCCCTGGCGTGGCGACTCAAATTGCTGAGCAGTGTTGAGGAGGTTGAAAACTTGAAACCATTGTTTGCAGTTGAGCACATGAAGGCTTGGCACTTTCATTTAGAAATCTAATTGTTACTCAAGATTGCAATATGATTGACCCTCTTCCTATAATAATGCTCTCACTCTTGCTTTCTCTCACTCTTGCTTGTTAATGCTTTCACCTCTCACTCTTTCTTGCTAATGCTTTCACTCTTGCTTTGAATTTTCTATTGCGATTTGGAGGGTGTAAGTCTTATTTGTAGTTTTTTTAGTGACTAGGGGATGGGTGGGGCCTATTGAGTATTAGGGTTAGGGTTGGGGACCAAAAATTATAAAATAAAATGGTTTAAAGAAAAAACTTTTAGACAGACTTATGTTGTCAAGGACAGTTGGGGAGTCTTTGGGATTAGTCAAGAGACTTCTAGAAGTCTCGAGGACATCCCCAAGTCCCCATGAAGTCCCCAAAACAGGGGACATCTCAGAAACATCCTCTCTTTGAGAAAAACATTTTGGGGACATCCCCATTATGGCTAGTGGTGGTGGGGGACATTTCCCACCCATCCCCAAGTCTCGAAGATGTCCCGAGTCTCTAAGACGTCACTTTCAGGGGGGGGCACGTCTCCATGGAACACTAGACTTAGAACCAATATGTAAGGTGAATGTCAAGATGGCATGGTCAGTAAGGGGGAGTTGGGGCAAGATAAGGAAGCCACAAATATGAGGGATGATGGATCTGCTTGTGAGAACAGAGTCCACGACGCTCGCACTACCCTAGTGGGGGAAACAAGTGAAGCTACCAAAGCCAAAGAAGTGAGGAAGCCCATTGAGAATGTGGAGGCCATGAGATTTATCCAATTGGAGGAGGTGCCTCCCATAAGCTGTAATTGTGACATTTTTGTCAACAAAATCTCTTTGTAAGTTGAATTCCTCAAAATTTGTCTCGTGAAGGCATAACTCATCCTAAGCAAGGTCATGAATAGGCGTTTGTAGGTTCCCTATCCGGGCATTAAAATTGCCCAAAAGAATGATATCACCAATAGTGGAGTATCGAGAGATCTCAAGATAGATGTCAAGGTACGGGTCCCCATCAACATGAATGGTGAATGAAGATGTAGCGGGGGGGGAGGGAACGGGGAGAGAAAATTGAATGCAAAATTGGAGCAACCATAAAGCATCATTAGCGACTCAACAACCTAATCCACTAAGTCATGTCAACTCTACCTTGGTTTTAAGAGGTTCACCTTTAGCATTGCTTACGACACCACAAGACCATTATTGATGGCCCGGTCAATTTAGCACTCATGTTTTAAAAATCAATTCTATCAAACATATAGGGATACTGATGATCTGTCAAACACCATCCAATATCTTTTGGCCTCAAAGAATTTGAACCCACAATCCAATAGAAATGAGCTATTGGATTGGGCAACCCATTTGCGCCTAAGAGGTCCACACCTTGAAACACCTTTTAATAGTCATAAACGTTATTATGACCCGCTTCCATGTTGAGTCTTCTTCCCCGATCTACCCATAGCCTTCTTTTTTTCAATAACCAACATCTTTTCATCCATTTTTCCTTTATGTTTGTTTTCTACCACACTCTTCGTGATCATTCTTCCCTTACTTATATTCACTCCCACCCTTTCTTTGTTTACATCTACCTTGGTCACTTTTATATATATATATATATATAAGCTATTGGATTCGGCACCCATTTTCTCCTAAGAAGTCCCCACCTTGAAACATCTCATATCACTCATAAATGTAACTATTACCCCCTTTCATGTTGAGTCTTCTTCCCCCATCTACCCATAGCCTTTATTATTTTTTCGATAGCCACCATCTTTTCATCCATTTTGCCTTCATATTTGTTTTCTGCTAGACTCTTCTTGACCACCACACACCCCCACCCTTTCTTTTCTACATCTAACTTAGTCACGTCTACCATATATGTATAAACTATCTGATTGGGCACCCATTTGCTCTCCTAAGAGGTCCCCACCTTGAAACATCATCTAACACTCACAAATGTTACTATGGACCCCTTTCATGTTGAATTTTCTAACCCCATCTACCCAATAGCCTTTATTATTTTTACAATAACCACCGTCTTTTCATCCATTTTGCCTTTTTTGTTTATTTTCTACTACATTCTTCTTTACCACTCCTCCACTTTATCTACATTTACTCCCACGCTTTCTTTTCCTACATCTACCTTAGTCACTTCTACCACAGTTGCATACACACATGGTCAAACATGAGTTTTGAATTCTTTAATCTTTATTGTTTTAAAACTCTATCACTCACATCTTTTTCTCCTTGCCAATCTTCCACGCATCACTCAACCACCACCATATACTTATATTTGCAATCTCTCCCTCCCTTCACAAATTATATCTTACTCATGCCTCCCATAATGTGCTCTTCCTCTACAACTTCTACACTCTCTATTCCCATCATTCATGGAAAATTTAATACTATCAAATGGAAGACTTGTCTTCTACTCACAAAGCATGTCTCAGCCCACTGGGATACATGGACATAAATGTTAATGATAGTCGATGGGAGAAGAAAATGTGGATTGCAGACCAGTGAGACCAGGGACTAACCAAACACCATGACACGAAAACGTGAATGGTGTTAGGATACATGGATATAAATGCTATAGCAGTCAACGGGAGAAGACAAAATGGATTGCAAACCAGTCAGACCAAGTAGAGCCAGACATCGTGATGCCAAAACACGAACAGGGTTACAAAGATGATTTAGCTAATGATGGAGCGATTAGGGGTCAAAGATTAATTATATCTCAAACCAGCACTCTTATCAACTCTACATTTTATGATAACTTAATGCCACCCTATTCTCCATGTTCCACTTTCATTCGACAAAAGCACTATTCATATTTGTGATTTTGACATCAACACTATTATGATGGAATTTCAAGGCAAGGAGATCCCTCTTCCTCCATCAATCAATCATCCTAAGTCCTCAAAACATTCTTTTGTGGTTTCCAATTCTTCAGGGATGTCACTCAACATACAAGTACGAATGTGTTTGAGATTGGTAAAAAAGTTATAAATAAGAGTGTCTAGTCTAAGATGAGCAAGTGTTAGTGTATTGTTTTGTGTATATCGAAAAAAGAAGACCAAGTCTATATCCAAGATGTAAACGAATGAAGATAACAACCAAGCAATCACAAAAAAGATTCAAAGAAAGAAACCAGTTACTCTAATTGAGGACAATGATAGAAGTTAAATTCCCATCCACACTAATGTACCAAGTATCCACCGAGTCACACCTTCACCTAGAAGAAACAACATTGTTGTTCTTTCTCTCGACAGTGGTTCTTGTACTTGTAAGGCTACCCATCAAACTAAGCACACTGCAATTCCATCCATGCCCACCTCTAGTCAGTATATGCCCCATTTCGTCCAAGCTCAAAAATCCCTCACTGTGGAGCAAAATAGTCTATTTGAAGAACTTCACCAGCACACCCACCGTATAATAATTGTTTACTGACCACAAACAAAACCCTCAAGGCCTTGAGTGACAACATAGGTATGTATGGCATTCAGAGCCCTTAATTGTATCTTACCATTGCTAACATAAATTAATATATTATCTTCCTATCCAATATTCACCAGTAGCAGAGCGGATGCAAGAACACCAAAGGGAGGATCCTCTTTGGTGACATGGAAAAACAACGGAGGAAGAAAGAGTATACTAACAACACTACTAGCCTACCCCCAAAAGACAAGATTTTGGTCATGTAGCACTGGGTGCCCACTCCCACAACAATCAAGCCATGCATCCTCAATCACATGCCACTTGCTCCCTAGCATCCTAGTTGGAAGCCGTTCTAAACAAGGGAGGCTTTCATACTGGAGGCCCAAGTAACACCTTGGGATTATTGGCTACTCTAAAGGATTGAGCACTTGAAGACGACAACACTTGAAAAATGCTTGCATCAAATATGTCTTATCCTTTCTTGTCTGACAATAACCGCAAATTGTGAAATTAATTGTGGTTCTCTGTGTACATGCCAATCAAAAGCACTATAATGATTATCAAAAATCTTTGTTGGCTTTTATCGATCATGTTTGTAAGAGCATTATCTCCACTACATATCTCAGAGTGGCAAAATCCAATACATAATGTTTTCCGAAGTTTATGATGATAGGATTGAACATCTTTGCCAAACATTGCAATCACAACATGTAGACCTCCTTTGGCCCCTTTGCCCCCACTCCTAATTATGTTATGTAACTAGGGATATGATATAATAATGTATATGGGTTGATGGATATGCCAAAATATAGCACATGTGCCCTTATTTTATATGGGTCAAATATAGTGTCAAATGGGTAATTTGTGGAGCTAAAGGTTTACGCATTCATTAGTAGAGTACTATAGAAACCAATTTTGTTTTACTCGGGTTGACTGGTTTACTTCAAACTTTCAACCAATTAGAAGCTAGTATCATTTTTTGTATGTTGAATTTTTTTATATCTTAAAGTTTGGACTTGCATATTTTTTAATCCAGAAATACATTAGAATGCATTTATCTTCTTTCCTATTGGTTAACGAGTGGAATATTCCTTTAGGCCTTATTGTGGAATATTCCCTTTTATTAAACATAATAATTATTCATTAATTTCAGTCTTAGTTTTAAATATTTTTTATTCGCTGATTGATACTACTTAAAGACACCTCAGCATATATACTAAAAATTATGATGTGACATACAACTTACTTAGAATTATTAAACAATTTATTACAACATGACATATCAACCCATATTTTTATAAAATAAAAAATTCCATCAAATAACACCTCAATCTCTTTAAATAATTACAATGTAACATACAACATCGAATTCCTTATACAAAATGACATATCAACTTATATTTTAAAAAACTATACCACCAAATGACACCTCAACCTCTATTAACAATTATAATATGACATACAACATTGAATTACTAAACAATATCAAGTAAAATGACGTATCAAACTATATTTTTTAAAAACACCAACACCTCGACCTATATTACTAGTTGTGATGTTACTAAACAATTTAATACTACTACGAAGCCATTCTCTCAATATTTTTGCAATTTTTTCAATCAATTAATTTATTTTACATGAGACCGCCTCTAATAACATAGATTATACATCACCTATTTTCATGTAGCATCATCTTTGAAGGCCAAATATCGTTTACTATTTCATTTTGGAAAGCTCTAAATTGTATTTGTTGAGCAATTAATTTTTTCTGTGCTCAAATATATCCATTTTATTGTTGTTCAATTAACTTTTCTTCAAGCTACAAGGACTAGTCACATTGCGACTCTTGTTAGTAATAGAAGTCTATATAAAGGAGATGAATATCATTGTGAGGGATGTGAATATCTCCTTTCTATTTACTAATAATGGATTGGGAAACCATTAAACCCAACATCAGCCAACTCGTTGTCCAATATAATTAATTTCATAAATTTCCTATTTGACCCGATATAAGTCAAGGGGATGTGTGCCACATGACGACATACTTTGTATACATCATAATATCATACCCCAACACAAATAACATTTGTATACATGAGATTGATGCTAGTGGATGGTGGTATACATTTAAGGGAAAAAATTACGGTAGGAATTTCAATCATAAGGTTTTCATCAATTACCTAGAAAGGGAAGACTCTATTTCGTGGGAAAACTTCATTGAGAGGGAAGGAGTCAAAACCACTTTGTTTGGGTTGGAATGGAGTGGAAAACATTTCCTTAGAAAAATGCGAGCATGAAAAATCTCTACAAAGTATTAAAACCAAGATATAGAAGTATTAAAACTGAAGGGGGAAGCAATAAAATCTAGAAAAGGGAGTTGCAAAATAAAAAACGTAGAAATATTTGATTTGAAAGAGAGCAATGAAGTGGATTATAAGGTTTCAAACAAATTAGCTCCAAAGAAGGAAGATTCAACATTTCAGTTCCATGGATGCATTTATAAGGTCATTTTGTCCATAATCCCCAGCAGCAATTGTAGCCTCATCAATATGGACTTGGCCAAGCATTTACATATTCATGCAAATAATATCTAGAAAACTCAAATAGATGGTAAGAATGTTCAAGTTTTTTAAGATTTCAAGCTAGCAATGGACAAATTTGTTTTACATTCAGATTTTTATGTTTTGGATATGGATGGGTTGGATATTGTTTTAGGATATTCTTGGTTAGAGACTGTGGCCATAATCAATATTAATGAACAAAAGAAGTTCATGAAGCTTTGGTATAGAAGAAAGAAGGTAACTTTGCAGGATATCACACAAAGTGGGGAACAAATAAAGGTTAAGGTAGAGCATGAAGATGAATGTGAAAATTGTGAAGAAGAGCATAAGGAACATTCAAAAGAAGAACAAGAATATGAAGAATAATTAAAATTGGAAAAGAATGCTTTATCTACTCGAGATAAAGGTACTCATGAAAGCAAAGGGGCAAGAGACACAAATAGCGGAAGAAAAGATTGACAAGGTCATAGTAGCAGAAAAGGGGACTAATGTTGGGGCATATGCCCACCCACGTCATCATGAGAGGCAACATCCGTGGAGGCATGTCAAGGAGCATCAAAGCAACAATGACTATGATCATGAATGGAATCTGAGTAGCGCAGGGAATATGGAACATGGAATTGGAGCAATCATCATGGCTATGCATGAAACCCAAAGAGGAACAACAATGGTCATGGATGAAATCAGAATAGTACGACAGAATTTGGAACCATGTTCTGAAATATCTCACCCATTGAGATCACATATGGGTAGTTGGATGATCATGCATAGCAGAAAATGCAAAATAATTTGAGGAACACTCATTATTTGGTTTATTTGCATGTTTCAAGGACATGTCAAAGAAGGATGGCATGTTATGTACCTAAGGATATAATATTACAATGTATATGGGTTGATGGAGATGCGGACATGTCACACACATCCCCTTAGTTATGTCGATAATGGCAGCAAAGGGTGGGATGTCATGGAGTGAGTGCGTTCACTTTTATTTTTGACGTCCATTTAACAGTCACGAGGCAAGTTCAATCTTAAAATTGGCATCTATTTTGACTGTCACTTAAAGTTGTCTTTTTTATTGGAGAAGTCGATCGTAATATTTTAGCCATAGGTGGTGTTTGGAGCCCGCGTTTTTTCCAAAAAGATTTTTTCGAGTGGTGACACAATGGTGTAGCTAGATGGATGTCATCAGCCACCAATCATTCAAAAATTGGAGGATAAGGCAATGAATTTATCAGCAATATGATATGCATAAAATTAAAGTTAAGAGCCTCAAGATTGATATCTATCAGTGTGTTTCAAATAGATGTATTTAAGATATTTGTACTAGTTTATACTAGGTGAAATGGGTAACTTGTGGAATTAATTATATTGGGCAGCGAGTCAGCCTATGTTGGGATTAGTGGTTTACCCATCCATTATTAGTAATAGAGTATATAAAGGAGATGAATATCATTGTGAAAAAAGGGGAGAGTATTCTATTTGGTGGAAGTATATTGGAGGTTGTCCCCATCAAAGTGGCATTCCCATATTGGGAGGCCCGTGGAGTTATTCCTTCTTTAAGAGTATTGTATGGCGTTGTCTTGCCTTAAGGATAATTATTCTATTTCTGGATATAACACATATTAGGACATCTTGGCCCACAAACATCTCTTATATTGTGTGATTTCTATTATATTCTCATATTTTGGTGATTATTTGGATTATTTAAATTATTATATGTGAAGATCTTACCAGATTCTGCCTAGGTCAAATGTTTAGACTGTTGTAATAATCTATTTCAATTTTTATACAATATTTTAAGTGTTTTAAAATAAAAAGCATTGGTTATAGATTTAGAATATAGACAAAAAAGGTCTCCTCCGTGAGACAAACAAGAGTCCACTATGGTTGAGACAAGAAGCCAATTGTTCCCTATAGAGAAAAGTGAGCAGAACTCCTCACATATTGAAGCAAGCTATGTATTTATGTTCTGTTACAGTATGCCGAAGCACGTTCTATGAGAGAAAAGCTACAGCAGTTCTCATGTCTGCCACCTCGAATTAACAGTATCATCTCACCACAGATATCAGCAGCAAGCAGGATATGTGTTACCAAAGCTGTCTATGCATATATCTAAGAAATCCTTATTTCCCTTGCAGATAATAATGACAGAGATGAGCTTAAGTCAGGTGTCACAGCATCTAAAAGGTTATAATATTTTCTTGACTTCCTTACTGTATTCAAGTTCAAAGCTAGAGAAGAAATTTTATCTTGTAGTAATATTACACAACGTGCATTCCAGTAGTCATTGAGACACTTTGAACACTAACAAAAATTACTTGAGTTATTCAAAATAAAATTGAGTCAGTAGAAATCAGATACAGTTGGCCATTCAAATGGGTCTATAAGAAAAGTGACATGTCTGAAAGTTTGTGTTTAAAGATGTGCGATGTGAAAAATGTTAATCTCTCTTGTAATAGGGTTCAACTAAAAAGAAACATAGTTTAACAGGAATAACCTTCGTAATAAGTCAACTAATGCATTGTTGCATGATCACTTGGTTACAGATAGTCAAGAATACAGATGTGATTTACAATGCACGAAAAAATGTTGTAAAGATTGAGAGAGCATGATCACAGCAATAAAAACAATTATACATCACCTTCCAAAGTATTCATTAATGAATGGAATTCATAATACAACATGAAATTCAAAAACAAAATGAGACCACAACTATACTAACCTGAAAGCTTTGATTCCTTCTTTAAGTTCCAGATCTTCCAGTATATTTCTTGAACTGAAAGGAACGCCTACACATAAATATTGAAGAAGGAAAAGCAATGCTATCATTACGATGAACATAAGATGATTAACCTAATAAAGCCAATACATCCTAATTAGCAATAATTAAAATTTTCACTTATGGAAAAAGACAGTTGTCTACACATATAACTCCATGTGAATAAAGACAATACACTGAGAATTTGAACTATATTTTACTAAATTAAACTTCTAAAGGCATTTTCTATTGTACTCATCAGGGGGCAAGATTTTGTAAATATGGAAACCAGCTAGAAGCATAAAGATAATGTGCCCGAAGGAAAAATGTTGAAAACAAGTTATTTAGTTACTTGAAACTCCTATGGAGCCCTTTCTCCAACAGTCCACTGCCATATCCTCGTAGCACCATCACACCCCACCACAAGAAATGGTCATGGCTCATTGAATTCCTCCCTTCCACCATATGAAATTAGGTGCAAAAACAATTCACGTCTTCATCCGTCCAGTGCTAGGTAGGCCATTAACTTGCCATCTCAATATACAATACATTATTAACTAATCAAAGGAATAATGGGTGACCAAAGCATCAATCATCATGATATGGATCTAAGGAGACATTCGGTGAATGGCACTCTAAATTGCTAGAATTCAGATGTGCTATATGGGGAATGAATTATAAATAGGAAGTCAGAAACAAAAATAGCATTAATTCATAAATATAATAGAAGAATAGGACTCGAGGTCTTGGGCTATTGGTGAGTTACAAGTAGTTTGCAATCATCAACCCAAGTTCCATTGCCATTGATTCCATTGGACACTTTCAATAACTAGCCATGGGAACACCTTGGGTCGAACTTATCCATGTGGAGCAAGAGGAACACAGCAGGGTGCTTCGAATGTGGATAGCTCGGCGGACACTAAGGACCCAAGCCCACCTCCATGTCCCACTTAGAGAAAGTGCTCCTCCACCACTCCAGTTCATAGCTCTAGTATAATAAAAGCGTTTACCATCCAAAGTTTGACTCAAGGTCTTGGGCTATTGGTGAGTTACAAGTAGTTTGTAATCATCAACCCAAGTTCCATTCCTATTAATTCCATTGGACACTTTCGATAAGTAGCCATGGAGACACCTTGAGGTAGGGGTCGAACTTCTCCATGTGGACCAAGCGGAACACAGCGGAGCGCTCTGAATGCGGATCGCTCTGAATGTGGATCGCTCAGCAGACATTAAGGACCCAAGCACACCTCCATGTCCCACTTAGAGAATGTGCTCCTCCACCATTCTAATTTGTAGCTCTCGTGTAAAAAAAGTGTTTACCATCCAAATTTAAGAATTCAAGGTCTTGGGCTCTTGGTGAGTTACAAGTAGTTTGTAATCATCAACCCAAGTTCCATTCCCATTGAGTTCATTGTATGCTTTCAATAAGTGGCTATGGGGACACCTTGAGGTAGGGGTCAAACTTCTCCATATGGACCAAGCAGAACATAGCGGGACACTCCGAATGCGGATCGTTTGACGGACATTAAGAACTCAAGCCCATCCCCATGTCCCAATTAGAGAAAGTGCTCTTCCACCACTCCAATTCATAGCTCTGGTATAATAAAAGCGTTTACCATCCAAAGTTTAGAACTCAAGGTCTTGGGCTCTTGGTGAGTTACAAGTAGTTTGGAATCATCAACCCAAGTTCCATTCCCATTGAGTTCATTGGATGATTTTGATAAGTGGCCATAGGAACCCTTCAGGTAGGTTCGAACTTCTCCATATGGACCAAGTAGAACATAGCGAGGCGCTCTGAATGGAGATTGCTCAGCGAACATTAAGGACTTAAGCCCATCCCCATGTCTCACTTAAAGAAAGTGTTCTTCTACCTCTCCAGTTCATAGTTCTGGTATGATAAAAGTGTTTACCATCCAAAGTTTAGAACTCAAGGTCTTAGGCTCTTGTGAGTTACAAGTAGTTTGTAATCATCAACCCAAGTTCCATTTCCATTGAGTTCATTCGATGCTTTCAATAGGTGGCCATGGGGACACCTTGAGGCAGGGGTTGAACTTCTCCATATGGACCAAGCAGAACATAGTGGGGCACTTTGAATGCGGATCGCTCGGCGGACATTAAGGACCCAAGCCCATCCCCATGTCGCACTTAAAGAAAGTGCTCCTCCACCACTCCAATTTATAGCTCTAGTATAATAAAAGCGTTTACCATCCAAAGTTTAGAACTCAAGGTCCTGGGCTATTGGTGAGTTACAAGTAGTTTGTAATCATCAACCCAAGTTCCATTCCCATTGAGTTCATTAGGTGGTCATGGAGACACCTTGAGGTAGGGGTCAAACTTCTCCATATGGACCAAGCGGAAAATAGAGGGGCTCTCCGAATGCGGATCACTCGGTGGACATTAAGGACCCAAGCCCACCCCCATGTCCCACTTAGAGAAAGTGATCCTCCAACCACTCCAGTTCATAGCTCTGGTATATTAAAAGCGTTTAACACCAAAGTTTTGACTTTCTATTAACAAACTCGATCTTTATTGGATCGGCAATTTGGAACTCCATCATCAGCAGCAGAGACCTTTTTCGCAAAGGTGCCAAATGGAACCTGGGTGATGGTGATAAAATTGATTTTTGGGATGACTAGTGGATTTCGGATCAGCCGCTCTCCAAGGACCCTATCTAGAACCCTATTAAGCCTCACTTGATTCGTCTTCTGGGTTTGTCGGTCGCTAGCTACATCGACAGAAACTCCTATCTGCCCAGATGTTTGTTGCCCAAATGGCAAGGGTGCGACAATAATCAAGCCATGTTGATTGAGTCTTTGGAACGTCTCCTCTCTTCGTTGCACATTGGCTTATATCCTTCCTATAACACTGTGATCTAGCCTTGGTGTTTTCTCTGTTAGCTTGGCGTACAACTCTTTATTTGTTATTAAGAATGAATTTCCCCTAAAACACCTCTCACCGGCTCATATTATTCCCAAAATCAGCATGTTCGCCTAGCTTGTTTGAAAGGATGTTATTCTTACGGGTTCGAACCTGCAGCGAAGAGGTTACTCCCTACCCCCAACATGCAGGCTATGCTTAAATAATATCGAAGACTCTTTCCATCTCTTTGTGCAGTGTCCTTTCTCTTCTACAATTTGGTCCTATATCTTAACCTCTTTTGGGATGCTCTGGACCTTCCCGGAATCTATAAAAGAAATTTTTGATCAATGGTTTTCTTCCTTCCAAAACAAAGGCCTATCTCTCTGGCTTGGAAGGAACGAAACAGGTGCATCTTCAAAGATTCTTCCCAAAATGAGGGTGAAGTCGTTAGCTCCATTGTTAGGATGTTTCAAGAGGATCTCAACTCTTCCCTAATGCAGAAAAGGAAGCTCTAAGAGAGATCTTCTTGTCAGTGTTAATTGGCTAAAGGATCTCTTCTCTGAGCCCGTCCTATAGCAGTCAGAATGCTGCCAGAGCTGCTACTCGCTGGAAAGCTCCACCTTTTGGCTGGTGGAAGTTAAATGTTGATGGATCCTCCAGAGGGAACCCTAGCCCCTTGGGCTATGGCAGTGCTCTGAGGGACAACAAAGGCAATCTTATAGCGGATTTTGCCACAAATTTGGGTTTCGAAACAACCACAAAGCGGAGCTTTGGATATTCTCAAAGGCATGGAAATGGCTAGAAATCTCGGGACCGATAAAATCATTGTTGAAAGCGATTCCCTAAATCTCATCAAAATCATGAAAGAGATCAGCTCCCCCTCCTAGACTATCTGCAGTATTGTTTGGGACACTAGAGCTATTCAACAAGATTTTGCTGAAGTTTCTTACTAGCATGTTTATCATGAAGGGAATGCTCTTATAGATGCTCTTGTTAACAAAGGTGTTGATGGTAATGGCTACACTTCCTGCCATGAACTCTTCCCGGAAGATCTCTCCATTCTTGTTAAGCGTGATGCAGCCTTGGAAGCAAGATAACCCCTTATGGTTTGATGCGATGCTAGGGCTTCATCTTTTAAAAGACCCCTCCCATGCTTCACCAATTTTGGGTGCTTCCACCAGAACCCTTGTTGTATTTGTTCTCATAATAGCTGCCTTGGCCAAAGCGGTACATCCATTCCAAAAATCATTACTTCATCATCCCGATCCTTTGTATCTCCACACGAGGCAACCGTCAATTGGGATGTTGATTGTTTTAATTTGTTACACATGTCAGCACGCGTCGAGGCGGATCCTTCTATCTAATCATATCTCACCACTCGTGTATGGGAACGTGCGAGCCTTAAATGATCATGGCATTTTAAACCTTCTTCAGGTTGTTATTTTTCACAACGACATTCTCTCTTTCTAGTTTTTTGATCATGGGTGGGAAAATTGTGCGCATTGACCCTACAAACTACCATGACATTAAAGAGGAGAAGGAAATCTGGGACATCCTGGTCACGGGTGGGGTCTTGGCCTTCTTGGAATCTTTGCATGGCCACTCCCTTATGATCTCCAATTACATTCTTGCTTCTTGGGATGAGGGAAATGTCAGAGTGGGTGATCTGGTTTTCTCCATCTCGGCCAACAACATTGCTGAAGCGACGGGCCTTCCAAACAGTGGGGCTACTTACGTTAAGCAATCGCTTGTTGATGAAATTGTTGCCTGCATTGAAGACTCTGAAGAAATTCAAAAGCATCAATCTAGCTTTAAGAGAAGTTCTCTTAAGCATCCCTGGAACAAGGTGATGCGTTGTATCATGCACTATCGATGGTACAAGATTCATAGTGTTCACCTTTTCCTTCTGGCCCATTTCCAGCATGGAAGAAAGGTAAATTTCTCTCACTTTCTTTTCGATTCTTTGGCTAACTCAATTGTTCTTGCTAGGAAGGGCTTGGGCCCTATCCTTCGCCAAGGTTTGCTCTACCTACTAATCACTAAAGCCACCCCTACCCAACTCATTCCCTGCTACCAAGTTTTGTCTTCCAAGGGCAAGCGCAAACTGTCACCCCTTATCCTCTCCTGCACCTGCTCCCTCTGTGTCCCTCGGTGTTGTTTCCTCTTGTCCCTCGGACACTGCCCCTCGCAAGTCCCGTTGCCTTTGGTGTTTTATTCACTACAACTTTGATGACTCCCTTGAGATTCTCTCGCCTCCTCTTTCCCCCATTTCGTCTCCTCTTGCGCAACCGCATGCTTCTCTGATTTCATCTCCTCCTTTTTCTCTTGTTGCTCCGTAAGCCTCGCCTAATCATGTTTGGTCTCCGCATGCCCTGCTTTCCCCGCCTTTGGTTGATGCTTGTTCAAGCCCCTTTTGCGGATCCGGCCACTGTGGATGCTTCTTCTCCCATTCTTCCGGAGATCGGTGCCAAATTCCCTCGATGAGTTGGCAGTTGCTTATGGTCTCTCGAACTCTGAGGACTCTGAAGATCCCAATGATGTGGGTAAGTTGTCGCCTATAATCAATTCGCCCTCATCTTGCTCGCAACTACCTGAAGTCGACTACATTAGCAGAAGATGAAGATCCTTACACTCCCTCTATCAGCCATATCCTTTGGAATATTCAGAGAGTGTTCACTGTCATAAAAAATTAGCAGTATTATACTGATATTTTGAAGGATGTAATTAATAATGCTTGTGAGGAGATTAAAATCTCCATTGACATTGTGGTAAACTCTGCTAGATATAACTTTGATGTTGATATGGAAGCAACCAATATTCTCAATGAGATACGATAATATGCAGTAGTTTCGTTTTTTGGTTGTCTTTTGGGGATCCTCTTGCTGGATCTTTTTGTAGAAGGATGAGGATCCTTTCAAAATCCTAACTTTTACCCTTTGTCAAAAAAAAATATAATAGAAGTATACGGAACTATAACAAAATTACATTAATATGGACATTTTGTACATGACATTCTCTCTAAGGAGATGAATGACCGTGCCTCTTCTCTATCTAGGTCAATCTATTTTGTACATATGCATTGGTGATACAAAATTTCACTAATATGGAAGATGAATGGTTACTCTTCCACATGACACTCCTCATTTGCTCTCAGTGAAATATAAGCTGCATCAAGAAGTAATAGTGGACCTTGGGCCACAACTGCCCTGTATCCAATGAGTGCACTGCCAATCGACCTAATTAGGGGAACCCTTGATTCATACGAGGAGCTCTACCCCACAAAGTAAGGGGATAAAGCTGAGGCTGAGGAGATCTAGCATTTGTGCCATCATGTGCCCACAAAAATGTAGGTGTAGCAACACACTCAAGATCACAAACCTCAACTAAGTAGGTGATTGTTTATGGTATTGACATCAACCATAGGATTAGAGCCAACACCAAGATCACATCAGTGAGCTACTCAACAAGAGTTTGAGTTTTCTTCGAACTTGTGAATATACACAATGTACAGCCCTCACCTAATTGAGCATTTTCCAAATTATGGTGTGTCAACAACATTATCCATCCATAAGTATCACAATCCATTTCAAAGCATGGTAGTCACACAAATAATAGCAAAAACACCCATTTTAACCAAATAGATACTATTAGGAAAAAAGAGTAATATAAAGTAAATATATTGTATTTATGTCATAATATATATACAGATAAGATAATAACAATACAGCAGGGCATTTTTCAAAATTGTTGTGTAGCGACATTATCCATTGATAAGTGTCACAATCCATCTCAATGAAAAGTAATATCATGAAAACAGTAGCAACACCCATTTTAACCAATCAAGTACAGATAGAAAACAAGGAGTCATATAAAGTATATACATTATATATTATATTGATATCATAATGAGCATACAGATAATATGAATTCAATGCAGTAGGGCGTCTTAGATGTTAAGATATGTCTCCAAAAGACACATCCAACAGATACATCCTTTAGAATAGTTAATTAGAGTTCCATAACAAGTTTGCACTGCTTGAAATGCTTTGCCCTCACAAGTCACAACATAGGGAGAGAGGAATGCATGTCCATAAAATTTTGATTTTCCCAACATATCTAGTTGTTTTGTGAGCCAATCTACAGGCCTGTAACACGTTTTCCGTCCCAAATTACCAAGTTTTGTTAGAGCCTGATTAATATTGGAAACTGGACTTCTCTCAGGCAGTAGCAAATTGAAGAATTCCTTGCCAAGTGTTGGCCAACTAAGGATGCCCTTGCTGAACAAGTGAATTTATTTTGAATACCACTTTGTAAGGTAAGTGGAAACCTTCTGGAGGACTTATAATTGGCACCAAATTTGAAGTCGAAGAACATGGTCTCGCATGCTCTAGAAATATTTTGTCTTCAATCTCTTCATAATGTGCAAACTTGTTCTGGATAAGAGAAATGTCTACAGAATTGGGAAGCTCTAAACAAAATGATGAAGATTGACCTATACTACAACATTGTGTAAAGTCCGTCGTTCGAATCCACTGAGCATCCTTATTGTAGCCACTACTCTCACGTTGTGAACCTGAGCACATATTGCTGTAAATTCTTGGAGCATTCCGTAGCTGTCATAGTCAAGCACATTAGCCGACAAATGAATACATTAGATTCCTCAACTTATAATCATTCCACAAAAGAAAATTATGTCTTGATGCTTCTTGTTTCTAATTTTTAATTAGAAAACTGTGTCATTCAAGGAACTTCCTTCACATTACCTGCAGATATGCCCATACCCCTCCCAAAAGGTCCTATAAAGTAACATAGTTACATTAATCAGTTGTTGACCTTCACGAAAGTAACATATTCTCTTCAACAGTAATTTGGTATGCCAAAATTGTACACATTTTATTTTCTTTGTGAGCATTGAGCAATGACGGGAATTTCTAAATGTAAAACTCACCGCCAAAAAACTTTATGCAGGATATAACTAAATGTCAGGGAGAAGTCATCTGATCTAGATCTGTAAAATTTAGAGTGTTTTAGCCTATTTTAGATAACTAAGTGCGATTTTGATTTTACTAAGCTAGTTGTTTATATTATTCTCTGCTAGTTTTTCTGATTTCCTGTTAGGATTTTTGGTACCTTGCTCTTTGGTACTTTTGCAGGTAACTTAAGGTCTTTAATATAATTCACTAAGAAACATTTTGAACTAAATGTATGTTGTTATTCTGTCAACAGTCCAGTACTGTTTCCGATCAAAAGCGGTTTTTGCATCAAGTTTTTGTAATCAGCTTTATCCCTTACAGCTATACTAAAAATTTCCCTCGCAGTATCTTCCCAGGTAGATTAAGGTATCTTTACTTAATGATATTTATTGTTCTGAGTCAAATTTGTGCTTTTTTTTACTTTTTTTAAACAACTGCATGTTATTTGATTTAATGTCTTCGATAAATTTTAGTGTAGGATGCTAACATGATAAGCTGGCAATAATACCAGATTTAATTGGTAGCATACTTTAACGCCTCTGATAGAATCTCACTGGATATGCTATTAGCTTATTTGAATACTTAAACTAGTTTGACAAAACAATTTTGAGTTCAGTTGAGGAACTATCCATCAGTATTGTTGACAGATTAGAACCCAACAAAAAGATGCCTGAGCCTTAAGAGCCTCATCCTGTGGTTTCACGGTTTCACCTATGAAAAAAGATCAACAAAAAAATATTACGGGCAAGAAGGAACTACTATTAAAACTTAAGCACATCAGCCTCTCAGAGTCGCCAGAGGATCTATAAGTCAATTTCCAAGAAGAAATTAGGGCAATACAAGGTGTTAAAAGAACAGCTGAAATGAAGAATGACTGGTTAAGGTGGTCCCAGATGCAGCCAACCAATCTATTGGGGCAGTTAAGCACTTAGATAGATATTGATAGCCTCTGAAGAGTAAGTGTTTTAATTCTGGGACTGTATTTTAGAGGTCTTGAATGAAGTTGCTTCCAGGGAGAATCACAATGGACTTAAGGCTGAATTTTGACATTTAAGAGGTTCTTCTACCTCCTGAGATTTCTCTTGTATCTTTTTTATTAAAATTAGCTAGTTTTAAGGTGCCAGGGGACCGGCAAAAGTTTTACCTCATTTGACATCCTTACAGCCTAAAATATTTAAAGAAATTCTCCTATTTGAAATCTCATAAGATACACAGGTTACTAAGATCAGAAATGAGTATTTGAAAAAGAAGCCAATCGGGCCTTTGACTGCCTAATAAGGACAAAAGAAGCCACTATTTGCTAACCTACTGAGAAAAACTCTCAACATTCTGATAAAGGAAAAAAAAAGTTATAACTATTGTAATGACATAATTTTTTGTATGATACTAGTTATTTGATATAAATTTGCATTGTAGTGTAGTGTACTTGTGTGTTTGTTGATTATTGGCCCAAATTAGGCTCTTATTTGCATGTTTCCCTTGTTTACGGTTGTCTTCTGCCATGCTCCCCTGTGCTCTTCTCTCTCCTCCATCGTTTTCTCCCTCCTCTCCATGTCTCCCTCCCCTTTCCGTGTTTTTCTTAATATTCTGATTTTGGGGGCAAAACCATACAGAGCGATGAGGCATGAGCACTGAAATTGCTGCTAAGGGACACAAGCTGAAGATTAAACATTAACTGAAACAAAGCAAATGCCACCTGACAATTGCATGAGGCATGTGTCAATCTATGTAGCAATGAGATAAGCATAAGTCACCAGAAGACGGAATGCATGAGCGAGGAGTCGAAAGGTGTATGCTCGCGAGATTAGCTTAAGTGATATATATACAGAAAGTAGAGCAGATGAGAAGGTAGTAAGAGAATAAGCTCCGTGAATGTTCAAGTGACAAGTAGAACATTCAATGAACAAGAGTCTAGGGAATCTGTTGACTATTTAGTGAGCTTGAGAGAGCATATTCATGCCCTATGAAGGTACCTTCATAGAATATAGACGGGTCTATCACGTATATAGATCGCCGAGGCGGCGCTAACAGAAAAGGCCAGGCCGGCGGAGAATATAGAAATAGAGGAGCAGGCAGTGAGTTAGGGAAAGGCGGCATTCAACACTTAGGGTATAAGACGGGAGGGAGAAGATAGGGAGATAGATGTCATAGGAACAGGTTTGTAGCAAGAGGGCAAAGGAGCCATAATTTATGTAGGATTTTGGTAGACATTAATGAAAATGAGGCATGTTATAGTGTATTATCTTGTTTCATGTGTTCATTTATATTTTTCTGCAGTAAAGTATGTTTTTCTCTAAGCATGGGTGTGTTGCATCAATTTCCTCTTTTCAAGAGTTTATTTTGTGTGGATCGGCACTATAGATGCGCATAAGTCAATCAGAGCTCTGTAGTTGCCTATGCTGAAGATCGAGCCACAGTCAGCGCTATGCCGTACTCCACCTGCGAGTGCACATGCAAAGTAACATCATAACCATCAGATGGGTGATGCTACAAAGACTTCGACGTGACTGGTAATGTGGGTACAAAAAAGTTCACAAACACTCCCACACGATTTTACAAGTAGACCCACCCGAGATCTATCACGAGTCAGGTGAGACTTCCTTTTCTTGCAAAGGTCGGAGGCTTTCCTGCAAAGGAAGATGCATTGGCGCGTTGGAGTCTGTCTTTTTTATGCTGGTAGCATCTTTCCAATTGCAAGAAAGAAAGAGACGGGAAAATGTCAAGCACCCAACAAGATCAATTACGTTGCCAGGACTGGTCTTTCTTTGTGAGCTGATTTATGGGAAGGTTTGTTGTTAGTTTATCGTCCTGGATGTGTATTGACAGAGCAGACGAGAGATGAACAGAAGTTCTGACCCTTGTGAATATATATCTCTTTCAATGCTCAGAGGTATTGCAATCTCTCTAATACTTTCGGTGCCCAGAGATAGGAGATGAGATAGAATATTTATTATAAAAGAGGTTTTAGTTCCAAAACGGTTGATGTAGTTACAACCGGTTACAACCAATTTGTAGTTGGGCACCTTATAAATAAGTCTTATATTCTCATACCCCTTTTTAAGACTTATTCTACATAAAGCCAAAAACAAACAATCTAACAAAACAGAACTTCGCTATTTCAAAACACTTTCACTTCGAAAGCAATGTTATGATAAGGTAGGGTTCCATCAAGTTGCTTCACGACCTTCGTAAAGGTGTAGCTCCCGAGCTGAATTCTCGAGTTCTTAGATTCCACCTCCCCGAACTCTCGAATCACAAATCTCCCGAATTATTTGACAACCATCTATACTGAGCCATCCACAAGCTCCATCAAGTTGTCTCATGACCCTTGTGAGCGTATAATTCCCAAGATCCACAGTCTTCCGAACTATCTAAGCAACCATCCATATCGAGCTTCATCTACCATGTATCATTGTTTGCCTTCAAAGTTTAGAGCATCTTTATATTGCGTATTTGTCACCGTTATCACTACCTTCTGCATCCAGTGGGTCTTCAACCATGGCTATATTGGTTGTATTTGATATGACTTTACCCTTGAGCACATCATTGGCTCAAACATGACAATCCCATGTTGTGTGACCTCTTTTCTTACAAGAATGACATTCAATGTCCGACTTATCTTTATCTGATCTTCTACGAGATTTTTTAGATGCACTTTCTTGCTGAGAATGACCTTTTGCATCTTCTGTAGTTCGTTTTTCCTCAGCTTGAAGAGTTGCTATCATTTCATCCAGAGATTGAGATTGAATTTGATTGAGGGTAAAAACTACATTGTTGTATTTTGAAGACAGACTATTTAATAGGATAGCTTTGGCATCCTCATCCTCAATCGCAGCTAGTTGTCTGATCAGGGACCTCAGATTATTGATGTGACTTGACATAGATACTCCATCTATTTTGAACCTATATAACTGAAGTTTTAGGGAAAATTTGGCATTGACTGCTTTCGCTCCAAATAATCTATTTAGGGTATCCCAAATTTCCTTTGATGATTTGTCTAGGTCTACATGATGAAGTTTAGATTCGGAGAGAGCAAGGCCAATAATAGCTTTCGCTCTATCATCTCTGCTTTGCCATTCTAACAATTTTGATGCATCAGTAGGTGCTTTCTCTTTCCCATTTACAATGCCCCACAAATTTTTATTCATAAGTTGCATTTGTATTTTCACTGTCCATGTATGAAAATTTAGACCTAAATATTTTTCTATGGCCATTTCCATTTTAATAAAATAGAATAAATACAACTGCGTATTTTCGGAAATGAATAAAAATAAAATAAAATACCAGTTGCACAGTTGTGTGCCCTAGCGCAGGTATTGTCTTGTTGCTTCTACGTCTTTCTTGCCTTATGTCTGTGAAAAACATTTGTGCCCTTGCGATTCGTGACTGTAATAATGCACCATATTTAGCGCAAATTGTGACTGTAAAGTTGGCCAAAATCGCAACTTTCGTGGCTATTAAAATGTAATTATTTGTGGTTGAAAAAACTCTTCCGCGACCAAGTGTATTTGCGTGGCATTTAGCCCTGGATTCACGTCACAGTTTTTTGCTCTCACGAAAAATAAACGTGCCTTTGATTTCAATCGTGCCTTGTGAAAAACGTGACTACCCTCCTTTGAAAAATGTGACTATATTGTGACCTCTAAAAAATTGTGACCCTTCCGCGACTGTGTTGTCGATTTCCTCTTAAAAGTGTGATGCTTCTTTGAAAAAAAAACGATTGTACTGTCGATTTCCTTCACTTTGATTCAACCTCGACTGTGCCTTTGAGATGCCCTAGAAAAAAATGAAAATGTGTTCGTTTTTCTCCTTATGCTTCAGATTTTTGTGCCCTAATGGGGCGGATTTTCTACCCTCTCTTTCCTCGCTTGGTCTCGCTCTAATACCACTGTTAGAAGACGTATACAAGGAAGAAATAAAGAGATGGCAGATTGCACACATTTGAGATTGTGTCCGTCTATTTATTATAAATGAAATAGTTACAAAACGGTTGATGTAGTTACAACCATTTACAACAAACTTGTAGTTAGGCACCTTATAAATAAGTCTTATATTCTCATACATCTAAGCCAACAATTTCCGCAAAATAGAGAATTTACCAAATCAAAAATTAAAATCATAAAGAATATACAGATAAAATGATAAAAACATGACATATATGTGAAGGGGTGTCTCTCAATAGTCTCATCCTTCAGAATAGTTAATTATAGTAAATAACAGTGTTCCACAGGCACGTCTTCCCAATCCTCTAAAAGCACGGAGAATGTCCCTAGCATTTTGGGGATGGACAAAAAGCCTGTTTTTTTTAATCTTGAGCCA
Organism: Taxus chinensis; assembly: GCA_019776745.2. Lineage (NCBI taxonomy): Eukaryota > Viridiplantae > Streptophyta > Pinopsida > Cupressales > Taxaceae > Taxus > Taxus chinensis. The sequence goes on along the minus strand of CM034153.1, from coordinate 634,348,927 downwards.
TCTCTGAGAGATTTTGGCCCCTCAAAGACTCATCTTGAGAACATCACTTCTTTCTTAATTTTGGAGACATCATTCCCGAGATGGTCGACAGACATCCCAAAGAGTCAAGATGCCCCAGGTAGCCTCCATATTTAATAAATTAAAAAACAAGATTTAAACAAACAAAAAGGGCGGCAAGGGTCATTACACTCATTTGCTTGAACGGGAAAAGAGAGGATAAAATCGAGATTAAAAAACATGAAAGCAAGGGGAGATATCGCAGCCAAAAGAAAAAACTTGCCATGCCAATACTATACACCTAAGTCACAAGGTTCGAGTTCGGCAAGGATAAAATTCATTTCAAGTTCGCCCAATGAATAAAGTTCGAAAAAAAAAATCAACATCAAATTTGGATAATAGAAAATATGAATAAAATATACACTTCAAAATTAAAAATTAAAATATATACATTTTTCTATAAAAAATAAACAAACAAAAAACATTAAAATCACTAAAATAAACATTAAAACATAAAAAATGCTCATAACGATTCACGTAATTAAAATCTTGACTTAAAAAACATAAATATAAAAGGCCAAATAAAACTCAAAAAAAACATAAATATTAAATAATTAACAATAAACTTCTACGCAACTATATTTACGGGTAGGTAGGGCAAAGCAGGGCTCATATCGCAACAGGCTACAGCGAACCACTGGTCAACGTGATGGCTACTGGCGATACAAACGAAGGCAGGCACCATGGATGCAAGCGACTCTGCCTCGAACAACACCCTAAAACTGGACCTCGAACAATCCCGGTTGATTTTTTAAGCTCGGGTCTCTTGTTTTTGATTTCTTGATATATAGATCTGATTATTTGGTGAGGGCCTGTAGGTGTTCAAATGAGTGCATTGAAAATGCAGGGAGTCTTTTTCCTGCGATTTTGCTGGCAAACTTTGGAAATTTTGGATGAATTTTTTATTGCCGCAACTAATACAGCGAATTTTGAACTTCAAGCGAAATATTCGCCGAACCTTGTGACATAGCTATACACCATCTTTGCTGACATAAACATGCACATTACAGTTAAAACAGACAAGCTCTTTTTCAAAAGAATAATTATAAGAGGATGACTACAAAACAATGAATGTCAGTTTAACTCTTATAGAAGAGCATACGATATGATGAAGTGATGTTATTCTTAATTAAAAATGTCAAATAAAGAATTAAAAAAATTGTGTTGTCAAATTGTTAGTTCAACCCATAAAAAGTCCAATCTACTGTGTTTATGGACGGTGTCCAGGACATGTTACTGAGTTTGTGAACAAAGGGTCCACAGTAAGGTTGGCATAAACTGACAACTTTGTTGTGCTTGGCAAAGTAGTTTTCCATTGAACTTTGTTCTAGTTGATACAAAAGCTTTCCTGAGTTTCCTCCAGATAGCCATCCTGTTCAATCAAGTACAACTGAAGGGGCTGGCCACTCATCCAGCCTGGATATGCATAGAACACAGATGATATCATACAGTCAGATGCATTTGTTCATTATCCAGCTTAGACCACAAATGCTGGTGAGAGCTATCCTGCAGTGTGGTAGCTTGTACCTACACATAGATTGGGTGGATACCTCAATTTGTATATTTGCACAGATGTCATATAGGGAAAATGTATACTTCCAAAGGATTTGACACTTCCATAGTGGATAATTGTTAAGCCATTGATCACCCCATTCATACAATCTTTATTTTGATTTACACATTTATTTGAACTCTTGAACTTAGCCTAGAAAAATAGTGGGATGCCCTAAGCAGAGCACTGGAAGCAGTTATTTATGCCACTGCAGTTATCATTGACTTGTTTTGAATACTAGTTATAGTCATTTGATTCTGAAGGCATTTCCAAGGCCATCCAAGTTTCCAACTTTTAAAAGGTAATTGCAAAATCTTATAGTTAATCACAAACCAAACAGCCTCAATATAAAAGCAAATATATTCAATATATTTTTTTTCCATCTCAATATTGCATTTAAGAAGATTTGTGTGAAAACATGGAAAGTTATAGCTGTAAGGAAATAGTCATGTATGAAAGTCACCCAATTCACTGATAGTGTACATATGATTTACCATATTGTTGCAGGATTTTGACTGCTAATTGACTGAAGCCACAACGAGGAGCATCTGGAACTCCCTTGATATATAGCATTATAGGATTCTCGTTCACATCCTGCGTCCACATTTTTTTAGCAGAAAATTAACAAACTCAAAATAAAATTCTAAATTTTTAATCATTTTTCCATAAATTGGATAAACAGGCCAATTAGAAACATTGTTATGGGAAATACACAGAAAGCATTGATCTTCAAATGAGGATAATGTGATAGATGAAATCCCCACTTCTAAATGTCAGACCTTGTACCTTCTCCACCAACTCTCGTGTTGAAGGAACATCACTTGGAGCCTTATTTACAGGTCTGAAATCACTATGAGTTTCAGAATCTCCTCCTATTGTTGAAAACTGCTTTTGTATCCCCAAACCATATGGTGCCCTGGCTCCTGCCTTTCTTGTAAATGAAAGTATTCAATTAGACACATAGACAAAAACAAATGAACTGTACAGAAATTGCATTAGCTATCCACTCGCTTCAACTTTTCTTGGACTTTCTTGTTTATAATTTTGCATTAATATCTAACATTCAGAAAACCATCGTGGCACTTAAGATAGATAGACTAACAGTATATCTACGAAACTTTAAAATTCAAGTCCTCCATCCTTCAAGTGTGTAGCCATAACCCCTGCGTAGCTTCCCATCTATGCAGACAAGACTATTTTTCTAGTTTTACAAAAAACAATCCATAAATCTCAATATGGGTTGCTTGTACTAGCAAAATAGTTAAGAATAAATGAGCAAACATGAAACCATTTAAGATACTAACAAGTAAATGAATGTATATTTCTTCAGCCCGTTTAACAAGGTTACTTTCACAGATTTTAAAATCCATCAACAAAAGTAAACTCAGAATATCTTGTCCAGCATCTCTCAAAATTCACTACAAATCTTTCTTATAGCACGGAGTAAAGCTTTTATGATGATGAACAATTTCAAAGAGTCACTGTCAATTTTTATGCACCTCAAACTTTTCAGTTCTTGAGGAGACATAGAATGGGACAAGGCTGTTGGCACTGGAAAGGCTCATGGTTTGTCTGACTGAAAACTGAAATCATAATTATAGATTTCTCCATCATTTTTCCCCTAAGAACCAGTTTTCTTCAACCACCAATAAGATTTGCCATGCCTACACACCTGACCCAGACAAAGAGAGGAGGCTATGACATACTCAACCTAGTACGCCCTGTCCTTCGAAACAGTTTGTTATACAAGAAAAATGGCGAATATCAAGGGACTGCCGCTATTTTTGCAGCAGCTTGCTAAAAAACAGTGTGTATCACCCTTCTTTCATCATCACTTTTCTGTTCATAAAATGAAGTAATTACTTCCCATGTTTCTTTTGGAGTTCTTGCATCCCTGACTCACAAATTAAAATGGGGCAACTGAATTTTAAATGTTCCCTCTTACCTCATGTTGTGTTAGTGTGACAACATTACCTTTTACATTGTTAAATTGTTAAGTAAAATAAACTTTTTCATCTCATTTTTCCATGGCCCGTAGTTTACCAGACCAACAAATTTCAATGTTTTTCAGAGATCACACTTAAAGGTTTTTGGGATTTGTCATTAGGATAAATATGAACAAGGCAAGGAAAATTGGTGAGCTCTTAAATAAGCCCTCACATAGACAAAACAAATAGTTTATCAATGCTTCAGGTACAATATGGCTTTAAAATCAGAAACACTTGTTCAATTCTTTAAGAAGACCTTTAACACCCATAGAAAACTCCCTATAGTTGGAACAGCTACAATGTCAATCTTGGATGCAGGAGCATGTTATAGTTGAGCCAATGTTTGTGTTGTTCCTAGGCCATTAACTTCATCGACTTGATGGTGACAATAGCTTTCTACCTCAAGAGCTACTTTATATGCATTAGGTTTACATGGGCATCATAAATATGTGAATCATCACTATCCAAAGGGGATCTCACAGTTCTCAAAAGTGATTGCCCTTGAATGCCAACAGAAATAGCCTCCTCTTTAGAATTTTCTTCTTCATAAACCATGAACCACCTCTCCTTTAATCTTCTTCGTTGAGCTCAACATATTCCGCAAACGAGAGGTCTTTGGATGATTCTCCATTACAAGTTTCACATAAGCCTAGATATTGATCGATGACAGCTAATAGATTCCATATATCTGTGAAAACATCTGTTGTTTCTACCTTTGGCATTTCTTCATATCATTTACAACAATCGTCCTCCAGATTCAACCAAGTTTTGATCTCCAAGTTGTACTCTCTTCTTGTATCGTGTGTGGTGATCCTTAAATCTGATTCCTGTTTCCATTGAAGAAGGTTTTGTAAATGTTCTTCAGATATCTTTTGAAATGTCATCTCCATAATATTGGCATCCAACCATGAGACCAAGAAAGTACTCTGATACTGCTGTCATTTTACTAACAAAAATGCTCTGGTAGCTTTGTTATGAACCTATATCAAGAACTATAGTAATACTGAAATTCGACAGAGGCCTGAAAGTTTGAATTTTTATAGAGATTTAAAATTCTGAAATAAACATGAGCTCTGGAGATAGACTTCTGAACCAGACCAAAAATCCAAGAGAACCATAGATATTTTCTAGCAGAAACTCTTTAAAAATCTGAAGCAAATATGGTTTCTGAAATCTAAAAATATGTGATATAACAGGAAATCTTAAATTGTTAGAACTAAATCTAGAACTTCCGTAGAATGAAATCCTGTAACCACTACAAATAGAACTCGAAGTTCTAGCTGCTGAAAAATCAGAGAAAACTCTTTTTTCTTCTAAGAACTGAGAACAAAACCAGGACTATAATATTACTGAAAAAAGATGAATTCATAAAGGAGGAGGCGGCTTTCTTGAGAGGGTATTGATGCCAACTGAGGTCAAATCCAAAAGTATGGACAATGCCTTGGCACAACACAGTTTTCAAACGTGTGCACAAGAGCTGCTTTCTGCAAAAGCATGTCTTGCTCTTCCACCTAAAGAGTATTTATCACAATTTTCCCACTAGAACCCTTTGGCATTTTGAATGTGGGATAGTTTCTAAAGACACATAAGATACACTTACAACAATTCCTAATGGAACCCACTGTCTATCGTACAGTTTTATGAACAAAATTGCTCTCATGCCACTATTATAGTATTATAAGACAAGCTAAAAATCTCTTGTATCCAATGCAAAACTTATAAAATATCTGAAAATACAATTTGCCAGAAATCTGAAACTGCAATTTGCCAGAAATCTGAAACTGAAGAAAAAGGTCGGAAACAACTGCAGAAATCTAAAATTAATATTGCTATAAAATCTGAAACTGATTATATGTCTGAAATATAATTCAATATACCTAAAGACGTAAACTGCTGGACTAACAAAAATATGAAACTTTTGAATAACTAAAACTGAAATATGTAACTGTTGGAAAGGAAACAAAACTTTAAATGCTACTGACAATTGTAATACAAATTACATAAACAGTAGAGAACTTTCGTTAAAATGTATGAACACCACTTGGACCCAAATATCAATGCAGATGCTGCACTTTTCCCAAAACACTAATCGGTAAAGACTTGTGCACAACTTCCATCCAAAACATAATAAAACTATGTCACTTTTAAGGACTACTACTTTCCTTTTATGATGTGTTTGCTTCTGCAAGTGGGATGATTACTTTTTACAAACCCAGTTAATGGTATCAACTTAAGTATACTGACAAATTAACCAAAAAAGTGGGTTAGCGGGCCCGCTACATAAAGAGGTGGTTCAGTGGACCCACTACCTATAGATATATTATTATCAGCAAACAAGAAAAAACAACTTTCACAGTTACATCTCATTACAAAAAAAAACCTCAAGACTCTAACAAAATAAAGGTTCATAACAGTCACCTCTCTTTGAATTGCTTTGCTTGTTGAATGGAAACAATAGATTTCACATTCCCTTTTCATTCCTCCCTTGCTTCTTGCTTGGTGAATGGCTTCTTCAAGGGTGGCAGGCTTTAAAGCCTTGACATGCCCTCTAATGGAGTCTTTCAATTTGCCTTATATATAGCGACTGCCTTTGTGGAGTAATATCCCATTGTTCCTTGGTGCTTCATATTCTTGAGAACCAATAAATAATTTTCTTGTGTCTAGGCCTTAAATTATGATAAAAGGTTGTCACACCTGTATTCCACGTGATTATTAACTTATTTCCAATTGATTAATTCCATCATACTCTTTTTATTTACATTCAAACATCTCCCATAAGATAAATATGGACTCGTCAAGGTGTAAGGTGGAAAATTAAATCTTCCATAAGATTCAGTTAAAAGAAATAGGATGGTTTCCCCATGCACACTCAAACATCTGCCATCAAATAAATATGGACCCGTCAAGGTGTAAGGTTCAACCAAAAAAAAAGCATAGTTTCTCTATACGAATCTTCCATCGTCCTTCAGAATAGAAATTTCTAAACCGATTTCTTTCAAAGTCATTATGTATACTGATGAATTGAGAAATTCCATTAGATGGTGCATCAAATCCTCGAAGCATGCCACTCTTGAGGAAGCCATCCAGTAATCAACCTATTCAGAGGTGTTAGATGTCGATCTACAGCAGTTTTACCTCCAAAGCCAGTCAGACAGAAAAGGAAGAATCGAAAGGACATGTGAAGACATTTTTTCCTTAACTCAGTTTCTGGAAAGTCAAATGGAAAAATAGTAGACCTTGCTGACATCACTGGCTCATGCTCCAAGGAGCTTTTGTTTAACTGTTAAGAGGTCAGGTCAAAGGGACACAAGAGGGATCCATACAGTTGAAGTTATGAATGAAGAAAATAAGGAGATGGCTGAAAGTTGAAACCAATCATAAAGAAACAATGTAAATGTAAGAAAACACTCATAAAGTGGACTTAGATCAAAGCGAAATACCCATGATTTCCTTTGCATCCATGTAGAGACTAATAATATACCCTAAGAATAAAAAGTAAAAATGAAGGAAAGAACTATGGTGCCTCTCATTGATTCCAAAAGCACTCATAATTTTATAGATACAAGGTTGGTGATATCTATAGGTATTACAGTTGCCACATTGCAAAATTTTCACGTGTTAGAGGCCAACGACAACATTGATGGACTACAAAGGAATAATATAAGGCAAGAGCATACTGCTCGATAACTATGAATCAATTTCTGATTTGTATGTGGTGGCGCTAGTGAGGACTGATGTGGTCAAAGAAGTGCAATGGTTAAAGTTCTTGGGTAAATTCTAGATAATGCACTGTACATAAAAATTGGGGAGAGGCAGCAGCTAATTGAGAATGAGGGGCTTACAACAGTTGCAAACAAACAAATTTCAGTAAACAAACTGGTCAAACAGCTCACTAAGGACGCTTTCATGACCTTCCCTGGGCGATTCCACCAGATAGAGGAAAAGAAATCATTATAATTGCTTTGTAAGCAAAGCAAATAATGGGGAAACATGGTTATGCACCTTTTTTTGTTCTATGCTAATAATAATATATCTATAAGGAAGTGGCCCCAACCAACCTTTTCCATGTAAATGGGCAGACAACTTTTGAGTTTGATAAGCCAGCTGTTCTTTTTAGGCTATGGATCCACCAACCAACCTTTTTATGTAGTGGGTCCTCTGACCCACCTCTTTGGTCAATGTAACAAGGTTGGTAGGACTTTTCAGGTGTTCACAAAATCAGAAATAACTATTCCAAATGCATAAAGCTAGCACATCTTATGATGAAAGTAGTTATAAATAGCTTCTCTGGCATTAGAACTGGCATTGTGTTGTTAATAGTTACGCTTTGGACGGATTTCCGATTGGTATTTTGGACCAAGGGCATCATCTCCACAACCTTAGATATTTAGGCATGGGTTTCTGTCCATACTTCTCAGTAAAGTTCTCTACTGTTTGTGTAATTTCTATTAGAGTTTTCGGCAGTACTAAAATTTTGTTTCCTTTTCAGTATTTACAAATTCCAAATTCAGTTCTACAGAAGTTTCAAATTTTGTAGGGTTCTCTGTTTCAAATTCTTGTGCTTGTTTCAGAATTTTCTGTTCAATTTCAGATTTCTGGCAGAATTAGTCTTGTAAGGTTTGCAATAGTTAAAATGGTAGTATCAAAAAAATAATTTGATATTTGAAGAGGAATGAACAAAAAAAGTAGGAAAAACAGTAGCAAGTGAAAAGTGAAAAGTGAAAAAGAAAAACCAAAATCCAGAAATGTAGATAATGCCAACATTGATGATGGTGTCAACAAAACTACAGCCAGTGAATGTGGCTTTGATGAATGGAATGGTTAACACTCATTAACCAAATAGCTTTGAAGAAGTTTATTAGGAGCGAGGGAAGATGGAAGCAAGCAGGATACAATGCACCAATGAAGGACAAGAACTGGGAACCGTAAAGTTATCTGAAGGAATAAAGCGAATCGGGTGCAAATGGTTTGATTGACAAGCACAAAGCTAGGTTGGTAGCAAAAGACTTCGCATAGAAAGCAAGTATAAACTATGAAATAATTTTGCACCCCATGCTAAAATGATTGCAATTGATTGGATATTTCCACATGATTTCATTGTCTACCAAAAAGCTGTAGAAAGATCACTTTTGAACACTCCCTAGAATAGGAGGTTTACATAGTGGAACCAGAAGGTAATCGCAAAACAGGAAAGAAAGCTCGGTGCATCAAGATCATTACGCACATGGATCAATTGGATTCCAGAGAAGCTCCTCAGGTTCAAATGTCTTTGATGTATGATTTAATGTTGACTGGCAAAAACCATCACCTGATTGATGAAATTGAAGCAGATCTTGGAAAGTATTTAGAGGTGGTAGATTTATGTTTGCCGCCCTGCTTTCTTCGTTTGGATGTTTGGCAAAAAATCAGAAAAAATCTACATTTCATGAACAAAATATGTAGCTAATCTGTTGAAGAAATTCATGATGGATTGAATATCTTCATCGACATTCATAGAGATAGGTTTAAAGCTTTCATTAATTCAATCGTCCAAGTTACCAAATGCGGCTTTATAAAGGCATGGTGGGCAGCTTGTCTTATCCCGCTTTCACTAGGCTGAATCTTAGTTATGTAATTCAAATGGTTTCAACTTGTATGACTTTCCGAAAAGGTGCATTGAAAAGCAATGAAAAGGGTGTTAGTTTTAACACATTTCAATGGCACTTTGGATTAAGGCTTGGAATATGTGAAGAATGAAAATTAATTCTGGCAATATTTAAGGATTCAAATTGGATAGGATCAATAGATTGCCGAATATCAACTCAAGGATCTTGGTTCACAAGCCGCTTCAAGCGTAAGCAGCAATAAACGTAGTATGCAACTAATCTGTTGAAGAAATTCATGATGGACTGAATATCATCATCAACATTTACAGAGACAGGTTAGCTTTTGTTAAGTCACGCTTCCAAGTTACCAAAATGCAACTTTATAAAGGCTTGGTAGGCAACTCATCTTATCCCACTTTCAATAGGCCAAATCTTAGTTGTGTACTTCAAATGGTTTCAACTTTTATGACTTTCCCAAAAGGTGCATTGAAAAGCAATGAAAAGATGTTAGTTTTAAAACATTTCAGTGCCACTTTGAATTAAAGCTTGGAATATGTGAATGACGAATTAATTCTGGTTGTATTTATGGATTCAGATTGGACAAGATCAATAGATCACAGAATATCAACTCCGGGATCTTGGTTCACAAGCCGCTTCTAGTGTAAGCAATAAACATTCTACAGGTGTACTTCTAAAGTGGTTGTAATGCAGTATGAAAATCACCTAAGTAACCAACATTATTTCTAAATCCTAAATCAGGCCACCTTGAACAGGTTTGAAGTATATCAGCATTTCACTAGACACCTTGTGCAGAGCAAACAAGTTGAAGTTTTCTACTGCCCAAAACAGGACCAAGTGACATATATTTTCATGAAGACAGAAAATAAAGAGAAATTCATAAACAAAATGCCCTTCACGGGGGAAGGGGCTGGGAATAAAATATACATTTATGTTTAGATTTAATGTTGTCTAGGACATTTCCAAGGGGTTGGGGTGTAATGGTAAAAAGGTGTATTTGTAACAAAATTGAATCGATCCAAATACCCACATTGCAATAAGGCACCCCACCACTCAGCAGACACAATCATGTAACAACACATTCAGGACTAGGACCTGTTTATTCCTAGAACTGGTCTGGTGACCCGGTGATATTCCCTGTAACCCTTAACAAAAATAATGTTGTCTATCCCATCATTTGAAAAAATGAGTAATTATATCATTATGAAATGTGTCGAGTAAAAAATAGTTGTGTCAAACAAGTCAATTCAGCAGTCCATTATCAATATTTGTTCACGTCAGAAACCATACAACCACCGGTCAATCCTACAAGAATTATAACTAGTTTGTTTCTTGAATTCTTATAAGTTTCCTTATAATATGGCTCATTGAACAAGAATCCATGTAAACCTCAGAAACAAAACAATCTAGCTAAGTCTTACAAATAAAGAAGTTGATTGCGATCTCAAAAATGCCTGCAAGAATCGGTGAGCCATTCTCCCAGCCAAGCCAAGGTGCCCTTCCTTGATCCTATAAATTGTTCCAGGAAGAACAATATTAAATCAAGTCCTGCAAGCAATGACAAACAAATTACATAAATGAACTGTTTATGACAAATACACCATAAATCTATGTTTGAATAGACAATCCTTAGATTTTTTATTTTTTTGGATTTGACCCATGTGTATTTAAATTGTCTCAAGATGACCTCCATGAGTAGTCATTACACTAAAGACATCTTTCTCATGTATGTTAGTATTTAGTACAAGGTAAGTGGACCCACTTGAGCAAACAAACACCTTTAAGCATTTGTTAGTAAAGAGGAGGAATGGTGAAATAATCCACCACTTTGGGATTTTCAGTATTCACCCTCTAGATAATCCATAATAACGTTTTGCATTTCTATTTAACTTTCTAATGGAAACTATTTAATTTATTCAAGAATAAGATAACAAATTTCAAAATCTTGTGCATGAAAAATCATAACAATCTAAAATATGAAGCATTACAGTAATAAGACCAACTCTGCTGTCTTTGGGTACATCAATATTTTAAAACTGTGTAACAACTCGACAAGTCTGCAAATCTACTTCTAACATGTAAATAGATTGCTCATTTGTCATTTTTCCATAATGTATTCATCCTCAATGTAGGCATTTTCATCTTCAGACTTTTGTATTTTCTCAGAGATTTTCCCAAACATATTGGTTCAAGGAAAATGTAGAACAATAATTGAGAAATCATAGCTTATCAAGTAGCCTGATTTAAGAGCTATTTTTGTTTGGTTATTATTATAATAAAGAATACACCCCATTACTAGCAGCAGTTATATTAAACTAACAATCGTAATGATTACCAGCCAAGGCACAAGATTTTTCCCAAATCAAATTCAAAACTAAATAATAGTCAATGTCAAGTAACTTTCAACAAAATAAAGTTTTAGTTTACATCTTCCAAAAGTCTGGGTGACATGCCATAATGCAGACAACTTTGAAATTTAATGCTGCCAGGCATGTCCAAAGCTAAGTCAGAAAATAGCTTTCTACTTGACATTTTATACCAATTCGAGGGTGACCAAGGATATAAAGAAAACAAACACATTTACAAGTCTTTTAATCGAATAAATTGTGATCTTCACTTTGTTATAATTTTTTAAGAAAAACTCACGGCTAGAACAACAATCCTAAACATTGTGAGATCAAAAAGCTTATATTATGGATCCTGATATTACAAAATGCAGAACATTAAAACTGCAGACATGTCTGTAATTTAAGTTCTTACACAAAATTAATTGAAAATTCAAGGAAACAATCACAGAATTTCATCCATATATTTAAGCATAAAAAATAAAACATAGGGAAATGAAAGCATTGAAGAAATGATATGATGAGAGATATCAAAGCAAATAGGTTGTAAAGTAGATTGTGCATGCAAGAGATTGCCATTGATTTTACCCAGGTTAAATTGGGGGTTTATTCATAACATACAACTTAAACTAATTAGGCATTACTTCCCAGCCATTATTTCACCATGGGATGATTGAACTGTAGCTAATTCTCTTTTGACAGAAAGATGACATTTGGATGGAAATGCACAGTGACTCAAGAATGCCAATGTAACTTTATTCTTTGATATAATAAAATGAAGTTCTCTTAAGGATCCAGGAAATATTCAATCAAATGTCACAAACATAGTAGCACAACACTTGTGCAGAAACAATACAACATAGCCAAGGTGTAAGTGTTTTTCAATTAAAGGGGTTTAATTGAATGGTCAAAACTTGATAAAAAAATGGCAGTTTTTGAAATAATATTAACAATTTAGGAATCAATAAAATAGTACTTTTCCCCCTTCTTTCCTATTGTTTTCCTGTCTGTCCCATGTCAATAATGTTTTTTAGTGATGTGTGTAACTAGCAATTCATGGGGGAAACCCATGTGTTTTTGCAATTTCAAATGTCATTGACCATGTAAGTTGAGGGTTTGACCACTGTTTGTTTCATGTCTGAATGGCACAGGAACTATCGCATGCCCATTTCAAACATGGGTTATTGTGTTTATAAAATGTGTGACCTGCCTTTATGGTCACAAGAGAGTTGCTCAGTCCCTTCAAACTCTCAAGGTTGCCAATATCCCTTCAAAGAAGAAATGGAATCTGGATATGATATTCTCTTCCCAGAGTGAAGATTTTTTTTTTCTGCCACAACAAAAAAATATTACACCTGCTGGGAACTTAAGAACAACAGGTGTCAAGGAACACTTGAGATGCATTCTATGCCTTAGAGAATGAAGAATTTATTGAACCTATTTTTATTTCTTGCAGTGAAACCAAAGAATTTTGGATAATCCCATTCACATCTGCTAATCTAGAATTGAATAGTCCTAAAAAGTGGTCACATATCCTTTAAGATTGACCCAAAAAATGTCCTCGTGAGTTCCAGCCTACTTTCAGGGGCCAGGGCAAGTAATTTTGTCTTAAACTCTGGAATTTACTTCTGAGATTAAAGATGTGTAGAGTCTGTAGACTGACGGACTGAAGAAACAAGATCAACTTTCAATGCAGAAAACTGAAATCTATGAGGAAACATATAAGGCCAATGAATTGATCATATAACCTATAAAAGCAAACTGCAATCTGATTATGGGGACAAAATATTATTGAAGAGGCAATCTTCACTGGCTTAGAAAGTGATCTTTACATGAAAAGGACAACAGTCCTGTTAAAGATAAAGAAAGCTACACTGAGAATCAATCCAAACTAATTCAGACTGTTGAAATTTTCAAAGTTCCAAACCATACACTCTTAATATGGAACGATTGTGGAAGCTCCAACATTTCAGCTAGCTTTAGAAAAACGAATTCATGAGCAAAAGAATTCTTAATGGCCAGAAATCTCCAAACTACAAATACGTCATTTACAGGTAGGGAACCATTTGAAGGAATCGAGACTTGGGTTCCATTTGAAACTAAAATAACCGAGTGTCCCCATGGCTGAGTAAATTTAAGAGAATTTTTTACTTTTGCACCAAAACAGTTCTATGGTATCAGAAATGTTCAGCTCTGCTACAGTTTTTAGGACATTCCATCTGAATTTAACAGTAAATATTAATTCAGCTACGAACCTGTCTAAAAATATAGACCAGATGCATACTTCCACATTGCAATAAATTTCTTAAGCAAGTGCCCCGCTCTCCAGAACCCACAGAAAATATCCCTCATAAACAGTAGCCACTCTTTTTCTGAAAAAATATTCTCATTTTTAGAGTTTCTAAAGTAATCATATTCCACGGGACAGCTTGGGGCATAAAATTGTAGCAGCAGGCCCCTCCATATGACCCTACCCTTGGCATGGAGCCTGTCCAGTCAGTTTGAGGCCATTGTTTGCGTAAAAAGTTTGCACTAATGGGCCATCAGTTCCCTCACTGCTAAATCCACAGATGTAATTGACACCTTCACTCTATAATTCCAACAATTTAGTACTCACAATCCATTATTCCGCATATTGTCATTCTGACCTAAACAGTAGATGTTATTGGTTATTTCTTAGAACATCATGTATCAATAAATACATACATGAATGATAAGAATATACGTTACTGGATGGTCCAGCAGACTCTGGTCTAGTGTGGAGCAATTTCCATGACAAGAATTATACAAAACTGGATTGTACATCAGGTAGTGGTGTAATGGTAAGATGGAATAATTGTCAGGCCCATAAAACTGGAATAGAATGATATGAGCATATATAAATTTGTTATTCCTCGCATCTAAAACTTTTTGTGGGGGCAATGTGCCTCCAAATCCACTTTAGTCTGGAAAAGATTCCGATTCTCATTATGTGAAGGATTAATTCTATCTTTAGAGGTAACACTATCCGGCCATTACCTAATTCATTCGCCATATAAAACCAAAAAGATTGAAGACAATATGCATCATAATTAAGAATAATGAACTTGAAACCAAAATAAGAAATTATAGGCATGTGAAGTTAATTCAGGCAAAAATTGGAGTTCTTCCACATACAATGCAATGATTCATACACTAAAACTCAATACAGATTCATTCGCAAAATGAGATGCAGGGGCTTCAATATGAGAACAAAAACTTTACACTCTATATATGGGTTAATACCTCAGATAGAACCCCCACTCGTGGGAAAAGAGAACAAAGTATTGATCGCTCACTATGTTGCCAGGATACGGGTACGGGTACGGATTCGATACGCGGATACATCAATATAAAAAAACCCTTGGGTACGATATGTCTTGGCTACATCCGTACATATATATTAAAAAATTAAAAAATATATAATAAATATATTTTTTATACATATACTCATTTTACTCATTTTTTAGTCCCTAAGAAATACAGAACTTGAAAAATATAATACGATCAATGTTCAAAACATTCAATATACTTAAAGTTAAGATTTTACATTTTCTATGATATATGAATATTGTATTCCTTTGTGTTTCATCCATTTCCTTTGAGATTAATTTTTGTGTTGCGATGGTGGCCATCAAAGATATATATAGTGAGCTCCTAAAGGACTTATTTAATGAGATTGACTCTAACCTGCCAATGATAAATAAAGAGGCCAGTCCACTGGTTGGTTCTTGCATTCATATTATCCAAAATCACCTTCTAATCCTCCTTAAGGATGCGAGAAGGAGTCAATGATGTGCCCTGGTAGTTTCTGGGAAAGGATACTCTTTGAAACTTTAAGCTATGCAATTTGCTGTTCCAAATTTTTCTGTTAGTATTGAAGATCACCTGAGATTTGATCTCATAAATAACTTGTACAGAGGCTCAGATATATGTCCAAATTTCTATGAATAGCTTCTTTCCTTGACCAATTGCTAATAAACTAAAGAGATTTTCAACAATCTCCATGTTTTCTTGTGGTTGCCATGCCCTCCTAGTCCAGTCCTGAATAAAACTGAAGTTTGTTTGAGTTAAAATAAAATTGAAACAAACTTTTTTAGAGTCCCCCATTGCCCGACCCTACTGATACGTCTCGGGTACGTCTGGGTACGTACTGGGTACGTCCCGGGTATGTCAAAATGTACCCGAGGCGTACCCGATACGTATCCGGGATGTATCAGTACCGTACCCGGGACGTATCCGTACCGGGTACGTATCCAAGGGGTACGGGAGGCTGGGGGACGAACCCTAGTAACATAGATCACTCAACAGTAGAATGGAAAGCTCCCATGGAAGGATGGGCAAAATTGAATTTTGACAGCATCTCGTGAGTCGATCCAAGAGTGGCAGCGCTGGGATGTCAATTGAGAACTCACAAGGGGGGACTAATTGCAGCCTCTTCCTCATATTTGTCTCATGCCACAAACAATGAAGCAGAAATTCAAGCTTTGGGTGAAGGTCTACATCTTGCTAAAGGTTCATGGGATAACCAAGCTGGTTATTGAAGGAGATTTTCAGCTCGTCAGTTCTGCCATGAAGGAGATTTCCAGCACACCCAATTGAAAACTAGACTACCTCCATGGCCGGCTTTGGATCTCTTTCACTCCTCTCACATTACTTTCTCTCATTGCTTCCAGAACGCCAATAGACCGGCAGATCTTTTATCCAATGCTGGTGCAAATCTTGTTTTCTCAAAAATTGAAAGTTCCATGTTTTCCGACTGGACAGGCCCTGAGGATTTGTTGTTGCAAAATTTGAAATTAAATCACCTGGCATCATAGCTTCGCTTCACCCTTCCGCATCATTGGTCCACACTTTATGCACAATCTTCTCCTTTTCTCCATTGTTTTTTAACTGTGCCATCATAACCGTGCTGTAGAATTTGTTTGGCAAATTTTGGGGTGAAGTGGGACTGCTAACGTTCCTGGTGTAAGTCAAAAAGTGGCTTCTATTCAGAACGATTCCCTTTCTAAACTTGTGGCAGTCTCCCTTGTGTTTTTATTTTTTTAGTTGTTCCAATTTTTAGTCAAAACAGTGTTTCCTCCCATGGCCTTCCCTTTGGTCATGGAGCTGAAAACCACTTGGTGAATTTACAGGCCAAAGCTTGCGCTATCTGAACTGGATGAAAAAAGTAGTTTTTCAAAGCCAGAAGCCCTAGCCAAAGAGCTTTCAGAGTGGCGTCCGCCTACAGCAGAGAAAGGTAATAGAATTGCTTGTGATGTTAGTGGCAATTTGGAAAGCAGGTTTAGTTTTTTTGAAACAGTTGAAACTCTATGAGGCCCAGGACCAGGAGCTTATTAAATCGTCTGAAAGAAAATGCTTGCGAGGACGAAAAGGAAAAGCTACTGCAAGTATTTCCTTGTCTTCCCCATTAACCCCAGTTAGCAATGTTACCATGGAGCCAAAATCCAGACCCAGTAAGTGAAAGATACTTTCTGGAGATATGTCTGCTAACAAATGGATTCTGGAGAAGAAGAGTAAACCAGATATCAGGGAGATAATGACTGTTTCGCCCAGAGCTCTCTCCCAACTGTGCAAGATGGGGATGTGTATCAAGTTGGAGTTTATTTAACGTAGAGATAAATCTCCTGAGAGCATGGTTGTTGCTTTCAACAGTCCTCAGTTCAGCAAGAAGAAAATGGTTTGATTGTTAAAGATTGCAGCCGAGGCATCTCAGCAGGAACACCGGACACCCAAAAGTAACAGTTTTTTGGTCTATTGTTTGGTAGATGGTTAGTGTCTACTAGCAATATGTTGTTCTGGTAGTGGCAGTTTTAATCACTAGGTGGTATGGCACTCTTCTTTAGTAGCCATTGTTCTGAAATCCGCTGCAGTTTGTATATGTACCCTCCTGCAGGTTAAGTATGCAATCTATAGATGTTTCAGCTTGTGGTAATGTATGTTATCTATTTGGCTTGCATGGCCAGCTTCTTCCATATATTGTACTTTCTAAGTTCTTTCTGTACCTTTCTTTCAGTACCAGGTGAGTGTCCCAATAGAACCCCCGTTTTATCTAGAAAAGCAAAAAATTCTAAACAACATCCCTTTATAGACATTTAATACTTTGAAATGTATTACGACTTATCTCGTAGGCCAACACAATACAGAGAAGTTCAATAATTGCATGACTGACGTATCATTAGAGCACAAATAAAACAGATAACCAACTATATCCTTGAGCCTTTAATTCCTCATTTGATGTTTTTCAATGGTCTTTTCCTCATTTGTTGAGTTGCTTGCAAATAATTCTAAGATCACCTTGGCAAGATTCAAAGCATTTTTTCATGCCTTCTGATTGGGAAATGAAGTTATCATGGTATATTTAAACTTCCCTTTACTAGTGAGATTGAGAGAGCTTCA
Source organism: Taxus chinensis (assembly GCA_019776745.2). Lineage (NCBI taxonomy): Eukaryota > Viridiplantae > Streptophyta > Pinopsida > Cupressales > Taxaceae > Taxus > Taxus chinensis. Next base: position 634,330,965 of record CM034153.1, on the reverse strand, counting down.
GTTTCTTTTCTTTTTCCTACAACAATCATCCAAAGTAGCTACAGTGAGAACTGAGAACAGCTAAAAGGTCCTTTAGATCAAAAAGATTTGAGGGAAGGGTGAGGAGCTTTGAAGGATTTGAGGAGTCTTTATCTTGCTAGTATAGTTCGGGCATCTTTCTGTAATTCCAACTTCCTGATTGGCATCTTCCTTTGGATCGTCACACTATAATTGGGTAACATTGTCCTAGTTTTTTTACAAGGCTTATGTAGAGGCACTAGTAGAGCAACTGCAATCTCAGCATTATGAGGCTACGCCGAGTACAATCCACCTAGTAAAAGAACAAATAACAGATTATAGTGGTGTCTGAGCCCCCATGAGCATGGCAGAAGCTACTGTCAATATCATCTTGATAAGCTGACAGAATGTTAACGTAGAGGAAGGTACAGAAATTTGGACCAAGTAAAAGCTCTGATGCTACTTTTGCCCTGTCCATTTCCTCTACTGAAGCCTTGTGTGCAATTACAATGCGTAGGTAGATAGGTTAGTCATGCAATTATTTAACTTCTCTATGTGGCATTGAAGACAACTTATATAATAGTCACCTGGAAACAGTAGTACAGGGAGGAGGACCCATCAAAGTCCCCAAACCCACATTTCCTGGTGACTATACTTATATTATATATAATGAAGACGTAGATTACGCATTTACTCCATGTATTCCGCAGACATCCATGTACCGGTACCCTGCATCTTCATGTGCCAATGATTATACTGTATTTCAAAGGATCAAACATTTGCAAAGGGATGTTGTTTTCGGTTGCTTCTCCCTGGTATTGCCTATGGATAGGGTTTCAATTGTCCTCATAATAAAGCCTCTAGAATTTCTTCTGGAAATGAATTCCTAATACCTATTGGGTTTCATTTATAATTCACTACTGATTTCAATATATGCTGGCATTCTATGTGGGCATTCATTCAAATTATTTTTCTTGATAAATTACTCATGCCTTCTATTATATCAATTCTGAGTCCACCGTGCTTACTTGCGATACCCATTCTTTCAATTTTCATGGTTTTTCTACGGTTAAAAGAAAAAATCTTAGAAGGCACTACTTTGTTCCAGTTCTGCCTTCTCCTTTCCTTTTTTGTATTTCTACACAGAAATTTATGTATCTCCATATGCATCGTAATAAAACATTAGAAGGGTTTTCTGCAGAAAATATCCGTAAACACAATGACCTTAATCGCTAGAGCAGATTTGAGGGAAAATGGAAGAACATGGAATAAACTGAAATTGAATTGTTATTTATAGAACCCTTAGGAAGAGAAAAACGAAACTGGAAATAGAGAATAATAATCATGTATTTGTTACCTTTCAATGAACCACAACGAAAACTCCTGCTGATTTGTCTTCGAACTCTGTATGTTAAAGAGAGGCCTCGACATGGTAACGCAACAAAAGCCTCCCTCTTTAAATTCTTTATTTTAATTTTAAGTATTTTTTTTTGGCATTGATAGCTTTCGAGAACATCTTTCAGAACTAGCAATTGCACGGGAAATGTGCAATGGAAATATCGAAAGGGATGCGTCAAAGAAATTATTCTAGAGGGAGTAAAATATTGGAAGAGGAAGAGGGGCAATGAAGAAGGGGTTTGAAGGAGGAGAAGTAAATTAGTGGGAGAAATGTTGGGGGCACCATTGTGTGGAACTCTTGTTTTTTTACGATCAAGCACATATGAACCATGTATTATTTTTGTTAATCATTGGAAAGAGAAAGTGGGTGCGGTCTGAAGGTCGTAAAAGCAATGTACTTTAGATGATGAATACTTCCTGGGGGAACTTACATATATTTGAATCCTAAATTCTACCTATGTTTGATATGTAAACTCTGCATTTAGGGTTGTTTGTGTCGTTGATTTCACGCACATTCACAATTAGGGTTTCTCTTTAGCTATTAAGGTAGCGAGCAGGGTTTCCTCTCAACAATAGTCCTATTAAGGTTATCCGTCAATGACCACCGACACAAAACCTCGACCTTCTATTTTTCTCGATGTGGGTCGGGCACATCCATCGAGACTCCCATTAGGAAACGCCCACCGGCGCAAATAATGTTTGAGGAATTTACAAGAGATGAAATATACTTTATATTTGTGTGATAGGGATCTCCTTCAATCCTCTAGCTCATCCAAATTTTAAAAAAAGGAAATGTTTCAATTTGAATATTACAATTCGACCAATCAGTTGTCAGAATTAGATCACATTGATCAAGTTTTGTGCATAGTTGCTCGCATAATGTGCATACTTGGTAGAAGAACACAAGTTTGAAATATGTAGCTCAATTCCAAATCTGAGCTCTTCAAAGGCTACCTAGGGACTGCAATGACTTGTGCTCAAAGGGCTAAGCCTCAAGCCATTGACCTTGATATCCACATGATCCCCGACCTTGGAGGCTTTGTAGAGTCTCCTTCACCACCACCAATAAATAGAAAGGTTGCATAAGTTTTAGATCAAAATGTTTATGTCATTTCCCTTCACACCCTCCAATGCATCCTCGTTATCCAATTTTTCATCTATGTTAAAAGATAGTGTAGTGCAAACAAAATCAACTAGCATTATCGTTGGAGTTGTGGATGTTTAGGCCCTTTACTTGGTGCTCTTGCACAGAGTATATACCAATGTTTTCAATTACGTTTACCATTTTTTTGTTTGCCTTCCATGCTTACATTATTAAAACACAGAACAATGTGATTACAACAAACCCTACAAGTTGCAAATCCGATAAAAAGTAGGACTTTTCAAGTTGGTGGTTATTAAGAAAAATATAATGCTTAACAAACATTTCATAAAATAGACGATGTGAAAAATTGTAAGAAAAAGTGACAAGCAGTCCATATGTGACTAGTCATAAGAAAAAAGAGAATCGCCTGTGTTCCCTCCAACAGATTCTCCAACCTGAAAATTATCCTCCCTCAATCCACTTCTTCATCACGACTCTTCCCCTATCCAATGTTTCACCTTCAATCCTTCAATTTGTACTTCTTAAATGCCTCACTATCGGCGTCTCTAGTGCATTGTCGAGGTATAATTGCTAGTCACAATGAATAATTATACTTTAGTATCATGGCACATTGGAACAAAACATGTTTGATTAGCATGAGATCCTTTGTTGAGTACAGCTACTTGTTCATAAATCATCATTTTCTTAATTGAATAAGAATACCCAAAGCAAGGAAACTCTATTTTTATTTCTTCAAATGCTTTTTGGGTGAGTGGGTCAACATTAGCAATATTACACTACAGTGTGATCCATTTATTGTAACTGTGGGGATCAGAGATTATGTTTGAACTTGCACGACATAGTACTGATGTTATTTTAGAAAGTTAATTATAAAGTGGTTAGTGAGATATCTTTATAGCACAAAATAGGAAATAATTTACACACATTAGGAATACGAGATGACAGAGATAAAAAAGCTAAATGTGGGAAATGCATAATGTCAAACATTGCCTTTTTCACAGCTGCCAAAATACTAGTACTTCTTCTCCAAAAGAGGAAATTATTTTTATGTGGATGACCTCTTCATGGTTTACAAGAGGCTATTTATTTCCAACGTAGGTTGTGACCCTTTTTAATATTCTAACTTCGATAGGTTGGTATGGTTTTATAAAAAAATTAAAAGGTGACAAATTTGGGAAGATATTTTGATATATCTCTAGAAGGTCCAATTAAAATATTTTCCATGTCAAGGGGAATACAAGGAGAGAATATTTTGAGGGCAGTGTATGCATATGTTGAAATAAGTTTTGTGTAACATGAGTCAACTTTATCAAAAATAGTATCGAGTTTAAGAATAATGTTGTATTGCATCATTTTTTAACCATATGGAGGGGTCATTACGTCAACCCCGCTAACTTGTCCATCAGTTCTACAACGCCAATAATTAGGCCTTACACAACTGAGAGAAATGGAAAATTTTGAGAAAATACAAGGGAAAATGGTTTTTTTTACAATGTCAAGGTTTTCAATGAATTTTCAAGTTTCTACATGGAGTTCTTTTGGAATTTCAGAAGTGTTTTTACACTAATCATAAAGGTGATGGGAAAAGATAACACCCTAATTTCACATCTATCCTAAATCAATTAATTCCCCTTCCTCATTTCCCACAAAAATACACTTCGAATTAATCAAATATAATTTGATTAATTATCCATTTCAAAATCTAAAAAATAACCCAATCCTCACCACATGTCATTATTCTCCATGTTTTTCTACTATTGAATTAAAAATTCAAATTCAAATCCTCACCCACCCTTCGTGGTCCCCACTCACCTAAAATCCTCCACTTATGAATTAAAAATATAATTCAAATCCTCACCCATTCTTCGTGGCCCCCACTCATCTAATCTTGCCCACATTTTCAAACCACTCACCTAATCTTGCCCACATTTTCAAACCACTCACTTAATCTTGCCCACATTTTCAAACCATGATTACTTAAATTACTCTAAGTTAATCACTCCCCCAGGCTATAAATACAACCTTACCCCTCCCCTCTAAACACACGGAGAATAAGCTTGAATGCCATATCTAAGTTCTTGCATCCTTTGAGCAAAGAACATCCTTTTGCCTCGTCCTAATGCCCAAATAGCCTCATAATCCTTTTTCCCATCTAGTGCAAAGTAAGAGGATCGTTGTTGCAGGAAGGTCTTGCTCCGTCTTGAAGAAAAGCACCTACATATCACACAATCAGGGCTCAATCCAAGTTTCCTAGCCCATTCTGAGGTTTGCTACGGAACGCGAAGGAGGAGGTATGATTATTGGTATTTTACTTCCTTGTTAGTAGTGTATTTTTCCTAGCTTACATTCTGGCACGCCCGGTTACTTTCGATCTGTTACCATTAATTTCCCAATTAGTGGTTTTATCTGTTCTTTGTTTATTATTGTTCGTTATTATTTCCTTTTCTGTTCCTTATGGCCTTCTTTGGTTAACCTTCACGCTTTGGGTAGTGTTTTTGTTGTGTGGTGTCTTGTGGTGTATCTGCAGGTTATAACAACAATGAAACTATGACGCTCATCCTGTCTTTGATCTCCTCGGTGCTTGGTGTTTAGTTCCTAGTTCTGATTTTTCTATTCACTCGTAATCTATAGAAACACATGAACTAGTCATTAGTTTATCATCTTACTGTCATGGGACAACCAATCCGGAAAATGCATTTATTTATTTACTTTTGCTAAAATAACTGCTTTGTAGGAAGTTAATCATTTTTTTTTTTCTTTTATTTTAGTCAATCATTTTGTGATCTAACTCTTTCTTTCTATTTATTGTTCTTTTTTAACCTTGCTGTCAAAATTTTAGCTTCTCAGGTGAAGTACAGAAGTCAGAAAATAAAAAAAACTAGCTCCCGGGACGTTTTTCTCACGTTCAAAATTTTCATTCAGAGTGCTACCGTAGCCCATCTTCCGGAAGCCATAACTTTTGCTCCCGAACTCGGAATGACTTCATTTTTTTTAACGGAAAGGTATCAAAAAGATCTATGCAATGAAAAAATAATTTTTAGATTTAGACTTACAGAAAAATTTTGGTTTCATTTCTTCTAACACCTGTCTTTTTAACAAAAAACAACAAAATTATAGTTTTTTTTTTTTTATTATTTTTATTTTATTTCACGTAACAACCTCACACGTATGCTCTTTCCTCGCACTTCAAAAGTGATCTTGGAAATCAGAAACGTGAGGCCACCCGGGCTCTGCAAAACAATTTTTTTTTAAATTTTTAATTTTTTGCCTTACATTTCAATTTTCCACGACAACACTTCTAGGTAACGTTTTCACACTCTTCTTTCATCATTTTTCTTTTTTGTGAAAATAATCATTATCGCTATTTCACAATCATGATTAATTGCAATAATTATTAACATTTAAAAAAAAAAAAAAAAACTATTCCAATTGTATCCGCGTATGCTCTTTTCTTGCGCCTTCGAGCGATCTGGAAAATCAGAAACGGTCACAATTTTTTAGTTTCTTGTTCTAACATTGCAGGATCCTCTAGCTTTGTTTTCCAACTGTCATTTCAATCATTATTTTCCTTTGTCATATTATTAATATTTGTTTGGTCGTTGGTTGTGTATGCTCTTTTCCTGCGCCTTCGAGCGATCTGGAAAATCAAAAAACAACCACGATCACTTTTCTAACATTTCATTTGCAGGATAACTACTAATTTGTTTTCTGTAGAACCGCGTTGCTGGAATATTGTCAAAAACAAAAACAAAAAAACAAAAAAATCCCGCAAAAATACCACCATTCAAAGAAAATTGCTGAAACAAAAAAAAAAGTACGCTCAGGTACGTAATTATTTTCTGCTAGTGATTTATTTCAAGTTGGAAAGAACCCTGCGTTTAATCACTTTATCATTTTGTTTTTACACGTAGACGAGGTGGATTTCATCACCACCAAAGCTACACCGGTGACGTGGACTTGACTACCACGCACCAACAACATTTGCATCTGCATTGCACTTTGAGACCTAGTCTCATCACAGCGTTCGGTATTTACCTCGCCCCTGCTCTTCACTTACAGGTAATGTTGTCGTGCAGCGCATGCGAGTCACGCCTAAATAGCTGTAACAACGAAGCCTGGGCATCGTCCCTGTAAATCTTCAGGGAGTTATAAGGACACCATACACATTCATCCCTCCATCACCTTCCACCTTTTCACAAAACCTGTTCTGGACGTGGTGATTCACTCCGAAACAGGCAAGTAAGAATTGGTGAGTCTCCTCCAGTGCTCTAAGGGTTCCCCGTACCAATTTTGTCCCCGTACAGAATTAGGTATATCAGGACTAGGGTATATCGGAGGACGCATCTTCTTGGAGTAATAAGAGCCTGCATCCACCATTTCACAGCATACTTGTATGATTGCATGAAACAATGATCATTCCTGAAGAATTTACCTCATAAGCCAAAACAATTGAATCCACATGATTGCTTGTTGTTTGAAAACAAAATAGTTTAGCATTGTTTTATCATAAAACTTGGCTGATATCAATGTGTTCATTGTAAAAGTTCAGACCCTAGTTGTGTTCCACAAAAAAATCAGTTCTCGACCAATTCAATACCAAGCGAAAACATCCAAACAATCCAACAACACAGACCAAAACATCACACCAATTTCATTAGCTCACTTCAGCCAACATTACATCTGCCATAGCTTGTCTTTGGCTATATCCAACTGATATTGAGTGACTAGCATTCACTCCCCATATCGTCAATTGTCAAAACATCCTTCATAGCTTGTTTCCAGCTATATCAAACTAATATTGGGTGACTTGTTTGAGTTCACTCATTATTTTGTCCACCATCACGTTTATCCAAATCACAGCCAACACAAATCCTTTCATAACTCATTTTGAGTTATATCACAACCATATTGAGATTAACCTGTTCAGGTTACTTTCCCTGTCAACAATCCCGAGCTTGTTTAAGCCAAACCAATCAACATCTTCATCATAGCTTATTTGAGCTATATCCCATTTGTATCGAGTACCTTGTTTGAGTGTACTCCTTACATTGTCTTCTGATAAGCTTGTTTAAGCCAAATCAAACCATTTTCATTATAGATTGTTCGAGCTATCACATATTTCTCCCAAGTATCTTGTTTAAGCTTACTCCTTATAGCCTTACTTGTTAACTCGATTGAGCCAAAACAAAGATCACAATCAATAGGTTGAGTTCTTCATTGCACCTTTCTCTGTTCTCCCTCTCTTTCAACCACGATGAATTCACAAAAAACATCACACAATGAGCTATTAGAACAAATTAATAAGATGACAACACAACTCTCTCATATGGCTACCCAAATCAGTGAACGATCACCCAAAAGGCCAATCATACAACCTCACGAAGACATCAGTTCACGTAAAGTCCAACGTCAGTTTACCCCCCTTGGAGAAAGTCTCTCTAGTGTTTTTCATCAACTAAAAGAGGCTAAACTGATAAGATATCCAATTACAAAACCCTTTGTCAAAGGGGAAGCTAAACCATGTTGGTACAAACCTAACACATACTGTGACTTTCATCGCATTGATGGTCATCACACAGATAAATGTGTGTGATTTAAGAATTACGTCCAAGACTTAATTGACGATGACATCATCTTTGTAGAACTTGATGACAATGCTCTTGCAACCAACGACACATCCAATACCACAACTTTCCATGAAGAGTTGACTACTGTCGAAACTCCTATATATACTGAAATTCCACAAGATCATGACGACAACAGTCAAGCCTCTCTAATTCCAAACCAATCCATATCTTCTTCAAATTTCCTTCCATTAGTTCAAACATACATTGAACCTGTTTTGGACAACAACATTCTTCCAACATCTACTACACTTGAACTTATTTCAAGACTCTCTTTCAACCCAAAAATACATTGAACCTGTTTTGGACAACAACATTCTTCCAACATCTACTGAGCACTTGAACTTATTTCAAGTCTCTCTTTCAACCCAAACATACATTGAACCTGTTTTGGACAACAACATTCTTCCAACATCTACTAAGCACTTGAACTTATTTCAAGACTTTCTTTCAGCCCAAACATACATTGAACCTGTTTTGGACAACAACATTCTTCCAACATCTACTGAGCACTTGAACTTATTTCAAGACTCTCTTTTAACCCAAACATATATTGAACCTGTTTTGGGCGACAACATTCTTCCAACATCTAACGAGACCTTGACCTCGTTTCAAGACTCCCTTTCAAACCTTGATATTACTGTAGACACTACAGAAGAGGTTCCATCAACAGGTACCATTAAGTTTGATTCTATTATTCCAATATTGGCTCTTATGCCTAACATCTCTAGCCTTGTTGTCGAAACACAACCACATCGAGTTTGGACACTTGCGACAATGCAACCTGTCGTGTCCATCATGCTTTCAACGATCGATCTTGCAGGCATCTCATCACTAATTATTCTCACCTATGTCAAGACTTCTACGTGCATACATTCTACGAGGTACTTATACCCAGGAATATCTTTACACAACCTTTTCCATCTTTAATCGTGAATCTATCCTCAAAACAATCAATTAATGGACAAATAGAAGCAACAAACCAAATAACACAAACCATCATTGTCAACACACATGGAAGCTATTGGCTTAACCAAATCTATCCCACTCTTTGGGCTTACCACACATCTTATCACACACCTACTGGAGCCACTCCCTTCTCCTTTGTTTATGGTTGGGAAGCTATTTTACATGTCAAGGTTGAATTTCCATCCTTCATAATATCCTTCAAAGATGTAATCAATAAAGATTATTATCGACACTCACGCCTTAATGAACTCGAGCTTCTTGATGAAAAATGACTTAATGCCCTAGATCATCTTCAAGTATATCAAAATCGGCTACGGCATAGCTACCATAAAAAATTCAAACCTAGAAAATTTAAGGTCAATGATTTCATTCTCAAAGAAAATCGAAAGAACACACCCAAAGAACGAGACAAACAAGACAAATTTGAGCCCAACGAAATCATAGATAATTTTGGGTTTGGAGCTTATAAATTGGCCATTGACATGGCCAAGTCTTGAAAAACCCATGAATGCATTCCATTCAAAGAAATTTTATCCTTGAGATGTTCACTATTCCGGGAAACAACAACGTGTACATTGTTCCTTCTGTCTTGCTTATCTCTGAATAAATTTATTCATTTCCATTGGCAGACATTTTCATTATCAAAATCACATCTTCATATTTATCATCATGAGACAAGTGCTAATATAAATCCTATTAAGTTTGTGAGCATCATACTTCTTCCATTTTCAGTCGCTTTCATCTATGGTCATACCTAGAAGCTTACTGATGGTAATATATTCCCTTCAAATACATTCTCTCTTTCATAACAAAGCTCTAAACTTCGTTACCCAGTTCGTTTGGTCGTCCATCTCAGTCTTCGGTGTTGAACCCTCGCGTCCTACTAGTCGTGTGGGGCTGAGATTGGGGGCAGACGTTTCTTCCCAAATACAAAGCACTATTGTAAAAAAATCCATCAATTCAATAACTTATGAATAATTCATTGTCACATCTTTCGTCCTTCATAGTCTTTGGTGTTGAGCCCACACTTCTTACTGGTAGTGTGAGACTGGGAATGGAGGAAGGTGCCCTTACTCGTCTACGTCTTGTCTTCGGTGATAAACCCTTGCCTCTTACAAGTGGCATGGGGCAAAGCGTAGAGGGTCATTCTCATAAAAGCATAAAAACATTGCAAAATATTCAAAAAAAAAAAAAAAAAAACAAAAAAAAACAAAAAAAAAGACAAAAAGGGAATTCACTCGCCTATATTTTGCCTTCGGTGATGAGCCCTTGCTTCTCACTAGTAGCATGGGGCAAGGCATAGGGAGTCATTTCAAAAATACAAAATCTTACAGTGCTTACAAATTATAGAATCCCCAAACACGTAATTTAGATGCCTAAGTGAAGAGAGAACTATCCCTTAACCTCATATCTTACCAATCAGCAGGCCACATAACTGTCTAAGTCTAGCATGTGACTCATAAAGTGAAAGCCATTTTTGAAACTGGTTCAGTACCGTTATGAAGAATGGAGTCACAATTTCCCAAAGGGATTGTTGTTAGCATTTGTCTCTATATTCATTATCTACCTCCTACGTCCTTCTTGATTCTCGGTGATGAGCCCACACATCTTACTAGTTGTGTGGAGTCAAGAATGGAGCTGGAATTCTTTTCATCATATCATCACCACCATATCCTGCCAATGGAAAGAGAATTTGTGTTATTCTGAGCATAAGTTACAACACGGAACACGGTACATACGGATAATATCCATGTTTATCGCCTCTCAAAAATAAGTCTGCACTCTGGTCCATAAATTGCCAATCACAGTGTAAAAATCTACAAACATTTGAAAATCGTCAAAAATCTAAAAACAATGTAAAAATCCAAAAATCATTTGAAAATCGTCAAAAATCTAAAAACAGTGTAAAAATCATTTGAACATTTGAAAATCGTCAAAAATCTAAAAACATTAAAAATCTAAAAATCGTCAAAAATCAAAAATCCAAAAACATTAGAAAATCGTCAAAAATCCAAAAACATTGAAAATCGTCAAAAATCCAAAAACATTAGAAAAATCGTCAAAAATCCAAAAACATTAGAAAATCGTCAAAAATCTAAAAACATTAAAAAATCTAAAAACATTTGAAAATCGTCAAAAAAGTAGAACATTTGAAAATCGTCAAAAATCCAAAAAACATTAGAAAATCTATATATATATATATATAAAAATAAAAATATAAAAATCCACAAAATCACAAAAAAAAAAAAAAAAAAATAACCAACACAATTTAACCTTTGAACTATTATCCCCAACGAATGATCCAATCACCTTATGACTACCAAATTCAAACCACTTCTCCTCGCGTGAATCCTCGCTTGGGGCAAATCCGGCTCTCATTGTTTCCTTGTTTGAGGACAATGACCCAATACTTTACTATGTCCTCGTACCCCTGCTTGGGGGCACATCCAATCAATCCTCACTGTGGAACACGTTAGGGACATGTTTATTGGTTCTTGTGTTGCATTATTAGTTGTAAATTATTAATTACTTTCTTGTATCTTGATATATTACAGGGGGCATCTTGATTTTATGTATCCTGGTGTTCTCTCTAATATTCTTATGTTATCTGATTGCATGTCGTACTGGGGCATCATACTTTCTTGATGGCCTCTGTCTATGCTCTCTTCCATTTGCATATCGTACTGGGGCATCAAACCTTTTTGATGGCCCCTGTCTATGCTATCACGCATATTACAGTCTAGTCATCCTGATCTTTTATATCACGATGCATCCTGTTATGTGCTATATTAAAATTAAGATGCTTTTCGTCACGTGAGTATCTTCCTGCATGATCAACATCTTACTTTGCACCCCATCCATTCACCCATACTAATACATTCCCCAGTTTGGGAATCCTACTTGATCACCGTTGCAGTTTGCGAATCCTACTTGACGATCTTTCTCAAGTAGCATTCACTATCCAGCAGCTCCTTCTCCCCCACCATGATCACCATGTATTTGATCCATTCATCCTCACTCCTCATTTTTACTCCTCTGCCACTTATCCCCATATTACCCTTCTCACCATTCCTGTCCCCTCTCACCCATTTGTATTCTTTCCTTTCACCCTTTTGCTTCCCGCTTGACAATCTTACTTAATAACCCCTTCTATATGGAATCCTCAGTGGAGGTTTACCCTCTCCCTAAGATCTTCCCGCTGTAGAAGCTTCTTCACCACCTCCCCTCTCATCAAACAACAATCACCACCAAACACATCTTCCCATTCCACCTCTTCTGCTTCTCATTCTCGCATCATTACTCTCACCACGCGGGCATCCCAATTAAGGATTCCCCTCACACTCTCCGCCCTCCACTACATATATTCCTTCATCCATTCATGTTACACTCCTTTGTTTCCTTTCTTTCTTATTATCACCTCATCTCATATCATATACCACTCAGGCATACCTCACTCACTCTTTTCTCATCCTTCCCCAAATCCGTCTTATGCCTGGTCATCCTACTTACACGCTCTCGTAGTATGGAAAATTCACTTGAGGGTTCCCCTTCAGTCCATTTTGTCATACCCTATTCCCACCAACTCTAACATCATCCTTCTTCTTCCTCAGCTTGGCGATCTTACTTAACCATTCCGGCCGCATGGCAATCTTACTTAAGACTTCCACTTAAGGTTGATCTGCCCTATGGCCTTCCCCCATCCCATCATATTTCCCCCATCTTATTTCTCCCACCTCTCGTCGCGATCATCTTCTTCAACCTACCATTCCACCCCTGTCCCCAATATCATCTTGTCTTTCTCCTTGCATATCATCCCTGTCGTTAGGTGATCCTACGAAACCTCTCCAGCAGCATGACGATCTTACTTAAGAGATTCTCTTAAGCATGACATGTCATCTTACACTCGCCCATCACTCTACAATCTCACCATCCATCTTTCCTCTTCATTCCCCATCATCACATCTTTTTACCACCACTATCACCCTCCTCTGCTTGGCAATCTTACTTAACCACTCACCCGGCATGGCGATCTCACTTAAGAGTCCCTCTTAAGGATGATCTGTCTCCTTGCCTTTCCCCATCACTACACACCCTTCACCCTTCACTTTTTCTCGGCATTCCCCATTATCACATCCTTTCACCTCCTTTTCGATTCTCGCAAACACCACTTCTCGCTTGACCACTTGTCATCTCCAGTTTCACTCACTTGGCAATCTTACTTAACCACTTCCGTCACATGACAATCTTATGTCAGGGTCCTCCCTACACTTAACTTGTCATCGTGAACTTCTCCCCCACCTCATTCTTCGTTCACTTTGTTGATCGCTTCTTCCACCTGGTATCTCCTACTACCCACTTTTTCCTCCTACTATTATCCTTTCTCCACATATCCTCTTACAACATACATCTAATCTCTTCCACCTACAATCACGTTCTTTCCCCCCATTTTCCCCTTCTTGATCCATCATCCTTCATACCGTTTCTTCCCATTCTTTTCATGTCTTGGTTCTTCATCCTCACTTCGTTCATCCTCATCACCCGCATCCTCTCCTCACTTTCACCTAGTCCCAACTCATCCCTCCCATTTTCTTTACTCTTTCCACTTCATCTTCTCAAATTCCCCCCACATTTCTACCCACACACGCATTCACCATTATTGTTAACACTCCTATATCATTCTTTCATCATCATCTTCTCTTCCCGCGCTAATAATTGTAAACGGGTTTTCCCTAAAAATCATCAATCCTCATTCCGCACGACCTCATTCACTCCCTTGGACCTTCTAGAGTTTCCCTTCATTCCTTCCCTCCTCTAAGCCCACCACTCATTGTAAAAGGGTTTTCCCTAACGTCCCTTTGTTGGCGTTACCCTTTCCAATCCTCATTAGCTTTCTCCTTTTCTTCATTTTTTCTCTCACCCTTCCCCACCACTCATTGTAAAGGGGATTTCCCTAACATCCCCTCATTGGCATTGCCTCTTCTATCCCCCATTCTCTTTTCTCTCCTATTCTTTTCCCTCAATCCCACCCTTTCTTGTCGCTTCTTACCCATCTCTCCATCTCCTCTTTGCCCTCTTCAATATCTTTACTGTCTTCATCATACATCCTTTTTCTATTTTCTCGTCATCCTAGTATCCTCATTTCATGCATCTCCGCATCTTTTCCAATCGATGTCATTCCTCCCCTCTTTCTTCTCTGAACATTCCTTATACTGTTCCCTTTCCACTTATTACCCCCTTTCTGTATTCCCTTCCTTCTACATCATTTTCTTTGTTATCCTCTTCTCTCTCCCACCCCTCGTCTTATTTCCCTTCCCCTGTATCGTCTTCTTCCCCTTTTTCCATCACGTTTCCTCCTTACTTCCCCATCGATAACCTGGTTGTTCAGCGTTGTCCTGTCTTTTTTATCATACCACCCTCCACATGCATCTCCATACGGTCTGTTCCATATTCTTTGCCTTGGTCTTCCTCGCAATGACACGATTCCTTCAATCTTCTCCTTGTATTCATTCTATCTTCCTTTCCTCTCCCCTAATTTTCACGTTTCTTCTGACCACTTCTCCTTTTCTCTACCACCCCTACCTTTTCATTCATTCTGTATCTGTTTCTCTTCTTTTCTCTCCTCTTTTTCACACTTTCCTCGCCCCTCATAGTTTCTTTTTTTTCTCCGTTCTACTTCTTCTTTCGTCCTCTTTCCATTTTCATCCATTTCACCCCCTACTCCCACCTCGTTTTCTCCTTCTTATTTATCCTTTCCCGTTTCCTGCTTTTCTCAGCTCTATCATTTATTTCACTTTCACGCATCCCTCTTTACTATCTCTGTTGCTTCCTTCATTTTGCACATCTCTCTATTTTATCCCTTCACCCTCTACTCTGTCATTTTCCTGTTTTTGCCTTGTTTGTCCTTCATCATTCCCTTCTTCCCCTATCATCCCTCTCTCTTATTTCTACCTCTTCCATTCTTTTTTTCCCCTCCCCTATCTCCCTTACTCTTCTCGTAATCAACCCCCAATCCTATCCATTCCCTTTTCTCTTTCCCACACACCCTCACACCTAGCATTCAAGGCCGATTGAATCCTTTCTCCATTTGCGTCGTGCGGTCATTCCAGTCTCTTCCACTCCATTATCGTCCTCTTCTCCACAGAATTCATTTCTCTTCTTTTCGAGAGTTCTGTCGTATATTCCATTCTCGTCAGTCCTCTCGAGGGGGCATCACCACATCTATCCATAATCACATCTTCTCATGACATTTTTGTCTTGGAGGATACTATGACATCCGTCACTCACCACTTTCTATTCTCCCCAACAAACATTCGCTCTACCTTTTGCTTAAAAAAAAAGTAGATTGAATTCTTCCCCCATACCGTCTACTTTCTTTGAAAGGACACTACTTTCATAGTACCCTTCCAAAGAGGGGCAAATGTAGACACCCTAATTTCACATCTATCCTAAATCAATTAATTCCCCTTCCTCATTTCCCACAAAAATACACTTCGAATTAATCAAATATAATTTGATTAATTATCCATTTCAAAATCTAAAAAATAACCCAATCCTCACCACATGTCATTATTCTCCATGTTTTTCTACTATTGAATTAAAAATTCAAATTCAAATCCTCACCCACCCTTCGTGGTCCCCACTCACCTAAAATCCTCCACTTATGAATTAAAAATATAATTCAAATCCTCACCCATTCTTCGTGGCCCCATTTTCACTCACCTAATCTTGCCCACATTTTCAAACCACTCACCTAATCTTGCCCACATTTTCAAACCACCACTTAATCTTGCCCACATTTTCAAACCATGATTACTTAAATTACTCTAAGTTAATCACTCCCCCAGGCTATAAATACAACCTTACCCCTCCCCTCTAAACACATGGAGAATAAGCTTGAATGCCATATCTAAGTTCTTGCATCCTTTGAGCAAAGAACATCCTTTTGCCTCGTCCTAATGCCCAAATAGCCTCATAATCCTTTTTCCCATCTGGTGCAAAGTAAGAGGATCGTTGTTGCAGGAAGGTCTTGCTCCGTCTTGAAGAAAAGCACCTACATATCACACAATCAGGGCTCAATCCAAGTTTCCTAGCCCATTCCGAGGTTTGCTACGGAACGCGAAGGAGGAGGTATGATTATTGGTATTTTACTTCCTTGTTAGTAGTGTATTTTTCCTAGCTTACAATCCTATCTAGTGAATAATGAAACCCAAATGCAATCCTTGAATGTTGCTTTTTGCCCAAGTAGTAGATAGTAAGTATTAGCCCAAAGTTATCCAGTTAACCCCTAATAATAGTCAGTAAGTCAAGTATATATACGATTCCCTTATTTGAATTTCATCATTAACAACTAAAAAGGTTGACCCAAAGTGATAATAAAGGTTTTAAAAATGATAAGAAGTAATATGTGCATTTCAAATTTGAGAAAAGGAGGGAAAATGACATAAGCGCCCAAAGGGGATAGTAGCGCTTGGGTGCTCCTATACCTAATGGGCGGTAGTTTCCGAGATGCTCGGAGGATAAAATAGAAAATATAGAGTTTGGGTTACATGTCCAATATTCATAAGTAAAGCGGTCATTCCAGAAAATTAAACAACAAGAGTATGGAAAAAGATATAGTAATGTAAAGGCAAGACAATTGTTATTAATGTCTAGTTTTCTTGCTTAGGGATCATGCATATAATGACATACTTAGAGGCATAATGTAAATAGAAAGCATGTGATTTCATTACTACAGTTTCCCCGACTTTATGTTGGTGAATGAATATCTGACAACATAAAGTAGATGGAAAGAGTTTACCTTGTAGAGAGTTGAAGAGAGTTGTAACCAATAGCGTGTTGAATGAGGATTGTACTTCATATTATGCTGAATAGAGATTATAAAAATGTGCATCTTGAAATCTAGAAAAGGATAAGGATCCTAGGGGTGACCTCATGTGTGTAGTAGAATGATGTTTGCATTCATTCCTTAGATATTGATTTTGTCAAAGCGCCTTATGCTTGAGATTGTTCCTTGCTCCATATGTGTGTCCCTTTTTGTCGAAGTAAGGTCAAACCTGTAAAATAAGATAAGTGTAGTCAATGATCATGATAAATTTAATTGAGCTTAATCTTATTAAATGTGAAAATAGAAATACGTATTGAAAAATAAGTGAATCAAGGATAAAATACACTTGAATGATGTGAGAAAAGAGATAGAATTGTTCTTATATGTTTGTTGCCTTAGAGATGGTTGGAATAGTGTTGAGGATTTAGGCGTCATATCGCCAAACTGAGGATTTAAATATCTTGTCACCAAACTAAGGATTTATAGCATCTTATCGCCAAACTGAGGATTTAGACCTCTTGTCGCTAAAGTGAGGATTTAGGTGTCATATTACCAAGGGAAGAGTATTGAAAGAGTTGTAGGTTTTTCCCTCCAGTAATTAACGTTTCCTCGTGGATAAGTGCCAATGTAGATAGTCGCAAACCCAATAGAAACTAGTCACAAATGATCATAAGAAAACAAATTAAATTAGTTCCCTTGCCCAAAGAATGTAACTTTCCACTGATTTTGTTCCTAATGGTAACCTATAACTGAGTACCTATTGTTGGATTTTAGAGAATTTAGTCACTTGAAAACCTATTGATCATGTATTGTACTCGTTTCTTCCCCCAGGACAAAACGTTCCTAGGTGGGACACTAAGCACCCATCGTTCTTGTTTGCTATTGGGTGCTTCTATCCCTATACTGATTTTGGCCCAAGTTTGATTCTGAACTAGTTTTTTAGCTCTTGTTTATTATATATTTTTTATGTAGAGTCATTATGTGTCTGGTCTTGGGATTATTGAGATGGTGAAATAATCACCTGATAAATTCCCCCACTTTTTTGGGGTGTTTGACATGAACTAAGGCAAGCACATTGACCCAAATGAGGAAAGCTAAAACTGATGTGCACTTATGAAATAGAACTCCTGTAGGGGGAATAGGGAAATACGCATGGTAACAACCATGGCACATGTAAAGCAATAGAAAGGGCTAGCTAAAAAGTGTTAGTCACAAATAAGCATGAAAAAGATGTAATAGAAACTAGTAAAACACACATATAACATACATCAAAGGCATGGCTACCCTAGGACAATTTAAAAAGCTACATCTCACATTCCAAATATCATTGGAATTACATGGGTTTTATGTTGTAGACACTAAATCACTGCACTTTGGGTATCTATCTAGTCCTAATCACATACTACATTTCATATGATTCATAAACAAGAAAATTATTTACTAACCCATGTCTTTGGCCACCCTTTGCTTTCTTTTTGTTTCCTTTGTTGATCTTACACTCCTTCTAGCCCAGTCTATCTTTATACACTTTGACATTTCTCACTTTGGACACCAACGCCTAGCTAGGATGTCAGCATCAGGTGCCCCCGTCCCCTCTGGGCACCCTCGACCTCTTTGTAAATTGTTCACATATTTTGGGTCCTTTCCAGCTGTTTGGGGCATCTTATCTTTTTGGTAGTAACGGCATTTTCAGGGTTTAATTACGAAATTCAAGCAAGGGAATCATATAAATATAAAGTTATGTGACCATAATAAGGGACCAAGCAAAAATCATTAGCTATCACCGCCTAAGGTTGCATCCAAAGGCATTATCAAGAGCATTCAAGCATTCCATCCAACATCACACAAGGGCTTCGGAATGAATTTTTTTGCATATACTTCATAGGAGGGGAATTTCATTCTTTAATGCACATATATGTTTACATATTTTACATCTAGCTACTTGTTTGTTATCAAGAGCATCTTGTACAAGAGCCACCTAGGGCACGATTTTACACACACACATACAACTACATTGGGTCTGAGATGTAGTGCAATGCTCAGTTGTAAGTTCACTTGTTTGACAGCTAAGGACAGTATGACCCCTCATTTATATTATTTTATTTTTTGGTATTTAATGCACTTTTGAGGGTTTTGCAAGTCCTTTCATTCAAAGTAGGTTACATGCATTCATCGAAAAAACTTGATGCAACATACTAGCGACATGTAGCGAAGGACAGTGAATATTTTACGACCCTCTGAAGTTGGTTTTTTAAGGATATGAGAGGTCACATGCACCCAGAGTAGGTCTCTAGCACACACAGGAACCCCTGACCCATTCGAGATGCCCCAATCCAGGAAAATCTTGCATGTTGCACAATAACTTGAGGTTCAACGTGATACTTCTCTCCTTTTGTTTATCAGTTCGTCACTTCGGCAGAGTCCATGATTATTTGTAAATCAAATAAGTTCTCCTATCTCTTCTTTGTAACTAGGGTTTTATACTTTCTAACTTATTTTACTTGGGTCAATTTATGTATTTCATTGCATGTATTTAACATTGTTACATAATTGGTATTATGCATCTATTTATTTCAATATCTTCTTAATCATTTGGTGAACCCATCGCTCATACACACCTTGGGCTTCTAAGGCTTTTATCATCTTCTCTATCATGGATTCCTAAGTAAAAGTTTGTCAAATCTCTTTGCCTCAATTACTTCAAATGCATGCACCTTTTAAAGAGGTTCTTAAAAAATCCCTAAACACCATTTATCTCCCTAAAGATATAGTCACCCAACCGCTCAAGTGAGTGTTATTTTTGATCGTCTATCTGATGAGTCTATTCTTCCTATTCCTCCATCTAATCAACCCATATTCGATCTAGTTCAAGCTTATATTTTTTATTTCAAGATAAATTTTAGGCTATGGAATCCATTGATTACATCTTTAAAATCTGAAATCCAACATCTTAAGGATGTTTCTCAAGCTCATGTTAGTTCTTCTTCTCATCCTCATTTTATGTCTTCTACATGTGCTCATATCAATAAGCCTCAAGCCTTGTCATTACTAGATCCTCTCACGTTTGATCGCAATGTTACGCAACATGATATTATTATTGAGCTCCTTAGTCATCAATTGATCAACTTTGCCAACTACTCATTGTTATCCTCCTTATCAACTGATCAAATATCAAGGTCATCCATTTTGCGCTTATCATCAAATCAATGGACATAATGACAATGACTGCTATGCTTTATGAATGAAGAATCAAGCATCTTGAGCATCAGGGATTTATCTAATTCATTGCACAACATTATGTTTTCATGCCCATCTACAAATGCTACATCTAAATGGGATCTTAAATCCACTTCTTCGATGTCTCATGAACATAATGCCATCACTTCTAATATGTCTTGTTTAGCCAGTTAAGCGCCACTTATTCAACCCACTCTGACTAAGCAACCACATCTCAAGGACCGATTTTCATCACCTCCTCCTACTCAATTCATCTACAACATTACCAAGTCAAACAAAGCAACCAACATCTCCTCCTCTCAAGTCTTTTACAATGTTGTTGTACGCACCCAAAAGTGCACATGCTACATTGTCAGAAAACAATTACAAAAGGTTCCCAATGATGATTCATATCCTTTTAGAAGGTGTTCAAGTCCCTAAACCCATTTGCAGTATATATTTGTAGCCTAGACATCCCTACGTAGCCTTTTCATGCTTTCTTCTATCTTCCCACTTCTTTTTATGCATGTTTTGACCTTTTGTGTCAAAACTGCCACCCAAGCTTGGGTGATAGTTTCGTGTTTGTCACCCAGGCTTGGGTGGCATTTTTTTGCAATTTTTTTCCAGAAACCTTCATGCGTAATTACACACATGTGATTTCACTTAACTTCACTTATAAGGCATGTTTATGAGAAAATTATCTAACTTTGGGCTTGATTGCATGGTCTTATTTCCCTCTTCTATTTTAAAATAGATTTAATTAGTTTGAACTGCCTCCTCATCCATTGAGTTGGAACCTTAAGGATGCCTTGTGTGTGAGTTCACAACCCAACCAATTTTTTATATAATCATTGATTCTTCTCAAGAAATACAGGAGAATTTTGAGTATTCTTGTTATTGTAAAGCTACTACATTTCTTGCTAGAAATTTCCAAAGCCAATCTTAGTTTAATTGTGCTTGCATTCTTCCACATGCATTGCTTCCCACTCTGCCAATCCAAGTTGCTATTACTTCTGCACTTTTCTTCTTATGTTGTTTCTACATTCCCACCTGTTGGACTCATGTGGACATATAAATAGAAAGGATAAACTAAGGGGACAAATATTCACAAAACTAGATTTGCTATTGTTTTTACATATCTAGGTTGGAGGTGTTGCTTGTTTTCTTCATTGATTTAAATTGTCAATTCTGAATTTATCAATTCAAATCTATATCTAATACATTAGAGAAATTGTTTCATTATTTCAATTATCAAGCAATTACATAGATCAGATCATGTTAGAAAGCTTACTCTTTAATATTGTCAGGGAAGTTGTAGAGAATAATAACTTCTTTGAAGCTGTGATTTATTCTCTGCCTCTGAGGTATGATTGAGAGTTTTGATCAGGAAGGATTCAATTAATCAATTGTTTTTGGTTTAGATTAACACAACTATATAGAAAAATAGCCACACCTGGCTATTTTTCTTGTTTAGGATTTATTTTTCTAGAATAAAAGTAACTTGTTGTTTGTGATTTTAATATTTCATTTTTATGATTTGTTTGTATTAGTTTCTCTTTCAGTAGTAGTTTAGATTGTTAATTTCATCTTTGTTTAAATGGACACCTAAAACCAGTTTTAATCAAGTAGATCAAGCCATAGGGAATTTACGCTACCCATTCATTGCCATTAAATCTCCCCTTTACCAGTTTGGCTACTAGGAAATCATACTACCAAATCTTAGTCATTGATTCTTCTACAACTAGCTATCCACACTTTACACATTGGATGGCTCAGCATGACCTCAGGGGTCAAGTGTGGTTGAAGGTTGCATGTCAATTTTATAAATTGGTGAACCCAATGTGAAGGATTAATTCCTTTTTGTTTCCTTTACTTTAATTACTATTACCTCACCTCTCCATTTCCCCCTATTTTGGTAGGTATTTTATACTTTTTAAAATATGTCCTAAAGAGAGATTGGTGGGACATTTGGCTCTGATAGATATTACACCAACATGCAACAAAAAAATACGCTTCCCTTTCCAGATGTGCTAAAAATTACATAGGAAACATCTAGACCTCCCCCGGTTACACTTCAAACCCCATTAGTTAGTAAGGATGTAGGAGGTTGATCAACCGGTAAACATGCAATACAATCAACCCAATGCAAACCATGTTGTTATCACAAATGGAAAATGTTCTTACCATAGAGTCTTGTCAAGACCTCACATTACCATGCAATCAACAAAAGATGACATATTTACATGAATAGTTAATTCTCTTAGTCAAACAGACAATTCTTTGGATAGAATGAAGGCTAAAACCTTTGAGATTTCAAATTAGTATCCTAAGATTCTTAATTCCAAGGAAGACAAGAATTATAACACTGAAAAATTAATAATAGGGTATCATGAGTCTACTTAGTCAAACCTTACACCGCATGCACCCCAACAAGGGTCTCAATCCTCTCCCAACAATCTCATTTCCACTTTACTAGGGAGAGTATTAAAGAAGTAGAGGGTTCCCAACAATCATAACCAACTTATGCAATAGGGCAGAACATGTGATATCTAGTAGATAACAAGGGGTGCATACCTACCAATGAAAAACCATTGCAACATCCTATACAACAAGGTTACCCGGTTCAGATGAATCCAGTTGATCTTCTTATAGGATCTAACACACTAGTGATGGTTCCTCATCCTTCTCAAGATTATCTTACGTAAGGGTTGGATGGAAGTGCATTCGTGAATGCCACTCCATCAGGAAATGTGACATTCCCTAGTTTTACGCATGCTACTCCATATCCTAGTATCATCCCACCTTACTTGCATATGTATTCAAAGTCCCCCTAGATGGACCCATATGTTGTCCCTTACTCCTTATGCACCATATCAAGGAGCTCCATAAATTCTAGGAAATGCCTATAATGCAGATTATTTGACTCCTCCTCCTCCACCTCCTCATCAAGGATATTTGATGGTGGAATCTTATGCAATGGGTAATTATGCTGAGTACTTAAAGGAACCTCTTGACTTCACTATACGTGGTGTCATGCTTCCACACCCATTGCCTAATATTTCTAAGTTTAAGGGAGAAGGAGACCCGAATGTTCATATCAAGGCTTATGCTACTGATATGAGGGAATTTCTTCCTTGGGATGCTTGTGTAGCTAAAATATTCCCAAAAAATCTTGAGGGAATGGCAACTGGACTGGTACTATCAGATTCCAGAAGCTTCTATACATTCCTTTAAACAACTTGTGTCATAATTCATCAGAGAATTTGATATGAACAAGTTGTTGCGTACAGGGATTAGGGAGTTTTTACATATTAGACAGGAGCAAAATGAGTCTATGCCACCCATTTCATTCAAAGGTGGCTCAAGTTATTTACTCTTCTACAAGTGCACCAAATATGGACTAAATGAAACTTTGTGATCTCTTCCTTCATTCACTCAATCAAGAGACCAGGGAAGAAGTCAAAAAATTTCCTTTCTATAGTTACGAGGAAGTACTGGAAGGTGCACTCTGAATTGACTAGGTTGTCAATTGATAGTGGTCAAAAGACTTATGGCTCCAATGGGAGACTGGTCACTCCTTCATAGGGTAATTACCCCAATGGTTCCAACAAAAATCAAGGGCCTAAGGTCTTTAACAAGAATCATGGTGTTACAACTGATGGTGTCACTAATCAAGTCAGGAAGGCAAACGTTGGTAACACTAACCAAGTAAATAATGGACAATACCAATGGTAACTTGGGAAATCATGTAAGACCTAACTCGATAAACATGGTTGATGTAAACCATCCCCCTTAGAATAAAAGTCAAACCCAAGGCCCGAACCAACATTAGAACTCTGGCCAAGGGACAAAAAACCATGGTTATAACAACCAATTTCAAAACTACAATCATGGTTATAATCAACAACAACAAGACACTTATCAAAGGTCGAGAAATTATGATCCTAACAAATATTGTGGTTTCCATAAGGTTTGAGGTCATGATGATATAACCTTTCGTGATTGCAACAAGTTTCTACAAAGACTTTCCAAAAACCAAATACAACTCTTTGTAGACATGTTCTTAGCAAATCTAGAAACAAATCCACAGTATGACTATACAAGACCCATAGCTCCTTAGAACGCTAATGTGAGCATATTTTAGGATCCACTCCCTACACATCCTGATAATGTCAAGGTGAATCCTCAGAACATAAACAAAGGCATTCCTAATAGGGAACAATGACCATGAGGCCTCAACTTCCAATAACTCTCAGGTTGCTCCTAACCTCGGTTTGAATGACAATATAAAGATCATGGGATTAATTGAGCTAGAATTTGAACCAAAAATTAATGCAACAACTCAAGAAAAGGAATACTTTCCGATAAACCCTACCCACTCTTTCCTTCTTGTAAGATTACGTTCCTATGATCACAAAACTAGTAGGACCCTATGATTGAATATCAGGATTTCAACAAGACCTTCTCTCACATCTTGTTCCTAGATTTGCTGAAGAATTCCCCTGCGCATCATTCTACATTGATCAATGCACTAGGTCTTGGTCATCTAATTCAGGTTACACCTCCTCCTAGTGCTCAAATAAATCATATTGACTTTGACATACATCCTCCAGGATAGAGTGATAGGGATACTAGGTTTGTTTTTGATATAGACAAGATGCCATCTGACGCTGAAATAGCCCCAAGAGGTGATCCTGCCTTATATTTACAGGTATGGGTTTATAAAAATTGCATTAAGAGAGCCATGATTGATGATGGGGATGTACTGAATGTGGTTCCCTTCTCTTTCTTGTAGAATTTAGGATATGGAGAGACTAATTTCTCCTCTACAAGAAACACATTGCGAGGGTATGACAGTCTTAAGGCTACTTCAATTGGAACCATAATTCTTCCTGTCACCCTTGGGCCAAAAACCATCTTGACAGAGTTTTACATCATCGATAGGGAAAAAATTACAACATGATCCTTAGGAGACCTTGGATTCATCAAATGAAGGTTATTCCTTCTACCTTGTTCCAGGAAGTTAGATTCCTCCATTTGGGAAAGGTCTTCATCACCCAAGGGGATCCTAAGCCCTTTGATATACACTTAGAGAACCTCAAGAAGAAAAGAGGATTCCATATGGAGTATGAGCTCCCTGTAAACCATTTAAACAAGTCTGCCTTCGTCAAACCAATTAGTTACAACCACCCCGAGTATTCCAAAGGCTGAAGTTGTTGACCCAAAAACATTTGAGGTGGCCAAAACTGATAAGGGAAAATCAATATCTGTGGAAAATGTGTCCACCAAAACCACAAAAAATATCATGAAACTCTTAGAGAGTGATGATCTGATCTTCCTCCCATTTTAAACCGCAAGGAATGGGTAGCCTTCTTGGTTACAACCTCTCTTCCTGCCGATGGTCTTGGCCTAGGTATAAACATGATAGAATTTAAAAAGGAAGAAGAGATTGAAATTAATATGGCACCCATCAAATCCATCCATAGGGTTTATTCTATTCCAAACCTTGGTTTAGATACAAACATGTCAGAAATCAAGTATGTCATCTCCACGGAATGTGATCCTATTGTGCAACAAAAGTCACGTAAACACACTATTTACTTCATCAAGATGAGCAGCATAGTCATGCCTACTTACACACAATGTGTCGAGAGTTTGTGACAAGGATGTTCTCAAATACCTTTCATACAGATAGATAAATTGGATAAACATATATACACGATCATGGTTAGGGGTTGTAACTTTAAACCCAAAATGGTAAATTCCTTGTCAAAGAACAAAAACTTCAAGGTTTATGTTTCTTTGCTGTGTGCTCTTAGGGGTGAGGAATTTGACATCCTGTCAACTCTCTTCACCTTAGACATTTTAGACATGTAGTCTCACCTACATTTCCATATGTATACTACTACATCTCGCATTGCATTATCATCTTTCATCTCATTTCATAAAATTTGTAATCAAGGGACTTATTTTCAAGTAATTCCTAAAAAAATTCTGACAAAGTATTGGAAAAACATTCAAATCATATCTCTTTGTATTTTCATGATATTATCATCAATCATTTCTTATCACTTCATCAGTTCAAACAAGATAAGACAAATTTTGACACTAATCCATACCAAAGCCTGCATACTTGGTTCTTACTCATAGCTTTTTTCTAGATTAGAGTTGTCTTTTCCCATAGTCAGTTCTAGAAGCTTCATGATGTCATATCTTCTCTTAGAAAAATCCAAACATAAACATACCTACGCTCTTCTGGTGTTGAGCCTTCACATAAGAATTTGCATTTGAGGCTAGGGGCAACATTCCCTTACCTAAAAATCATATTAAAGTTCAAAATGTAATATCAAAATAGAATCAAATACAAAAGTTTCATTTACACACTTCTTTTCCCTACCAACTTTTGGTGTTGATCCCGTGCTCTTACTAGTGGCATGAGGTTGGGAAAGGAGAGAAGTTCCCTTACTTCACCTATGCCTTTTCCTTGGTGATGAGCCCATGTTTCCTATTGGTAGCATGGGGAAAGGTATAGGGGGTCTTTGCAAATAAATTAATAAGTTAAAACCAGTTCAATCAATAAAAGATGCTTTAAAATTATAAATTCCCAAGCAAAGTGAATTAGATGTGCATGTTCCAAAAGAGAGTTAAAACTTAAAACCAAATTTTTTCAACCAAGAGGCCATCTATGGATCTAAGTCTAGATAAAATTGAAAGCAATTCACATTCTAAACTGATGTAGTAAACTTGAGTATAATTAAGTTGTAGGTTCTCTAATTGGGTTTATGTCCAAATCCTTGTCTTTCTCTCACCATTTCCATCTCTATCAAATTGGTATACAATTCACGTCCCTCCTGGCTCTCGGTGTTGAGCCCTCACATCTTACTAGTTACGTGGGGTTAGGAGTGGAGTGACTTAATTTTATTATCATATCATTATTCATCACGTTTTGCCAATAAACAATAAGAAGTACTAAAATTACTTAGAGAAACTAAAGTTCAACATTACATTGTGTCTACATTATCATATCATCATCATTGCAAAAAAATAAAAATAAATCATTCTGTTAGCATTCATCATCCATTGCATACATTCTGAAAAGCATACAAAACCAAAAATTCTAAACATCTAGAGTACACATGTGAATCAAACCATAAATGCGAGTAAACTCTATGTAAGGAATAGCCGAACCAAAAAGATATATATATATATATATATATCATAAATTGTGTTATATGAACAATGCCATCACGCACTAGGCATGGTCAAAACAACTCTCAATGAGTAAAAATACAAAAATATCATATATGCCTCATACAAAAAGTAATGTAGACTATAGCCTAAATAAAGGTGTCTATGATCCATTTGACCTCTTCGAGGTCCCTTATGAGTGCCCTCTCAGTTATGAATTTCTTAGGAGCTCCTCTCAAAAGCATTCAAAAAACAAAGGGCGTGAAAATCCTAATGCAAAAAGTCTACCATTCCTAACATACTATCCAATTCAAACATCTAATGTTTTCTACAAATGCAATGGTCAAAAAATCCGTAGGCCTAGAGTTACAAAAAATCCACAAATGAAAATTTCTTTGATGTGTAAATGAAATGAAAAGATAAGTTGTTTTGATATGAAACATATATAGCTCCAAAAATATGTATATGAAAAATGAGTATATATATATATATATATGATTTGTTTTAACCTCATGTTTGAGTGTATGTGTCCACAAGGATGGAGCGTTGGCACAAGTATATTCCTATCCCTGTACACAAATGATAAGTCCTCTTGTCATTTTGATTTAGAATTTATTTTTTGAGATCATATCTATCTACATTTGAGTTTTCATTTCATTCTTGTAGGTAATGAGAGCTTGGATGGTGACATTTCAGCACACGGGCATGTCAAGTATTGCTTCTAACTCCCCATTTCAGGAACACCATACTCTGACTCTACATTTTACAGCGTATTCATAGCTAAGACACTTCTCTGAGGGGGCATTATGTATGCACCCAAAATTACACGTGCTACATTATGAGAAAATGGCTACAAAAGGTCCCCAATGAGGATTCATATTGGTTTTGAAGGTGTTCGAGTTCCTAAACCCATTTGTATACATTTGCCTAGATATCCCTACTTAGCCTTTCAATGCTTTCTTCTAGCTTCCCACTTATTTTTATGCATGTTTTGACTTTCAGTGTCAAAATCGCCACCCAGGCTTGGGCAATGGTTTCATGTTTTTAACCCTACTTGGGAAGTGATTTTGTGTTTTTCACCTAGGCTTGGGTAGTGATTTCATGTTTTTCACCAAGGCTTAGACAACAGTTTCATGTTTGTCACCCTACTTGGGTAGAAGTTTTGTGTTTTTCACCCAGGATTGGGTGATGGTTTCATGTTTGTCACCTTGCACAGGGTGGCGGTTCTGCATGATTTTTCTAGAAACTTTCATGCATAATTATATATGGGTGATTTAACTTAACTTCACTTCTAAGGGGCATTTATGAGCCAAATTAGATAAATTTGGGCTTGATTGCATGGTATTCTCTCCTTCTTTTATTTTTAAATAGATTTAATTATTTTGAACTACCTCTTCATCTAATGAGTTGGCATCTCAAGGATTCCTTGTGTGTGAGTTCATAATCCAACTAATTTTTTATATAATCATTGTTTATTCTTAAGAAAATTTGAGAGAATTTTGATTATTCTTGTTATTGCAAAGTTGCTACCTTGTCTTGCTGAAAATTTCCAAAGCCAACCTCAGTTCAATTATGCTTACATTCTTCTACCTGTATTGCTTCCCAGTCTGGCAATGCAAGCTACTGCCACTCCCACACTTTCTTATTTTTCTATTGTCACTGCATTCCCATCCATTGGAATCATGTGGACATAGAAATCAAAAGGATAAACTGAGGGGACAAATATTCACAAAACCAGATTTGCCATTATTTTTGCATATCGAAGTTAGAGGTGTTGTTTGTTTGCTTTATTGATTTAAATTGTCAATTCTGAATTTATCAATTCAAATCCAAATCAAATACAATAGAGAAATTGTTTCATTGTTTCAATTATCAAACAATTACATAGATTAAATCATGTTAGAAAGCTTTTTCTTCAATATTTCTAGGGAAGTTGTAGGGAATAATAGCTTCTTTGAAGCTGTGATTTATTCTCTTCCTCTGAGGTAGGATTGAGAGTTTTGGTTAGGAAGGATTCAATTAATTAATTATTTTAGGTTTAGATTAACACAACTGCATAGAAAAATAGACACACTTGGCTATTTTTCTTGTTTAGGATTTATTTGTCTAGAATAAAAGTAACTTGTTGTTTGTGATTGCAATATTTCAGTTTTGTGATTTGTTTAGATTAGTTTCCCTTTCAGCACGTAGTTTAGATTATTAATTTCATTTTTGTTTAAATAGACACCTCAAACTAGTTTTAATTTAATCAAGTAGATCAAACCATAGGGAATTTACGCTACCATTTCATAGCCACTAAATCTACCCTTTTCTGGTTCGGCTACTAGGAAATCACACATAGATTCTCCCCCTTGCATTTCTATCTATAGACACCTAAATTCTGCTTTTGCAATCTTATTGCCAAAAGCACACAAATCACTTTCATTCTTACCATTTACATTATATTTAGTGATTTATGTTAATTAACTAATGTTTCTTACCATTTTGGTTAATTAATAACGCTTTGTTGATTACCTAACCACTTTCACATTCAGGATGCCACTTTACGACATGTTGTAAGCCAAAATCTTCTTCTAAACAGACAATTAGCGATTATTAGCTAATTAGGCCTATTTTACCCTTGTTTGGGTCAATATGCCCTATTATTGGATTTAACCCCTCTTCTAACCATTCAAAATCACCCCATTTCCCTCCACAACATCTCAACAAGCTTCAAAAGCTTATCCTAGCGTCCTAATTGACCCTAAGTGGTTGATTAAGGCTTCTCACATCTTAATCACTTGTTAATTCAATAATTGTGATAAACAAAGCCTTAATCATGATTAGCAATTCTTAATATAATTTGTACTTTTAGTCCCATATGCACCAAGATGCAAGTTTTCCCCAAATAGAAAACTACAAAAAGGACTAAGTATCCACCCTTAAACTTTACACCATGCTTTGATTTGCATATCATCTAAGAAATATTACTAAGAGCCAAGCTCCAATCTTCAATGGGTTTAGTAGATGAGTATCCAATATGATATTGTAGTCATTGTTGGAGAGACCATTTCACCTCTATTGAATTAACAACAAACCCAATTTGATTTCCCTCCTAGATCTATTTAGGTATTTTGTAGGTAGCGAATTATACTAAGCATGCATGTTTTAGCTAGGTTTCTAATTATATTCATGTTGGTTGTTTCAAGAATTCCATTAAGCTTTTATCATTGATGTAACTATTGTTAGATTCAATAAGAATTTCTTAATTAGACTATGTGGTGTTAGTCTTGTTAGTTTAGCTTTGCTTTGGAACTTTTGGTAGTCTTCACTATCAAATGTATCTATCATCCCATGCACTTGACGCTTTGTGCTTAATGTCTAATATCTCTTAAGCATCAATACAAACCCTTTAATATATGCATTACATCATCATTACCTGATGGCACACTCTCGTGCTTTCATTCACACCTAACTGTTGAGGTCATACTATACACATGAACCTCACATACTACACATTTCACGCATCACATATATTACTTGCAACCTCCGTTACACATCATACACACTACACATTTCACACTCAATGCATTCATGTCATATCTTTCTTGCATATACTCTTACACATTGTGCCCATTACCCTATGAAGCACTCTAGTTTCATGGTTCATAATCGATTGTTGAGGGTTTCTATTTAAAATGAACCTCACCAAACTCACTCACTCACACACTCACACACTCTCTACGCACTATGCTTTTACAATTACATCTTTCTAGCACACAATTCAGACAATTTCCCGATGATGCACTCTTATTCTACGGTTCATTTTTAACTGTTGAGGGGACATTTATAAATGAACCTCATCACATTCATACTCATTCAAACTCACTTGGGGGGGGGGGGCACGTGGATCCTATTACACTCACACTACATTTCATTCCATCTCACACCTCCACAACATACTGTATATCTTGATCGCATTTACTCTTTCTTACTCATGCTTACATGTACACTTTTTACACATGTTAGTCGAATATTTTGTAGGGCATTATCTTTTTATACACACATGCGTGTTCATTTGCCTTCTATTTGTGATCATAGGCCTTGCAAATATCTCTACACGTAGGATGGATGCTTGTCACAATACCTCTTACCAATTCTACAACGGCTCCTGGGGGCATCCATTTTCATACACACTACAAGTGTTATTGTTTCATTTTTCATATCACACTACTATATTGGGTTATACATGCTTTGACATACTTTCTATCTTTCTGACATGCTAATGGGTGCTTCATGTGCAATATTTTCTTTGTAGATCTAGTTGTCACCATGGTTGTCTATTACTATTTGTTTGTCATTGTCTATCATTATTTACGGGCTTTTCCCTTTATCTTATGTACACATTGTCTGCTTTCGACAATATTAGCCTCATGTGTCTTGCAACATCATGAGTGGTATCCCATGTTTGTAACCCACTTTTCACAGTCTACTTTGTCTGTATTATTGCTTGTTTACACTGTCTCTTTTCTGATAGCTTACATCTTGTCTTTTACATGTGTATTTTTCTTGTTTGCACTAACACTTGTTTCTAGCCACTTTGTTTTCACGTGCCTTGGTTTATACCAAGCACACTCTCTCCCCCTTATAGGGCATCAATTTTAGCTCAGTGGTAAGTCCTCCTTTGGGGGGCATACTCCTAACGACGTTGCATGCACCCAAAATGAGGGGGGTATCTATCAGGTGAATTAGTCACCCCATATAACATATTACACTCACAGTTTAGTACCAGTACAACACATTCATCAGCCACGTCAATGACCCAGATCCTAACTTGGGTCCTCATTACAACACAAACACAAGTGCTCAGACCCAGACAGTAGCACCTAGGCTCCCCTGACCCTTTCTAGACGTCTGTGACTAGGGGGTAGTTACACATATTTTCTCAGTTTAACACAGTTCTCAGTAGCTCACACACTACCTTTTACAGGACACATCGTCCTTTAACAACGGGCATGCATGCACTACACCTTCGTTTCTACTTTCACGTGAGATCAAAATTGTTTGAAACAAATATGATTTTTACACACCATTTGCAGTGGTGTTCACATTGCGGGAAGCAGTTGAAGGTTTGAGGATGACACCAGACTTTTCACCCTACACTTATTTTGTTATTGGTGTGAGATTGCCCAAAAAAGTCACAGTTAGTGCAACTGGTGTGAGATCACCTGAAAAACTCATTCTTCCACATCATCTTCAGGATCCTTTCTATTTCTTTTACTCATCCCATATCAGGTGCACATGTTCCTTTTTCATTTTTTACATACTTTTTACACATTTTGATCATATATACGCGTATTTGACTACCCGTTTGTTCTTCTCTTTTGTAGGTTCATCCTTATGGGAAGTGGTAGTAACGTCAATCACACCACATCAACAACAATCGAATTCAACATCAGGAAAAATTATGACATCTATGCATATGCTCTCGCCCAAGGGTCATCATCATCATCATCACTTATTTTTCACTTCCTCTTCTCTAGTTTCCACGCTTCACGTTTTATCACTCCACATTTTTCATCATCAATCTACATGGTTATCAAGTACGCATCTCTTATCTACTTTATGTTATTGAGCATTCACTCAACAACATAAAGTGGGGGCAAATG
This sequence comes from Taxus chinensis, assembly GCA_019776745.2. Taxonomy (NCBI): domain Eukaryota; kingdom Viridiplantae; phylum Streptophyta; class Pinopsida; order Cupressales; family Taxaceae; genus Taxus; species Taxus chinensis. The sequence continues at coordinate 634,297,995 of CM034153.1, read as the reverse complement.
TAGACACTAAATCACACACTTTGGGTATCTATCTAGTCCTGATCACATACCACTATTCATTTGATTCCTAAGCAAGAAAAAGTATTAATTAACCCATGTCTTTAGCCACATTTGCTTTGTTTTTTATTACCTCTATAGATATTACACTCCTTCTAGCCCAAAATGTCTTTTTACACTTTGACATTTCTCACTCTAGACACCAGCACACAACTAGGACACCAGTGCTAGGCACGTCCATCCCCTCTTGATGCCCTTTACCTCTTTGTACTTCACTCACATATTTTGGGTCCTTTCTAGCCATTTGGGCATCTTACCATTTTGTTAGTCGGCCTTTTCAGGGTTAATTATGAAATTCAAGCAAGGGAATCATATAAATATAAATTTATGTGACCATAATAAGGGGCCAAGCAATAAACATTAGCTATCACTACCTAAGGTTGCATCCAAAGGAATTAACAAGAGCATTCAAACATCCATCTAACATCCACACAAGGTTAAAGGAATGTATTTTTATGCATACACTTCATAAAGGGGAAGTTCCTTCTTTCATGCACACATATATTTACATCTTTTACATCTAGTTACTTACTCACTATCAAGTGTATCTTGCACAAGAGCCACCTAGGGCACGATTCTGAACACACACACATAGAACTACATTGTGTCTGAGATATAGTGCAACACTCGATCGTAAGTTCACTTGTTTGACAGTTGAGAACAGTCCAACCCCTCATTTTTATTATTTTATTTTAGGGATTTGATGCACCTTTAAGGGTTTTACAGGTCATATCTTCATTGTAAGTTACATGAGACATCAACAAACTTGATGTGACATACTAACGATGAGTAGGGAAGGACAAAGAATATCTTATGACCCTATTAAGTTGGTTTTCTGAGGTTATGAGTAGTCACAGGCACCCAGAGTATGCATGTAGCGCCTGCGGGTGCCCCTAACCCATTCGAGGTGTACCAGTCTAGGAAGATCTTGCGGTTGCACAATTTCCTGAGGTTCGACATGACACTTTTCTCCTTCTGTTTATCAGTTCGTCACTTTGGCACAGTCCAATATTATTTGTGAATCAACTAAACTTTCTTATCTCTTCTTTGCATCTAGGGTTTTATACTTTCTAACTTATTTTTCTTGGGTCAATTTATGTATTTCATTGCTATTCAACATTGTTACATAATTGGTATTATGCATCTATTTATTTTAATATTTTCTTAATCGTATGCCTTTTAAAGTAGTTTTATTTAGGTATGGTGGGTGCCACACCCCCAAAAGTGTTAAAGCCTTTGTATCTCCCTAAAGAAGAAGATGAAGAAGAAAAGAAGCCCTAAATAGTTGCGTAATTACGATCATGAGATTATAACCACAAAATATGAAGGTATAGATGCAAAGTAACACAGTGCTAGAAAAAAATCTTGATCAAATTTATAGAAGATAAGATTGTCTAAACAAGAAAATTTATCCTATGAGACTTTATCTATGGAAACTTCATCCTACTTACAAGATTACACTCTTATATTATTTGGATAGTTTGACAACAACTTGTAAACCATTCTCACACATATTTAGATCACGGTCATTACGCTTCATTTATGCTTAATGTAATTTACTCATTTTACTCGAATATGGTTTAAGATATGAAATTTTGTTGTATTTAATTAAATATGATCTTATCTCATAATTATACATTTTTTAATTATTTAATTACGAATTGACCTAAATTTAACATTATATTTTGGTGAACCCACTTCTTATTTGAACACATTAACCTACGGCTGATTAAACAAAATATGAATAAATGCTATGAAAATTTTTAATTTGATTGTTATTGTAGTAGTACATGAGATAAGTGATGATAAGTACAATAAATGAACCCAAGTAAATTAAGCTTGAAAATGTGAAACCCTAAGTGTACAATGAAGGGATATAAAAGACTTATTTGTTTCACAGAAGATCATGAAAGGTGCACAAAGTTGGAAAACTGGAAACTATCTGAAGCACAAACTATTGTATTGAAGCTCATAAAAATGCAGATCTAGAGGAAGTAAGTTAGACAGGGGCACCCAGAAAGAGGCGGCAGGGGTTCCTGTAGGCACCATAGACTGGTAATGGATACCTTTGAATTTGAAAAATGCTTAGAATACCATCTTTGATTAGGTCATAAGGTGTATCAATGTCCTTTGCCTCTTGGTCACTAGTATGTCACACAACGATCGTTGAGGTCGCTATAGAAACTTGGAATGAGATAATTACCTGCAAAACCCCTCGAAGAGACACAAAATCCTAAAAAATAAAGATGCAAAATGAGGGTTCGGATTATCCTCAGCTATAAAAAAAGTTGATCTTATTAAAAAGCACTGCACTACATTTCAGAACCCAATGTATTTTTATGTATGTGTGTGTGTGTGTGTGTGTGCAGGATCGTGCCCTATGTGGCTCTTGTGCATGTCATGCACTTGGATAGTGAGCAAGTAGCTAGATGTAAATAAATGTAATAGATGTGTGCATGGAATAATAGAATAGAATCACCTCCTATGAAGTGTATGTAAGAATAATGTAGTACCTTTCCCTTGATTGGATGCTTGAATGCTCTTAAATAAGTATTTGGATGCAACCTTAGGTGGTGATAGCTAATTCTTAGTGTCTTGGTCCCTTATTATGCTCACAAAACTTTATATTTATATGATTCCCTTGCTTGAACTTTCATAATTAACCCCAAAAAGGCTTGACTACCAAAGAGATAAGATGCTCAAATGGACTAGAAAAGACCCAAAAGATGTGAACAAAGTACAAAGAGGTCAGGGGCACCCAGAGGGGACAGGGGTACCTGGCGTTGGCATCCTTGTTGGGTGTTGGTGTGTAGGATGATAAATGTTGAGATATAAAAAGATAGAATGAGCCAGAAATGGTACAAGACTAAAAGTGGTAACAAAAAGAAATAAAATATGGCCAAAGACATGGGTTAGTTAATACTTTTCTACTTAGGAACCGTATGAATAGTAGTATGCAATAAGGACTAGATAATTACCGAAACTACGTGATTTTGTGTCTACATTTGCCCTTACTTTATGTTGTTGAGTGAAATATTGATAACATAAAGTAGATAGAAGATGTGTACCTGATAACCATGTAGATTAACGATGAGAAGCATGTGCTGAGAGATAAGGAAAATCATGGAGCGATAAAAAGGTGGAGCATGGAGACTAAACATGAGAAAGTGCATAAAAAGTGATAAGATAATGATCCTTAGGGTGGAAACACATGTTGTAAATGTCACCAATGTGCATTTTGTTAATATAGATGTTCATGTGTTTGATGTTGTTGATGTAGGATGATGTTAAATTATGTTGACTACCACTTCCCATATAGACAGGACCTACAAAGGAGAAGAATAAACAAGTAGTCAAATATGCATGTATATGTGTTAAAAAAGCATGTAAAGAAGTATGTAAAAATGAAAAATGTGGAAAAGGAACATGTGCACCTGATCCGTGATGAGGAAAGAGTATAGGAAAGGATCTTGTAGATGTTGTAGAAGACCGAAGTTTTTGGGCGATCTCATGCCAGTTGTATCGGCTACAAGTTTTTCAGGTGATCTCACACCAATGATCTAGAAGATGTGCAGTGAGAAAATTCTTGTGTCGTCTTTCAACATTTAACTTCTTCCCACAATATAGAACAACCACTACAGCTGGTGTGTAAAAAATCCATGATCCGGTTCGACCATTTCTGATCCTAATGCTGAAGAAGAAAATTGTTATTTATTGTGTGTATGGTGGGTTATAAGGACTATTTTCCCTATAAAAGCCATTGTGTGAAGTGTTGTAGAATGTGCTACAATAAATATTTTTTTTGTAACTGCCACCTTGTCATAAGTATCCAAGAAGGGTGAAGGGACGCCCAGGCACTATTGTCTAGGTCTAGGCACTCAGTGTCTATGTTGTGTCAAGGACCCAAGTCAAGATTTCGAGCCCTATCCAATGCTTGATGACTATGTGTTGTACTGGTATTATGTTGTGTTGAACTATGTCTATAGATTGTTGTATATGGGGTGATTAATTCACCCAAATTGATGCCCTAACTTGTTTCAAGTACATGTGACATCATTGTTGAGTATATGGCCCAAAGGAGGACCAACCATTTTGCTAAAATTGATGCCTTGCAGAGGAGAGGGAGTGTGTTTAGATAGAAACAAAGGCACACAAAAAATAAGTGGCTAGGAGGAAAGTGTTAGTGCAAGAAGAGACAAACATGCATGTAGAAGACAAAATGTAAGATAACAAGCAAGTCAGACAATGTGTAAGCTAATAAAAAAGAAAACAATACATAAGAAGGCAATGTAGTCTGTGAAAATGTGGGTTTCAAACATGGTACATTACTCACAATGTCGTAAGACAATCAAGGCCGACTAGGCCAAAAGTCATTCAAGTGTATGCACATAAGACAAATGGACAAAGCCCACAAATAGTGGAAAATAATGAAAAGCGAGAACAAACAATGTAACAGACAACTATGGAAGACAAATAGACCTATAAGACAAATGTTGCACATGAAGCACCCGTTAGCATATTAGAAAGATAAAAGGTGTGTCAAGGCATGTATAATCCAATAATAATGTGTTATGAAACAAAATGAAACAGTAACACCTGTAATGTACGAAATTGGATGCCCTAAGGAGCCTCTGTGGTACCGGTAATAGGTATTGTGCCAAAAATCCACCTTGCATGTATGGATCTGTAAAATATGTGGTCACCACTAGAAAGAAAGTGAACACACATGTGTGTATGGAAAAATATAATGACATACAAGATATTTATCTAGCATGTGTAATAATAGTGTACATGTAACAAGTAAATGTAAGCAAGACTAAATGTGACCAAGATATGTAGTATGTTGTGGAGTGTAAATGGAATGGAATGCAAAGCGAGCATTATAGGGGTCATGTGCCCCCCGAGTGAGTATGCATGTGTATGCATGTGATGAGGTTCATTTATATATGCCTCCTCAGTAGTCAAGAATGAACCGTAAAAAAGAGTGTGTCATCAGGAAATGGGTTGAATCATATGTAATAAGACTATGTGATCGTCAAAGCGCAAAGTGTAGAGTGTGTGAGTGAGTGAGTGATTGAACGTGTGAATGTGATGAGGCTTGTTTGAGATGTATACCCTCATCAGTCGAGTATGGGCCATGGAACTAGAGTGTGTCATAGGGTAACGACCGTAGTGTGAAGAAAGTAGATGCCATAAAGATATATCATGAATGTGTAGAGTAGGTGTTGCATAGAAAGAGATGAATGTGCTAGATGTGAATTTTGTATTATGTAATGTGTACTATAGTGTGTAGTGTGTGAGGTTCATGTGTATATGATGTCCTCAATAGTCAAGTGTGAACCATAACACGAGAGTGCATCATTGGTTAATGATAATATGAGTGTGTATCAAGATGTGTATGTTGTAAATGAGAGACTAGATGTGAAATGATGTGAAGATAAGTCATGTGTCGATGCTAGGGGTAGAAATAAGGTGTGATGCCCCCCTAAGTGTGTGATGATAATAGATGATCAAGTAATTTCATCTAAAAGGTCATCATTGTCATGATCAAAACTGAAAGGTAAAGCATTTGATACATGATAAGCAATAGTGTCAAGTTGATCACATAATGAGCCATTATGGTGAAGTTGTACATGCCCATTGTGTATTCTTCATCAGTGAAAGGAGTAGTGGAAAACCATGTGCATACCAGTGTGTAAGATTTTCTGAATATCCAAGAAAGGAATCATTACTAATGAAAACACGACCGAAAGGCATATGAAATGAAATGTCAATATGATCAGGATCTAAGGTCTCCCAATATAATCAAGCCAATACATCTGATGTAGTGAAGCAGTACAAGGAGCTCATGCAAGAAATACTGTGAGAGAAATAAGCAAAGCCCATAAGAAACGGTAATGTGAGTGAATCCTTGATAAAAATGAGGATTATGAGGTGGAGGATAGAGGTCCTCGAAAGTGAAACCTTGTTGAGTTAAGCCATCATGTGTACATATAGTGTCATCACAAGTAGGATCAAATAGAATATGCTCCCAATAAGAATCATTCATGAAAAGTGTACATGTAAAGGGAGGACGTGCTAATGGTGGATGCACATGCTAGAGTGAAGTAGGTGGAATGACGTCTAATGTGTGAATAGGCCCTCGATGAAGTACCATAACATTTTTAGTAGTGGGAGGGGGTGATGGCGTGGATGGAACATCATCTAACATGCAAATAGTAGCTTTTAAGTTAGGCAAAGAATCCATAGGTTGCGGTTCATTAGTAGTAACAAAATATGGAGTAGGGAGCGTAGTGGTGGGATCATGTTTGTAATATTTGAATGATTCACGATCAATATTAATGGTGTATTCAATACCCTCATGTAAGAATTTGACACATCGATGTATTGTGGAAGGTACAACTTGCATGGCATGAATACATGGTCTACCAAGTAAGTATTTATATGAAACTGGGAAGTCCATGACAAAGAAAATTATATTAAGTGTTGTTGGCCCAACAATAATAGGTAAAGTAATATGGCATATGCATGGATGGACAGAACCATCGTATGCACAAAGAGAAAGAGATGAAGGACTAATATTAGTAGTTGAAAGACTTAAAGCTTTAAGGAAGGTTAGAGTGCACAATTTAAGTTCATATCCATTATTGAATATAACTCATTTGTATTATGGATGGACATCATGATGTATAAAGGAGGATCATTGTCAAAAGCAACAAGATCAACATTAGGATTAGCTCAAAAAGCAATGTGTTGAGAAAATGCATCTATAAATGTGTTATAGAATAAGTCTGGATGAATGTTAGAAGGGACATGAGTAGTAGTCAAGAGAGTGATGATCTTAGCCCTTAGCTCAGGATGAAGGAGCAAAAAATCATGAATAGAAATATCCATGATGAGAGGATCTTAGAAAGGTGTAAGAAGTGATAAAACAAATATCTTAAGTGTGTTGGAAGAGGTCGGGTTCACCAAAATGATTAAGCAAAATATGAGTAAATGTTATGAAAATGCTTAATCTGATTGCTATTATAGCAATAAATGAATAATCAATTAAGTACAAAAATTAACCCAAGACAACTAAGTTAGAAAATATGAAACCCTAAGCGCAAAGAGCAGATAGAAAAACTTATCTGATTCATAGAAATCCTGAAAGTGCACAGAGCTAGAAAACTGGAAAATCCAAAGCATAAACTGTCACAACGAAGCTCAAAAAAATGTAGATTTGGAGGAACACACTAGACATGGGCGCCTAGAGAGGGGCAGGGGCTCTTGTGGGCACCAAAAACTAGCCATGGGTGCTTGTGACTACAAAAATTCTTAGAAAACCATCTTTGACTCGTGTTTTTTGTCCTTCGCCTTTGGTCACTAGTATGTCACGTAATGTTCGCCGAGGTCGCTAAAAACCTGAAATGAAATAATGACTTGCAAAACCCTCAAATAGACATCAAATCCTAAAAAAGAAAGATGCAAAAAAGGGGTCGGACTATCCTCATCTGTCAAATACGCAATCTTACAACAGAGTGTTGCACTACATTTTAGACCCATTGTAGTTCTTTGTGTGTGTGTGTGCACGGAATCGTGCCCTAAGTGGCTCTTTTGTGTTTCACACTTACCGAGCAAGTAGCTAGATGTAAAGAAATGTAATAGATGTGTGCATGGAATAATAGAATATACTCCCCTCCTATGAAGTGTATGCAAAATAATGCAGTCCCTTGCCCTTGAATGGATGCTAGAATGGATGTTTGAATGACCTTTAATAGCCTTTGGATGCAACCCTAGGTGGTGATAGTTAATGCTTAGTGTTTGGTCGTTTATTATGATCACATAACTTTATATTTATATGATTACCTTGCTTGAATTTTGCAATTAACCCCAAAAAGGATGACTACCAAAAAGATGAGATGCTCAAATAACTAGAAATGATCCAAAAGATGTGAACAAAGTATAAAAAGGTTAGGGGTGCCCAGAGGGGATGAGAACGCCTGGCGTTGGCGTCCTGGTTGGGTGCCGGACACTACTGTCCAGGATGATAACTTCTGAGGTGTGAAAATACAGACTGAGATAGAAAGAGTTTAAGACCAAGAATAGTAACAAAAATAAGGACAAGATGGCCAAAGGCATGGGCTAATTAGCACTTTTCTTGCTTAGGAATCATATGAATAGTAGTATGCAATCAAGACTAGATAATTACCCAAAGTGCATGATTTTGTGTCTACAAGGGATTTTTTTCTCGCCGTTAAGGTTTAATTTTTATTTTTCCTAGGCCTTCTGATTTCATATTTGACTTCATGAAAAAACCATTATTTATAACTTAGAGTATGCATATCTTTATTAACTACACATGTCTCTCATACCTAGTTGGGGAACTATTCCAAAGAGTATCCTCTTTACAAGCATGTTGAAGGACACAAAATCCCAATTAGCACTCCTACAACAATCACAAACATGTGCACTACCACACCTATCTTAGACATTGAAGATGTTGAAGACTATGTCGACCCTTCCATAAGAGATGAAAAATCTACTAATGAATCCCTCTTTCAATTTGATATGGTCCAACCAATTGTTCCTACAACCAATTATGTCATTGATATGAATGTAGATAGTCGCAAGATTTGTTTGGAACTAGTGGAAATTTTAATGATGTAAATGATATCAATATTCTTTCTGGGCATGTTTATATGAATAATTTATTAGGTTAGAATAATGTTTGCTTAGAATAACATATGTATGTTTCTTATTAGAGTGATAGTTATTTTAATTCACATTTATGGATCCATCTCTTCATCATAAGAATTTTTTAGAGCTTCCTAGGCCTACTTTACATTGTGTTAAATACCTCCTCAAATTTTTATTACGCCCACCAAGAAACTTGATCTGAAAAATGAATTAAGCGACTCACTTATCACATTTAATGTTTTTGGATACTTTAAAAGTGCTCTCAATTTTACCGTAAATTGAATAAATTTTTCTTAATAACTTTTAAATGGTATTAAACTAAACAAATCAATGATCAAATAAGGGGAAAATATAGTAGACAATGCAAACCAAGTGATAATGGAGTTCACCTGACATGGGCTACATCTCTGGGTCCAGAAAAGCTCTCCAATCAATTGATTATTGACGTAAAATAACTTGTAAAACAATAATCACAGTAAAATAATTCTATAAATGTAAACAATCTTTGCATGGTCTCTAAGAAGTTATGGTTTGAGTCTTCAAGAAGCCTCCTAAAATAAAAATTATCCAATTTTCTCTAATCTCCTAATCAGGGGTTGTATACAAAATAAAATTACCCATACAAATATAAATTATATAACACTCTCAATTCTATGACACAATGGTAAAAGGATGATAATTTTAGCCTAATCAGACGTACTTCGAATCTCCCCTCCTATACATTGTTCTTGGCTTGTTTATCTTGAAATATAAGGATAAAAGCCAAATCATAGGTCTAAATATAGACAAACCAACATGCCTAATGAAAAAGTCTCCACGTTTGGAGATGTTGAGTTGTGAGTTTGATCCCTATACTCTACGTTCTCCTTTTGGCTCGGCTTTTGTTTGCATTTGGTGAAAATGATCCCACATTCACTAGGTGTTAAACAAGAATAGTATTTTTAAATAACTCTACGTTCAACAAACTGTAGGCTTTAAAAATATTTCAATAACATGTGTGTTGTTTGGGAATTCAAAGAACTCAGTGTTGAGCACACCATAGATCCATGTATTGGTTGATGACTTGGTCATTCAACTCGACACATGTGGTAATGAGATCATTTGGTGATTCAGTGGTTAATATTTCCCAGTGCATCATACTTGGTGACTGTGTAAGACTCAGTTTCAATCTCGTCAAATTAGTTGTTGACATTGTTATGTGACAATGTGGAACTCGGTGGTGACTCGGTCACGAATGCACCAAGCTGGCTACGTTGGACTTTGAAAAACATGTAATTTAATCCCACTTGCAATTGAAATTAGATCTCCTTGTGGTTTATAAGCAAGAAGTCTTGCAATAGAATGTGAATAATAGGTGACAAGGTCCCCCTCCTTATAAAAAGTGGACCCCGCTATCTGATGGCACCTCAATAGGAAAATTACATGGACCCCACATTTGACCGTCAAAGATCGGAGGCCAAAAACAAAACCATATTTTTTCTTAAACACATATAGACACAAAATCTATGCACTTGGGTACACGTCTAGGTCCTAAAGCATACTAATGGATACATGATTCATAATCAAGAAAACTAATGGTCGACAACTCATTTTGGAAATTTGGTTTCTTTATCTCTTGCAATTTACTAGCTTTACACATCTTACAGCTCTGCCGACACTTGACTGATTTATCTTTTGATGGCCTCAGACACTAACGCCGAGTTAGGACAAAAGGGCCCAAGAGCTACTTTCCCCCACATGCACTTTTGTCCCTCTTTTTCTTCTTCTTAGTATTTTGGGTCCTTTTTGCTTCTTGGGAACCTTTTAACACTTTGGATTGGCCTTTCAGTTGTCAATTACGGAATTCAAACAAGGGAATCATATATATACTTAGTTACTTCTCTCAAACAAAGGGCCAAACACTATAAGCATTATCTATCATCACATAAGCTTGCACAACGGCATGAGAGCACTACAAGGATACATCTATCACATTCATACAAGGGAGAAGGGTTGCATTGATGTGCATACACAACATAGGAGGGGAGTTCATTCTATTCCATCACACACATTCTGCATACTTGAAACAATCTAGATCTAGCCCGCTATCATCGTCCAACTTACATAAGGGCAAACAAGGGCTTCATTCCACACATAAAAATTGAGAACTACACAGATTATGAGATGTAGTTCAACACTCGGTTATAATTTCACTCTTCGGATGACCGTTGAGGTCAGTACAACTCCACATTCTGCATCTTTTTTATTAGATTTGATTTGGTTTGTGGGCATGTGCAGGTAGGCATTTGTTTTGCAAGTTACAAGTATGATTGACAACATAATAATAAAACCATAGTGAGAAAGAAAGACTAACAATGAAGCTCTTCCGACCCAAAATAGACCAGACTCTGAGCACTTGAGAAGACATAGGAACCTAGATCAGTCACTAAAACCTATGGCGCTCATGTCCTCTTGTGGGCGCTTATGTCCTTTAAATTCCTAGGGTTTTGAACCCTCATTGAGCCTGTTCAACACTATTTACAGCCTATTCCAGTAGATACTCAGTATCAACCACTCCTTGATTTAACAAAATCTAGATTATTAAATCTAAATTGCAGAGTCACACATGATAAATAAATGATTCATCTGTGGAGAGTCATAAATGTTTTGGTATTATATTTACATGTCTTTATGTTTGTCTAAATGGTCTTAGTAGTCTTGAATATCATGCTCATTTCTTTTGTGTCAAAATTTGATATCTATTCTTTTCTGAGTCTTCAGAAGGTTATATGGAGTTTTTATGGGGTATAAAGTGTCTTGACAAGTGTGGCATTGTGTCTTCTATATGTGTGGAGCCACAAGTATGATCATTTCATTGGAAAATTAGTATTTTGCACTCATATCAGTATGTTGTCAGTCTTGTCAACTTGTGTGTCTGGTATGTGTCTAGTTCTTGAATGTCTGAGGTTTGTATCATGAGTTGAAAATGTGGTGTCTATTCTTCTGAGTCCACTTGAAGATGTTATAAGGTGATCAAGTCCTACTGAATTAGTTTGACCTCAAGAAGTTTGACTGAGATAGTGATATCGCCAAGATAGCTGTATTATTAAGCAAATTGGAGTGCTATAGGTATGTAAGGTGATTTCTCATGATGAAATCTCATTGAAGAAGGTGCTCAGTAAGTTCAAGTATGTTGTTATAAGGTGGTAATGCTAGTTTGAAGAAGATAAGAGAAAATTATGTCAAAAATTCTAGTTCATTGTTCTTGACTAGGTTTACACAGTCCCCATGAAGCGGTATGCATGGAAACTCTCCTTTGAAGGATCTATTGATGGAATTTTGGTTTGAAATTTGGTACTTATCATATAGACTCATAGGGCTTGAGGATGTGAAAGTTTAGAGTCTCAGGCAAGTATGTTATTTCATTTATGACTTGATAGATTTGGAGTGTCAGTTCATAGTGCACAGTGAAGAGGGTTTGCTTTTAAAACCCTAACTCTTGGATGTTTCAAAAGTTGATAAGGTATTGTAGTTATTTGACACAGTCTATGAAAGGATATAATGCTACACTAAGTGTTTCTCATGTCTCACATTTGATGTGAGGAAGATTTTATTGTCTTTCACCATGGTTTATGTCTAAAATGCATGCTACAGTACATGAGCTGAGTTGATGACATATCAAGTACAAAAGTTGATGTTACTACATTATTGACATGTTTCTTGAGGTGAATATATTGTATGTATCTTTTAAATGGTTTGTAAAATCTTTTAATATTAATCTTAGTTGATAACTGCTTGTGAGGGTTTCTCAGTACTCCAAGAAGGGGAATGAAGACCTACAGGTCCATATGAGGCAAAGTAGTAGTTATCTCAGAGGTATGAAGTGTTTCTCATTGCTCCCACCTAGTTGAATTGGTATGTTTATTCATCTATTCAAGATTTGTAATGTAAATGGTGTATGAAGAAGGTTAAAATGATTACCAAGGATTTAAATATGTGTTTTTTTGCTCCAAGTTAACACTCTACAGGCTTGTAGATGCTTGTCTTGCATGGTGTCTGTGGAAATGAAGTTAAAAGATGCTTTCTCAGTCCTTTTTTTGAGTTCTTCATGGTGCATAGGTATGGATTATTATGTCTCATGGGTGAATTGATCAATTTTAAGCCTATACACTGATCTTGACCTCCAACTAAAGGATGATATTGTACGATGGAAAAGTAACAAGAGAGCGTGGGAATCTACAAGTAACTCTTCCTCGCACCCGACCTCCCGAGGTCGTGCCGAGACAACCAGTGGGGATGGAATATACGTGGGGCGTAGACAAACTAGTTAGGCAATCTTATGTCTTCGACGCGCACTAATGGAATCTGCGAATCTAAGGAAAAGAAGGCCCTCCTAACCTGAACTGGCGTGATAGATCGTTTGGTGAGGATGACTGCTCGAAGGCTCCAATCAATATTGAGCTCTGGTGCGATCCAATCTATAGGTTGTGGAATACGTGGAAGATAACCTGTGGGTGCTTCGTAGATATCTCTCGACAGGGTCATGAAAAATGGATGATGGATGTATGGTGGATTCTATGGGCAATTCTCTGGTCTAGTCCATAAATCCTTAGCTTGATTAACTGCTATGTCTAGCGAGGATAGGTGTGCGATAATGATTGGTGGAAGTGGACAGGATCTAAATACTAATGTGCGTAAACTAGCATCAACGTCTAATTGACCTGTGGGCCCGTTGGGTTGTGGGACCTGTGGATCACAACCGTAGGTTTGTGGTCGTTGTGGGCCTCCTATGGTCATGTGCAGAATCAATACCTAATCCCTAATATCCAGTAGTCGTATGCCTTTTCGGCCTCTATGTTTAAAGCTAAAAGTTGTGCAATCTTCTTAGAGTGCCTTACAGGCATTTTGACAACTTGAATTCTTAAGCTAGTGTCTATGTCAATGAGAATGTCTCCTATGTCTGGCTGTGGGACCAAAGGATCACAACCGAATGTTTGCTCTCTTTTAAGCCCTTCTACAATCATGTGGATATTTATTAGGGCAATCTGTAGTTTGGCTGGTTTGACCAAAACATATGTGCTTTTTTGTCTTCTATATTTAATCCTCTTAACTGTGAGCTAATTTCTTGTAGGTCTGTTATTGTTCGGAAGACCTGAATTCTGAGATTTTGGTCTATGTCAGTTATTGCTGCAACAAGATTGGGTTGAGGCACGATTGGCTCGAATACGTATTCTCTGGGCTCCCTAGGTCCCGTGATTGTCATACAAAATAAACAATATAAATCTAACTAAAGCAAAGTAAACTAATTATGTAAAGTAGATCCATAACATATATAAATTCTCTATTTTTGTATTTTTGATTAAGATAACAACTATTTAATAGAATTGAAAGAGAAATTATTTAATATCTAGAAAATGACAAATAAGCTAATAACTGAATTTAAAACAAGCAAAGTAGCCGAGTATAGCTACCTGCCTGTGCAGTTGTGAATCTATTCTGAATAACTAAATAACTGATCTAATCTATTTGAAAGACCCCCGATCTTACCTCAGAAGTGAGGAATGAATCATAGTTTCTCAGAAACTATCAATTCCCACAGCTTCCCTGGCAATATTGAAAGCGAGATTAACTGAAATGAAATAATTCACTACTCTATTTGATATATTTTAAGTAGAACTTTGATAGCTTGAACCTGGATTTTGTAGAACAGTGGCAAATCCGATTGTGTGTGGCTTTGTCCCCTCAGTGTGGTCTCCTCGTTCCTTCATGCTCACGTGAATCCAGAAAAGTTTGTAATGTTAGCATCAATAGAAGTAGGTATTGGAACAATGGCAGCTTTGGATGTAGACTGAATACAATGTGAGTAGGAGAGGGATAACACAAGAGAACAGAGCTTGGCTTATGCAATTCCTAGTGGGATTTATTGTGAGTCATGCAACACAAAACATCCAGAACCTAAAACTATCCTTCTTGACAAACAAAACCTGAAACTCTAATGGCTTCAGACTAAAAATGAAACTATCCTACCTCAATTGATTGTATGAAACAATAATAACACTAGAACAAGAAGATCATGTGGCTTCTAAACAACAAAATAATACTAACTATGCATGCAACAAATGAAAACTATTGAAATGAGAGGATGAGAGGCAATTTTGAGGGGCCATTTGCTTGTATTCAAACCAGCTATTTATAGAATTCCCATTCACCCAAAGGTAACTCCAACTAGGACTCTTTTACTATAAACAATGAAGAAACACTATTCCAGGAACCAAAATCATAAATACAAGCAAAAATGGATGAGAAAGTTGGTAAAAGTTGAAAATTTACGTGAGTCGCATTAAAAGAAGTGTGCTAGAAAATGCATGAAGGACCCCACCCTGAGCAAGGCGGCGGTTACAGGACCGCGGCCCTACTTGGGCAGTGGTTTTGTCACTGAAGACCAAAATGCAAAGGAAAAGAGGGGGAAAGAGTAAAACAGAGCATGCGGAGGCTAAGCGGGGCATGTGGGATGTTAACGTACACTTGGAGAGATTTTTTGGATCCCGAACACCTTACAAGGAGACCTGTATCATCATTGGGGCATGTGTAACATCATTCCGGCAGTACTGTACCCTACAATTTCGGGTATGTACAGATACTCAGTCATAGTACTCAGAGACAATGGTTTGACTAATAATAGGTTGTATTTTTGCTTCTAAGGAAAAGGGAGTATGATTTAGCCCTCAATGCAAGTGGTTGTATGTCTTTAAGAGCCACAAGACACCTTATTTCATCAAAATGGTGTTGTGGTATTGATATGTTGGTTTCAGTCTCCTAACAGTGATTGAAAGTGTTGTTTTGCAAGAAAATTGTTGCTTATGGTGTATGTAAGCAGATTATAACAAGGGGAGTACTTGGTTATCCTTGCATGGGAGTAAATTGGTGTTCTTAAGGCTAGCCAAGGTGCGTATATGAGGTTTTCTTCCTTTTTCATGCTTGCAATAGTATTTATTGGCCTATCTCAGCTAAATATGGATGTAACAAACTGAAAATGTTGCTTAGGGATTACTGAAAGTTGCAAAAGTGATTTCAAGGTATGGTTACAAGGCTAGATGATCAAATTTGTGCCCATGAGCTAGAAGAAGGCATGTTAATTCTAGGGGAGAATCAATTTTCCAAATTATATGTTGAGTGAGGATGTGGTGAGCTTCAAAACTGGTCATTTTTGCACTAAAAAACATGTTTAGGGCTTTAGCTCCAAGGTATGGTATGAAGATAAATAATATGCCTAGTTTTGCATGTTTTAAGCCTAGGAAAGATGGAAATTTCTCAAGGAAGGATGTAAGAAGATTGGTCATGATCCTGTATGACATTGTTGGCATGTTTTAGAGATTGTAAGGCTAAGATATCTGTTGTTACAATGCCTTTAAGACGGCTTAAAACAAGGTACAAGAAGAAAATTGATTTTTTTGCTTTCCTAGAAGATAAAAATGATGATTTTTCCCCTAAAAAGGTTAGTTTTTTTTCTCTTTCATGATTTACTAATGGTCTTTAGATGTTTGAAGTGCTCTTTCCAAGGGGGGGTTGTTGCTTGCTTGCCTAAAATGAAGGCAAAATTCAAATTTTGGGCAAAAATCATGCAAATGGAGCTAACTGAGACCTTTGGTTGATGTTTCTAACCAAATCATGGAGGTATGAAGCTGATGAAGGTGAATAAGGTGTGTTATAGGTATGTCTTTGTCATTAATGTAAAAAGAGGGAGAAGTTTAGGGTGTTTTCCATCAATGACAAAGGAGGAGATTGTTGGCATGGTGTCTTAATAGGTGTTATCATCGATGCAAAACCACATTAGTGACAAAGTGAATCTTGTATGATGATTTCATGATGTTGTATATGATGTTAAATACTGGTTGAGATGTTTATCAACTATTACAATGGGATTTAATGAGGTGTGTTTACTCTAGCGAGCCCATACAGGTGCCTAGGAGGTGTAACTTGACAATGTGAGCTTCTTGCTTACTTGGGAAGCATGTTGACATGATGGATAGAATTTTTTGAGGCTTGAGTACTCACAGTGGTAGTATAGTGTAGGTAAAAGTGGTTCACTTGGTTACATGTGCTCATTGAGAGCATGTATAAGAGCTTGGAAGTGTGACGATGCGAATTAGAGCCATTTGAGCTCATGGAAGTGAGTAATTAGGTATATCATGGCATATGAGGTATGTTTGGGTCATTTAAAAAAATTTCATGTTTAGTTATTACACTATTTCAATTGATACTAACTTATACAGTGAGAATCCCTAAGGTGTAGCTATGAAAATGAGATATGATGGAGAGATCGAGGTATGGTATTGACATTATGATAATTGGATATGTTTAGAGGGATATGTAATAGTGATCTCAAAAACATTTCAGGTTTCCTTGATGTGTATTTTACCAGTTATGACTGATTTTGTGAGACATGGTGAAAATCAAGCCAAATTTTAGCTCAAAGTGCAACTTCAGATGTTCATTTTGAATAGTGCAATTTGCATGGGACATTGTGGATGTTAGGGAATGCTTATAAGGTGAGTTTACAAGGTTTCAAAAAAATAATGAGGTCAGTTTATCTTCATGTTTTTATGAACAAATGTTAAGAAGGTAAAGAGATCTAAAACCCTAGTTAAACCCTAGCTAGGAGCAGTTCGCAAAAAGTGAAGTGTTGTGACCCAATTTTGATTGATTAATCCAAAGTGATTATTGGATGTTCTAGAGGACTCCTTATTATTTCCATAAATATATGGTTGAGGTCATGGTCATATGTGGGCCCCACCTAAAAATAGATGTTTTTGAAGAAGAAGATTTTAGGACAAGATGGTCCAAAGGAGTAACATGAGAAATTGATGGTGCATGATTTTTGGGAGTTGGTATTGATCTCCATGGATGTTTTAGAATATTTTAATGCAATTTCATGGTGTTTTGAGGTCCAAACAAGTTGACTGGTCAAAGGGTGGTTTTGGGGATCTCAAATAGTAGGGTCCAGTAAAATGAGCATAACTTGAGCTACAGATGGAGTTATGAGATGATTCAAGTTTCATTGGAAATAGGATTCAAATATATTTCCATATATATATATATATATATCCTCATGATGAGGTCATTTTTCATGATTTCCATGGCATTATTTGAGAAATAAGATCTTTGGAATTTCAAGACAACATGTGTTCTGGTTCCAGTTTGGTGTTGTTTGAAGCATAATATGGATTGCGTGATGCTTTGTATCACCTGGAATGTGAATAGAGATGAATTTGGAATCAAATTAATTAATTTAGAGGTCTTGAATTTATGTATAAAATATGTTATGAGACAACCTTTGGAAACAATTGGTTTGGCAGGTTGATCTGATGAAGTCAAATTTTCACGTGGTTTGACGTGAAGGATGTTTCATGAATTATAAATTTATTATAATTTTTCCCAAATGCTATGCCATTTATTTTAAGTGGTGACATGGAATGTTTTTGTTGAATAAAAATGATTTTGTGATCAGATGAAGTTTCCAGGGTGTTGAAGGGTGCATGAAACAATTGTTTTGAGATTTGTAAAGGGAACTGAGCCCAGTAAATGAAATAATTTGATTGTTTGTTATTAATTGTGACTGTGAATGAATGTAATATGATATTTTAATCATGTGTAAGGGTTAATGGGTCATGAAAAATTATGGTACTAATGATAGGGCATTTTTAAGAATGTGCCCACGGGGTTTTGAGCCATTTTTGGCACATGGAATGAGGTTTTTGGCTAGGACGACCTAATTGGGTCACTTGTAGCTGTTAAATTCAATTTTTAAATGTTTCCTTGATGTATGGGTCAAAAACAAGGAGGGAAAATTTTGGACCTAAGTTTGAAAGGTGGAGATGCATGTAAAAACATTTTTGGGTGCTTTTTGGAACTAGTTGAGGGTGTGCATGTGGAGGTGACCTAGGTGAAGTGTGATTATAGGTTTTTTAACATTAATTGATGCTGTTTAAAGTGTGTTTTGGGTTTAGAAAATTCATAGGACATGAGAGCAATAGTTTCATGATTTTTAGAGGGTTTGAAGAGCTTGTTTTGTGAAGTGTGATCACCTAGGGTTTGAGTGAAGAAGTGCGAGCTGAATGAGAGGCATCCATCAGTTTTGGCAAAAAAAATCAGGTATATACACATTATAAGTTGGTTGAGTGGTTGCTTGATCATCTTGGGGGGTTGTAGCCTCCTTGTGGAGTTGGTACTTCACAAAATTAGGGGTTGGTGCTCATTGTAGGGTTTGTGCTCTACTAAAATAAGGGCTGGTGCTCCTTGTGGGTTGGTACCTCACTAAATTCATAAACACATAAATATAAGATAGTGTTTCAATGGGTTTTCTTCCCCTTGAGGGTTTCCCACTTATATGTTGTGTTCAATGGTGTTTCTTTGTTTTATTGGCTATATGATTTGATGATGGTTTATGGTGTGCACACTCTAAAAGTTGATTAAGTGGTTATTGTGATTATATCCTTATGGTATTTTGAGTTTTAGATCTAAAGTATAATTTGAAATTTTATAAGGACCAATTCACCCCCCCTCTCAGTCTATTGTGCTTCTAACAAGGAACCTTCTCCTAGGCGCTACTGACCTAGGAGAACTGGTTGATAATGCAATGTGAAATTACAACATTCTAATGAATATTTGTGGTATGGGTGAACTATTTTTGAACCTATATGAGGCAATAATGTCAATATTTTGGTGGTATTTGTGCTCTTTAGAGAGATATTCACTCAAAATATTTTTTCAGAAGGTGACATTTGAGTACGTTATTGACTTTGGGGTTGTCAGATGTCGAGTGGGACATTCTAGACCGTACTCACCTATGGAACATAGCGAGATTGGAGGAGGTACCCCATAATGTGTTGATGATCACTGCACTATGTGAGAGGTGGTGTGAATATACTTGTAAATTTTTGTTACCTACTGGAGAGATGACTGTGACCCTAGAGGACGTATATCATCTATTACGATTACCAGTTGTGGGCGAGAGGGTACAAAAGATGGAAGTAGAGGATGCTCAGAGAAAGATGAAGGCAACCAGACAATATTTTACATGGTTATGGGTACAGAAAGATACCTATATCAGTCTGGATGTCATATTGAGATCAGGTGTTCAACGATTGCAGAAGTTCATTGCAGTGGCGATTACTTCTTCAGTAGTAGTGGAGGGTGGTCAAGGAGGCATCTTGTATAACATGCATGAAATATGTCAGCGTATCGAGGAACATGGTACTAGATTTACATTGGCAAGGTGTATGTTGGCCCATTTATACATAGACTTATACAGATTTACACAAAAGGGCCATGGGGGTGGAGTTGGAGCCACAACATTTTTACATGTGTGGGCTTATGAGCACATTATGATATTAAGGCCACTCAACAGGCAACATGTGGATTGGGAGATACCAAATATTTTTTATGTAAGATGGATAGGCACTCGTAATTTGAGGATGGACACTATGACTTATAGATCTGTGTTGGATCATACGGGACTAGGTATCGTCATATGGAGGTCATATAGAGACTATAGTGTATGGGAAGAGGATGAAGTTGAGCTGCGATGCATTCGACACACCATGTGGCTAGAGGACCAATTCGCTACAACAATCGAGCTATTTTAGGCTGAGTGTGTGTCGAGGTAGTTCGGTATGGCCCAGGATGTGCCCCCAGAGTCATATGTATGGGTGAGGGAAATTAGAGAACTAAGACGGATAAGAGTGAGACTAGGCCCCAGAAGAGCACAACTAGTGCATCCTAGTCTAGATGATGTGGATGTGGCCATAGAGCCGATAGAGTTGGATGATGTGGGATGTACCCATGCATATATCGATTAATGGGAAGCTCATAGGTGGGTACTATTGTTTCCAATTGTCGAGGATGCGATATGTGAGCCACCGCTAAGAGGAGTAGGGGGACAGATCCCTACCCTCGATGAAGATGTTGTAGCAGTTATGTGAGAAGAACGTAAGTATTGTCTAATGTTATTTGCGATAGGTGATTTAGTTGTATATATGAGATATGTGTGTAGTAACTAATGTGTGGTTGTATTGTTACAGGTGACGCATATTGGTATTAGATTGTTGATACATCGATCCGCACCCTGACGCGGAATATACCTTTAGATGTGCTCATGGGAAGTGGGATATTAAAATGAGTAGATGTAATTGTGGGTGAGCATGTCCATTTATTTGAGCTAATGGTGATAGCGTAAACCACATGTACCATTATATTGAGTGAATGTAACAAGGCGCGGGTGGATATGGAGCAAACGAGTGACACTGTAAGAGGAGGAGCCTTAGCTCAGGACATTTTTATGAGATTTGTGGAGTTAAAGGGCTGATATGCAACAAAAATAGTAGAGCTTGTTGTGTCACAATGTCATCTTGAGAGATATAGGGGCCACGACCAACGACATAGATTGAGCGGAGAATCATCCAATTTTAGAGCTCTCATGATTGTAGATAGTGATAGTGAGGATGACCTATAATGTATACTATTGTATTGATGGAGGGGGGGCTTGCACCCCATCGATTGTATTTTAAAACTATGATTTTTGCCTATATATATATATATATATATATATATATATATATATATATATATATATATATATATATGGATGATATTGGACTTGAGATTGCAACTGACCAACAACATGCATGAGTGATAAGATATCATCTGATGGAATGGTGGGGGAAAGAATAGGCACATTGAGTGGTTGAACCTTACCATTATGAGTGGTCATAAGAACGTGAGAAGGAATAAAAAATGTGGAAGGAGGTGAAGAACATGGAGGAGCTATAGAAACACTAGAGGTAGACTGATGAGTCACAATGAGAGGTGGACTAATGGAAGGAATAGAATCATCATGAAGGCTTATTGGGAGTGATATATGCGGTAGAAGAAAGTGAGGTGGAAAATTCACACTCAGTAATCTAGAGAGAAGTAACATCCTCATTAACATGCTCATGATCAAAAACATAATCAACATCATCCTCAGTCATATTTTACCAAGTAATCAATTATTCTAGGCGGTTACTAGTATGAGATGTACATTATTGCAATCATTAGAAACATTTTTAGAAATAAAAGAAGCATGAGATTGAGCTTGAGATTCATCTTGACTATCGGTAGAAACAACATCATGTACATGTTCATTTGCATATTTAGAAATAGATTTATGTGTATCTATCGAAGTAAACATGTCACCAAACACATGATCTCGAATAACATTAGCATGTGTTTCAATAGAAGGAGAAACATCTATAATAACATGAGTTTCTATGGAAGATCAAGGAAAACATTGAGTGAAGTTTTGGTCAGGTGAGACTAGGCAAAGGACATAGTTATTAACATTGGTGGGAATGCAATTTTGTGAGCAAGGAGTAGTTTCTAAATATCATCATCAAATTGAATGTTACGATAAAGAGCATTAAGTTCAGCCTTGACCCCATCATCAAGGATGGGATTCACACTAACATGCTACATAGCTTGCCTAGGAGAAGATGACCTATTCTTAACTATGAGGATCCTAGGGCAATGAGTTTAACTATGGATGGGTTCACCAAATGATTCAACAAAATCTAGATTATTAAATCTAAATTGCATAGTCACATGATAAACAAATGATACAATACAAGTAAATAACTAAAGGGAAATAAAAACCCTAGATGCAAGATGGAGAGAAGAGTGACTTAGATGGTATTCACATAATCCCAAATTTTTCTTGTATTAAAAGACTGATGAACAAATCTAGCATATTTTTGTAACTCCACTTAGAAAATTGCAAATCTATCAAATATGGCTGGACTAGGGTGCCTAGACTAGGGCTAGGGAGCTAGAGACCTTCTCTGGGCACCTGTGACTGTGCAAGGACTCGGATCCTAAAATTTTTGGTGTCGTGCATGTGTCGCTAACCTTTTCTCTTGATCACATGTGTGTCCTTGGATGATCGTCACATTCACCTGTAACCTACAAAATAGTATTCACCTGAAAAATCCCAAAACACATCAAATCTTAAGAAGATAAATGTAAAATAGGGAGTCGGAATGACCTCAGAGGTCACCTGACTGAGTGAACTTATGACTGAGCGTTGTACTACATCTCAAAATCCATGTAGTTATATGTGCTTGTGTGTGCAATAGTGCCCTTAGGTCGCCAATGATGCCAAGATAACGAGATAGAAGCTAGATAGAATACAAATGTGTGGATGAAATTCAAAGCTTCCCTTTCCTATACAGGGTATACATAATAAGCATCCCAAAGAATGCAATCCCTTTGATAATACGTAGATAGATAGCCCTTGATAATTTCTATCCCCTTATAATGATATGTATGTTGTGTATATTGTAGACACTAAATCACACACTTTGGGTATATTTTTAGTCTTGATCACATACTATTATTCATATGATTCCTAAGCAAGAAATGTACTAATTGACCATTATCTTTGGCCTCTTTACTTCTTTTCTATTTTCCTTCTTAGTCTTACACACCTTCTCGTTACAGACACTAAATCATGCGCTTGGGTACATTTCTAGGTCCTAAGCACATACTTGCATTCATATGATTTGTAATGGAGAAAAGTACCAATTGATCACTATATTTGGCCTCTTAGGTTCCTTTATGGTTTCCTTCTTAACCTTACACACCCTACTGCCTAGTATGACCTTCGATACTTCACCTTTTATGGCTCTAAACACCAGTGCTATGGTGCCCTCGTCCCCTCTGGGCGCCCTTGACCTGTTTGTATCTTGCTTGTTCCTTTTGGGTCCTTTCTAGCTATTAGGCATCCTTATCTCTTAGGGGTCATCCTTTTAATGATCAATTACAAAATTCAAGCAAGGGAATCATATAAATACAATGTTATGGGATCAAATTAAAGGGACCAAGCTTTAAGCATCTACTATCACCACCTAAGGTTTCATTCACAAACATCTAAAGACCATCATTGCATTTATCTAACTTGAATCAAGGGATAATGGTTGGTTATTTTGCATACACTTCATAGGAGTGGGAGCTTGTTTTTCCATACACACATCTATTTACATCTAGCTATTATTCTCTATCAAGTGTGACTGACATAAGAACCACCTAGGGCACAATACACTCACACACATAGAACTACATGGGGTCTGTAATGTAGGGAAACAATTGGTTGTAAGTTCACTTTGTTTATAGCCGAGGACATTCCGACCTCCAATTTTGCACCTTTCTTTTTTAGGATTTGATGTAGTTTGATGGTTTTTGTAGGTCATACTTTTATCACAGGTTATGAGTGATGCAACCTAGAATTTACCAAGAATAACCCGGGCGCGCTGGCACATCACTCATCCTAGACTGAGCACTCACCCGAAGCACACAAAGGTACCAGGTCCCTCCTTAGAGTTCCTTGTGCAAGATGTGAACATGATGAAGAGTTAATGCATTCAAATCCATAAACATTATAAACTTTCCACATAACACATTCTAGATCTAGATCTTAAGGAATAATGAATCAAATGATAAACATAATGAACCCATGCAATAACTAGTTACAGTCACATTTGACACCACTATTCATTCAATACGCTCCATTATATTAAACACATTAAATACATAAACTTCTTACAGTAATGAGTATCATAACCTATGCGTGCATCAAACCTAACAACATAACTCCATAATAGCTCACTATTACTAAAATACACAACATACTATATATTTATAGGGGTGGGGACTTACCCTTCACCGCTTACATCATTCCCAAAATAGGTCGCATGCCAAAAATAGCCATGCACCTTTACAAGCAGTGTGCACGCATGCAAGTGTGCTATCAATAGATCTCTCATAGTTAACTGGCAGTAGTAAATATATTATTAACTCAAACTCATGCAAAACACTTAGTAGATGCTCTTCCCAAAATAACATTTTGCGTGTCACGCAAGTTTCCATCTGGTTGTGTGCCCCGCACGTTATCTCCAAAAATAGCCTGTAATCATAAAAATTGTTAAGTCCTAGATCAGTCCTTGTCTTTCGCGTGTGTTTAATAAAGAGTAAGAATGGACTTTTTTGAATGTAATGAATTACTATACAAAGAATGGATTTTTATTCTGCAACACCCTTTGTCTCAACTGGAAGAATTAACTCCAGATATTCTTCTTTGATCTCAGCCTCCAAAGTTTTCCAATCAGTTAGCGTGGCTTCTATCTTCTCTAGAATATCCACTACAATAGATTCTAACTCATCATGTGCAATCTCTTCCTTCTCATTCTATAATACCAAAACAATGTTGGACATAGCAAAAATTTTTCCTTCCATAAGATCCATCTTTTGCATTATAAGCTTCCCAATTTCATCCAATCCTTCCTTATGGGGGTCCTAGGCTGCTACAAGGGCCTCGTGCTTTTTCTTTACTAGTGCTAATCTCTTTGCGTGCCCCAATGTCTCATCTTTCATTGCCTTCAGGAATTCATTGTCTTCTACCATAATCCTGATTCTGATTATTACTTCTGGAGCTGCACAGATGTTCAAATCTTGGTCTGCTTTCTTCAGCTATTCCTGCAAAGTTTGGAGCAATGCCTCATAAGATGATTTTTTTTCTAACCATTGAGGCCCTTGCTCTCTCTGCTTCATGCTCAGGTTTCTTTGGCATTGGCATGTGGATGGGTCCATCCTCAAGCACCAAATCAACTAAGGTACGCACATAATGAATAGCTGAAGGGAACCTTTCAGGTACCTTGGATTCTTAAGTGCGGTCTTGCTTTTAGGACATGATCGTCGATCTCCTTCTGCCATGCTGATGAACGCCTCATTTTTCTTCTTCTCTAAGTCCTTCTCCCCTTTTAGATGCATGATATTTCTACAGCTTTGTCCTTGTTATCTTCTTGTAGTGCTCTAATAGTGGCAGACTTATCTACCTTTCTCTGTGACCACCTCTATAGATACTTTCACTAAGGCATTACTCACCTGTT
The DNA here is from genome assembly GCA_019776745.2 of Taxus chinensis. Classification (NCBI taxonomy): domain Eukaryota; kingdom Viridiplantae; phylum Streptophyta; class Pinopsida; order Cupressales; family Taxaceae; genus Taxus; species Taxus chinensis. The sequence goes on along the minus strand of CM034153.1, from coordinate 634,272,304 downwards.
CATCAGACATGAGAGTGGGTTTGATAGTTATGTGCCTATTATGCGGTACCTTTTTCATTCTTCTTGACACACAAGACTCTTCACATACATCAAAATTGAGGCTCATCCATGTGAGTTTTCATGGACCAGGACAATTGTTTCCTTGTGCACGTGGTAGCCATGTCTAGGTCCATCAACTCCCATCCATACAAATCCTTGAGGCCCACTATATTCTAGAATCGGGCACATGTGAATAATTTTACTTGTGTCCTCATCATAGCCCATAGTTGGTGTAGAATAATCCCCACTTGTACTCTTTTTTCTTGGCCCCTTAGGAATTTGAGCACCAAGGTTTGGAGTTGGAGCCTCAATGTTTTGAGTAGCATCATGTTCTGGTCCTTCTGCCCCCTTCACTCCTTCCTCTCTATCCTTCATATCCTCATCCCTGGGTTCTTCCACTTCTTTTGGCTATACGGGGGATCCAGGCATGCTCTCTACAGACTCCTCCACCTCCTCATTCAGCCTCAACTTCCTCCTTTTCCTCTTAGTTGTCTCTTTTTGAGGAGAGAGTTGTGGCGAACCTCCTAATAGACTATGGAGTTCTCATGCCTTGTTTCCTTGTTCTTTTGAACACCCTTTTGAAATGATGCTCTCCTTGGACTACTTCCAAGTCCTCTTCTTCTTCTTGTACTTGAGGTGGAGTACCCGCACACTCAGTCTCCATTCTATCTGTGGGCTGCCTCTGGCCTCTATGTTCTAAGCCACCACTATCTTCCTGCTCTTCTTCCTCCTCATCCATTACTATAGTTTATGTAGGCTGTGGGGTTGGCACATTCTCTACTGTATGCTTACCTTTAGGTGGTCCTGGGAGTGCAAACTCATTTTCTACGTACTTGTTATTCTCCAACTTAGGCTTAAGATGAAGGTAAACAAGCGCGGCTCCACTTTCCCCAATAGGTAAGCTTACAGGCTTCATGTTTATAACATTTGATATGAGCCTCTTAATATAAGCAGTCTGACCTGGATGCACATATGTTTTTCTCAAAGTGTGGTAGTCACAGTCTACCTTATCCACATTAAAACTCAGGTGACGCGCATCAGTGAATCCAGTGGACTGATGCCTAGAAGTAGTGCACTGTGAAGGCATACAAGAGTTTGCACCATGGGCTCCAAATTCCCATCTCTCATAGCAAATCACACGAATGAAAAATGTTGGTACACTGCAAATTGTATTGCCTTGCCCACCACAAATGACAACTCCTTAGGGATGTGCCACTCCTCTTCAAATCCTGTGGAGCCAGTCATACCACATCTCCGACCCTCTGCTTAAATGGTCCACCCATCGATCCTTCACATAAATATTTGGTGAACCTTTCTGCAAGAGACTTGTTCTCCATGGTATATTCCCAAACCTTGTTCTTCGGCCCATTGAGCACTCCAATTTCTACAAATACAAGTGATAGTAAGATAGTTCCAAAACTGATTTTATCACTTGTGATGATGATGGTTTGTATGCAATGTAGCTTACTATGTTATAGACTACTCCTAGAGACATTTTCCTCACAACATGGAGCCACATGGTATTCACCTATGACCATCTCTCCTGATCATTCAACTTGGTCACCAGATGCGCAGCTGCATGTACCACTGGGTACTTCTTCAATTTATCGATGTCTATTCCATGTCGCAGACCCTTTGTATATCCTAATTCCTTTTGTGTTTCCATGATTGTTGATTTATCAATTAGGTCACTGTCAAGGTCCACCCTTGTCCCCTTTAATCATGTTAGCATCAAAATCAGGGTTGTTGTAATCCTTACCCTTCATCTAGAAAAATAGAAGAAGTCCTCATGGATTCTGCTCATTAGCCACTGGTACAAAGGTTCATACTTACCAAAATACGGGAGCTCATACAACTGATAGACTCCTACATATTTTAATAATTTCTCCCCAGTGTCATCATACACTGGCATATCTTCCATCGTGTGCTTGTTGGTCTTTGTACTCAACAATGAGTCTAACTCTTTCTTGTTGTTGAAAGTGCGGTGGTTGTAATCACTTACCTTGCAACTGCGGATGTGGGAATCCCACTCTTGTCCAATTATCACACCTTCTAGGTACTACATCTCATGAGAAATTATTCTCAGGAGAAAATTCAAATTTTTCCTCCACTTTCTTCTTTCCTTTGGCTCCTGAGGCGGGTGCTTTCTTTGGTGCCATATGAAAATCTCAACTTTCTGTCCTCTATAGTGAGCAAGTCAAAACTCTAGCTTGAATCTGCAGAGCCCTAGTTTGAAACCACATGCCCTAGCTCTTTCTCAACATGTCTAAACTTCACTCAAACCCTTCACCAATGGGGACATAAGCTTCTTTGCACACAAATATGCTCTTCACGTCTAGTTTCACACTCTCCACACCTCAATAATTTGCTTGGCTCTGTTGCACTTATCTCGTTCAAATTATTATGATTACAACGATAAAAATGAACTCACATCACGTCCTTATATAGATTTTCAAAAATTTAGTGCATTTAATTCTCCTTCACCTACCAAGAATCCTCTCATTAATTGACCATTTTCATAATTTCCACGTGGTACATCTTCGCACCCAAGCTATAACCTTCTAGCGTGGCTTCCTACCTTTTGGCCTCAGACTTCTCTTCAGTGCACTTCCATGCACTCGAGTACCTTGCCACTGCAAGCTATCCCTTGGTAGTCTCCATGGCCTCTGCTTACCTCGTGTTATATTATTCCTTCATTTATCTCCATATATGGTCCTCGTTTAGAAGTAATATCCTTTCTAACAACTCCTCTCCAAACTTGAATAACAACCTGTAGCAGTTTTTTCCTTTATGTCACCTGGAGTAGTTTGTTCCTTTATGTGTACCCAGTTGTCAATAGCTACCCCACACAAATGGTATGTGCAATCCTTTGCGCATAAAAATTCTTCAAGTGGTAATTAGCTTCCAGCGCGCAAATGCGCTTATTACACAAAACACCAACTAAATTGACAAAGCATAGCAATGAAGAATGAAATATATGAAGGTAAATAAATGAAAACCTAATCTAAATGGCAACACTTCCTTGTTACAAACACTAAGAAGACTTATTTATAATAGGGCTTCAACATACTCCCATTGAAGTAACCAGGTAACCGTATCCATCAAGCGCCTCTAATCGACAAACATCTGTTTCAAGTGTGTGAGTGATAACATACGGTCCCAACCAATGCACTTTAAGATTGCCTGGATGGCGCAAAAACTTAGAATCACTAAAGGAGCACCATCTGTCCAATCTAAATTTTTTGTCCCTGATGTGCCTGTCATGCCATGCTTTCTACCTGACATTTTCTTGCTTCTAACTCCAATGTGTTATTGCTCATCACTCATCTAGCTTTATCAACTTTTCAATTCATTCTTCTAATGCTTGTTCATCAAATCTAGACCTCCAGCACATGCGCTATACACAATGAAGGTAACATGAATTCCATAGGAAGAGCTGCTTCTATGCCAAACACTAACTGAAATGGTGTGGCCTTGTTCAACCTTTTATATGTTGTTCTATACACCCAAAGCACGACATAAACTTTATCATCCCAATATTTCCATCTTACATCACAAATTTTTTGTCAATGTCTGGCTCAAAGTTTTGTTGAAGGCTTTCAGCAGTCCCATTTGCCTGAGGATGATAGGGTGTAGTCTTATGGTGCGTAATCATAAATTCATCCAATAATATCCTGATTGTCTCATTCAAAAAATGTGTGCCCCTATCACTTGTCAAACTCAATGGGCATCAATACCTTGTAAGAATATCTTCCCATAAAAACCTGGCTATTGTAGTTGTTGTACAATCCCTAGTAGGTGTTGCTTCTACCCACCTTGTGAGATAATATTTGTAGGTGATGATGTAGCAAGATCCTTAGTCCTATGCTCGGCTTAAGAAATAGGACCCACAAATTCTATAGCCCTCTTTCAAATGATTCTGAGTAGGATTAGGTCATACCAAGGCATTTCATCTTCTGCCCCCAAATTTGCTAAGGTGTTGATAGTCATCAGCTACTTCTTGAGTACGCCTTAGAATCCTTATACATGTTCTCCCTACAATACCCAAAATCATGGTACTGTACTGCGAAACAAAATAATAAACTACCATCAATGAAACTTAGGATGTATAGGCAAGGTCTTCGACATCTAGAGTAACCTACTCCTGAATAAAATTGTCAACATCTTCATATACCACTTCCGTGGCATGCTTATTTTCAGGACTTATCTCTTCTTTAATCTTCACACTAACCTCTCCTTCTCTTTAGTACATCATAACCGCCGACCTGACTGGATGTTGGTCATATACAATTCCTCCCTCAATAGGGCTCGGTCCTGTAACTACATTCTTCAGCATCCAACTTCTCAGTAACCGTAGGTCTTCTAATAGGGCGGCTAAACCTTTACGCAATTCTAATCCAGAATGTCATTTTAACGTGACAGCGTGAAATAAAGCGTTTCACCAAAGTTTATACCTTTCTTTTAGTTGCATTTATGTCCTTGGTCCACCAATGGAATTGTATTTTTCCTTCCTCCATTGTTTAGGAGTTCAGTTTGGTTTTGATATACACCCACTTGAATTCCTACAAATGAGTCTACTTGAAACTCAAGTAAATCCCCAGATCCTCTGAAGTCTTCTTTTGCTGTAAGATTCTAATTCTTCATCCATGTTGCTTAGAGTTCCCACTTCAGTTCTTTGCATGCTTACCTAGCATACTGTACTCAAAGAACTATTGGTAAGCCACATATCCACTGAGCAAACAGTGTTGTTGTTCTATCTAATCCATTCAAAGTATGGAGCTTAAATCCATTAAAGTTCCCTTTTTACTCTTCAAATAGGCATTCTCACCTCAAGGTTCTGGACGCATTAATGATGCATAGATTCCTAAACTCCCGCTATGCCGGAACATGATGCACCTAAGCCAGGCCCCTTGGACACCTTGCGTCTGTAATTCTCCTCTACAATCGTATTATCGGTTGCATTCTGATCCCTCTGTATATTCCTGCAACTGTCGATGCTAACATACATGAATTTTTGGATCTACGTGAACACAATAGATCTAGAGTGAAATATTTTCTGAGTCTTTAAGACTCCAACACATCGGAAACGCAAAGTATTCTCAATCCAGGTATCCAACTTTCAAAGGTCATTTCTCAGACTCATCCTCAAACTTGAGTTCTAATCACTTTATTGTGAACAATATTTTCTACATCTCAAATATTGCTAGGGAAGCTATGGGTAATCATATTTTCTTACGAAACCAAGATTCCTCCTCAAGTCTACATAGGATCCAGAATCTTGCAGAGGGTCCTTAGTTATTTCATTGTTAAACAATTGATGCTACCAATTCTACACAAATACTATGAGTCGGCTATCCCTGTTTGTTTTGAATTATGCACCTTAGCATGCTCCATTTGTAAATATTTTAAATAGCTGCTCTCTGAAACTCTTTTTCATCAAAAAATACAAAAACCATTCATATTGCTTTAAAATCCATTTACGAATAGTAATCAAGAAATTCATTTAATTACAGTCCCCTTATATTATTGACCTGTATGACAATTACGGGACCTAAGGAGCTTGAGAATACATTCTCAAGCCAAGGCTTTCCATAGCCCAAGGTTTCAAACAGCAATAACTTTATTGACCAGAATCTTAAATGCAATATTCCAAACAACAGCTAGACTTGCAGCAAATCAGACCTCAGTTGAGGATAAAACATAGAAGACTACCAATACATTTTACCTTGGTCTAGCCAACCAAACTATAGATATGTACTAAATCCAACATTCACATCCTGTTCTGGAGGGTTCGAACCTTGAGGAATATCACCCACTTCATGGTCATGTCATGCTTTGGTGCCTCACCTTTTGCTTGAGTTCTGACTCTAACAGATGCCATTTAGATACTCAGTCTACTCATCCAGGTTGCACGAACGCTTGTCAGATATTCTGAGAAAATCACACAGTTTTTGGTCCTAAACATAGAAGCTGAGAAAGCGTATGCAATATTGGATACTAGGGATAAGGGCTTGAATTCGTATAGGAAGATAGCTGGTTCTACACAACAGCCACTAACCTATGGTTATGACCCACAAATTTTATATGTTTTTCATACACATCCATAATTCAATTAGATATAGACACTGGCCTCACCCACACTAGTATTCCAGTCCAACATCACACTTTTTGTCACCTGTCTATCATCAAACAATTTTCCTTGACTAGATATAGCAGCTCCCGATTTAGCTAGAGAATTCTGGACTAGGCCAGAGAATCTTCCATGGTGTGCAATCATTTCCACCATCCACCATAATGACCTTATCTGGAGACATACACGAAACTGTGTGCCCCTAGGTCACTTTCAACGTACTCCACAAGGCCCATACCTTGATCAGAATCATTTCCCATAGAAACTCGATATTGATTGTAGCTATTCGTAGCAGTCATCCTTGCCGATCAATCTATCACACTAGTCTAGGTTAGAAGGGCCTTCTTTGCCTTAGATGTCGATCAAATTCCACTAGTGCGTGTCGAAATAGGACCCATCAAGACTGCCCATTTTTCAACTAGTCTGTCTATATAGGTCACGCATATTCTACCCTCCACCGGCTGTCTCGGCACGACCTCGGGAGGTCAGGTACGTGGATCACAGTCACTTGTAGATTCCCACGCTCGCTTGTCAATTTTCCAACATAGGGTCTCCCACCATAATCCAACAAGTAGAATTTTGCGTGCAGTGGTGTCACCTAAAGTACCACCATGAGCCTCTTCCATGATATCTGTGTGCTCATGCTCCAGTACACATCGACGCAATATTTCATCTCGGCCTAACTTGTATAGGTCACCACTAATCAACATAAAAGGTGTTGCGCGAATTGCAAGTTGTTTCTTCTCTAAGGCTTTTAGTCCTTCTAGCACCACACCTGTGCGTAGAAAGACAACTATATCCTCCAGGTCTGAAGGAGCATGATGTAACCTATATAACTATGCATCTGGCATTGTATCTTCAATTTTTTGTGCATCTTCCCTTGACTATATCCTTGATAAATGGTTTGGGCCAGAATTACTTTTCCCTGGTTTTACCATAACTGTAAAATCAAATTCTTGGAATAAGAGCACCCATTGACATATGCACCTCTGTAAGAAAGGATTATTTACCAAGTATTTCAATCCCATGTGATCGGTATAAAACACAAATGGTGTTGCTAGTAGGTATTGTCAAATTTATGTAGTGCATAGATCATTGACAAGGCTTCACGCTCATTAGTTGTGTAATTTTGCTCTGCAGGAGTCAACTTTCTACTAGAAAAATAGATATGATGATCTATAATACCTTCTCCAGGCTGAGCTAATACCACAGCCTATGGCCATGCCAGAAGCGTCCACATGTACATGAAACTGTTGGTCCCATGAGGGAAAATGTAGAATAGGCGTTGTAGTAAGTTTCTCCTTCAATGTCTCAAATGCGCATTGTTGCAGTTCCCCCAATAGAATGTCCCTTTTCCTTTTAGTAACTCTTCCAGGGGTGTAGGAACCTTAGCATACCCTTTGATAAAATTTCTATAATACCCAGTGTGACCTAAGAATCTGCGCACCTCACTTTGACTGGTAGGCTCTTCTAGGCCGATAATAACCGCAACCTTAGCTAGATCAACCAACAAACCTTCCTTGTAGATAATGTTCCATAACAAAGTGCCAAATGGTGTAGCAAATACACACTTCTTGATGTTCAAAGAGATGCTTAACTATCTACATCTTTCAAACATTAAGCATAAATTGTCACAATGATCCTTAATAAGTCCATACATCGTCCAATCATCCAAGTAAACTTGTAAAAAGTTGTGGATGAAATCCTAGAATGCTTGAACAACTATACATGAAAATACAGGAGGTGCATTTGTCAAACCAAATGACATTACAATATATGTAAAACTTCCCCATTCAGTGGTGAAGGTTGTTTTCTCTTGATCCTCCTGTGTAATCCTGACCTGATGATACCTAGAGAATCCATCTGTAAAAGAATAGATTTCGCGCCCTACACCACCTTCTAATATCTCCTCTGTGAAAGGTCTAGGAAAGGGATCAATTACACATGCAACGTTCAGTTATTTGTAATCCACACAAATCCTAATCCAACCATCTTTCTTTATATTGATAACCATGGGGATAACCCACTCATATTCTTCTAGGCGCTTGATGATGCCCTATTTCAACATTTTCTCAATTTCTTCCTTAACTTTTATGAGCAAGTTAGGGTTCATCCTGTAGGGTCTCTTCCTAACCGATGGGTGCACACCTTCTTTAAGCTTGATCTTCATTTCTCCTAATGATTCATGCACACCTTTTAATTCATGGTATCCCCTAGGAAATAAGTCCTGAAAATCCCATAGTAACTCTATGATTTTTGCCACTTCAAAGTCAAACCAATAATCCCTAATTATGACCTCCTTAGGTTTAGCATTTGTGCCAATATTCACTCTTTTTATCTTCATAGGCTCATGATGTTGTTCCTATTTGCACTGTCTAAAACCTCGCACATCCCTGTTGAATGATCGACATCCAAATTTTCTACTTCTTCATCATCCACTATGTAGACCATCTTTCCTTTTTCTTTCTCAAAGCAAGAGCACTGAAGTAACATAGAGTCTGTCTCTTCTTCTTCATCAAAATGTGCTCCTAATTTGTCTCTTAAATAAATCCTGAATGAGTTCTTCTGCCTTTGCACTATCTCCCATAGTTAAGCACTTTATAACATTTAATGCCTCTTCTACTGGAGGTTTAGTAGAGAAGTAGTCAAAATTCTGGATCATTCCTACAATCAAATCCTATGTCAATTTCCAGTCTCTCTATGTAGCTCCACATATACATACCAAGCACGTGCACAACCTTGTAAAGTGGAATAAAATTTGTGCACCTAGAGTGAAGGTGGTAAATATTCCTACCCCTTTTCTAGAGTCTCTCACACTGTTGAACGTGGTGTTGAACAGGTTGATTACCATGATAAGTGTAGATTTGAGTATTAGGTGCATTGCTTCTAAAAAAATGAGTAGAAAGTGCAATCCTGATTTCATTCCATTCTATAAGATTATCCCTATGAACCACCCACCAACGCGCTACTGTCCATCCCATGTAGGGTATATGCCAACATATTTCTTCTCTCAATTTGGTCTATCCACTGCTCCTCCATGGCACGTAGGAATACCGTAGGGTCTTTTCTCCAGTGTACCGAGGTATAGGGTTTTTACCTATCCTTCTAATAGAGCAAGGTCCACTTTTCCATGTAAATGCACTTCTTACTTTGTGCCCTACTAACTCATAAGTACCATGAGCCCAATTATCACAAGCAATACTCGTAGTATCACTAATAGATTGTGCATCTTCCCACTGAAGGATTCCTTCCTTATATGGCTCAAGGACCTCTGGTTCTCAAATGGCATGCACATAGATCCTGTTCAGATCTTCCTCACTCAAAGGCTCAACATACGATGCAGATTTCTCATTTGTTAAAGGGATTATAACTCTTTCCTCCTTATTCTCAAAATTGATATATCCTTTGTTGAACTGTAAATCAACATTATTTGTGTAACACCAAGGGCGCCAAGTAGAGCTAGGAAATTGTCTCTTCTGTAAGTGCTAAAACCTCAAAATCCCCTGTGAATTTGGCCCATTGTATAGTAATGGATGCATCTTTTAAAACTCATATGGGAGTGGCCTTAGTCCGATTAGCCATAAATAACACATTAGAAGACAATTGCAATGAAGGTCTCCCCATCTGCATCCATGCATCTAAAGTAAGAACATTGACTTCCGCACATGTGTCAATCAATATATTACTCAAAAGTACATCCATCCACAACAATATTTAGAGTGATTTCCTTGTCATAGTCTATGCTATCAGGGGGAAGATTTGCATGTAGGATATGTCGTCCATTCTCAACACCTGCGTGCAGACTGTTTCCCTTCAGCCAATTCCCTAACAATGGAATGATATTCTCCTCACGCAACATTTTGCACACCTCCTTCAAGTTATTAATATCAGATTGGACCGTCTCTACATCCTTCTTCTATTCCATCTTCCATGCTTTCTCTTTTAAACATTGTATTTCACCCTGAAGATTTTTGAGGACCTCTATGGTCTCTTGATAAACCTCCTTCTGATGGGAAGGATCTGGGTACTTCGCATGTAGAACCTCTTCCTTAGTGATGATAGGATTTTGTTGTAATGCTTCTTTGGCGCACTGCTTCCTCATTGCATGTAGTAATCTTTATAGGTAATACTTTAGGTTCTGGTGTCAACTTGGGAATCCACTGATTTTCCACAACGCATTGTATCCTAACCATCCCTGTGCCTTTGTTTTTCTTGTTTATGTTGTTTACTAAGATGCTCATATAAGTAGGGTGTTCCTCATAAATATGATTCTTCCCATATAAAGAACATGTAATATTTGGGGACATTTGTGCACCTGTAGTGGTCAGGAGATCCACATGTAAAGCACATCCCTGACGAGGAAACTTGCCTCATCCACCACCATGACCTCAGGTCTCCGAATCCACCATGGTATCCGCACCCCCTACCACGACCTCCTTTAAAATGCCCCTCATTCTAATCATAGGGTGCTTTATTGTGATCCCAATATTGGTGCTCATTCTTTCCTTTAGAGCTATTTGATAAGCTTGTCTGTCACACACCAATATCTATAACATCATGGATCTGACCAATCAATCTATAATCCTCTGTATCATGAGTCATGGACAAGAAAATCTTACAATAACAGGATACATTCTTCCTTATCACGTGTTGTAATAATGGGCAACGGCTAGCATCATGGTTCAAATGGCATATCTCACAATCTAGCAATCAATGAACACACTGATCTGTGGGGAAAAATATCCTTGGTGTGCCCTTCCACTTCACAATCTGTACACCAAATCCCCATGTGTGTCTCATGTGCTGAATTTGCTGATAGTTTCTCCAACTGCTTTTCCATAGCTGCAATCTATGCTTCCAAGAATGGGATGACTCCAATGTCTATACTCCTGACTGCCTCAGCATGCACAAAGCTACTTCGAGTGCTTTGTGTGGATTAGTGTATGTCTTATGTGACAGGGCCCTTCTAAAAGGTGTAATCAGACCTCCAATGAACCATTGTGCATGCTGGCTTGCATGAATATCATAAGAAAGCTTAGATAAAAGCATTTTGTAGTGAGCATCATACTCCTAGACACTCTCAGTAGTGCCTTGTTTAATATCCTTGAGCACGTTTATACTCTTCTGCTCAAACTCAGGGATATAGAACTCTTTTAAGAAAGCATCTTTTAATGTTGCATAATCCATACAAGTTTGATCAAGGTCAAACTTCCTGTACCAACTGTGTGCGCGTCCCTGCAATGTAGTCTTAAATTGGATTGCCTTGTGCTCAGAAGCTGTGATTCCTTTTGTGTGCCACATGGTATTTCACATATGTGTACGTGTTCAACAACATCTTGTATGCCCCTATACTCTAGAAGACCAAGAGACATCTCCATGTAAATATTATGGGTTGGTGCGACCTTGCCCACCTGATCTAGAACCTCCTGTGTTACCTCTGCCTCTAAAACCACCAGATCCATAGAACTAGAACCACCTATACATCATGATCCTCCACCTGTAGTTGGAAGTGGACCAGAAGATGTACTTCCCTATGCCCCAAAAATAGTACTAAACTGAACCCCTACGGTCTGTGAGGTGGTACCACTCCTAGAAGTGAGTCCAAAATTCTATGTGCAATCATATTCTGTGTGGATGATGCCCCTAAAGAAAATACCCCCAAACAACAATGAAGACGTCTGCCTTTCCATCGATGTGTTTGCTATCTAACTTACCCCTACTCTCCTACTACCTAAATTAGCTTGTTGACTACTTGTCGTACTAGATACTAGAAAACCAAGCGCAAGGGCTAGGTTGATCAGGTAGGTTCAGATGCGCTGCCCACTGGCCCAGGTCATCTTTACTGGCACACTTCCTTGTGAGGCTGAGGAGGGTTCCCTATCATGCTTTCCCTAGATGGGGGACTTCTTGATGCTCTAGCTCCACACCTCCTGTGTGAGCTCTAAATCCTTCATGAACCATCTCTCTCCTCAATGCCATCCACTCTGCAATGTCACGCTACTTCTCTATCTCCCTCTTGCATGCCTCATTGTACTTAATTCTTCCTTTCTTCTCTCTTCCTTTCTACCACTAAGTCCACCATCTTTCACCAATTTTGTTCCTACCCTGTGCACATGGTGAGGTTTAGCTAGCCATTAGTTTTTCTTCCAAGTTCAAGGTTACCATCAAAATATTGATTGCCAGTGGAATGCCTTGCAAATAGGTTCCCCTAGGATAACGTAAAAACTGAAACTCAGCTACCTCCGGGAAAGAATAAGTAGAAATTGAGTACTCTAGGAATATATCTATTCAAGACACCATGAGAACCAAGTATCCACAACATGCATCCAAATTAAATCAACATCATAGAGGGTCTAAAATTCTTCCTTTGTTCAGACAAGTGTGCAATACCTCCATTTCCATTTAGATGCATAAGTAACCAGCCACTCATATAGTTCTACTAGAAAGATAACAAAGAAGCTCTCATACAAACAGTCATATAGATTCTGTTCCACTCATGTGCGTGCGTCAAACTCAGATCCAGTATTGAACCTCCATGCGTACTCTTCTTCCAGATATTTTATCCACTCCTCAACACTTTCTAGGGTCAATTCGGTATGTCTTCATCATGAACCATCCTTAAAAACAACTTGAAAAAGAGGTCCTGACAATGGAACCAATGATGTAGCCTAGAATTTACCAAGAATAACCCAGGCACACTGGCACATCACCCAACCTAGATTGAGTGCTCACCAAAGTGCACAAAGGTACCAGGCTCCTCCTTAGAGTTACTTATGCAGGATGTGAACATGATGAAGAGTTAATGCATTCAGATCCATAAACAATATAAACTTTCCACATAACACATTCTAGATCTATATCTTAAAGAATCATGAATCAAATGATAAACATAATGAAATTACCCATGTAATAACTAGTTACAGTCACGTTTGACACCATTATTCATCCAATACGCTCCATTATATTAAATAAAGTAAATACACAGAAGCTTCTTACAATAATTAGTATCATAAGCTATGCACGACATCAAATCTGGCAGCATAACTCCATAATAGCTCACTACTACTAAACTACACAACTTACTATATATTTATAGGGGTGGGGAATTTTCCCTTCACCACTTACATAATTCCCAAAATAGGTCACATGCTAAAAATAGCCATGCACCTTTACAATAGTGTGCACGCATGCAAGTGTGATATCAATAGATCTCTCATAGTTAACTAGCAGTAGTAAATCTATTATTAACTTAAACTCATGTAAAGTGCTTAGTAGACGTTCTTCCCAAAATAGCATTCTGTGTGCCACACAAGTTTCCATCTGGTTGTGTGCCTCGCATGCTATCTCTAAAAATAGCCCGTAATCATAAAAATGGCTAAGTTCCATGGATCAGTCCTTGTCTTTCATGTGTTTCCTTCCCTATCCTTCTATGCTTTTAAATGTGCCTTGCTCCCACGCGTGAACCTTCTGGGTGTTCCTTCCTTAGTATCATCCTTTTGTCTTATCAACAATGAGCGACATCGACGATCACTGTGCAATATTTTAGCAACAGATAGTGAAGGATTGTGACAACTTAGCAACCCTGCAAAATTTATTTTTTGAGCATCTGCGTAGACTCTAGCGCCTAGACAGGGATCCTAGCGCCTAGGTGCCCCAGTACTATCCTAGGCACCTGGTCTAGTCTTCCTATGCACTTTTACATTTTTCTAGGCTCGGTTATGACCTCCCGTGTTCTAGTTTTACTAGACTTCCACCTTCACACAATGTTAGGAATATTGTGAAATCAGTTAATCATTCTAACTCTTCATTGCACTTCGGATTTTATTTACTTTGGTTATTGCTTGTGTCATTTCATGTGCGTTATTACTTTATTTATCGTTGTGACTCTAAAATAGCCTATCTAGGGTTTAGACAAAATTATATATTTTTTAAATCATTTGGTGAACCTGCATTTGAACACTCTTATTTTCTTGATCCTTCCACCATAAGTATCTCCCTCAATACTTTGTTTCAGACTAATCCTGAGTGTGCTAATCAATTTCAATATTTTTAGTCTGCTACTTCTTATCATCCTAATACTTCTCTTGACTATGTATATCATAGATTCACTACAACATTATTGTTTCATGAAGAGCGTGTTACTTTTACATATGATGAAATCGCTTCTCAATCTATTTTATATAATAATCCACCCCTTTATATTCAAGTTTGTATCAATAACATAGGGGTTAAGCACACTTTAGTCGATAATGAATCTGAGCTTAATATTTGTAATATGACATTTCTTCACCGAATAAGCCTCTCTCAAGACTCCTTGGTTCCTTCTTTTGTTTATATTTATAGCTTTGATAATATTCCTAAAAGGGTCTTAGGTAGAATCATGCTTTCCATTATTGTCGGTCCATGCACTTTGTCCATCCCATTCCATGTCATGCCTAACAATATTAACTATAATATTCTTCTCAGACAACCTTGGATTCATGCCATGCACGTGGTTTCTTCAAACCTTCATGTGCGGTTTAAATTTTTATAGAAAGGTGTGGTTTATGAATCCATAGTAGATCCCTCTCCATTTTCCTATTGCAACACTATTGATCATTCACCTAAAGCCCACACTTCGGTCACCTCTCCTCCTAACTTCAAACAATATGGTGTTGGGTATCGATATCTGCTTCACTATGATTTCAATGGAAATGGGCTGGGAAAATATGCAAAAGGATTTAAATAACCTCTTTCCATTCTGACACAATCTATTGGGCACAACCTAGGATATCACCCTAAGCTTGTTTCTTTTATTCTTCCACATCTCCTCTTGAGGTTTACACTATTTTACATATTCATCGTCACAAAAATCAATTTCCACTTTTTATGACTGCTAAAACTTACTTTGATACATCAACTACTCCTAACACGTTGCCACATTTGCCTCCATGACATGCTTTCTATTCCATTCCCGATAGATATCCATCTCTTACGCACTCAGGGGCATCACACTTACTCTCCCCCCTTCTAGCATCACTGGGTGGTTATCATTTTCTACTATTCTTCTTCATGCTTCATATTTCAAATCTTTGAGAAATATTGCATAACTTTATACACCTCTTGTATCGTCACTACCCTATGATGCACTCTTGTGCTATGGTCACACATGACTGTTGAGGGCATACTACATACGTGAACCTCACACACTACACATTTCACACTCTGTGCATCTACAAAATCTTCTTCTCACATCTCCTAATATGACTCATACACACTTTGTGCTTTATACACACTTCTTACATCTACTAATACATATTCTACACATTTTTTACTTTATTCTCCCATTTCTTGCTACACACTGCACATTCTTACACTCGACACTTTTCAAGTACATCTTTCCAGTGTCACATTCTCGCACAACATATTGCACACTTTCATTTCACATCTTTCTAGCACCTTATCCTCACGCATCATGCTATTTTATTTCTACAATATATGCTTCATGATCAAATATTTCTAGCACCCACATCACTACCCTATGACACACTCTAGTCTTAAGGTTCATACTTGACTACTAAAGGTCTAAATCTAAATTGAACCTCACCACACTTGCATTATTATACATTCTACATTCTACATTCTACATACACACCCTTCTACATGTTACGCTCTGTCCTTCACGATCAATCTCTCTAGTATCTTTCTACATTTCATGATCACTCTTTTTAGCATCTTATTCACTTATTTTCTATGATTTGTGCTTCACAATCAATATTTCTAACAGACGTTCTAAAATATTCATCCCGCATATAATCCTATCTTATTCTAAAATCTCTACTTTGTGATTCATGATCAATATTTTCTAGCGTCGCATTCACATCTCTATATAATCTATGTTCTATGTTTCATGATCAATAATTCTAGCACCTCATTCACATCATTTTGCATTTTGTGATCAATTCTTCTAGCATCTCATTTACATATTTATGCATCCTATGCTTCACACTTTACAATCGATATTTCTACCACTTTATTCAACCCTTCTAATATCTTAATCTAGTGAATCATATTACACTCTACGATTTTTGCTCCAATGATCAATATTTCTAGCATACACATCGTTCAAACCATTTCCCGATGACGCACTCTTGTTCTATGGTTCATTTTCAATTTCTAAGGGGTTGTTTATAAATGAACCTCATCTCACTCATGTATACAAACACACTCGGGGGCTTGCGACTCCTATCACACTCACACTTCTTACCATTCCATTCCATTCACAACATATTGCATATCTTGGTTGCACATTGTCCTTGCTTACTTATACTCGCATGTTAAAATTTTCTTATTATTTTAGACTAGATACATTCTATGTCATTATATTTTCTATATACACATGCAGTGTTAACTTCCCTTCTAGTTGTGATCACAGACTTTACACAGATCTCATTGCATGTAACATGGATGTTTGGTGCACTGTACCTTTTACCAGTCCCGCAACAGGCTACTTGGGGCATCCACTTTCATACACATTACAAGTGTTATTGTTTCAATATATACTAATTCCTATTTACTAGCACACTACTATATCAGATCATACATTATTTTGACATACTTTATATCTTTTTAACATGCTAACAGGTGCTTTATGTGTAGCATGTTGTCTTGCAGGAACTATTTGGCACCATGGTTGTCTAATGAGTTTATTACTATTGCTTGTCATTGTATGCCTTTATATGCCATTGTTTGCGGGATTTCACCCTATGTCTTATTTGATCACTACTTGTATGCTTTTGGCCTGCTTCAACCCTGATTTGTCTTACGACATTGTGAGTGATGTCCCATGTTTGTAACCCGATTTTTGTGATTCTACATTGTCTTCTTGCTTTCTAGCTTACACTCTATTTTATATATGCGTGCTTATCTTGTTTACACTAACACTTATTTCCTACCCACTATTTACACATGCCTTGGTTTCTACCAAGCACATTCCCTCCTGCATATTGGTATCGATTTCAACACATGGGGTCCTCTTTTAGGACGCATCCTCCTAGTGACGTCGCATGTAACCACAAATGAGGGGGGAATCTATTGGGTGAATCAGTTACCCCATTCAGCAGTCTACAGTCACAGTTCAACACAAATTCAACACAGAGTCAACATAGTACATAGTCTTAGATAGGGCTCAGAATAAGACTAGTGTCCTTATTCCATCATAGAAACTAGCACCCAGATACATATTTGGGCACCTAGGCTATTTCTATCCCTCCATGGGTGCCTGTGAACTAGGGGGAAGATACATATTTTTTCTCATATTAACATGGTCATGCCATCAATTTACATAGAGTAGTTGGCACTAGTACAGGCACAGTCCTCTGGCAATCAGTACACAATTTATCTTCCTTTTTCTTTGGATCGAACTATATCAAAATGGATCAAACTTGAGCAAGACAGGATCACACCATCTGTAGTGGTGTTTAAATTTTGAGAAGCATTCAAAGGATGGAGAATGACACTCAAAACTTTATCCCTTCACTAATTTTTTCGTAGCATGATATGACATCGACCCAAAAACTCGCACTTGGTGTGAGATTTCGCCTGAAAAAATCATTCTTCTACAACATCTTCATGATCCTTTCGACCTCTTTCACTCATCACGGATCAGGTGCACATGTTCCTTTTTCTATTTTTCAGCATTTTTCACACTTTTTATATGCATTTCATACATTTGGATCAAAAATTTTGTATATTCACATATTTGAATACTTTTTTGTTCTTATATTTTGTAGTTTCATCCTTATGGGAAGTAGTAGTCACATCAATCACACAACATTACCACACATAATCACAACATCAAACATCATTAACAATAGGTACAAACGTGACATCTACACATATGCAATTTCACCCCTAGGGTCATCATCACTTTTTAATTCCTCTTTTCTATCTTCCATGCTTCACTTTTTATCACTCCACACATTTTCTTGTATCTTAGCACACTTTTCGTCATCGATCTATATGGTTATCAGGTACGCATCTTTATCTACTTTATGTTACCAAGATTTCACTCAACAACATAAAGTGGGGGTAAATGTAGACACTAAATCACACACTTGGGTACATTTTTAGGTCCTAATCACAATATTGCATTCATATGATTCCTAAGAGAGAAAAGTATTAATTAATCACTATATTTGGCCTTTTAGGTTCCTTTCTAGTTTCCTTCTTGGCCTATTACCCAGTCTGACCTTCGATACTTCACCTTTTCTGGCTCTGGACACCATCAACTGGCCATGACACTAGCACCCAAGCGTCCTAGACTTCTTTGTATCATGCTCGCTCCTTTTGGGTCCTTTTTAGTTGTTGGGCATCCTTATCTCTTAAGGGTCAGACTTTTAGTGATCAATTACAAAATTCAAGCAAGGGAATCATATAAATACAATGTTATGGGATCAAATTAAAGGGACCAAGCTCTAAGCATCTACTATCACCACATAAGCTTGCATTCAAAAGCATATAAATAACATCATTGCTTCCATATAACTTCACACAAGGGACAAGGGTTGGTTATACTACATACACTTCATAGGAGGGGAAGCTCATTTTTCCATGGACACATCTTTTACATCTAGATATTGCTCTATATCAAGTGCGACTAGCACAAGAGTCACCTCGGGAACAATCTCTTCACACACACACATAGAACTACATGGGGTCTACAATGTAGTGTAGTGATCGATCATAAGTTCACTTTGTTGACAACCAAGGATAGTCCAACCTCCCATTTTATAACTTTATTTTATAGGATTTGATGTATTTTGGGGGATTTACAGGTCATATTTTTATCACAGGTTATCAATGACATCAACGATCACTGTGGAAAATTTTAGCAACAGATAGTGAAGGATTGTGACAACTTAGTGACCCTCCAAAATTCATTTTCTGAGGTTCTGCGCATACTCCGGTGCCTAGAAAGAGATCCTAGTGCCTAGGTGCCCTAGTAATGTCCTAGGCGCCTGGTCTAGCCTTCCTATGCACTTCTACATTTTTCTAGGCTCGGTTATGACTTCCTATGTTTTAGTTTTAAAAATATTCCACCTTCACATACTGTCAGGAATATTGTGAAATCAAATAAGTATTCTAACTCTTCATTACACTTAGGGTTTCATTTACTTTGCTTATTTTTTGTGTCACTTCACATGCTTTACTGCTTTATTATCATCGTGACTCTAAAATAACCTATCTAGGGTTTAGAAAAAAATTATATTTTTGTTAAATCACTTGCCCAATATGTATTTTTATACTTCAACATTATTTACTCTTGACATAGGCACCTAGGCACCCCTGATCTCTTTGTACTTTGCTCACATCTTTTGGGTATTTTCTAATCATCAATTAATCAGAGTATCATCTGATAATTTTTATCCTCCTTATCGGCGGGTAAAATATGAAGGTTTCCCATTTTGTGCTTGTCATCAAATCAACAAACATAATGAAAATGATTGTTATGCTTTACAACGAAGAATCAAACATCTTGAACGTCGATGTTTTATCTCATTCACTACACATCGTTCTATTACATAGTCCTCTCCACTTATTACATCTTAATGTGTTCCTCAATCTGATTCATATATGTCTAATTAGCATCATGTCATCAATTCTAATGTTTCTTCTTTCATCACTCAAACAATACCTATGTAATCCACTCAAACTAAGCAACCGCCTCTCAAAATCAGTCTCACTCCTCTTCCTCTCACGTCATCCACAACATTACCAAGTCAAACTATGCAACCACCTCTCAAAATAAGTCTACCTTCTTATCCTATCAAGTCTTCTACATCATCTTCAATCCCGCATAAGCTCTAACCAATAATTTTTGTCAAAACAACTACTCCTTCTATTGATGGCCAGGACACATTTCAAACTTCGCCACCATCGCATGGTCCTACCGTTGCTTATGCCTACCATTGTGTGGGCTCGCTTTAATATCATTACATAAATAACACTCTCCCACAATGGCATGGTACCTCCCACATCACTGTACATATCTCCATCATCATAGTACATTTGTGTAATCATGTTTATTTCCCCTTTTTAGCATCATCAGGTGCCTTATAATTATGCTACGTCACTTCCTCCTTCACATCTAATATTTCACATGCATCTTGCATAGTTTGATACACTTGTATCATTTTCCTGATGACACACTCTCTTGTTACAGTTCACACTTGATTGTTGAGGGCTCACTACATTCATGAACCTCACATCACATTACACAACACATTTCACACTCAGCACATTCAAGAGTTATCTTTCTAACACACATTGATCACGACACACTTCCCTATAATGCACTCTAGTTCCATAGTTTATACTTGGCTGTTGAGGGTCTAAATCTAAAATGAACCTCACCATACTCACTCACTCTCTACGCTCTACAATTTATTAATCATATATTTCTAGTGCATATAAATCAAACCATTTCCCGATGACACATTCTTGTTCTATGGTTCATTCTCGACTGTTGAGGGGGAATTTATAAATCAACCCCATTTCATTCATACCCATTCACATTCGTTTAGGGGAACATTGCTCGTATCACACTCACACTGCATTCCATCTCATTTCACACTCACACCATACTACATATCTTTGTTGAATATTGTTCTTTTTTACTTATTATTGCATGTACAATTTGATTGCTATATTAGATGAATACATTGTATAGCATTATCTTTACCAGACACATATGCAAATTCACTTGTCTTCTAATTGTGATCAAAAAATTTACACAGATCGTTACACACAACATGGATGCTTGACCCTGTACCTCTTACTAGTCCCGCAATAGGCTTCTGGGGGCATCCACTTTCGTACACATCACATGTTTTATTGTTTCGATTTATATTAATTCCTATTCATATTAGCACACTAAATTGTATTGGGTCATTCATGTTTTGACATATTTTCTATCTTTCTAACATGTTAATGGGTGCTTCATGTGCAACATTTTTCTTACAGGAACTATTTACTACCATGGTTATATGTTACATTATTTTTTATTGTCTATATTTGTTTTCCATTGTATGTTGTTGTTTGCGGGCTTTGCCCTTTGTCTCAAGTGCACATTGTATGATTTTTCCCACTTTGGTCTCGATTATCTTGCAACATCATGAGTCATGTCCCATGTTTGTAACCCACTTTTCATGGTCTGCATTGCCTTCTTGCTTGTTAGCTTACACATTATCTTCTATATGTGTGATAATCTTGTTTGTACTAACACTTGTTTTCCAGACACTTTGTTTGCATGTGCCTTAGTTTATACCAAGAAAATTCCCTTCCCCCTTCGGGGATTCAGTTTCAGCACAACGTCTGGTCCTCCTTTGGGATGCATACTCCTTGCCATGTCGCATACACCCAAAACAAGGGGGGCATCATTAGGTAAATCAGTCACCCCATACATTCATAGTTCAACATAGCCAAATATTGATAGAGCATAGTCTTCAGTATCAACAATGGCCGAGAATTTGACTTTCATCCTCATCACAACATAGACACTAGCACCCATACATAGATAGTAGTTTATGGGCACCCTTGACCATTCCTAAGCACCTGTGACCAGGGGGAAGTTACATAATTTTCTCACTTTAGCACAATTCATAGTAGTTTACACAATGACCTTTACATGAAACGTATAATCCTTCGGCACTCGACATGCATGCATTACACCTTATTTTCTACTTTCCCATTGGATTGGACTGGAGCGAAATGGATCAAATTTTCACACACCATCTACAATGGTGTTTACTCTTCGAGAAGCCATCAAAGGTTGGATAATAACACCACCTTTCTCACTACATGATTAACTAAAATTAAACTAAACTATGGGAAGTATAACAAACTAGTTAATCTAATAGAGGAGGAATAAAACGTTGTAATCTATGCTAAGGAAGTATGGAAATGATCTTAAATAATTATATCTAATGAAATAAAACCATAACTATGCAAAGAATTAAAAGGAAAGGGCTTAGTTGATTGTTGGAGACTGTCGCAAGTGGGCATAGGTCTGACTATAAATTTTAGAAGTAGGAATGATCACTCAGAGGTCCCGTAAAGGTCAGATATGGAAGATCTTAGGAGACTATAGTGCCCAGGAAGGTACTGGGGCACCCTAGGGTGCCCTAGTCTTTGCAAAAGCTCATCATATGGTTTTGGCAGTGTCGTAAGATACTGTGAAATACTTCCTATCTGTCACACTAGATCTGTTGAATTGCGCTGGGTATAAGAAATGATGAAAGATGAAGGATTTCCCTCATCTACCATAATAGTGGTCTTACTAATTTGAGTGTTTCAGTACATTTTGGACCCAAATTTAGTTATGGTGTGTGTGTACATATCATGCCCTAGGTGCTCTTGTGTCAGTTGCACTTTGTGAAGTAGCAAGAAATAGTAACTATAGAAAATGTAATAGCATATGTGCATGAAATAGAATAGACTCCCTCCCCCTATGTTGTGTGTGTTGATGTAGATCTCCTATCCTTGATGCATGACACTATAGGGATGTAAGTGATGCAATGGATACAAATCTAGATGGAGTGATAGTAGTATGTGACGTTAGGACCCTCATTATGGTCTCATAACTTTGTATTTATAGGATTCTCTTGTTCTAATTTTGTAATTAACTCTGACATGGCCGAATAGCAAAATGATAAGGATAGAAAATGGCTAGAAGAGGCCCAAAAAGAGGTGGGAAAGAAAAACATGGATCGGGGCACCCCACGTGGGACTAGGGCACCCCGAAGCACCCAAGTACAGGCCTGGGTGCCCCGGTTTAGGCAAAAATGATGATACAGTTGCGAAATAGATGGTCATACATAGGAAAATACGTGGGAATGATGAAATAAATTGTAAAAAATAAGATGGCCAAAAGGTGGGATTAATTAGTATTTTCTTCTCTTGAGAACCCTTTAAATAGTAGTACAAGACATGGCTAAATAATTCCTAAAGTGCATGATTTTGTGTCTACATTTTGCCCCCATTTTATGTTAGTGAGTGGAACTCTCAGTAACATAAAGTAGATAGAGATGCGTACATGATATCCATGTAGATTGTAGAAGAGGTGTGCCGATGGACTAGACTCAAGCACAGAATGACAAAAAGAAAAAGTGGAGGAGCGTGGATTCTAAAGATGAAAAATGCACATAAAAGTGATGAGAGTAGACCTAGGGTGAAACACGTGTGTATCTGTTGTAGTGTGTAGTGTACTTACATGGTTAGTAAAGACAAGTGTCGTTGCGGTGTGTTGTCGTTTTCGTTGTTGTTGTCACTATTTTTGTTGTCCCCAATTTGACTGCTTGCTTCTCATATGGTCGAACCAACAAGGAGAAAATGATAAAGTATTCAAATATATATGTATGTAAAAAAATTGTGTAACACATGTGTAAAATACGTGAAAATAAAAGTGTAAATGGAACATGTACACCTGATTCATGTCAAGAGAAAGAGTGAAGAAGGATATCCTATACTATCGTGAGTTTTTTGGGTGATCTCACGCCACCCTGGCTGAAGAAGTATAGGGAGGAAATACTTTGTGTCCTCCAATGCTTCTACTAAAATGTGTGAAGTGATCTCTATAACGTCCTGGTTTTTTGGGTGTTCCAAAACCACTGGATGAAGTAATGTAGGGAGGCACACCCACTATAACCTCCAATCATGTAACTGCTCCGCATAAATGCCAAAGGACAGTATGTCCTCCAGAGGCCACTGTGTATGGAATTTGTAGATTGGTCTGAACTCACTCATTGTATGCAAACCCATAATACCAAGGGTGGAAAGTGCACTATACTAAATTGGTGTAAATACATTGGGTTAGTATGTAAAACCCTCAATGATGCCCCCCTCTTTGGGGGCGCATGCGATGTTGTTGAAAGGATAATGCGGCCCTAAAAGAGGACCTGCCACACTCTAAACTGTAGAAATACTCCCTGTAGGGGGGAGGAGAAAGCGCTTGGTAGAAAGAAAGGTGCGTACAAAAGGGAATGACTAGCTAAAACAAGTGTTAGTGTGAAAACACATGTATGTTATAAGACGAGTAAAATACACAAACAATATAGTAACTAGCAAACAAAGTAGTGTAAACATGCAAGAAAACAAGTAGACCACACAAAGTGGGTTACAAACATGGGATATCACTCATAATGTCGCAAGACATGCAATTCCATCATGGCCGCAAACAACAAATAAGTTTTGACAAAAAAAGGGAAAAACCCGCATATAATGGCAAACAATGGCAGACAAGTAGAAACAAACAAACAAGGAGTCATGTAGACGTATAACCCTGTAAAACAAGTGTTGCACATGGAACACTCATTAGCATGTTAGAGCGATAACCAATATGTCAAAGTGTGTATGAGAAAGTAATATAGGATGTTAAGTACAAAATGAAACAATAACACCTGGATAAGATGAATGTGGATGCCCGTAGTGACCAATATAGGAAGGGTAGAAGGTGAGCATCCATGCCATGTGTAGAGTCATGTATATGCAATCACACTAAATAATTCATGAACGTGCATGTGTGTATGATATAGATAATGACATATAAGTAATAAATCTAACATGTGTAGTAAAGTGAGCATGCAAAGCATTTGTAAACAAGAGTAAATTCCCCAAGACAATGGAGTATGCTATGGATGGATGGAATAGAAATTCAAGATGGAATGGTAGGAGCAACGTGCCCCCCGAGTGGATGGAAGTGTATGCAATGAGGTTCATTTTGTTTCCCCCCTCAGCATTCAAGAATGAACCGTAAATGAGAGTGTGTCATCGAGAAATGGTCGAGTAGTGTTGGTTGTTTCTAGCACGTTGTGATGAGTGTGAATATGTAATGGTGATGAAATGTGAAATCTGGAGAGATGCGTGTGAACCCTATAGCAAAGAAAATATCAAGAGTTGTTGAATATATGAGTGATGATTTATCCCTAAGCATATATCACTACATGATAAAGAGAAACAGGTGACGATTTATCCTAAAGCGTATGTCACTACAAGATGAAAGGAGGGAGTAGTGATGTAACCTAAGGTGTATACCACTACAAAATGATAGAATGGGTGACGATTCAACCTAAGGTGTACATCACTACGAGATGAATAATAAGGGAGTGGTGATGTAACCTAAAGTGTATACCACTACAATATGATAATATAGGTGACAATTTAACCTAAGGTGTATGTCACTAATGCTAGAAATGTCACATGAGGAAATGTCACATGGTGAATGTAAGGTCCATTTAATTGGTAAACCATCGATAGTTGAGTATGGTCCGAGGAACCAAAGTGCATCATAGGGTGGTGACGAAAGCACGTAGAAAACAACGTAGTAGAATAAACAACCAAATGATGAATAGGGTATGTAAATGCGTAATGTGGGCAATGCAATATAGGATGTGTAGTGTGTGTAGGATGTGTAATGTGTAAAGTGCAATAATAAGTGTAGGTAGAAATGGAATATGTAATGATAAAATATAAAGCTAGACCCATATGTAATGTGATCTAGTGTAGTATCTATGATGAATGTGGAAATGCACAATGTATGACAGTATTATGTATAGGTTATGCATGGATAGCCTAATAATGTATGCGGTGTGTAGGGTAAGGACTAGTATAACATAGAATGTAGGGATGAATGTAAAAATAGATACATAGGTAATGATGACTATTATAATATATGGAAAATGTATGATGCGAAAATTTGTAATGTGTAATGTGTAATGCGTCTAGATGGGTATATACTGTCATAGATGTAATGTGTTGATGAGGATTAACATAATTTAGAAATGAGTGTAGAATGAATGGTGTATGACATGCAATGTATGATGAAGTGGAATATGTAGTACCTATGGTGCAGTGTGTGGGGTTAAGTGTAATGGTAATCCCTCAGCAGTCAAGTGCGAACCGAAGCACAAAAGTGCTTCATCGGGTAATGGTTGCATAATGCTAATCTAAGTGTAATACTTCTTAAGATGCATGATGTTTAGTGGGTTTTTGAGTCAGTTTTCCTAGAAGGGTGGCGAGGTGATAAACACCACCACCAATGTAAAAATGTAGGGACCAAGTCAATTGGGCTTAAATTTTCCTTTTAGAGGTGCCTCAGTCTTTGTATTTTTTTTGTTTTCTTTTAAAACAAGGTCACCAATATTGAAATATTGAGAGCTAGTCTTTCGGTTGTAATTCTAAGCAATGTGGGATTGGTATGTGGGGAGGTTTTCCAATGCTTGGACACGACACGAGTCTAACATCTCTAGTTCATGTAAGCAATTTTCGTGATATTCATTGTCCTTAAGGATGCCTTTAAGAGAGATTCATAAGTATGGTATTTTGAGTTCTAGTGGAATAACAACCTCGACACCATAAACTAACAAAAAGGGAGTAACATTAGTAGGTGTACAAAAACTAGTGCGATAATGTCATAATGCATAGAAAAGTTGGTTATGTCAATCAGTGCCACTAGAGTCAACAGTCTTGCTAGGATTTTGATAATAGTTTTTTTGGTAGCCTCAACTTGGCCATTGCTTTGTGGATAATAAGGTGTAGAGAAAGATTGTTTGATTTTGAATTTAGCGCAAAATTTCTTAACATATTTATTTTTTAATGAAGTTCCATTATCAGTGATGATGGCAAAGGGCATGCCAAAACGCGTAATAATATGCATGGTGAGAAAATTACAAATGTTTGTACTAGTGGTTGTTCGTAAGGGATCCACTTTAACCCACTTTGTAAAGTATTTAGTAGCCGTAATTATGAATTTGCGTCCATCATCTAACTCAAGGTTAATTACACCAACTAATTCAAATCCCCAAAGGGAGAAAGGCTAGGTAGGTGCAATTGGTTGTAGGTCGTAAGGAGGTGCATGATGGAGATTACCATTTTCTAGCATTTATTGTAGTGAGTAGCATATTCAAGGCAATCTTGTTCCATCATTGGATATAATACCCTTGGCGCAATATTTTTTGGGACACAACTTTACCTGAGAAATGTCCACCATAGATGCTATCATGGATGTTGGAGATGGCAGTGGGAATATCGGTGAGTGAAAGACAATGAATAAGACGACCATCAACAACATATTTGAATAATTCAGTCCCAAAAATAACATAACGAGTGGCCTCACGGTGTAATCGGAAAGCTTCGTGAGGCTGAAGGGTATTAGGGATAATTTGTTTATATAAATAGTTCTAAATAGGGGTGAGCCATTCAACGGTGTCATGACTATGCGTAACAACGCAATTGGCAATAGGTAATGCAGAGATAGAAGGATGTTGTAAGTGCGTAATGATGAAAGTGGCTTGTTCGTCGGTGATGTCTTGTGGGATGAGTGATGTTGCATTAGCCATAACATTAGCATGGCAATTATCTTTGCGAGGTAGTAACAGTAATGGAATAAGACTCGAAGGTAGCTAAAAGGTCCTTTACAAAGGTATTGTATGGAATAAGATGCTCCTCCTTGGTATTATATGTATCATTGACCTAGTTAATGACTAATTGAGAGTCGCCATGAATGAAAAAATTATGAATGACAAGATTTTTTATGGTGAGCAAACCCAAAATGAGATTCTGATATTTGGAGATATTATTTGTGCAAGAAAACCATAACTGATATGTGAAGGGGAGTGGATCACCATGTGCGAGGTAATAAAGACAACCTCAGTGTCAGCACCCGAGCAGCAACGGGAACATCAAAGTACATTTTCCATATATTGGATTCAATGGTATAGGAAATGAAATCGTCATTGAAGGAATAAAAAATATGGGATGTATCCGAGATCGGTCAATTGATCAACGATGACTTGACCTTTGATTTCTTTTTGGGGAATAAAATTAAAATCAAATTCGGTGAGGAGCATGACCCAATGAGAAAAATGTCCAGAGAGGTGTGTGTGAGATAAGAGATAATGCAAGGGATCGATTTTGGTTATAATATGGACCTCGTGGTTAAGGAGATAATGCCGTGATTTTTCCATAACAAAGATAAGGCCGAGGCACATTTTTTCAATGTAACTGTAATTGCATTCATGCGAGAGAAGAGTATGACTGATATAATATATGGCTCACTCACATTGAGTATCATCATGTTGTGCCAATAATGTGCCTAAGGCGTGAAACGTAGCAGAAATATACAAAAAAAAATGGTCGGTCAACCATAGGTGGGACTAGAATGGGTGGATTTAACCAAGTAAGGTTTGATATGATTGAATGTTTGTTGACAAGTATTTATCTAAAAAAAAAATTGGTATCCTTCTTCATGAGTCAAGTGAATGGTTATGTTTTATCAGCGAGTTGTGCGATAAAAGGGCGGATAACCTAAGTTTTACCTTGCACGGAGCAAAGTTGGTGGAGGTTTTTTTGTGGAGGCATATCGATAATGGCTTTAATTTTGCTTGGTTCAATCTCGATGCCCCATTGTAAAATAATATATCCAATGAGTTTTCCTATGGTTACCCCAAAAACACATTTTTTTTATTTAGATGTACATGATACTCGTGTAATATTTCGAATAGTATGCGTAAATCCTTGCCTTTGGAAGAACGCCGCCTAAATTTTGCTAAAATGGAATTTGTGTAGTCCTCAATGATCTTGTGAATGTAATCATAAAATATATGGATCATTGTGCATTGGTAGGTAGCCCCTGCATTATTAAGGCCAAAGGGGATAACTGTATAGAAAAATGTTCCCCATGGCGTGGTGAAAGAGGTTTTTTCTTGGTCAACGAGATTGATCTTGATTTGATTATAACCCGCGAATCCATCCATAAAGGAGAGGATGTCATAACCAGCAGTAGAGTCTACAATAACATTGATATGTTGGAAAGGAAAGCTATCCTTAGGACAAGCTTTTTTTAGATCATGGAAATTAGTGCAACAATGCACATGACCATTTGGTTTCATTACAGGGATGATATTAAACACCCATTCAGGATAATCGATAGCATAGATAAAACTAGCATCTAAAAGTTTTTAAATTTCTTCCTTGACTAAGAGGGCCACCTTAGGATGCATCTTACGAATTTTCTTTTGGATAGGTTTAGCGTCAGGGTTAAGAACAATGTTGTGCATTGCGACAAATGTTTCAATACCTGACATGTCTCTATAATTCCAAGTGAAAATATCCAAGAAGTCATGAAGGAATTGTTGGATATCCTTTTGTTCAACAGGGGTAAGAGAAGCAACTAATAAGACTATGCATGGATTTTTAGACGTTTCAAAATTATTTTGTATGGTTTATTCATTAATAAGGGTAGAACGTTCCTCAACGTATGGCTCAGTTGGAATAGTATCAATCGAAATTGCCTGGTTAGTGGGGCTATCAAGTTCTCCAAAGAAAACAATGTTAGTAGGTGGGAGAGGATGGTATCATTTATGGTGGAAAGGGGGGAGATAGTCATAAGTTCCCATATAATCAAGTAATGCATTATCAGTAGGAAAAGTATGGAGATTGTCCCAAAATAAAGAGGCGTCATTACTAATAATTTCAGGGTGTAACAAGGGAAGCGACACAACATGACATGTGATATATGTATTTAAAGGAGGTGTAGAAGGGGGTTGGTATTACAACCCAAACTTGTGAGTTATTGCGGGAATGTCCCAAAGCTCTGTGACTTTATGCTCTTTGTAATGAGAGAATCCAAAGTGATGAAAATAATCATATCCTAACTCATATTTAGAGAGATCAAAACGAACAACAGATGGAAAAGGTAGATCGAAAGTGTGTTCAACAGAGTTACAATATTCAAAAGGTGAGGGCTCAGTAAACACATCATAAATAGTGTCGTTATAACAAAATTTAAGTCACGTAGATAATTGTACACCCCTTTGTATTCAGGTTTGCATCCATAATATAGGGGTTAAAGAAGCTTTAGTTGATAATGGATCCAGTTTTAACATTTGTAATCTATCATTCCTTTAAAAAATTGGCCTTTCTGAAGCCTCCTTAACTCCCTCATCTATTTATATTCGTGGATTTGATAATATTCCTAAAAGGTTCTTAGGTACAATCACACTTCCCATTACTATTGAGCCATGCACTATGTCTATCCCATGTCAAGTAATGCTTAATAATCTTAATTATAATATTCTTCTCGGATGGCATTGGATCCATGCCATGCATGTGGTCCCTTCAACCCTTCATATGTGTCTTAAATTCCTATATCAAGGTGTGGTCTATGAGGCCTTAGCTGATCCCTCCCCATTTTCCTTTTGCAACACTATTAATCATTCACCCAAAGACCCTAATTCAGCCACATCTCTTCCTAATTTCACAAAGCATGGTCCTGGGTATCAGTATATGCTTCGTTATAATTTCACTAGCA
Organism: Taxus chinensis; assembly: GCA_019776745.2. NCBI lineage: Eukaryota > Viridiplantae > Streptophyta > Pinopsida > Cupressales > Taxaceae > Taxus > Taxus chinensis. Next base: position 634,241,789 of record CM034153.1, on the reverse strand, counting down.
ACAAATTAGGAAAATATGGAAAGGGAGTCATAAATCCTATTTCCATTCCCACACAATCCACCAAACTCAAGATCAGATATCTCCCTCCGCTTGCTCCTTTTATTCCCGTAACATCTTCTCCTGAGGTTTACATTACTTCACATACTCATAATCTTCCTATACTATACCCTGAGCTTATTTGTGCTCCCATTTCTCCCACTTGTCTTGAATTAGATACATTCCTTACTCATGATTCTCTATTATAATACATTGGAACTTATGACCATTCCTCCCCTGCCATCACAAAAAGTGTTTTCCATCTATTCTCAATGTTACAACTTACTTCGGCAAATCTGATCCTCCTAACACTAATACCAATACTACTGACACATTTCCACATCCGCCACCATGACATGATCTCTCTCCTAGAATTGTATAGATCACCATCACTCACACACTTGGGGCATTGAACTTTCCCCCCATATTTGCACATTCTAATCAACATTTGCCTATCCATACTACTCACATACACACCTATAAATTACTTTTGATTTACACTTCAAGTCTTTCTAGCAACTATTTCTCTTATCTACACTATGAGCACACCTTACTACATTTATCTATGCTTATGGCTCCCCTTTCCACTTATATGCCACTCCATACACATTTTTCTCCTCATGCTTACTTATGTATCCTTCTATTTAGGATATCCATACTACTTTATATATGATATACATCCTTTTGTTCACTATGCATACTCTAGCTATTATTACTCCCAATGCTCACATCTATTTTCCAACAGCTTCTAATATACACACTTGGGGGAATCAGACTTCCTCCCTTCCCACTTGTTTCATATGTCATTACTTCTTCCTATATATACACCACAATTTTGTTACTATATACTCTACCCTTGTTACCTGATGACAAAATCTTGTTATATGATTCATACTTGACTGTTGAGGGCACAATTCCTCAATGAACCTCATTAGTCACATTCTGGTGACTCTCTCTCTATCTCTCATGCTTTGTGCTTCATGTATACCTTTCTGAGCATTGACATATCTTCAGTACACATACATTACCCTTGTTACCCAATGACACATTCTTGTTCTACGATTCATACTTTACTGTTGAGGGTGCAATTCCTCAGTGAACCTCACTTGGCACATCCTAGTGACTCTCTCTATCTCTCACACTCCGTGCTTCATGACTACCTTTCTGAGCATTCTCACATCTTTGGTATACATCATTATTTTCATCACCTGATGACGCACTCTTGTTCTACGGTTCATACTTAACTATTGAGGGTATAATTCTTAAATGAACCTCACACACATCCACTGGGGGGCAACGTGGCTCCTCCCATATACACATTTGGCATATCACAACACCCCATCACTTTCACATGGCATATGCACATCTTGGTTGTATTCTCTTGTTAGCTTATTAATTTAATTTAAATTTTATTAAGCCTTAATTTAAGAGAAACTTATTATAACTAATGATGTGCATGAAATAAAGTACAATATGCATAAAATATAAGCATTCAAAGATGTAAAAACCTAAGCAAGTGAGAGACAGATGATGACTTAGTTGATTTTATATGATTAGAGAGTGATTGAGACTATGTATCTATTGGAACAAGCTAAGAATAGCGTTGTAATGACACGATGAAGATTTGGGAGTACAAAAATATGCAAAACAGAAGTGCCCAAGGGAGGACAAGAGTGTCGTAAGTGCTACTGACCAATTTGGGTGCTATTGTCCACTTAAATGCTCAGGTTTTGATTTTTTTAGGTGAGAAGGTATTCTCTCTAATATTCACTTTGTCACTCTGACTTCATTGTTAGGGTTTCAATCAAACCTGTAACATGCAAAATAGATAACTAGATGTATATGCCCATAAACCACATCAAATATAATAAAAAATATGTAGAATGTGGATTCAAACCAACCCCGATAGTCACCTGAAGAGTGAAATTACAACGGAGCATTGTACTACATCTCAAACTCCATGTAGTTCTTCATGTTTGTATGTGTAATGACACCTTAGGCTGCCCTTGTGTAAGTTGCATGAATGATAGCGAGCTAGATCTAGATAGTACCGAGTATGCAAAATGTGTGTGATGGTATAAAATTAACTCTCCTCATATGTTGTGTATGCAAATCAATGCAACCCTTGTCCCTTGTGTGAATGTGTTAGATGTATACATTGTAGTTGTTTTGTGTAAGCTTTGGTGATGATAGGTAATGTTTTTAGTGCTTGGGCCCTTATTTGATTGCAATAACTAAGTATATATGTTTCCCTTATTTAAATGTTTAATTGACAATTGAAAGGCAGACCCAAAGTGTTAAAAGGTAACCAAAAGGTGAAAAGGACCCAAAAGAGTGAAAAGAAGATAAAGAAGGGTAGGAGTGCCCAAGAGGGATAGGAGCGCATGTGCACTTCTGTCCTAACTGGGTGCTAGTTTCCGAGGTCATCAGAAGATAAATTAGTTAAATGCTGACAGAGTTGTAAAATGTGTAAAGCCAGTAAAGTGCAAGAGATAAAACAATCAAAGAGTCAAAAGGGGTTGTCAACCACTAGCTTTCTTGCTTAGGAATCATGTATATATTAACATGTTTTAGGACCTAGAAATGTACCCAAGTGCATACATTTTGTGTCTATATTTCCCCCACTTTATGTTGTTGACTGATTATTTGATAGCATAAACTAGATACAAGATGCGTACTTTGTGATCCAGCGAAAAGTGTAGCCGATACCATGTCGAGTGGACAAGTAGCCATGTGAAGTGTGAAGTGATTCTAATGTGAAGTGTGGTAACTAGGAAAGGGAGGTAGACCCTAGTGGTGAAACATATGCGTAGTAACATGTTATTAGAGTTTGATCTTGTTGATGTGAGTTGTTTCTTGCAAGGAAAAATCTGTAAAATAAGAGAAAAAGAGTAGTCAAAGTCCCATATACGAAAAATCAGAGTAATGTGTGTATAAGTAAGTGAAAAGTGTGTAAAAGTAATAGTTAAGGAAATGGCGCACTTGATGTATGAGAGAGTAAAGAATAGAAAGTTATCTTGTTTACTTTGGATATGTTGCTGGATTTGAATATTTTGTTACCAAGGGAAAGGTTTTTGGGTGATCCTATGCCAAACATGAGTTTTTTGGGTGACCTCATGCCAAGCACGAGTTTTTTGGGTGATCTCATGTCAAGGGCGGTTTTTTGGGAGATCTCACACCAAGATAAGAGTGTTGGGGAGAGAGGTCTATTTTTCCCTCCTTTAATGACACTTCTTAAATGATAAGTGCCACTACAAATTGCCACGTCCTGATTTGTAATTGTATTGTAACCGAATTGTTACTGATTGAATGAATCTTGTAACTGAATTCAAGTGGCCAATACTATGGAATTGTATTATAAACTACTAAAAATTGTGTTGAACTGAAAAAATATCTATTGTTTCCCCTAAGACACAATCACCCAAGTGGGACATAAGTGCCCACCATTCGTGTCTACTATTGGGCGCTAATGTCTACTCTATGTTTTTTTGTCCAAGTCAAATTATGGACCAATCTATGACTGTGTGATTTTTCCATTTCTATACTGTGTTGTTATGTTCTAGAGATCTATGTTGCTGAAAGGGTGATTTATTCACTCAATAGATGGCCCCTCATTAGGGGTGCATGCTAAAAATATAGGAGGAAGTGGACCAAATGAGAGGACCTAAAATTGATATGCATATATGATATTAGATACCATAGACAAGGAATCATGCACTTTGGGTAATTATCTATACTTGGTTACATACTAATATTCATATGATTCCTAGGTAAGAAATGTACTAATTAACCCATGTCTTTTGCCACCTTTCTTTGCTTTATGTTGCTACTTTTAGTCTTGTACCCTTACTTGCTCAGTATTCTGCCTTTTTACTCTTTGACATTTTTCATCTAGGACACCAATGCCTAGTTAGGACATCAACCCTAGGTGCCCTTTTCCCCTTTGGGTGCTCATGTCCCCTTTGTACTTTACTCACACTTTTTGGGTCCTTTGTAGCCATTTGAGCATATTATATTTTTGGTAGTTTGCCTTTTCTGGGTTACAAAATTCAAGTGAAGGAATCATATAAATATAAATTTATGTGATCATAATAAAGGACCAAACACTAAGCACTATCTATCACCACCTAAGGTTTCATCCATCAAGGAATCTAAGAGCTCCATTACATCCATCTAGATCCATCACAAGAGACACAAGGGATGGTTTTCTGTATCACACTTAATAGGACGGAAGTTCATTATATTCAATGCACACATTTATTACATTCTACATATATCTACTTGCTTGTTATCCAAGTGTGACACACACAAGAGCAACCTAGGGCATAATTCTACACACACACAAAACTACATTGGGTTTGAGATTTATTACAATGCTTGATTGTAAGTTCATAATTGTGACAACTGAGGATAGTTTAGCCCCTCATTTTGCATCTTTCTTTTTTAGGATTTGATGTCTATTTGAGGGTTGTGCAGGTTCATACTTTATTGCAGGTTTACAATGACCTTAGAAATCTTGGTATGATCTCACAATGATCAAATGTGACTAAAGGAAAAAACCTTGTGACACCTCAGAGGAGGTTTTTCTGAGAATATTCAAAGACCCAAGCGCCCATAAATAGGTCCAGGGCGCTCGCGGGGGCTCATGTCCCTCTCTAAGTGCCCCAGTCCAGCCTGTTCCTTCAATTCTACATTTTTCTGAGCTCCAGTGTGATGGCCAGTGCTTCACATTTTCCTATTCTCCAACTCTATGCATTATCCAAAAATCTGTGAATTAGCTAAGGCTTTTTACCCTCTCTTTCCAATTAGGGTTTTCATTATTTATTGATTAGTCATTTAGGTATTCATTGTTGTACTAAATTGATATTCATTTACTACTGCTATAACATTTAGATTAGGCTCATATAATTACATTTTATTTTAATCAGATACCTACATGGGGTAAGGGATGTGCATGGTAGAAACTAAGGCATGTGCAAACAATATAGGCTAGAAACAAGTGTTAGTGTAAAAAGAGATAACATGTAATAGAAGATAGTGTAACAAAAAATATTTAGACAAGAGAGACGAAAAAAAACGGGTTACATAAATGGGACATCACTCATAATGTCACAATACAATCAGGGTTGAAGCGTCCAAATGTAAACATTGATCAGACATGACATAAGGCAAAACTCACAAACAATAGTAAACAAGGTGTAACAAATAAACATGGTTGTATATAGCCCTACAAGGAAAATGGCACACATGAAGCACCCATTAACATCTTAGAAAGATAAGTAATATGGCATAATATGTATATAGCAGTGGAAAATAGATGGTAGTGATAAGAACTAGTAAAGAATGTAGCAATAGGGCATGTGTTGTGTAGTAGGATAATAGAAAAGGTAAATGCCCCCAAGATCCTCATTGAGATTGGTAAAGAGCAGTATCGAGCATCATGCATTGTGCAAGAGTATGTAAAATTCCTACATTCACCCAGAATACCATGTGAACATGCATGTGTGTATAGAAAAAGATAATGACATACTAAGAAAAAAAGTGCAACACGTAAAATGTATAAGCTAGAAAGAGTAAATATAACCAAGATGTGTATATAAAATGTGAAAGTGATGGTGTGACGCGATATGCCTGATGTGCAGATGGGAGGAGCCACATTTCCCCCAACGGATGTGTGTGAGATTAGGTACATTTAGGAATGCCCCCTAACAAGTCAACTATAAATCATGGAATAAGAGTGCATCATTAGGGAATGATGGTAAAGTATGTTTATAAGAGATGTAGTGATGCTCATAAAGATAGTCATGAATTAGTGAACATGAGTAGCAAAAATGTGACAAGTGAGGTTCATGGAGGAATTGTACCCTCAATAGTCATACATGAACCATAGAACAAGAGTGTATCATTGGGTGGTAAAGGTATTGTATGCAAATATGATTAGATGCTAGGAAATATTTACTGTGAAACACATGACGTGAAGTGTAGTAGATAATCTACGAGTAGATGCTAGAGACAGGACATAGTGATGGAGGGGGGTGAAATTGCAATGCCTCCAAGTGTGTAAGTGATGGGGAGCTATCCAAAATGCAAGAGAGACTATACCATGGTGGGGGATTTTAAAATGTGTCCCAGTCAAGAACATAGTCATTATTTAGATTGAAAGGAGGAAGTGTGAATAGAATATTAGTAAGTTTGTGTGGGATCTCAACTTGTGGCAAGGGAATTGATTTTTCTTCCTTTGATGGTTTGGCCTTAGATGGGGCTTTTGGTAACTCTTGCACTACTAGAGAAGGAACATGAGTGACTATTAAGTGATGCTCGCTAGACATAGAGGGATCAAATTTGGGAGCCCATGAGTGTTTGGCATAATTTTGTGTAGCAAATGAAATGAGGCCTTGATGTTCAAGTTTCCCGATTCTTCATTTTAAAGCATAAAAATCCTTGTCACAATATCCATTAATTTTATGATAATTTCAAAATGGGTGACCTTTGTGTTTTGTAAGCCGATAAGGAGGGTAGTAATGAGTAGGTGGTAAAGTGATAAACTGGTGATTGAGGAGCATAAAGAGAATATCACATTTCCTAACATTTTGTTCAAACTTGAGAGGTGTTTGCTGTGGTAATACCTTTGCTTCGCCGGTATGTGCACATGTAGTAGACTTAGGATCGAGATGATATATATAATATCTAGCACAAACATGAGAAACATCCTTGAGATGTTGTATTTCAACTTTAAGGGATGTAACCATGGTTTCCATAGCTTGAAATTTATCTTGAAAAGCATGGTGTAAAGCTTGAATTGACTCTAAGATAGCTTGATAGGATGTGTTATCGGGACTAATAGGCAGGTCTAAGATATGATTGAAAATGGAACTCATGTGTGAAGGTGTCATATCATGAAGAAGGTACATTATGTGTATGGATTTTTTGAGAGCATCTTGGAAAACTTGGTGTTGTTGAAGTTAGCTGATACAAGCAGACTTGAGGAACTTTAGAGGCCATTTTGTAACTAGGGTTTGGGTTTGGAGAAGAGAAATACTAGTAGAGCGTGCAACATAAAAATCAAAGTGTTCAATCAAGATTTGGGGTTCACCAAATGATTTAATCTAAATGTTATTAAACCTTTATTTTAGAGTAACTTACTATAGCTAATGATATGCAGGAAATAAATTACAATATGAACAAGTTATAAGCATTTAAAGATGTAAAACTTAAGCAAGTGGGAGAGGGATGATGACTTAGCTAATTCTGTGTGATCCCAGAATGATCGAGACTATGTATCTGCTAAAATAGGCTTGGAACAATGTTGTAATGTCATGATGAAGATTCAGAAGTACACAAATATGTAGGACAAAAGTGCCCATAGGAGGACATGAGTGTCCCAGAAGCTTGTGATCAATCTTGGCACTAGTGTCCACTTAAATGCCCAAGTCCTGATTTTTTGGGTCAGAAGGTCTTCACTCCAATATTTACTTTATCACTCCAACTTTGTTGTTAAGGTTTTGATTGCACATATAACCTGTAAAATAGATAACTAGTTGCACATGCCCACAAACCACATCAAATCTAAAAAAAATGTAGAATGCGGAGTCCGATTGACCCCAAAAGTCACCTGAAGAGTGAAATTACAACTGAGTGTTACAATGTCAAATGAATTACCTCTATTTTATGTTACATCTCAAAATCCATGTAGTTCTTTATGCTTATGTGTGTAATGATACCCATGGTTTCCCTTGTACAAGTTACATGAATGATAATGGGATAGATCTAGATTGTATCGAGTATGTTGAATGTGTGCGATGGAATATAATGAAATCCCCTACTATGTTGTGTATGTAGATCGCATCCATTGTCCCTTGCTGTGAATGTACTAGGTGTATGCCTTGTAATTATCTTGTGCCTTTTATGTAATATTAGGTGATGATTGGTAATGCTTATAGTGTTTGGGCCCTTATTTAAGAGAAATAAATAATTATATATATGATTCACTTGTTTGAATTTTGTAATTGATAACTGAAAGGCTGACCCAAAGTGTTAAAAGGTGACCAAAATGCCAAAAAGACCTGAAAGATTAAAAAGAAGATAAAGAAGGGTAGGAGCACCCGGGAGGGACAAGAGCGCCTAAGCACTTCCATCCTAACTGGGTGCTAATGTACGAGGTCATCAAAAGATAAATTAGTCAAATGTTGACATATATGTAATATGTGTAAAGCCAGTAAAGTGCAACAAATAAAGGAATAAAAGAGCCAAAAGGAGTTATCAACCACCAGTTTTCTTGCTTAGAAATCATGTATATATTAACATGCTTTAGGACTTATAAATGTACCCAAGTACATAGATTTTGTGTCTACACTTATACTATTTACATATTGCACTTTGTTTCCTATACTAGTTGGATACTTAGTATGTCATTATCTTTTTCTATACACACATGCAAATTCACTTGGTATCTTGAGGTGAATGAAGGACTTTTATAGATTCTTACTATGCATGATGCTCGACAATGCTCTTTACCAGTCTCATTAAGGCTCTTAAGGGCATCTACCTTTACTATTCTCCTATTCCACACTCACAAGTCTTATTGTTACAATATTTATTACTTCTTTTCACATAATTTTTTATGCTCTATACATACTTTGACATATTATTTATCTTTCTAACATGATAATGGATGCTTCAAGGATACTATACAACCATGGTTATCTATAACTTCTTGCTTGCTACTATTTACTATTGTTTGTAGACCATGCCCTATGTCATGCTTGATCAATGTTTGCTTATGGCCATTTCAGCCTTGATTGTCTTAAGACATTGTGAGCGATGTCCCATGTATGTAACCTACTTTTTGCGGTACCTCTTGTGTTCATAGTTGCTTGCTATATTTCATGCTAACTCTTTTTATCTAACATAAGTGTTTCTAGCCTATATTTGTTACATGGGCCTTGGTTTCTACCATGCACATCCATTATCCCCTGTAGGTATCCAATCTACAATATGCATATCAGTTTCAGGTCCTTGTATTTGGGCCACCTCCTCCTACATTCTTCACATACACCCTAAATGAGGGGGGGCATCTATTGGGTGAAAAAATCACCCTTCTAGCAACACAGAACACTAGAACAAAAAAATATAGTACAGCAATGGCAAAGGCACAAAGTTATAAACTGGTCCAAAATCATACTTAGATCACAAACACAGAACAAACACTAGTGCTCAATATTGAATAGTAATGGTGGGTGCTTATGTCCCTCTTGGGTGCAAGTGTCCTGGGGGTATAAATAAATAGTTTCTCAATTTAACACATTTTTCAGAAAGTTACAATACAAATCTACAATATTATGCACTTACATCCAGTTACAGAATTCATTCAATCAGTTATAATTTGGCTACATTTCAGCTACAATTTTAGTTTAAAATCGGTTACAAATTGGATGTGCCAATCTTCAGTGGCACTTATCATTTGAGAAGTTTCATGAAAGGAGAGAAAAACAAACCTCTCTCCTCGAAACTCTTCTCTTGGCGTGAGATAACCCAAAAACCTCACTCTGGGCATGAGATCACCCACAAAACTAACCCTTGGTGTGAGATTGCCGAAAAAACTCATCCTTGGTATGAGATCACCCAAAAACCTCACTGTTGGCATGAGATCACCTAAAAACCTCACCCTTGGCGACATGACACCTAAATCCGTCAACATCTTCAAGAAAAATAAGACAATTTTCTATCCTATACTCTCTCATACATCAGGTGCACTATTTCCTCACCTACTACTTTTACACACTTTTTTACCTACTTATATATGTGTTACTATGATTTTTCATGTAAGATACTTTCACTACTCTCTTTCTCTTCTTTTGCAGGTCTTTCCTTATGAGCAACAACTCACAACAACAAGCACAAGCTCCAACAACACACTACTATGCATATGATTCACCCTAGGATTTACCTCCCTTTCCTAGTTGTAATACTTCACATTAGAATCATTTCGTACTTCACAAAACTACTCATCCACTTAACATGCTATTAGCTACACTCTTCACTAGATCACAAGGTACATATCTTCTATCTACTTTAGGCTACTAAGTATTCACTTAACAACATAATTTGGGGACAAATGTAAACACAAAATCTATGCACTTAGGTACATTTCTAGGTCCTAAACCTTACTAGTGTACACATGATTCCTAAGGAAGAAAACTAGTGGTTGAAAAATCCTTTTGGAATTTTGGTTGTTATATCTCTTGTATTGTATTGGCTTTACACATCTTATAGTTGTGTGAGCAATTGACTGATTTATCTTTTGATGACCTCAAACACTAGTGCCTAGCTAGAACAAAAGCCCCCTGGAACTCATGTCCCTCCCAGGTGCCCCTTCCCCTCTTTTTATTCTTCTTACTCTTTTGGTTCCTTTTCGATTCTCAGACACCTTTTAACACTTTAGGTTGGCTTTTAGTTGTCAATTATGAAATTCAAACAAGGGAATCAAATATATACTTAGTTAATTCTCTCAAATAAAGGTCCAACCACTCATTATCTATCATCACCTAAGCTTGCACAAAGGTGTAAGAGCACTGCAAGGATACATCTAAAACATTCATACAAGGGACAAGGGCTACATTGATCTGCATACACAACTGTTGGTGAGGAAATTTTTCAGACGGAAAAATTTGTGAATTCCATGCCAACGCTCTGGGAATCTAAGTCCCTCTACTTAAACGGTGCAGCTGTCGTATGTGCATGCATGAGAAAATGTGGATTTCTATGTGGTGGCCTTTCGACCAGGGATCCAACAGGGGCACTCCACTGACCCTGCGGAAAAGCTAGAAATTTCTTGCTAGAGAGGAATTTGTCTGAAAGTGGGAAAGGGAGTGAGAATTGAGGTAGGAGAACTAATGTTGCAGGTAGAAAATCAGATTCCTGCACACACTAGTTAGAAACTTCAACACATGCATTCATGAGAAGAAACAACCCTTGCAAATGGCAACAAGACGAGATAAGATTGTGAACTCAAAGTTTCTAAAATCTCCTCATCAAAGAGGCTACAAAATCCTTCTTCTTGTATTGATGCTTAAACAAGAGTTGTACATAATGTGGGAATGGAAGAAATTTGAGAATGGAGGAAAGTAGAAGAAAATTTGCTATCTCCTTTGCTTTCTCTAGGTACAATGCACTCTTGAGTTTACAAGATCAATCCCCCTCCTTTACAATGGCGTGAAGAAGCCATTAAATATCTTGCAAGAAATGGTTACAACTTCTTCTTTGTTAGCAAGAAATGGTTTACAATCTTTTCAATCATTCGTGTCCGTTCAGATTCTTGATTCGTGAAGAAATGCCAATGGCAAGAAAAACCAGACTTTTCATAATGCAGTCATTACACTTGTTTTGTAACTTTGAATTTGAACCGTTCATCTTGCCTTTGAAACTTTAAACCAGAGTCGTCCACGTGGGAGAAATTTACTGGAGCGGGCGTGGAGGATGCCTTTTGCATTTTGTGACTTTATAGAGATTTGGCATTTTTTACATTTTTGGTCCACTCACCCACTTTTGATATGGTCTTGACACGTGGCCTTACTTGAGTGGAGACAGAGTCATGGGTCACTTTTATAATTTTACCTTTTTTCAATGCAGGCTCAAAAACACAAATTACTCCGCCAACCCTTCCCCGCTTTGACCTTTGATGCCCAATATTTGAATTTCTCCCCACTTTTATAATTTTACCCTTTTTAATGAATGAAAAACACAAATTGCTTGCCGATCCCCACTTTGACCTTTGATGCAGGCTTAATATTTGACTTTTTCCTTTGGTGTGGGCACATGGGATCTAACATGGGTCACTTTTTAACTTTAAGCCCCTTTAATGAAAACAAGGCTCAAATTCTCAAATCTCCCCGACGGCCCGCTTCCCCGCCTTGAACTTTTACACGGCAAAATCAAGGCTTAATATTTGAACTTTCTCCCTTTTGTTTGGCGGGGTCGTATATCTGACCCTGGACACGTGGAGAGCTGGCGCTCATTTGGAACCTTGCCTTTGGATTTTTCCTTTGAAGTTGCGCCAGGCTGACATGTGGAGGGCTCCGGTTCTTTTATACTTAGCCAATTCAGGCTTACTTCCCACTTGACTTATGTTGACCTCTAGACATGTGGAGAACTGGCGCTCATTTGAAGATTGGCCCTTTGGTTTCATTACTGAAATTGTGTCGTTGAGGCACGTGGAGGCTTCCTCCAACCCACTCATACTTAGTCAATTTAAGCAATCGGCTCTGTCCCCTTCTTTGGACCTGGGACACATGGAGGATTGGCACAAGTTTGAGAACTACCCCTAGCTTCAACCCTTGAAATTGCACTCGATGAAGCACGTGGCACCATCCACTGAACCTTCCATACCGCTAGGCTGACACATGGAGGGTTCTGTCAGTTATTTTATACTTAGCTGATTTGGGCTTGTTTTGTCTTCATTTTGGACCCTAGACACGTGGAAAGCCTGAAGCTTTATTTGTGGACTGTCCCTTGGGCCCTTCCCTTGGAGTTGTGTCATTTGGACATGTGGAGGCTTCCATTGTTGCTTGAAACATGGCCATGCCACATCCAATCAGAGATATCCATGTACTACTCGTGGATAATGGGGCCAAAATTTGATGGGGAAGAAAATGCCCATCATTCACGACTGTGGAAAAATGCAGAGAAGAAGAAAACTCCACCATTTCGTGCCTGATTTTCAAATTTCTTTCGCAAACCAAGGGATTGAAAACAATACAAGGTTTGATGATCCATGGCCATAGAAAGATTGAAAATTTCATCCAAATGAGGACAACAATAAAATTTTCACGCGTCTAGACAGGAAAACAAAATTTATCAAAACGTGCAGACTGGAGAGTTTAAACAACTTCAAAGCATGAATTTCTCTATCTTTTCAGACTTCCAACTTTACTTGAACACTTCTGGAGGGCGTGAGCTCAAAATTTTTGAATTTGACTTTAAAAAATGAGGGGGGGATTTTGAGGGCGACAACAGCTGGCTCTAGCTTGGGGACATGACATGGACTGAGCATAGTGAAGACATGACATGGGAATCCAGAATCTCAATCTCTAGACCCTGTAATTCGTTGACCAGTGCCTTATCCATTGGGCCTTACAGAGTCATGTACAACTTTGAGAAAGAAATATCAGAAGAAGGAAACACACAAGCACACAATGGGAAGGAAACACACGACACGCACAAAAGGGGAAACAAAACCACACAACAGAAAGGGAAACACACCTATGGTACAAGGCGGGGGAACAACCCGCTTTCACTGATGATACAATTTCAAGTATTTCCCACTCCAAGGCAATTCTAGTGGTGTTCCATCCAAATATGAGAGAAGAAAAGTGTTCTCGCCGCAAGCTTCACGAATCTGGAATGGGCCGAGCCATAATGAATCGAACTTTCCATGGCTGCCTTTTGGTTCTCTTCTCTTGTCCCATAGTAGGATGAAGTCTCCAACTTTGAATTCTCTTGCCTTGGCCTTCTTATCAAAAATATTCTTTACTTTCAATTGGTGCTCCTTAATGCGATCCACCACTTGGAGTCTATTTTCTTCCAGCTTCTCAAGAAAGAGGATCCTCTTGTCAATGGAATCCTTGTACTGACCATCTTCTATTGCCTGTAGCAGCTTGAGAGCTGGCATCTCGATCATGAGAGGAATTTTTGCTTCGACTCCATACAACAGTTGGAATGGTGACATACCTATTGCCTTCTTGGGAGTGATCCTATCCACCCACAATGCATCGTCATACAACCTTTTGTGCCAATTCCTTTGATTCTCGTTTACAAGCTTGCGGATAAATGGTCACAATGTTCTTGTTGCTTGATTCAGCCTGTCTGTTTCCTTGTGGATAGTAGTCAGAAGAATGAGATAGGGAGATTCTGTAGCTATAAAAAACTTGGTCAGCTCTCTTGAAGAGAAATAGGTAGCATTATCTACTACAATATTTCTGTGGCACTCCAAAACGGACTATGATATTCTCCTTGATGAAGTTGCATACTGTTTCAGTGTTGGCTTGTTTGGCCGGAATGGCTTCCACCCATTTGGTGAAGTAGTCTGTTGTTGTGAGTACATAGGTGTGCCCCACACTTGAGTGAGGGTTCAGAACACCAATGAAGTCCAGCCCCCACTGTTGAAATGGTTCTTCAATAACCACAGGCCTGAGTGGTAATGCAGTGAGTTGTGGTCTTCCAATGAACTGTTGGCATGCTTTGCATTTAGAAACCCAATCTTGAGTGTCTGCAAAGATGGTGGGCCAATAATACCTTCCTCGGAGGATCTTGTGTGCAGTGACCATTGCTGAAAAATGTCCACCACATGCTTGGTCATGGTATGCTTTAAGAAACTTTTCTTGTTGCTCTTTATCTACGCACCTGAGGAAACAACCATCTAGGCCTCTTTTGTAAAGCGCATGATTCCAGATTACAAATTTAGCTACCTTCAGCTTGAGTGTTCTCCTTTTCTTGTAATCAAGATGGGGAGGGCATTCTCCATAAGTCAGGTAATAGGCAATATCAACATACCACTCATCAGTAGTGGTGACAAAGAGAACCTGTGGGTTGTCTTCTGAACAAGTTGAGCAAGCACAATTTTCTTCGCCATGTTGAACTTTGAGTGTTTCATCTTCAAAATCAACTTGCACAAGCCATTTCCCCTTACCAGATTAGAGGGTCAAATCTCCAAGTCATATTCTTGAGTCTTTGCAATCCAATTTCCTCTTTTAGCTCTGGGATCCTGCTGTGTCAAGATGGACTTGATTGCACTGTCAGGGACCATCACCACCGTATGGGAATTGAGGATGTAAAACCTGAAGTTTTTTACAGCCTTGACCACTGCATAGGCATGCTTCTCCAATTGGTTATATTTTAGCTCATGATTTTTCAAAGGACAACTCATGAAAGCAATAGGTGCTTCCACACCTTCATCATTTTTCTGAACGAGAACGACAGAGAGTGTATGTTCTGATGCATAACAATACATGATGAATTCTTTGTTAAAATATGGAGATACAAGAGTCGGAGCCTTGGCAATGGATTTCTTGATTTCTTCGAATGTTGCCTTCCCTTCATTGTTCCATTTGAAGTTTGCTTGTGGTTTCATCATGGAAGTGATGTGCTTCGTCAACTCAGCAAACTCAGGCACAAAACGACAAAGAAAGTTCACCTTTCCAAAGAATGAATGAACTCCTTTCTTGCTTGTGGGCAGGGATAATGCTTGAATGGATCTAATCCTCTCAGGATCAATGTGTGCTCCATGTTTTTTCACAATGTGCCCCAATAACTTGCCTTCTGTGACTCCAAAAATGCACTTTTTTGGATTTAGTGATATGCCATGTTTCCTACACCTTGCAAGTACCTGTTCCAAGTGATAGATATGATCTCCCCTCTTCTTTGAAAATACTGTGAGATCATCAAGATATATGACAATGTAATGCTTCAGATCTTTGAAGGCCAAATCCATCACCATTTTGGAATGTAGCTCCTGCATTGATTAGGCCAAAAGGCATTCTGTTGTAGGAAAAAGTGCCCCAAGGTGTTGTAAAGGTTGTCTTGGTGTGGTCCTCCTCTACCACTTTGATTTGATTATATCCTGAGAATCCATCAAGTAATGAAAGCATTTCAGATCCAGTGACTACTTGTAGGATATGGTCCATGATAGGAAGAGGATAATTGTCCTTTAGTGATGCCTGGTTCAGGTTGCGAAAATCTACACATATCCTTATTTCACCATTCTTCTTCCACACTGGCACAATGTTAGCCACCCACGTTGAATGGTGGATGGGAAAGATGATCCTTGCATTAAGCATCTTCATTACCTCCTCCTTGATGGTATCAACAATCTTTGGGTTGTACAGCCTTTGTTTCTACCTGAAGGGATTAACACCCTGCTTCAAAGGAATTGAGTGATGCATTTCCTTTGGCTGGAAGGATTTGAGTTCATCATAAGAGTAGGCCAAGACATCTGAGTATTTCTTGAGTAATGCAACAAACCTTCTTTTTTCTTCAGGTGAGCAACATTTTCCAATATTGACCATCCTTGGCTCCTCCAGGGTACCAATGTTTTCTTTATCAAAATCAGCTGGGCACCGAGAAGATTACTTTTCTTTCTCTTGAATGAATCTGTCATGTTTGTCAAAGAGGTCTTCTAAAGAGACTAGGCCTTTGGGAATTTTGTTCCCTTTCAATTTGATTACTCCCTCATCATCAATCCCTTCAATTCCTTCTTTCTCTTCTTTGGGG
Source organism: Taxus chinensis (assembly GCA_019776745.2). NCBI lineage: Eukaryota > Viridiplantae > Streptophyta > Pinopsida > Cupressales > Taxaceae > Taxus > Taxus chinensis. Next base: position 634,225,490 of record CM034153.1, on the reverse strand, counting down.
ACTACTTCTTGTGTGGATTTTCACCTCCTTCAAAGAAGAGATTATTGAAATTATCCCTTTTCTCTAAAAAGGCTAGAATTTGGTTATCATCATTGAAGACTTGCCAATGATTTGCATTGTCTGGTACACTAGGCCTGAATACCATTTCAATGGTCACTTTGTCTTTACCAAAAGAAGGATGAGGTGTCACTAGGGAAGCTGACACTGCAAGAGAATCAACCTTTTCATTATGTTCCCTTGGAATAGCTTCAATGGAAAATGCATCAAAAGATTCAATGTAGTCCCACACTCTGTTTCTGTAATGCCGAGAGTCTTGGATTCTTCACCTGATATTGTTGGCAGACCTGCTTTACTACAACCTCTACATCACCTCGGCATCTCAGTTTCTTGATTCCCATGTCCTCTGTTGCACTCATGCCTAAGAGTAGTGCTTCATACTTTGCAGTGTTATTTGTATTATCAAATTGCAGCTTGTAGGCAAATGGGTACAACTCATTGGAAGGAGAGTACAATACTACACCAGCTCCCGAGCCCGCACTGGAATGACTACCATCAAATTCCATTGTCCAAATTTGATCTTCCTCTTCCTCCATGAGAAGTGGAAAGTTCTCCTCTTTTTTTGATGTGAGGAAGTAGTTTCCTAGCCCACAATCTTGAAAGAGAATGTTTTCTTTCGGATCATCAGACTTTCATACTGTGAACTTCATCTTTCTTACTGGTAGCAACTTCTTCATCTCACCTTTTACTGGGATAGTTGCAGATGACCAATCCATTTTTATCTCTCCACCCAGGTCTCTGCAGAAACTCCTACTCAATAGCATACCAAAGGATGTTGGGATGTCTGCTACCAGTATGGTTAGGAGCACCTTCTTGTCTAGAAAATCAGCTAGTGCTACCTGTGCATCTTTGATTCTTCCTACCAATGGCACTTGTTTGGATTCCATTGAGTAGCAGGTGTCATTTACCTGGGTCAAGGTGAGGCCTAGAGCATTTACAACTTTGGCTGGCATCACATTGTCTGAGGCTCTGGAATCTATGATACAATTATTTAGCTGGAAGCCTTTAATGAGGAGTGATAGGTAGAAAGGTTCAACCCTGTTGGTTTTGGAGGCACTAAGGGCTAGCATGTTTTGGGAAGGTGGTGTGGATGGTGTGGGAAGTAAGCCTTTAGAATTAGGACTCGAGGATATAGGGTTACCACCATGAACTACATTAATGAACCTGTCAAACTGGGCAGGGTGTGTTTGTAGGTATTCTATTTCTGAGAGCTGGACTTTGGTTTTTCTTGCATGTTCCACAAAGTCAAATGGGGTTATGGTGAGTGAGGAAGAGGTTCCAGAAATGGAGGAATATTTACATGGTAGAGGATTTGCTACTTTTGGGTGTTGAATTCTCCTTTTCGGGTGTAGCAATTGGCTTGGAAGGGGGTGAGGGTGTAGCTTTTGATTGAACCTTAGATGTTTTTGCAGGAACAACATTTAAAGGAGAATTGTTCTTAGCAACTTTTGAGCTGGGAGAAGAATTAGATGACTTACTTGGCATAGTAGCATGATCCCTGACAACCAATGAGTCTGGTTTTTCTTTGGCCGACTCCATAGAAGGTGGTAATGGTGATCCTCTGCTGATGATTTTATTTTGTGTGACCTCTGGAGGAGAATCTTCTTTATTCTTCTTATCCTTTACCGCAACCATTGAGGATGAAGCACCTTTCCTGGATTGTGCATGAGTGAAAACAACACATGAGAAACTTGGAGCTTCTTCATCATCCTCATCTTCATCATCAATGTACTCAATTAGGCCATTGTGCATATCAACTTCCTCGACCTCAAGATAGTTTTCATAGTCTTCCATATTTTCTTCTTCAATTTCATCAATTTCTGCTTCCTCCTCTGATCTTTGGTGTCACAGATGGCATTGACTGGTGGTGCTTCAAGAGCAAAGCCGACGAGGAGGTGGAGTAATCCTTGGCCTATCTAGAGGGTTTGGTTTCCTTGAAGCATTCCACATTGTGATCTGAGATAGCTGCTTCTTCAAGGCAACCAAGTCATTTTCCATTTTTTGGAACATCGGATCTGTGGTGACAGAGTTTGAATTCTGACCCTTTTGCTTTCCATTGGGGCCTTTCACCTTTCTGAGAAAGGATTAGATCATCATCAGTTTCTATTGCATAGTCCTGGGCTTCCCTCAATGTTCTTGGTTGGGCTCTTCGGAGGAAGAAACCTACTTCTGATGGCAAAGCACTGATGAAAAACCTCTTCAAATTATTTTTAGGAGGCACCACATCTTCAGGGATCCTTCTTATCACTCTATCATATCTTGCTACGAAGTCCCTCATTGACTCAGAGGTTTCTTTCTTCATTTGTACCAATTGGACCAAAAGATCCTGACAATCTTCTGTGCTCTTGAACTTGTGTTTGAATGCACTTCTTATATCCTCCCAACAGGTGACAGACCTCATAGCATGTAGAACCATTCAACAGCTTTCTCTTGAAGTGACTCCACAAAGAGTCAGACTGACACATCTTCATCCTCAACACCCAACACACTGCAAGCAGTGATAAATGTTGCTACATGCTCTTCAGGGAGTTGAGAACCATCCCCTCTAAATTTTGGGAAGTTTTTTCTCGAGCCTCTCGGTAGCTCATGGAGTGGTTGAGCAAGAGCCAGTGGACCGGTGTTTCCTCCCCATGGTACATTAGGCCTACGGGCCTCATGATCACGTTCACACTCATGATCATGATCCCCCATTCTATTTTTGTTTCTAGCTTCCAACCTTGCTAAGGCTGTGGCATTCTTTGCTGCTCTTTCATCTGCCTCGGCTTGAAGTCTCTCGATTTCTTCGAGTTGAGCTCTTATTTCTTCTTCAGCTCTCACCTCTCTTTCTCTAGCTTCTTCTTCGGTCTCCACATCAGTGAAGTCTACAAGGTTCTCGTTGATGTATGGAAATTCACCATCCAAAGGATTGGCAACACTCAGGTTCCCAACGTGACCAGGTTGCTTGAAAAGGAAGCCTCTGGATTCTGAGTAGCTCTTGTCTCCTTTGAAGTTCCTCAAAAATGGGATCAGTTTGTCCTCCTTGTCTCTTTGTTGGGTGTATCTTCTATCCGCCATCTTGAAAATCTATGCTCTTCTTTACGGTGCTGGAATTTGTCTTTGCCTCTCCAATTCAGCAGCACGTTCTTCTTCAAGGTCCAGAATTCTCATGGCAATGAAGTAGTGATTGGCACTTTGTCTATTATGCCAGATAGCTTCCCTCAAATCTGAAGCAATGTCTTCTTGGATGTGGAAGAGCAATTCAGGTCTTTCAACAGGAGGGTTTCCTGGAATAGCCATGATTTGAATCCATGTGGCTCATATAGCCATTCAAATTCCAGAATTTTTCTCTTTTTTGAATTTTGAATTTTCTGACCTTGCGGTCGCATTCAGGTGCAGATGCTGCTAAATCTACCCCATGGTGGGTGCCAAAAACTGTTGGCAAGGAAATTTGTCGGCGGACAAATTTGTGAATTCCTTGCCAATGCTCTAGGAATCTAAGTCCCTCTACTTAACCGGTGCAGCTGTCGTATGTGCATGCATGAGAAAATGTGGATTTCTATGGTGGCCTTTCGACCGGGATCCAACAGGGGCACTCCACTGACCCTGCGGAAAAGCTAGCAATTTCTTGCTAGAGAGGAATTTGTCTGAAAGTGGGAAAGGGAGTGAGAATTGAGGTAGGAGAACTAATGTTGTAGGTAGAAAATCATATTCCTATACACACTAGTTAGAAACTTCAACACATGCATTCATGAGAAGAAACAACCCTGCAAATGGAAACAAGACGAGATAAGATTGCGAACTCAAAGTTTCTAAAATATCCTCATCAAAGAGGCTATAAAATCCTTCTTCTTGTATTGATGCTTAAATAGGAGTTGTACATAATGTGGGAATGGAAGAAATTTGAGAATGGAGGAAAGTAGAAGAAAATTGGCTATCTCCTTTGCTTTCTCTAGGTACAATGCACTCTTGAGTTTACAAGATCAATCGTCCCCCTTTTACAATGGCGTGAAGAAGCCATTAAATATCTTGCAAGAAATGGTTACAACTTCTTCTTTGTTAGCAAGAAATGGTTTACAATCTTTTCAATCATTCACGTCCATTCAAATTCTTGATTCACGAAGAAACACCAATGGCGAGAAAAACCAGACTTTTCATAATGCAGTCGTTACACTCATTTTGTAACTTTGAATTTGAACCGTTCATCTTGCCTTTGAAACTTTAAACCAGAGTCATCCATGTGGGAGAAATTTACTGGAGCGGGCATGGAGGATGCCTTTTGCATTTTGTGACTTTATAGAGATTTAGGCATTTTTTACATTTTTGGTCGGCTCACCCACTTTTGATATGGTCTTGACACGTGGCCTTACTTGAGTGGAGACAGAGTCACTGGTCACTTTTATAATTTTACCTTTTTTAATGCGGGCTCAAAAACACAAATTGCTCTGTCGACCCGCCTCCCCACTTTGACCTTCGATGCGGGCTTAATATTTGACTTTTTCCTTGGCGTGGGTGGGGCTGCGGGTCACTTTTATAATTTTAAGCCCCTTTAATTCCAACAAGGCTCAAATTCTCAAATTGCTCCCCAACGGCCCGCTTCCCCGCCTTGACCTTTCTATTTGGGCTTAATATTTGACTTTCTCCCTTTTGTTTGGTGGGGCCATATATCTGACCCTGGACACGTGGAGAGTTGGCTCATTTGGAACCTGCCTTTGGATTTTTCCTTTGAAGTTGCATCAGGCTGACACATGTGGATGGCTTCCGCCGGTTCTTTTATACTTAGCCAATTCGGGCTTACTTCCCACTTGACTTATGTTGACCTCTAGACATGTGGAGAACTGACGCTCATTTGAATATTGGCCCTTTGGTTTCATTACTGAAATTGTGCCATTGAGGCACATGGAGGCTTCCGCCAACCCGCTCATACTTAGTCAATTTAAGCAATCATCTTTGTCCCCTTCTTTGGACTTGGGACATGTGGAGGATTGGCACAAGTTTGAGAACTGCCCCTAGCTTCGACTCTTGAAATTGTGTTGTTGAAGCATGTGGTGCCGTCCGCTGAACCTACCTTTGGATCTTACCTTTGAAGTTTCTCCACGCTGACACATGGAGGGTTCCTCTAGTTCTTTTATACTTAGTCGATTCAGGCTTACTTTTTGACTTATGTTGACCTCTAGACATGTGGAGAACCTGACGCTTATTTGAAGACTTACCCTTTGGCCCTTCCCTTATTGAGTTACGTCATTTGGACACGTGGAGGCTTCCGCTATTGCTTGAAACATGGCCATGCCACATCCAATCAAAGATATCCACGTATACTCATGGATAATGGGGCCAAAATTTGACAGGGAAGAAAACGCCCGTCATTCACGACTATGGAAAAATGCAGAGAAGAAGAAAACTCCACCATTTCGTGCCCGATTTTCAAATTTCTTTCATGAACCAAGGGATTGAAAACAATACAAGGTTTGATGATCCATGGCCATAGAAAGATTGACAATTTCATCCAAATGAGGACAACAATAAAATTTTCATGCGTGTCAGACAGGAAAACAAAAAATTTATCAAAACGTGCAGACTGGAGAGTTTAAACAACTTCAAAGCATGAATTTCTCTATCTTTTCGGACTTCCAACTTTACTTGAACACTTCTGGAGGGTGTGAGCTCAAAATTTTTGAATTTGACTTTAAAAAATGAGGGGGGGATTTTGAGGGAGAAAACAACAACATAGGAGGGAAGTTCATTATATTCCATCACATACATTCTATATACTCGGAACAATCTTGATCCATCCCGCTATCATCATGCAACTTGAACAAGGGAAACCTAGTGCTTCATTCCACACACAAGCACAAAGAACTACATGGAGTCTGAGATGTAGTGCAGTGTTTGGTCATAAATTCACTCTTTAGGAGACTGCAGGGGTCGGATCCGACTCCACATTCTACATATTTTTTATTAGATTTGATTAGATTTGTGGGCATGTGTAGGTAGACATATGTATTACAAGTTATAGGTACAATTGATGATATAAAAACAAAACCATAGCAACAAAGAGAGACTAACAAAGAATCTCTTTCGACCCAAGAAATACCAAACTCTAAGCACCTGAGCAGACACAGGAACCCAGATCAGTTACTAGCACCTAGGGCACACTTGTCCTCTTACGGGTGCTTCTGTCCCTTACATTCTTAGGGTTATGAACCCTCATTGAGCTTGTTCAATAATGACTCTAGTCTAATCCAACATGTACTCAGTCTCGACCACTCCTAGGTTGCACAAAAATAGCAAAGGCATCTCCCTCTCTTGTTTGCTTAGGATTTTACATTATTAAATGCTTATTGCTTGTGCACTATTATACTTTATTACCTGTATATCATTTATTACAGTAAGTTACTTTGAAATAAAGGTTTAATTACATTTAGATTAAATCAACACATTATACTACTGATTGACACTTCATTCATCCATTTTTTAAACTTCAATCATGCCACCTTATCTTTGTGCAACCTCTATTATTTTTCCAATTGGAGTAAAACTTTAGCAAATAGTAATTTCCTCATATGATGTCCATTTTGTCCCATTTAAAGTGCGTTAGAAATATATCAACGCGATTTTCCATGTGTATGTAGTTTCATCATAAGTAAAAACCATATCATTCATTCAATGTAGGGATCCTTTTAGATCATTCCTCCCCATTGAGGAACTTTTGGACCACCAAATTTTGGTTTTATTTTGAAAATAGGTGAGGGTACGATTCTGTCACTCTTCTAATTTCCATTCATTTTTCCTTTCTTGGATTCATTCCTTTTAGACCCATACGAATATATTCTACATCATCTCTTCACAAAGTCCTCACTCTTATGTCAAGAATACAATCTTACTATAATTTGTCACAAGAGAAAAATATTCTACGGAAGATACTTGTATAGTCTTATCCTAATCAATGATCATGGGTGGCTTGTACAAAATCAAGGTCTCAACATCAACAGCAAAATTCATTTACATGTACAGAGATAATTCTAACTTGAAGGCATTATTACTGATCTTCTCCAAAATATTAAATGGGTCATACCTGATTGGTAAAAGATTTTTACCTTCACCTATAAATCTTTCCTTACTGATATGTAGCCAAACTTGATCACCAACTTGAAAGATTTCATATTCATAAATATATGTCAACCAAGGATTTTCCTTGTTTTTTATACCAAGCCATCATTTTAGGTAAGAAAGGATGTTTTGATTGATTATAAATTGTAATGATCATCTCAACATAATACTAAAGCATCATGTCATGTGCTTTCTAAATGTTTTCCTTATAATTAAAATTTTAAGCTCATGTAGACACAAAATCACGCACTTGGGTACATTTCTAACTCCTAAGAGCATACTAGCATTTACATGATTCCCAAGTAAGAAAACTAGTGGTTGACAACTATCTTTGAGATCTTTTATTTTTCTTCTGTTTTATATCTAGTATTACACACCGTAAAACCCAATGAGAACTTTACATATTTATATTTTATGGCTTCATACACCAGCACCTAGCCAGGACAACAACGCCCATGCACTCATCTCCCCTCTGGGTGCCCTTGACCCTTTTAAATCTTACTCCATCCTTTTGGTTCTCTTTTATCTTTTGGGAATCTTTTTCACTTATGGGTTGGCCTTCTAGTTGTCAATTGAGAAATTCAAATAAGGGAATCATATAAATACATAGTTATGTGTTCAAAATAAAGGACCAAGCACTAAACATTACTACTATCATAAGCTTGCATTCAAAAGGCACCTAAAGCACTCCAAAGCATCCATCTAGTATCCATTTAAGGGACAAGGGACTACATATTATACATACACTGCATAGGAAGGGGAAGTTAGTTTTATTCCATCCACACATGTTATACATTTGTACATTCTATATCTAGTCCGTCATCAAGTGCAACTTGTACAAGGGCATCCTAGGGTAAAATTACTACACACGCACAGCCATGGAGTCTGAGATGTAGTATAACACTTGGTAGTAAGCTCACTCTATCGGATGACCACCAAGGTTAGTCCAACTCCCCATTTTGCATCATTTTTTTATGATTTGATGTGGTTTGTGGGCTTGTGTAGGTGAACTTTCTATTTCGCAGGTTACAGGTATCATCGACGATCATAGCGTGAACAACAGGTGATTAATAGGAAGAAGATGTGACACTCTTACAACACAGTAAAAACTAGATTCTAAACATTTTCGTAGTCACAGGCGCTCAATAGCTGTCTCCAATGCCCAAATGCCCTTGCCCCAATGTGGGTGCCCTTGTCTAACATTGTATGTGAGCTCCTAAATTTACAAAGACCAATTATGACATTGTTTACCTCTTGTTCAACACTTTTCCCAGTCTAAATCAATTCAATATCAATCGTAAATCAGCTAAGTCGTCTTATTTCTCTTCTTAGCTTAGGGTTTCTACTTTACATGCCTATTTTCTTGCATCATATTATACCTTAGCATCTATATATCATTTTTTACATCAATTACTCTGGAATAGGGTTTAATAAATTTATTTTTGTTAAATCATTTGGTGAACCTCTCCTGTTAAATCCTTCCTTCTTATGCCCATTGCCCGCAGTGGTTGATTTGGGTATTTTAAGCACATTGAGCTTCCTCCACCTACCCGTAGGGTTTCTAAATCAATGGGTGAATCTGATAATCCTTTTGCTAACTCACATAATGTTCCTCTTGAAAACATTGAAACATATGATAGTGAACAATCATATGATGAGGATATCAATGTTGATAAAGAGATCAATTAGAAAAACTTACTAATTTTCATCAAGCATTGTGTACCAACCCTACCCATAGTTCACATATCATCAATGATTTACTTGTTATCAAATTCTCTCGAGATGTTGATTTTGTGCCTCTTGTAGGTTATTCTTCAATGGTTTCCATGGCCTCCACCCAACCCCTTCACATTCCCACTTCCATTCCTACTTCCACTACTCCCCTCCTTCCACCCAATGCTTCTAATACACAACTCCGATTCCTCTTTCGACACTCAAGACGTAACTTCTCTATAACAAGATATACAAATCTAAATCCATCAACTACAAAAGGCCACTTCACGCTCTCTCCATATTTTGATTCCTCATTGCTCTTTAAGACATAACTTCTCTATAACAAGATATACAAATTTCCATCCATCAACTACAGCAAGCTACTTCACTCTCTTCTCCATATTTTGATTCCTCATTGCTCTTTAATACCCCTTTTGCACCCACCATTTCTACTTCACCCCCTAAGTTTCCCACTTTCAATGGCTACGGTGACCCTCAAGAGAATCTATGATATTTTCATGTGGCATGTCTCGATTATGCAGATGATCATACATTTCTCACTAAGTTTTTTCCTAGAAGTCTTCAAGGTTACTCCATGTGTTGGTTTTATGATCTACCTATTCATTTGGTAAATTTTTTTACGCATCTAGATGATTTTTTTCTTTCTCACTTTTCTATCAATATCAGAACCAAGATCTCTTACGCATAACTCGCTCGAATCAAGCAAAAATCTAATGAACGTATAGTTGACTATGTTTTTCTTTACAAGAACAACCCAGCTAAGATGACCAATGTGCTCAATTATTCAAAATTATAAGATCTTTTTGTTTAAAGCCTCTTACCACCACTTCCGAAGAGTGTTATCTTTGAGACCTCTCCTTCATTTGATCAATTATTCCATACGCTCAAAATGCATGAAGTTAAACTTCTATCTATGGGCAAGCTCAAATACTATGACAATGCTTCATCTTCCTCTAATCAGTTTCCAAAAAAATCAAATTTCAAGCCATCTTGTAAGCCCACTGAAGACAAATTTACTATTAACACTATTTATACTCCTGATAAGCTTCAATTGTAACCTCCTAAGCACATATTACCATGTTTCCTTATGCACCTCACTTATTATTGCCACATCTTATCGAGAACAATCTTATCACTCTTCCTCCACCACTCAATCTTGATCCTTTTATCCCATGTGGCCGCAATTATGATGCAAATGCTAGATGTTCACCTATGTATTGGGCACTCTGTTGATCATTGTTTCAAACTAAAGCATATCATTCAAGATCTTATTGATAACAATGCATTCAAGCTCCTTAAGCCATCCAATTTTACATCAGTCAATGAGAACAAAAAGTTTAAAATCTTTAAGGACCCTTTGCCCAAGCATGACACGCAAGTTCCTAATTATTCTGTTAATCATACATATCGAGTTGTGTCTCCTCCTTCATCTGGGCCTCTTGATTTCCATGTCACTTTTATTGATGCGTCACTACCATTCATTTCATTTTCAAGTCATGATTATCATAATACTTTCACTTCTCATTCATTACATGTCAACGCTTTCATCGGCTCATATATTGTCAATAACACCACGATCTATCCAACAGATCCTATCAATGTGTGTTCCATTGTAATTTTCATGACTATCAAATGTCCAATATCTCATATTACATATCCAGTTCCTAATTCTTTTGGATTTCTTAGGATTCCACTTACAATTGGGCCTCTTACCATGCTTATGTCATTCACAGTGGCATCTTCAATCAAAGACTATGACATACTCTTAGGTTTTCTTTGTCTCCATGTCACTCAATCTATTCCCTCCATGAATTATTTGTGTCTTAAGTTCATTCACAATAAATAATTTATCACTATCAAAGTAGTTCCACCCTACACACCATTTCCTCTACCTCCTTTTGATGACATCCTTCCACCAACTTCAACATGTAAGCCTACTAGGCCTCTCAATTCAAAGGCACATTCTACACCTAGCTCTCATATTCCCACATGACCTAATTCATGAATTTTTCATCCTCATCGATCCACTAGTCTACCTCATCAGCCTAAGTCCCCTATTAAGGAAGCCCATTCACATAGGTGTTCGCCACCTCCATAACCTCGTAGGTATCCTTCACATAGGTGTCCACCACTTCCATCACCTGAAAGGTCTCCTTCATATAGGTGTTCACCACCTCCTTCACATCATAGGTCTCCCTCATATAGGTATTCACCACCCCCTTCACCACATAGGATTTCTTCACATGTACATCGTCACTCTCATATACCACCGATCTTAGAGCATAGTCACAGGCCTTTGTCTCCTCAGACATTGGGTGGAGAACCCTTTCCCTTCACCCTCATCAGATAGCCTACTCATCATCACACACTTGGGGGCATCAAGATTTCTCTCCCCCCTCATATCATCATTATATCTCTATTGTATCTACTATTATGTTTCATGCTTCACCTGTAATATTTCTTAGCACACTTTGATACATGTATTGCATCATCATTACCCTATTATGCACTCTAGTTCCATAGTTCATACTCACTTGTTGAGGATCTAAATCTGAAATGAACCTCACCACATTGACATTTCACACTTTATGCTTCACGATTCATCTTTCTAGCACACATTCTCAAACCATTTCCCCATGACGCGCTCTTATTCTACAGATCATTCTTGATTATTTAGGGGTCTTTTATAAATGAACCTCATTTCATATGCATCCGTTAGGGGACACACTGCTCCTATCATATTCACACATCGCATACCATTTCATCACACTCATACATTACATTTGTATATCTTGGATACATTTATTCTTTCTAGCTTTGTCTACTTACATGTTACACTTGGTTTTCCATGCTAGATGGATTATTAATATGTCATCAAATTTCTATATACACACATGTGCATTCACTTGGTCTCTAGTTTTGAATACAGATCTTATAGGATCTTACATGCTATAATGATGCTCTGCTTTGTATCCTTTATCAGTCCCACTGAGGCTCATGGGGGCATCTACCTTCACTACTCTCACACATTACATGTATTATTGTTTCATCATTTAGTAATTTTTAGCACATTACTTTCCATTGATACATATCTAATTTGACATACTTTTTATCTTCTAACATGCTAACGGGTGCTTGATGTGTAACATTTACCTTGCATGACTATTTTCCACCATGGCTATCTTACGCACTCTTCTTGCCACTGTCTACTATTATATGCTATTGTTTACGGGTGACACCCTATGTCTCATTTGATCATTGTATGCTTTTGGCCAATTCGGCCCTGATTGTCTTGTGACATTGTGAGTGATGTCCCATGTTTGAAACATGCTTTTCACAGTCTCTCTTGTATGCACACTTGTTTGCTACATTATCTTATTTTACATGTTAGCTACTTTTTGTAGAAACATGTGTTATTAGCCACTTTGTTTGCATGTGCCTTGGTTTCTACCATGCACATTCCCTACCCCCATCAAGTATTAGCTTCATATCAATATCATGTCCTCTCTTTTAGGCCACACACTCTTATATTTGTCGCATGCACCCAAAATGAGGTAGGCATACATTGGGTGAATAAATAAACCCTACAAAAGCTCAAAGCTATAGTACAGAAACAACACATGTAACTGTTACATCACTGGATCTAAATCAGACTTGGGTTAGAATCAAAACACAAACACCCAATGCCCAATGCCCAGACTAAGATAGAAGCACCTGGGCACCCATGTTGATGCAGAGAAAAATTAAAATTAGTAATACAACTGATTTACAAGAGGTTTTAAATAAGAACTCATCCACGGTCTCCGCATAGAGAATCTTTCTACCAAGCCTATAAGGCTAAAACTTGTCAAAATTTCTTAATCTTGTCAAATAGCACAAAGAAATGCCTCACCAAGTCTCTAAATTTCTTATACCTTGCATGTAACTCTTGACCACACTATCAACATTCCATTTACTACTGTTTTAGTCCTTCACCATTCATTAAAAGTGACTCGGTATTCATCTAATATCATAGGCACTTACCTTTATTGTCCTTCCTTTCCACTCACTAACTCTTGCAACATTAAGTTAGTGTAGCTTCATTCATCTACCAAGGCCTTCCCATCATGTTCCCCTGTTAACTTTTTATTTTTCTTATTCCAATTGTTCTCCACTTTCTTGTATATCTTCCTCTTTTTATTCTTTGGCTGAGTCTTCTCTTTTCTCTTCAATTCCTTCATTCTCTTTTCTTGTTCTTGTTCATTCTTGTTCTTTGTTTGTTTTTTATTTTTCTTGCTTTCTTGATTCAAATTAAAATGAAGAACAACTTTATTTTCTTCTTCTATACCTGAACATTCAACAAACATGTTAGAAAAATCAATTATTTTGTTCTCTTCCTCTATATTTTTCCCTCTTGGATTGCTTCTTGGCTACTCCAACACCAGAAATTGTTGATTTTCTTCATATTCTTCCTTAAAACATTCATTTTACTTGCTTGTCTTCACTTGTGGATACCAAATTTCCCTTACCTTATCATTTTCAACATTAAAAACTTGTGTTCCTTGTCCTCTCAAACCTGAAGTATTGTTTTCATTCAATAAATAACATTGAAAATTAGAAAAAAATTGTTTTTCTTGAAATGCCTCTAGTGTAGGCAACTTTTCCTCCTTGTACCTCTTCTTCATCTATTTTCTTTACCTAAATTTGACTTATTCCTTCATTAACTTGCTCTCTCACATCTTCTTTACCTACTTCACCTTCCATGAGGTCTTCAAGAGCTAATTTCCATGCCTGCTCTTATTTTTATATCTTCTTTTCATTTATCTCATACCTGCAACTTAATCTTATTCCTCCTTTTTCACAACTCTCTTTCTCTCTATCTTTCTCATTTTTCATCAACCTTCCTTGTACTCCTTCCTTAGATTTTTTTTTTTCTTCTTGGACCTTTACATAGGACTCACTATGTTTCTCTTTCTTCAAACTGTTGTATTTTTCTTCTTGACCTTCAAATTCTTCATGAAAAAGTTTTATAAACTCAACTTCTACTTGCTTATATAATCTTCTTCATCTTCAAAGAAACTTTGTACCTCAGTTCCCTCATGATCTCTTGTCACAATAATTCTTCTTCAGCTATATACTCATCTTCTTCTTCAACTTTTGGTTCCTTTTGTTTCTTTAGGACTTTTAGTTCCTCTTTTAAGACACTTTCTAAGGCATTTTGTCTTTACTTTCTTCACCTGCATTCACACAATAAAATGCAATATTAGAATGAAAATATGTAGGTCATATAGCCTCTCTAGAAGATCCATGGATGATCTCCTCTTCATTCTCCTCTAAAGATTTCAAGAATCTCTCTATGACTTATTTCTCTTCATTTTTCTTATCCTCTTCTAGGATTACTTCCTTAACTTCTTACTCTCTTCTCGTTCCTCTTATCCTTCTCTATTATTCTCTTAGATTTTGTCTCGGCTATAGTATCTTCTCTCTCTTTATAAGTGACCTATGAGGCCACTTGACCACCTTCTTCAACACTATTTTCTTCTCTATATTTATTGATTGCCTTTGTATTTCTCTTACTTTCCTCTTTAATTCTTCTAACTGCTCCATGGTTTTCCTTAACTCTCTTATTTATTTCTCTTCCCACAACTTTCTTTGCCTCTCCATTTCTCTTCTTTTTTTCTTCTCTCTTTCATCCTTTTCTTTCCTTCTTTGACTAATCAAAACTAACGACTCCTTTACTAGCTCTTCATTATCTTCTTCATCATTCTCTTTCAACCTTTCTTATTTAGTTCTCATAGTTTGGTTTTTTAACTTCTCCTCATTCACTTTGTTAAGCCATTTGGACATCACATACCCATATTATTTAGCCATTCCACAAAGCTATTCTTGGTTTTTCATATTCTTGATATGCATATCTCACATCAACATTTGATAATGCAATTTGTTAGTCCTAAGAAAATATTTATAAAAATGTAATAACTAATCTTACACAATCTGATACCATTAATGATGCATAGAAAATTTAAAATCATTCATATAACTGATTTACAACAGGTTTCAAATAAGAACTCATCCATGGTCTCTGCATAGAGGATCTTTCTACCAAGCCTATAAGGCTAAAACTTGTCAATTTTTCTTAATCTTGTCAAATAACACCAAGAAATGCCTCACAAAGTCTATAACTTTATTATACCCTGCATGCAACTCTTGACCACACTATCAACATTCAATTTACTACTATTTCAGTCCTTCACTATTATTCAAAAGTGACTCAGTACTCATCTAATATCGTATGCACTTACCTTTATTGCCTTCCTTTCCACTCACTAACTCTTGCAACATTAAGTTATTGTAGCTTCATGTATATACCAAGGCCTTCCAATCATGTTCCCCTATTACACTGTATGAAATTACTTATATAATTTAGTTTATGAACATCAATAGAACACCAAGTAACACAATATTTCGTAATAATGATCTCAATATGCAATTATAATAGCTTTGCCACTTCAAGGGGGCAACCTCCAAACCATAAAATAAGACTCAAATGCTGCAATAATGATGAAATACTACCTACAATCCCCTATATATGATATGGCCATCACTAAGGCCGACCTACTAAGCATGAGAAAGTATAAATGATAAAATCAAATGATATGGTAAGCCACAAGTTGGCTACTCATATCCTAATACAAGCAATAGGTTAAGGGTGTAGCATGCCCTTCCCCTTCAAACCAACATTGTCCTCAACATTGAATAATCCTAGATGTTATTGCAGAAAACCCTCATCCTCCCAGGTTGCATCTTCTATGCTCAGATTCTTCCCCTTGATCAAATATTCCTTAATGTCTCTGGTTCGCAGCCTCTTAGTACATGTTTATAGAATCTTCTCTGGATCCAACATGATTCTTCCTTCCTCATCAAGTTCTAGTAACTCTGTTTGGGATTCAAATTTTTATCCAATAACCTTCTTCAGGTAGGAAACATGGAATACTGGGTGTATGCATGAAGATTGAGGCAACTCTAGTTTATAAGCAACACTGCCAATTTTCTATAGAACCTGATAAGGGCCATAATATTTAGGAGGAAGTTTGTTGTCCTTTTTCTATTGCTTTAGGGACATCTTCTTATAAGGCTGGAGACGTACAAAAACCCAGTCACCAATTTCAAAATGTCTTTCACTACGGTGTTTATCTGGTTGTTGTTTCATCTTGTTTTGTGCCAATGCCGAATTCTCCTTCAAACTAGCCAAAACCTATTGCTGATGTTGAATGTTCTCCTCAACATCTCTGACCTTAGTTTGCACCCTCAAGGAAGAAGTGATAGAAGGTGGATGGTAACCATATAATGCTAAAAATGGGGTCATTTGAGAAGAGGTATGAAAATATGTGTTATACCACCATTCTGCAAGTGGTAGCCATTTAATCCACCTTTCCTACTTATATGATACAAAACAACGTAGATATCCCTCTGAGCATTTGTTGACCACTTCCATTTTCCCATCAGTTTGAGGATGATAAGATGAACTGTGAGCTAGCTGAGTACCCAAACATGAAAATAATTCCGTCCAAAAATTACTTGTGAAAATAGGATCACGATCACTTACAATTATCTTTGGGGTTCCATATAGCCTTTGAATTGTCTCCAAAAAAATAGTTGCGAATGTATTGGCTACAAATAAATTTGATAGGACACAAAAATGGGAATATTTTTTGAGCGTATCCACAATCAACAAAATAATATTCTTACCCTCTGAACATCCATTGAGACATCCTCCCATCGCTGGCAAGGAATTGGTAAGGGTTGCAACAGACCTGGTGTCTTAATTGTTTCCCCTTTGTTTTGTTGGCACACTAAACACTCTGATACAAACTTTTGTACATCTCCCTTGAGCCCTTCCCAAAATAATTCTCTTTTTATTCTATGATATGTCTTCAAAAACCCAGAGTTTCCTCCAACAGGTGAGGCATTTATCTCTGCAAGAATCTTATGCTTCAACTTAGAATCTTTACTCAAGTATAACATGTCCTTGTACCATAGCACATTACCTGTCCACTCAAATTTGTTAGATGTTATAGAGCCTTGCTTGATATTTTGTATTAGAGATTGTGTATCCTTGTCTTGATTCCATTCCAATCTTGCTTCATCCACCCAATCAGCCTTCAACATGGACATTCCACATATTAAGGCATCTACAAATGTATCCCTTCTGGACAACACATCAGCTACTACATTTTCTTTACCCTTTTTGTATATGATTTCAAAATCATAACCCAACATGTTTTTTACCCAATTTTGTTATTCCTCATATGATAACCTTTTCTCCAAAAAGTATTTGAGACTATTGTGATTAGTTTTTACCTTGAAGTGTCTACCCATGAGATAGGGCCTCCATTGCTTGACCGCATGAAGAATAGCCATCATTTCTTTCTCATATACACGTTTGAGTAGATATTTTCCTTTGAATTAATGACTCTAAAATGTAATTGGTCTTCCTTCTTGCATTAGAACTCCTCCCAATCCTGATCCTTAAGCATCACATTCAACAATGAAGGTTTTTGAGAAGTTGGGAGTAGCCAAAACTGGGGTGCTAGACATGGCTTCCTTCAGCTACTCAAAGGATTTAGTGGCTATGTCTGTCTAATGGAAGGCATAATTTTTTAGCAACGCAGTGAGTGGGGTTGTTATTCTACCATATCCCCTCACAAATCATCTTGTAGTACCGTGTTCTTCCTAGGAACCCGCATGAAGATTCTTGAGAGTTTTGGGCCTTGGCCATTTCACCGTAGCTTTGATCTTCTGAGTATCAACTTTGATGCCTTCATGGGATACAATGTGACCCAAGTACTTTACCTCTTGTCCACCAAAAGAAAATTTCTATGGATTTGCATAGAGAGTATGTTTCTCGAAAACTTCCAACACTTTATTTACATGTTGTAAGTGTTCTTCCCATGTCTTACTATAAATCAATATGTCATCAAAGAAAACTAATACAAAATTCCTTTTAAATGGCCTAAAAACAGTGTTCATCAAGCTTTGAAAGGTTGAGGGAGCATTTGTAAGACCAAAAGGCATTACCAAAAACTCATAATGGCCCTCATGAGTCCTAAAATTCATTTTATGAACATCTTCCTCTCTTATTCTAATTTGATGGTACCCCGAACGAAGATCTAATTTTGTGAAATAAATAGCACCATGTAATTCATCAAGTAAATCATCAATTACTGGAATAGGAAACTTATCTTTGATGGTGTATTTGTTAAGTTCTTGGTAATATAGACACATCCTCCATGTTTCATCCTTCTTACTTACCATGACCACTGGTGAAGAATATGCACTCTGGCTATGCCTGATGATACCTGCCTTCAACATTTCTTGTACCATTTTCTTGATCTCACTTTTCTGGGAATATGGGTATCTGTATGGTCTGATCTTAGGTATTTGGCTCCCTGGAATCAATTGAATGACATGATCATGATCCCTAACTGGTGGTAGCCCCTTTGGAATTGCATCAAAAACAGACGAGCATCAACAATCTTCTGAAGATCGAGTGGCATTGAAGACTCTGTATTTTGTACTTCTATGGAAAATAACTTTGTTATAAATCCATCTACTCCTTTTCTAAGAACCTTCTGCATCTTATGAGAGCTAATAATCTGTGGAAACTTAACTACCATCCCATTCAATTGTATTTCCCTTCCATCTGAATGAAATCACATGAACAATTCTTGGGAATTCATCTCTATAGTACCTAAGGTTGTGAGCCATTAGACACCCAAAACAATATATGTCCCTCCCATAGAAATAACAAACATAGGTGAGTCTAACATGTAGTCTCCCATGGAAAGCTTGATACTATGGCACTTTCCTGTGCACTTGATTGTCCCACCATCCGCAATCATAACTTGCATTTCTGGAGCTGGGTAAATAAAACAATTGAGGCGAGCAACTAACTTACTATTTATGAAGTTATGAGTACTCCCCGAGTCAATCAACACCGTCACCTTCTATTTTTTGAGATAGCCAGTAACCTTGAGTGTTTGAGGAGTACTAATACCTGATAATGCATGACAAGAAATTATAGGTTGGTGATCCTCTACTTTGTCTTCTATTGGTTCCTCAGCCTCTCCTATAATTTCAGCTTCCTCATCATCCTCATTACCTTCGTCAATATAGAACAAATTCTCAAAAAAATTGTGTATCGGTCCATATTTGCTATCACAGTTAAAACATAATCCTTTTGCTCTCTTTTCTTTCATTTTTTGAGGAGTCAGTTTAATTGGACTAGAAAATGAAGGGGAAGAGATACTACAATCTCTCATGTTAATGAAAGGAGGCCTCCTACTACAAATAACTATTTCCTCTACTTGACATGCCATGATAATAGAATCAGAAAGCTTGAGTGGATTAAACATACGTACCTCATGCTCGATGTGGTCCTTAAGACCCCAAGAAATAGGTCATTCAAATTCTCTTCTGGAATATTCTCCACCCTTAAGGATAGGTTCTGGAATTAATGCACATAATCTTTGATTGATCCTATTTACCATAACTTTTCTAATTGAATAAAGTAGTTCTCTGAAACACTGGAACCATAGTACAATTGCAACTCCTTGGTAAAAACTATCCAAGTGACACCGAGACCATTCTTCTTCCTCTGAGCACATAACCATCGATACCAAACAAATTGGTCTGGTTCAAGATACAAGGATGCCAATGTCACCTTTTTTCAGGATGGTGTTTTATGTAACTCAAATAGGTTCTCCATTTGATTTATCCAATTTAGGGGATTCTTACCATCAAATTTGCGCATATCCACTTTCGGCATCATGTTCTGTGGTTGTGAATAAGTTGGATTCTAATTAGGTTGAAAAAGTGATCTAACATGGTTATTTTGTCCATTATTTTGAACTTAAGATCCTCCTTGGTTGATATGGGGCAGATTTGGGCCATACTATTTACCCTTTACATGTTGCATGATATCATCCAACCGCTGATTGATTTGGTCTATGTCTCCTTTAGAGGCCATCTTAGATTGTACATTTTGCAACTCATACTCAAGTTGGCTCACCTTATGATCAACCGAGGCAAACCCTAGTGCTGAGGAATATTTATTTACCCATTCTGACTCCAACTCTTCAATCACTACCCCATCTTTAGCTGGGGTTTTACCCGGAGTGACTGGATTCTTTTTTTCTCTTGTGGAAGGCCCCACCATGATGTCAAACCTTAGAATTTAGGGTTTGGATACAAATTTGGATGAAAAGGAAAAAACATAGGGAATATACTAATAATATATTTTTTAGAACTTTCCGAAAATGTAAAGAAATCTAAAAAATTCTACAAATTTCGGTCTAGGGAGCGTTTTTATCAAAAACCCTAAATTTGTAATAAATTTTGCAAATGATATCAAAAAGGTGTGAAATTTTTAGAGATTTGTACTTTAAATGATTTGCAACTCTGGTAAAAAAATAACCTACAAATTATATGTGGTTTGTAAGATAGATTGGAAACAAAAAAATTAGGGTTTTTACCCTAATTTTGGCCTGAATCACAGCTCTAATACCATTTGTAATGAAATTACCTGCATAATTTAGATTATGAGCATCAATAGAACACCAAGTAACGCAACATTTAAGAATAGTGATCTCAATATGTAATTATAATAGCTTCGCCACTTCGAGGGGACAACCTCCAAACCATAAAATAAGACTCAAATGCTCCAATGATGATGAACTACTACCTACAATCCCCTATATATAGTATTCATATGCTATGGCCATCACCAAGGCCGACCTACTAAGCATGAGAAAGTATAAATGATAAAATAAAATGATATGGTAAGCCACAAGTCGGCTACTCATATCCTAATATAAGCAATAGGTTAAGGGCATAGCATACACCACTCACAATATTGTTAGATTCAGTGAAGAAAAACATTCAAAGTTTCAAAAATCCATATCGCCCTCCCTTCCACAAAATTGCCCCTATGGTCCTTAAGACAAGGTTGCTTGCATCAACCATGCATATAGAGTTATAGGGACTCCCAGAATGTATTAAAGATTCAATAGTTAAATTTTTCCAATACCAACATGCTCCCAAATTTTCAAGTTCTAACTCATCATAAAACTCTCTACACTTCACTTTTTGTAATTTCACACTTTACTAGCCTTGAATTGTGTTTCAGGACCTGCTCACGGATTGTCGTATTTATCTCAAAAATTAACCTTTAAAAATATTTTGTTCTTTTTTCAAGGCCAAATAGACTACCCTACCATAATTAATTCCAAATTTCAGGCCTTAACTTGTAAAAACCCATGAGATATACTCTTTTGAACATGACAAACATTTTATCAAACAAGTAGTATGCAACCTCAACCCAGTGGGTAAAACAAGTCATATATCAAAAAATAATAATCAGCAAATAAAACCCTTTAATACCTAGATGAAAAATTATCTTATACTCCTATGGTAAAATTTTCATCTTGTTTTGAGATCATATGAAAAATTTATAAAATATATACCGAGACTAGTTTGCACGGATCAATTTTCACAGTCGATTCTATTCCCTTATCATAAATCCCTTTAATGACACAATTTGTCTTTCTTCTTACAAACCCAAGATTGCTAATTTTTGAGAGTGAAAGATACTTCATTCTTCATTCAATTACATTTAATTTTTTGAAAAGAAAACTTCATACAAGAAGTCAAGGGCTTAATGACTCAAACCTTCACCAAATTATTAATTCTTGAATGCAAGTGCAAATGCCCAGTTTCAATTTTTTGCTTGAATCTCATTACAATAAATGTCTTGTTCTAATCTCTTCATTCAATTATGACTTCAGGAAATATCTAACCCTTACCTGTATAACCCGTATTTGTATATTTCCACAACTCAACAAACTCGCACACATGAAAAGATATCATTGAATACTTGCACCATAACTTTAAACTTAGAATTGTTCAATTTCTACTCCAAGAATTACATGTAAGAACAAAGTTATTTGTATGAAGAGATACATATCAGAAAATAATACATTTTCTAAGGCCTCTCTCATCTTGTTCCTCGAGGATGAACAAATAAACAACTTCCAAGAATCTTATAATAACCATAACACAATAATAAGAATAAGAAAAACAAAAAATTGTTTGCCAATTTAAGATTTTTAATCATAATTCTTCTCCTTTCCGACCTCTATTCGAATTACTCTTCTCCATATCCTCCAAGAACTTATGGCTTATTTACATTTTTGAAGCTTCATATCCCCTTAAGATAGTTACATCCATTTTAGAGGCTTTATTAGCCTTTTTAATACTAATTAACCTTTTACATACTTGAAATACTAACCTAGCTAAGACTTTCAAACCCTATTTGAAGCTATATATCTCCTTAATATGGTTACATCCATTTTAGAGGCTTTATCAGCCTTTTTAACAAATAATTTACCCTTTTACATACTTGAAATACTAACCTAGCTAAGAATTTCAAACCCTAGGTCTAATATAATGACTCAAGTTAGACCTCTTAGGACATTTAATACCTTATAACACCTATACCATGCTTTAACAATGACTTAGACTCCTTATACAAGCCAAAAATAATCATAATGTCCTTTTAGGAATTCAAATTACATTTTGGAGGAAAACCTCCTAATTCAAATTTCTTACATACCTAGACAAACTTAGGCATTTGAATGGAACTACTAGGACTCTACTGACATCCCCCAATCCTTACTTAGACTAACTTAACCCAAAATTGACCAATTTGAACAAAAAATCAAAATTTCTTGTTGGTGAGAAGATGCTCCTACATCACATGTCCTCCCCTAGGTGCTAATGTCCTGAGGGCACACACAAACAATGTATCAGATCAACACAATTCACAAAATTCTTCAAAGTAGTTTCATAGTTATATGCACAATCCTCTAGTTACAAAATGCATGTAAACCCTTCTATCAGTACAATTTGGAAAACCAAGAGCAATATGAACAAATCAAGGATGTACCATCTACAGTGGTGCTTATCAGGAAGATTCATGGAAGGAGAGTAACACTAGACCTCTCTCCCTAACACTTGCTATTTGGCGTGAGATCACCCAAAAAACTCACAATTGGCATGAGATTGCCCAAAAAAGTGTACTTACCGTGAGATCACCCAAAAAAATTGTACTTGGCGTGTGATCACCCAAAAAAATATCTCTCGGCATGAGATTGCCCAAAAAACTCATTCTTCATAGCATTTCAAGGCACTTTGTTATATTTTGCACTCTTTTACATCATGTGCACACTTTCCTTTACTACTACTTTTACATGTTTTTACATACTTTGCTCAAATTTTTCATATACATGACTTTGACTACTCTTTTACTCTTATTTTATAGTTCCATCCTTAATACACAACAAAAATTAGCCTACAACAATAAGTACAAGCACAACAACAGGTACGACACAACACATATGCTTCACCCCTAATGTCACTTTCCTTTCCTAGTCTCCATGCTTCACTTTGCATCATTCCACACTTCACTTTTCCACTCGACATGCATTTTGTCACACTCTCTATAGGATCATATGGTACGCATATTATATCTACTTTATGTTATCAAGTATGCATTCAACAAAATAAATTAGGGGAAAATGTAGACACAAAATCAAGCACTTGGGTACAATTCTAGGTCAAAAAAGCATACTAACATTTACATGATTCCTAAGTAATAAAAGTAATGGTTGAAAACCATATTTGGCCTCTTTTATTTGTCTCTATTTTCTATTTAGTCTTACATACCCTACTTCCCAGTCAGAACTTTACTTATTTATCATTTATGGCTTCAGACACCAACGCCCAACCAAGACAACAACGCTCAGGTGATCCTGTCCCCTTTGGGTACCCCTTACCCTTTTCTATATTACTCACTCCTTTTAGGTCTCTTTTATCTTTTGGGCATTTTTTTCACTTATGGGTGGGACTTCAAGTTATCAATTACCAAATTCAAACAAGGGAATCATATAAATACATACTTATGTGTTCAAAATAAAGGACCAAACACTAAGCATTATTACTATCACCTAAACTTGCATTCAAAAGGCACCTAAGACACTCCAAAACATCCATCTAGTATCCATTCAAGGGACAAAGGGCTACATATTCTACATATACTACATAGGAAGGGGAATTTCATTCTATTCCATGCACACATGTTATACTTTCTAAATTCTAGATCTAGCCCGCTATCAAGTGCAACTTGCACAAAGGCATCCTAGGGAACAATTCCTACACACAAACACAAGAACGACATGGAGTTTCAAATGTAGTGCAGCACTCTATTGTAAGCTCACTATGTCGCTGATTTTCGGGGGTCAATATGAAAACCCATTATGAATATTTTTTCTAGGATTTGATGTGGTTTATGGGCTTATGTAGGTGAACTTTCTATTTTACAGGTTATAGGTATCAAATTGGTGATTGTAGTGCGAACAACATGTGATCAACAGGAAACAATTGTGACACTCTTGCGACACAGTAATGTTGTCCTGGTAAAATATTACCTATGTATCAAAGGTCGCATAAGATAGTGGCATGAAAGAAGGGGGTGTGTAGATAAGTGCGAAAGGTTGACAAAATTACGCTATGATGTTTCGTGCCCAGGAGAGATAGAGTTTAGGACTTAGGCATTTTGACATACATGGGATAAAAATAGGATGGAGTGTAGAGCACGCATTGGATCAAGATACAAATATTTCGTGACTCAGGATCACCTATTTTTTGAGAAAGTGGAAGATCAAGAGTCATGCAGTGTTAGAGATAATAATAGGATTGGATAAGGAGATAATTACAGATAATCTATTTTTGGGCTTGATTGCATATGGCCTAGTTTCTTTTGTATATGTGCATGGTTATTTTGAGCATGCAGCCTATTTTGAGATTACATGGGTGGTGAAGGTAAAATCCCCACCTCTATATATATGTGTTAATTTTCATTGTTTTGAGAGAAAGAGACAAACATCTAAATTGTAATAGAGTTATGATGTTGGTATGTTTATGCGCATGAATTTGTGATGGTTATTATGATGTATTTAACTTCTGTGTTTTGTGATGCATTAATATAATGGATAATTATGAATGGATATTGATTGTTGATGTCTTTACTCATGGTCATTGTATGGTAAATCTAATATTAATCCTTATGTCATTTGTATTTTCTTTAATATGTGTGTTTCCAAATTGAGCTCATAGAAATGGTTATTATGATGAGATGTATACTTTGGCTGTGGTTATTATGAACATTCATGCTAACACCTTGGTAATACACTAGCAAAGAGGGACCTGATACCTTTGCACACTTTGGGTGAATGCTCAGATCTGTCTGAGTGATGTGTCAGTGCGTCTAGGGTTTTGAGTGGGAAGATAAAACTACATTATGGTTCCATTGTCGGGACCTCTTTCCAAACTATTTGTATGATATTACATGATGATGGCATATTGATTGACTCTTGGGGCCATTGAATATTAGGTAATTGATAGACAGGATCCATTTGCACGAAGATATGGTTTTGGACCTGATTTCAATACACGTGCATAGGTAGAAGAACATCTTTATCATGAGCTTTATGAGACATTCTTTTGATGTTTTCTAATAGAGTTATATGAGTGGTTATCAACCTATGCATCAAAGAAAAGCTAGAGTTACAGACCAAGTGTTTGGATGTAGGAAGATTATTAGGCTTTGTTTGATGTAGATGAACCTTGCACATGTGTTATAGATCATTGGTGGGTTGGTGTTGTGCGTAATTATACTTTGGAGTATGTTGTGTCTATGTATTCTTTTCTGGAAGTTATTGAATTTGAATTTTTTGTGCGAGCCCCGAGGATCTTACATTCACGTTATTCCTTTGTCAATTAAGATCTTGATGGTTGTGTTGAGTTTAGAGCACCTCCCTATGACTAGCTAAACAAACCACCACGCATAGGGGTAGCAGAAGGTGTGGTGAAAGATGGCAGACCTTGTGGCAAAAAGGTAGAGAGAAGAAAGGCAACTTAAGTATTATGAAGCGTGGGAAAGGGAATTAGCGAAGAAGCACGATATTGAGGAGTTTATGGAGTTGCGGAGGATGATGTCGCATGAAGGATTTGAAGCTAACATGGAAGACATGGAGCCAAAACATCAAGCTCTCCCCCACTTAAGCAAGCACATTAGAGAATCCCCTCTGGCTTCTTATGAGAGTGTGTCTGATGAGGAAAGACTATGGACTGCGGGCATGCATCTGATCCCACGTGGCGACCTATTATCCCAATTTTGATTTATTGAGAAAATGGAGATAACCAATCAAAAAATTTCTTGATGAATCCCTTTTGAGTCTTTTTGATCCAAAACGATGTCTTTGAAAATGTCTAAAAAAAACCTTTATATCGGATTTCAAGTAACACTTAGCATTTAACATTCAACATGCAACATGTTCCTTGCTTCATGATTTTGAAGCCAATTTACACTACATCATCGGGTTTTAGGATCTGATCACATGAAACATGGTAAACTCAAAACACATGTGATATGCCCACTATTTCCCGATCCCGAAGTCTGACTTGAACCATGTTGTCAGGTTTTGGGACCCGATTACATCGGAACATCTCTCCACCGAAACACATGCAACTTGTCTGATGTTTTCTGAACCTGAAATCCGACATGATAAAAACCTCTTTGTATCAGGTTTTTGGAACTCGATTGCATGGTGACATGTGTGGTCAATCTCCCAATTCCAAAGGCGACGCATTTAATGTCTGGCTGGAGGTAGGTAGGCACACGTGTCGGCTTAGCTGTATTTAATGCTAGGTTTTTATAAATAGGGGAATTTTCCATGTCAATTATACCTTGCATTCCTTCCGCCATTCAGATTTTCTACCTACTTGTGCAGCCTCCAAAACATGACTCATGTTTTTCTTGGCATTTTTTTGAAGGATTAAAGCGTTTTTTTTCTTGAGGTGAGTGAATCTTCCTCTAAGTAATCTTTTGGTTCTTTTTAAGTAATACCCTAGTTTGCATTTGGATGAAATCAGGTCTTTTCCCATTTCCCCTTTATGTTTTCATTTTCTTCCTCCCCGGTTAGTTATTTTTGAATATCAATTAGAAGAGTGAATCTTTTTCACTTTCATGGGCTTTAAATTTTGAAGGATTGGAGACAAGGATCAAGGTTTTATGCCTAAAATGTATAATTAGGTTTTGCACATGCCTAAGCATGTAGATTCCCCAATCAGGAAATTCAGACTTTTGTAGCTACTCGATAGGCTTGGGTTTCCTACGGTGTGTCAGACTTTCATAGTTATTAAACAAGACCAAACTTCTGTAGTATATAGGAGTTTTCCAAGTTGTAAAACATCCAAACCCTAATCAGTGTATTGGGTTTTCTCAGGTGTTTGACAGGACCATCTTCCTGACTCAATTTTTTAGACTTTCAAGTGTTATTGAATAGGTTCCAAAACCTAATTCTCTTTCAAGGCTTCCAGGTAGCTTTGTGGCAATTTCCTCATGTCTGATTCACGTAAAGGAAAGGACTAAAAAAGGAAGAAACTAAAGAAATGAAGAACAAGTATCGAGGTGTTTTGGAGCCTTCAAACATTGATTCAAATTTTTGATATTAGGGGTAAAAAGTTGGGACATATAGACATGGACAAATTTTAGGACATCTAGCTCTAGATTTCTTCACAGAATTCACAGATGTAATCTCTTTGCACAAGTGGATTACCTATGGCAGCTACTTTTCCCATTTCTGGTCCATGTCCTGATTTTATTCTAGCATGTGCCAATCATTATTACTCTGACTCAAGATTAGTACAAAACCAAGCAGGAGAAGTAGGTAATCAAATTAGATGTTGATTATTTTTATGAACTCCTCAAGTTTCCCAATTTTGATGAATATGTTAGGCACAAATATTCAATTGGATCAATAAGCATGGGATAATGACTTGGACAATTGTGTTAAATATGTGAATGATAAGTTTCTAATTAAACCTCAAGCATGTTATATCTAGGTTTCCAAAGATAGTTCCTAGGAGTGACTTCAGTTTGAAAATTAGTGAAATTATTATGCTTCTCAGCAGGGTATTTGGGCTCCTGAATGTTAAGGAATTTCATGGATGGATGTATTAGTTCATCACCATCATCAAAAATAATGATCAATATTTTGATTGGGGAGCATTTATTAGTAATACTATTGATACTCAAATGAAATCAGTCCTCTCTATTGGCAAATTTTACATGATCATCATATGTCATTTACACCATCCAGGATGATGAATTATCATGGGTTGGATTCAAAGGGTAATAAGTCCACTAATCACGTCTATAATTTTTATCCCCAATTATCCCTGAAATGAAGTTTGGAACATTTAAAAAGGGTTAATGACGCCTTCTTTGATGATATTATCGGTAGGATTGGACCCTGGTTTGGAAAATCATAGAGTCTCGGATGTTTCATGGAATGAAGTATCAAAGTGGGGTTGCATCTTTTTGTAATTAGGAATTTTACGTATTTGCAGAATTGCCTTTTCATCTTCCTAGATATCTGAGTGATGAAATTGATTCTCATGGAATTAAAGGTTTTTCCTTACATCTCTTGGATTTCCACAACTTCCAACAAATGAAACACAAAGATGTTATTTCATTCCCTATATCAATCAGGAGATATACGTGTTTCTCAATGATCAAATCCAAGAGATGAGATCTTTGAATTGCAAGACAAGCTTAAGAAGAATATGATGTCAAGGCTAGGATTTGATTATCGAGGTGTTCTTAAAGCCCATCTCAAGAACATTGCAACTTCATGTTCTAGACCTCAAAGACATTTGGATTGATCTCAAGGGTGAACCAATTAGAAGGAAGGATAATAACAGGTTAAATTTAGATGAGATAATATTTTTAAATCTCATTGAAGTTACTGAAGATGCGGTCGATAACAAGAGCATTGTAGAAACCAATGTATGAATAAATGGATGGTGATAATGTTGTATTCCCAGCAATCGACTGATCAGTCAAGGAAATAACATCTATACAAAAGAGAGATGACCAAACCCTTGTTCACAAGAAAGGCATGGTTATATTCGTGGGTGATATGCAGCTCAAGGAATCACAATTTCCCAAAGATTCCTATCACATCATCATAAGAGGTGGGCCCCTCGTATGAATATAAGGATAAAGGTGTAAGCCCACCTAAAAAGATAAAACTTAAGTTTTTTCATGGTGAAGCTAAGTCCCAACATTTTTCATATGATGCTCCTTTTGCATCAGTCTTGGTTCTTGATTCTCCTTCTCCATCAATCACCAAGGAGGTTCCAGTGAGTATTAGTAGTTGATTAGCCTTGGCTACCTCTTCCAATCTTAACACCTCCTCTATCCATGTATTCACTCAGCAATCACAGGTGTCCTTTTCCATTTCCTCCCCTCCTATAATTTCAAATTCCTCACCCTCATTTACATCATCACCACTTGTATCTTCCATGGCAAGTATTTTCTCATCCTTATCCTCTCTTTTGAGTGGAATACGGATTGACATAAATACCAAGTTCCTCTGGAATTCCAGTCTCCATTCCACTTTCTCCTACATTTTAAGTCAGAATTATTTACCATCGTTCTCTTCACTCCTTCACCTCTGTTTTTTACTTTTCCCACTCCTCAAAATTCTTTAGAAATGATCTCAGGTCCCTCCTAGAGGCTCCATTTGTTTCAGTTCCTTCATGGTTGGCTAGTTAAACTCTGAAAAAGAGGAAAAAACTTGTTCCTCCTAAAGCTTTCGATTCTTTATTCATTAATGTAAGCCAATAGTTTCCTGATCAACCAAAAAACCTAAGACCATTTTGTGGATTTCTATTGATGCATCTGGTTAGAAATTTTAAGAGATTATTGTGCCCACCATAGAAAAAACCAAAGAAGACATTACAATTGCAGACTATCAAATACAAGGGTTGATCATGGGAAGGTTACTGCTTTTTAGGTGTCAACAAGATGCTCAAAGTGTCGTGGATATTCTTTGTAAGAATCTCTAAGATATTAAGGATTTCAAGAGATGAATTAAAGAGGTGTGAACAATTGATGGAGGTGTTACTCAAAATTTCCAAGCCTTCTCAAATTCAGGTCTCATCTCATACACTTACTCCCATCCGTTTTGATTTTTAATCAATATCCTAGAGAAATTTAATGAGAAGGGTATGGTTGTTGGTGAATGGATTATGTGTCTTCTTGTTCAAGGAAAAACTGATTATTAATGATGCAGTAAATACTTTCAATGCTCTTAAAAAATATAGGAAAGATGTTGATAAGCTAAATGAGGAAATTCTTGAAGAAAATGTCAATTTAGATCTAACTTTGGAAGCTCTCGGTGGGCTTAAAAAGATCCACTATGGGATCTTGATTAAGGAGGGAATAATTTCAGACATTGAGCATTTTAATTTTTGCAAGGAAAGTAAATTCCCAGCTCAAAATCCTTAATGAGGCTTGCAACAAACTACGACAATCAAAAGAGGAAGTGGTGGATGCCTTTCAATGATATTGAAGAAATAATTATTAAAAATCCTCACAAAATTTTAGGATGATGGCCTAGATATTCTACCTGCAGATGATATATATAAGGAATTTTAGGAATTAGTTGAGAAGGAATCTCTAAAGGGGGCAAGAACGTTCTAAGAAACCTATCAAGTATATCAAGAAGTACCAGAGACTTCTGAGGATTGTTAGCAATATGTTCTTGTGAAGTCCTAGACCATTACTTTTTGTACGAGACGAGGATGAATCTCAAGAAATGATCTAAAAGTTTCAGGATTTCCATAATAGACAAGTTGAACAGACAGATGAAGAAGACAAGTCAGAATGATAGGCCTATCATGTCATTTTTGGGACCTGTTGGTCGTCAAATAGGACTTTACGAAGAGCAACAGTCAGGTGACAAGAAGTCCCTCCTCTTTAATGGGAGAGGTTCCCTTATTCAGAAACGAACCTATTTACAAATATACAAAACATGATTTTCTGGTTGAACTTGGATATTACAAAAGTGTTTACTATAAAGATCATCAATTACAAAAGGACTGAGGAATGAGAGTACGAGAATGAGCAGAAAGGCAACATGAAGAATTATAGATAACAGAGTAATTCTTTATGTATGCGAAGTTACAGTGAATTGAAACAAGATCATTTGTATCATATAAATAAGATAATATTTAAAGACACAAAGTTCTACAAATAACATCTGCCAGAACACAAAGTTTCTTAACATAACACAGATTCATTAATCAAAGACACAAAGTTCCTTCTTGGTTATACAAGAAAACCATGCTTGCAAAGTTGGAGAGTATGCAATCGGCAAGACTAAAAAACTAGAGACAAATGATCTTCACAAAAAAAATTAAACGAAAGCTTAGGGATAACAGAGATCAGATAGACAAAGAATGGAAATCCCTTCTGTATTGATTTCTTTATGATATATTTACACTTCCAGAAAATAAAACCAAGTTCTTCACCTTCTAAATGGCGTGGAGAGGCCATTATATATCTTACAAATCAGTTACTTTTGTAACTACTTCTTTTAACTAAAGATTAGTTAAGGATTTCCAATCGCAATACCTCAACTAATTACAATGAATTCGAGAAAAAGAATTAGAAAAGAAGAGAAGAAAACGGAGAAGAAGACAGGCGGTTACGACTGGGAGGGACCCACTGACTTCAAAATTCACTACCTGAATCTCTTCAATGCCTCAGCTATGTCTCTGCCACGAGGGACTGATGTGTTGGCTGTAGACTGACCCCTAAATCCAAGACACTTCTCAATTTCTTTATCAAACTCGACATGAGTATGATAATCTTTATTTTCTTCTTCAATGGCAGATTGAAGAGAGCAGATCTCCTTCATTTTCTCTTTGGAGATGGAGCTTTCCTTGAATAGATTGTCTTTGAAAAAATCTCTGAATTGAGCTTTGATTTCTTGCAAGGAAAGAAGCACACCAGAAACTTCATCTTGAAGATGACAATGTATATCTTTAAAAGTAGATACAACCAGTGTCTTGAAAGCTTCACCCTTCTGCCAGCTATTCTTCAGCTCTCCCAAGGCCTCCTCAATGACTTTGATCTTCCACTCCACGCTGTAAACCCAGGACTTTGACAGATTATCCTTTGCATCATCAAAAACCTTATTCGCAAATAAAATGTTCTCATCTGTCTGTCCCATGAGATGGAGGTCTACTATGCAACTGCTCCAGAGTTTGAGCTCTTTATCTATGACCCCAATAGTGGAGGAGAGCTTCTGTTACAAATTGTTCACCTTTTCGTGGAGTTTGAAAGATTCATCGATGAAGTTCAATCCTGCAACAAACATATCTTCCACCATGGCCTCCATAGATCTGCCATAGACAGAATACTTGTGCATGTCTTTGATACTCTGTACTTCATCTTGGCTCAAAATTACAGGTGGTGGAAGAGTAGTCAATGGGGTAGGGTCCAAAACTTTGTCCTTAGACAAAAGAGATTTGATGAAACCTGTGAGAATCTGGGCTTGTTCCTCCAACTGTTCAATAGTTTGCTGCCCTTTCTCTACCCTCCCAATGACTCTTGTGACTGCTTCCTGGAGGTTGTGGATCTCACCTTCAGGAGTAGACTCTCCCATTGGAATTCTTGAGAGTTCTAAGTTAGATGCCTGTAAGTCCTGCTCTGATTTGTCCAATGTAGGTTTAGCAATCTCCAAGAATTGCTGACCTTGAGCATCAGACACGATCCTGGAGGTGGTTCTGGCTTTCTTGGCACGAGAAGGAGTAGTGCCCAACAAGGCTGCCACAGCATCAAAATTTGGCCCTGAGCTCCAAGAGGAAGATTTCCTCTTTCTACTATCAACAAAAGGTTACACCCACGTAAAAGAGGAAGAGGAAGAAGCAAGAGGGGCAAGAGGACCAAGAGACATAGAGCTCATGACGCTCAAGGTTTACACAGCTGTGGTCTTGAGTTGAGATGTGAGTGGGGCGCTTGAGACAATTGTGGCAGAAGAATCAATAGCACTTGGAAGTTCAGTGCTCTGGACTTCGTTATCTTTAACTGTTGAATCTTCAGGAGCATTTACAGGGGCTGGCATTTCACTCTCTTCACTTTCACTGAGAACAATGATGTTCTCTGGTCCCAAAGGCACTTCTACCTGTTTACTTTGAGGATCTTTTTCCACAGGCTCCTTCTTAACCTCTTTGAGTTTCTTCTGGTACACTTGAGTGGATGAAGAAGGAGTGGAAGCTGCAGGTCATTGCATTGATGAGGCAGGAGGAGTTTTCACAAGTGTGTCTGATATGGGAGTCGATGCTTCCCTCCTTGGTGTTGAAACATCCTTGGAAGAGGATTCTCCTGAGTGCCTTCTGAGCTCTTGAACTTTCCTGTCAAACCAGACCTTAGTCCTGACTAAGACTGGAGCAAGGATCTCAGCCAGATCATCTTTTTCTTTCCTGTTCCAATCCAAGTCCTCCAAGGGAGTGTGCTTAATCACATTGTCATACTCATATGAGTATAGATCAGAATTGTCATCCTGGAGTCCTTCAGGAACTTGGTACAAGCCGAGTTCTTGGATCAATTGCAGAGAGAACTTGCCACAGTGCCTCCTCCTAGCCTCCAAATCATCTACACAGTCAGCCCAGTAGTCTTATGTGTCTGCCCTATGATGATATATTATATTGATGTTCTGCTCAATGAACTTCTTCAAGTCGAAGCAAGTTCTTGGTTTGAAGAAATGAACAGTGATAGGGACCAGGGCTCTCTCTATATTCTATGCATCCAGGGCTATTTTACAAGTGTAATTTCCCAAAGAGATGGGAAAGTGCAAACCAAAAATCTTCTTGTCTCTGCAGGTTCTGTACAATTTGTCTAACTGCTTGCATACTTCAATCAAAGCCATCTTATCATTACAGAACATGGGAAGCCTCAGAGGGGTGCTCTCATAGCCAGCAAGCCTGATATAAGAGAATTTTCTGAATTGAATAAAATAGGCACCGTAGTGCGATATCAGGTTCATGGCTTCATCTGAAAACCTTCTAGCAGTGTCACCCTCAAGCAGCCTGGCCACGTACATGGTGAAAGCATCATTTACTCTTCTGAAATTGTGATTGCTTGTCTCTAGGGTGAACTGTGGGCAGTAGGCATATATAGGATCATCCTTGTGGGCATCAATGTAAGAAAAACCAAACCATTGTCTTGATCCCGCCAGAGTATACATCAGGTACGAAGTCATGTAGAACTTTTTCGTTTGTTGTACATTGGACAGCTGCTCCGCCAAATTCATGCTGATGATTTCTACCCAGTTGATAGTTTGAGTTCCCTCGCACACCATGCTGATGAGCGGGTACATCCAGAAATGGAACTCGTTAGTAGAAGGTAAGCCCATCACCCGAGCCAGTAGGATTATGAAATCGGACAACTCTTCATTGAAATCTGCTCGGAAGAGAGTCTTGGATAGGCGAGACGCTCCCTTCTTAGGTTTTTTAAGCCATGAATTCACCACCCGCGCCTTGTATTTGTCACTTTCTTGGTTAAACAGGGCCTGTGCTTGATCCCGGGAAACAACTATGGCATTATCCATCTCTGGGATCCTCAAAGTAGTGCTAATGGCGGCAACATCTAGCTTGGCGATGAGTTCCCCGTGTACATTGGTTAATTCACTCGAATCAGGGTCGAAGTGAGCTCCGCATGAAAGCACTGTATCAGCACACTGTACCGAGATCGGGAAACCTCCAGCGAAAGCCAAACCACTGTCGTGAATCATCTGCGCCATAGGTTTAGGGTTTCGCATCTGCCATCATTGCCCAAAAATCACCGAAAGTCAAGACGACGAGCTTCACTGTCCCCAACATTGGAAATGACAGATTCTAGTGGTGAGATTTGCTCCTGCCCCTGAAATTTGATCTTCATATTGATAGTAATTTGGAGGACAGAGACTGCGAGCTAGACTTCAGGAAAGAATTATAGAGGGAAGGGATATGCACGCGCAGGAAATTATATTGCAAGGGTTCAAGCAATAGGATAGCATGGAAGCAGTGTGAAAAATGCATAGGGGGTTCAGCTTCATTATATAGCCAATTAGGAGAGAGAAAAGACAATGAATGCGCATTTAATACATACCTACCAATTTGAATAAGCATGATATTCAGGTAGAGTGGGAAAAAATAAGCACAAATGGCACTTGGTTCATTTGGGATATGTGAGACATGCAAATGCGCGAAACACGCGGCTCGGCCGATTCGGGTGAAGCGGGGAAAAGACGCACAAATTCCTTTTGGGACATGTGGGACAAAAGGACGCGAAACACACGACTCGGCCAGATTGGACGAAAAGGTGACAATGGGTCCGGAATAGTTTGGGACATTTGGGACGTGAAAGCGTGAAGTACGCGGTTCGGGCGAATCGGTCGAAAATGGAACAACTTGCCCGATTAAACTTGGGACACTTGGGACAAGAAAGTGCGAAGTACGTGGTTCGGGTGTTTCGGCCGAAAATGGAACAACTTGCACAATTTGACTTGGGACATTTCGGACAAAAAGTTTCGAAAGGCCCGCGATAGACAAACTTCGGGGGAAACCGGCCGATCGGGGAACAAAGTGCACTTTTGAACTTGGGACACGCGGGACAAAAATGTCCGACAAGCCTGAAAAAACACACAAAATGACCAGAAAAATGCAGATCTTTCTCAATTTCTTTGACTTTTCACATTTTTTCAGTACAATAGAGAAGACACTTAAACTCAAAATTTTAGAAAATTCAACTTTTTTAAGAGCAAGGGAATTTTGAGTGGACAACTGCTAGCTCCTTTTGGGGATAACTTGGCATAAATTCAGAGGAATGGGACAAGGTAAGAACTTAGACAAACTTGGGGAAGCAGACCAGTACCTTATCCCATTGGGCCACGGAGTCAAAAGAGTAGACCAATACAGAGGACAACACACCAAAACAAAACAGGAAAACAAGGGCAGGAACAGGAGGACACACGTTGTACAGAATATACAAAGGACTTCCTAATCACCTAGGACTTGAACAACTTAAGGTACTGCCCACTATAAGGAAGTGGGAGAGGAGAACCATCCATGTAATCAAGATAAAAGGAATTCTTACCAGCAAAGTGTTTGATCTTGAAAGGTCCGAGCCAAAGGGAATCAAACTTGCCATGGCTGCCACGAGGTTCATGCCTTTTATCCCATAACAACACAGTATCTCCAACTTGGAAATCTCTGAACCTGGGTTTCTTATCAAAGAGGACCTTTACCTTCTGCTGGTGAACAGATATCCTATGAGCAACCTCCAATTTGTCCTCATTTAGTTTGTGAAGGTACATAATTCTCTTATCCAAAGCATCACTGAAACTAGTATCTTCAATGGCCTTCATTAGATGCAAGGCTGGAAGTTCCACTATTACTTGCAGTTGAGCTTCTACTCCATATACCACTTGAAAAGGGGACATTCCAATAGCTCTCTTTGGTGTGATCCTGTCTGCCCAAAGAGCATCATATAGCTTCTTGTGCCAGTTTCGTTGAGACTCATTGATTAATTTCCTTATAATAGTCACCAAATTTTTATTAGTGGATTCTGCTTGCCCATTTCCCTGAGGATAGTAATCTGAAGAGTGAGCCAAAGAAATGCCATACCCATAGCAAAAATCCATTATCTCGTTTGAAGAAAAATTTGAAGCGTTATCTGTCACAATCTTATTTGGCACACCATACCTTACCAAGATGTTTTCTTTAACACTCCCCTCACTCCAGCCTAAAAAGGGGGGGAACTTCTGACTACAATGTAGGTATGGACGACCTTTCTGATTTCATTGCTTCCTCAAACCTTATTGATATTGATATTCAAAGAAATCCCTTTACTTGGTCTAATAGAAGACTCGGAGAGAACCACATTCAAGTCAAACTTGACAAGGCACTTATATCTGTGGATTGGATCCTTAACCAGAATTTTCAACTCTCCTCTCTCCCTAGAATTGGCTCGGACCATAACCCCATTGTTCTCAACATGCTAGAAACTAAAAATAAAACTCACTCTTCTTTCAAATTTGAGAAAATGTGGTTGAACCACCATTAAATTTGGTACGGAGTCAAAGAATGGTGGAGTATTGAGGTGGAAGGAACTGCTCAGTTCAAATCAATACAAAAGCTCAAGAATGTGAAAAAACAGGTCAAAAATTGGAACAAATTTGTCTTTGGGAATGTCTTCGCTTAGAAGAAAAAAATTACGGATGAACTTGTTGTTTTGGAAGGAAGGATTGCAGATAAGGGTATGCTAGGGATGACTACATTCTTGAGAAAAATCTTCTTTCAAAGCTTCACAATTTGTGTGCTAGGGAAGAATCCTACTGGAGACAAAAGTCCAGAGCCTTATTGTTAAAAGAGAGGGATAGGAACACAAAATTCTTCCACATGACAACACTAAAGCATAGAGCTCACAACAATATCTCTGAAGTCTCTATGGCAAATGGCACTACTACTTTGAACATGGATATAATCAAAGATGAAGTGTTGGCCTTCTATAAAGATTTGCTAAATGACACTTCTTAGCTTTCTCCTTCTGCAACTGACACCATGTTAGAGGCCATCCCTAGCATCTATCTTGATGGCTTTCATAATCTCTCTAAAGCCTGTTACTTTGGAGGAACTCCAAAAAGCGACCTTCTCTCTTGACGGTGATGAGTCTCCAAGACCCGATGGTTTTTCTGCTAATTTTTTCCATAAATTTTGGGACATTTGTGGTGGAGATCTTCTCAAGGCAGTTAATGAGTTTTAGGACGGGCGCAACCTGCTCAAAGAGATAAACAAGACTTTCATAGTTTTGGTTCCTAAGAAATTAGGTGCTAAGGACTTCAAGCACTTCACGCCTACAAGCCTTGCTAACATTATTTACAAGATCTTCACTAAGACACTGGCTATCTGGATTCAGCCCCTTCTTCCCTGATCTGATATCTAAACAACAGGGGGGATTCGTGAAAGGCGGGGCTTATTCAAGATGGTGTATTGTTGGTCCATGAGACAATTCATTCAATGGAGAAGAGCAAAAAGGCTGGGATGGTGGTCAAACTGGATATGAATAAGGCTTTCGACCGGGTCTCTTGGACTTTCCTTGATAAGGTCTTTTCATCATGGCAAATTCCCTTAGCCAATCCATCTCTCGGGGACCATTTCCCTGAAATATCACAAAGGCTTCAAACCATCCTTCTTTGAGCTTTCTGTCTCCCATGAACAGTTTGTTGATGACTCCATTCTTTTATTGCTAGCTTCGGTTCTTGAAGCCAAAACTATGAAGTTTATTCTTAAGATTTATGAAGAAGCCTCTGGCCCAACAAATTAACTTTGATAAGAGTTCCCTGTATTTCTTCAACACTCCCTCTAGGAGGCAATAGAAGATAGCCCAAATCCTGGGTTGTGAAATCAACTCCCTCCCCTCTACCTACCTTGGACTGCCCTTTGGTACTAACAAAATTTCTATGAACGTTTGGAATTCTTCGCTTGATAGGTTTCAAAGAAAGCTTGTGGTATGGAAGGGAATTGTTCTCTCTAGTGCTAGAAAATGTATGCTCATCAAAATTACACTCCAGAACCTTCCAATATATATCATGTCATTATTTTTCATCCCTTCAATTGTCATTGACAGAATCGAAAGAATCCAAAAGCATTTCCTTCTGGACAGGGACGAAGGAGAAAGAATAGAATTCATTTGGTGGCATGGAATAAAGTTTGTACCCATAAGAAGTCGGGAGGTCTCGGCATTTAAAGACATCAAAATCATGAATATTGACTGCCCTCATAACTAAAATAGGTTGGAGACTCATAACAGAAAAAGCATCCCTGGATTGATTTCCTTAGGGCCAAATACCTTTCTCAAAACTCAGCCATGAGCTTATTGAGTGAGGATTTTCTTCCCACGGGCTCTCTTTTCTAGAACAATATCATTAAAATCAGAAGGGGCCTGGAAAAGGGAAGTAAATAACAGCTAGGCTAATGGTGAAGATATTCTCTTTTGGAAGGATAATTGGGTGGACTTCCAAGGCTTAAGGAGCAATAATCCCTGGGTGCAGCTACAAGACAGCCTCACTACAGAGCATGGACACTGAAGGTCAGAGATTACATGTAATGTGTGGACGGCACACTCAAATGGAAGACTATTCACACAGACAAGCCCATTTTTAGAAGCCTCATTGCTGATTTAAATAGAATTACCTCCACCATTCAGATTAGTCAAACTCAAGCTAAGGATGAGGTTATATGGGTGGATTCTTTTGATGGTTCTTACACTGTAAACTTAGGATATTAGATCTTCTCAAAAGATGTACAAAGTGACTTCAATTGGAGCAGCATATGGCATAAAGAAATCACTCCAAAAGTTAATCATTTTCTATGGCAGGTACTCCAAAAAAAAAAAAAATCCTCGCCTTTGATAATCTCATTAAAAGAGGGTTCTACATTGCCTAATAGATGTTATCTTTGTAAGGATGGAGCTGAAACTATTCACCTATTGCTACAATGCCCTTTTTCTCAAAGTCTATGGGAACTAATCTTTTCCACATTGGAGATGGCATGGACTTTTCCGGATGATATAGCTAAATCTTAGGAGTAATGACACCCCCCATTCAAAGACAACATGCTTAGGAAACTTTGGAGGCTTGCATTCCCTCACACCATCCAGAAAATATGGAAAGCAAGGAACTTGCTAATCTTCAGAAGCACCAAAAAGCAACAGAAAAAGACTTCTGAAAGAAATCACAAGTGATTTGAAAGAGAATATTTTAAAATTCAAGCCTCCTAAGAATCAATCCTTTCCTAAAGATGAAGAGAGATTTCTAAAGCATTGAAGCACAAACCTGGAAAACATTCAAGTTAGGTCTGACACCATTGATAGGTCCTTGGTCAAGTGGATTCCACCCCAAGATGATTGGTGCAAACTCAATTTTGACGGTGCAATCCAAAGGCAACCTTGGAGTAGCAGGTGGGTGGTGGGATCATAAGAAATCAACATGGGAAACTTTTGGTGGCCTATGCTGGACCTATGGGGACCCAGTCAAACCACTATGTAGAAGCTCTTCCTTCCTTATGGGGTCTTCGTGAAGCAAAAAAGCTTAAAATTATTTAGTTAATAGTTGAAGGGGACTCGCTCAACATAATCAATAACATCAAGGGGTCTCCCACCCAATTGGAGTATCAAAGACTTCATTCATGAGGCTAAATCAATCTGCAATAGTTTGATTAATGTTAGCATACGCCGCATGTATAGGGAAGGGAACAAAATGGCGGATTATTTTGCTAATGTGGGTGCGTGTAGTGTAGCAATAATTACAAGTTTTGGGCAAATAATGATGAAATCGCTAAGATTGCTAAGGAAATCATGGAAAAGGATGTCTTAGACAGCTGTCCCTAAGGCTTGTACTGTTTTCACCTCCAAACAATTGGACTCAAGCCATCTAGACAAGTCCACACGCTTGAACATCCTCCTCTTTCAATGGTCATTTCCTATATTTGCCATATCTTTCTTCCGCATGCTCATATGTGTTGGTCATTGCACTTACCGGTCGTCGTTCCCAAATTGCTAGCACTCTGCTCATCAACAAATCAACTACTGTTAATATGGGGGGGCCTCCATGCAGGATTGATCCTATCTTTGATCCGTCTTGGCAATTTAATGCAGAACTGTGGAAAGCTTTGGATGTCGACAACTTCACTAATTTCATTCAGACAATCAAAGGATATGACAAGCATATATCTATACTCTTTGCCAAGCACTGGAAAAGAAGGGTATTTACTTATAAGGGAAAATATTTTCCTATTATTGAGAGCTTGATTTCTTTTGTTACGGGCTTGAGGGTTCTTGATGGCATCAAATTCTACCTTAATAAGGCTCGACAAAGATGCCAAGGAAAAAAAGTTCCTTCAAGGGTCGGAAGAATTAGAAATCAACAAGTCTGGGATTGTCTGTTCCTCCATCCTAGCCCCATACGACGAAGTGGCTCGCATGGTAGTCCGGTATGTCACACTGGAAGGTCATTTCTCTACCCTTCTCCTTCATCATTTGGTTTTACGGAATCATTTTCGAAGGTCCCATAGGGTTAGTTTGGCTTACTATATCCTGCAGTCCCTTGAAAGATCCATTCAAGAAATGCATTCACACAAGAGAGCCTTGCCACTTCACCAAGGTGTCGTATTGTTGATAACACCTCTACTGCGACGATATGGTCGCCAAAAACCCTTCTAGCTCCACTTTGCCCCCTACCCCACTCCAACAAATCTAGAAGGCTAAGGCAGTCGTCTCTCCCCCTCTTGCTAGGAGGGTCCTTAGAAGCTCTGGTAAAACTAAAGATCTTGATGTAGCTGAAAGCTTGTTGAATATTAGTCAGTCCTTGGATGCTTCCTACTCTATCCCAGGACCCCTTGCTTTGAAGAACATTGAGTCAAAATTGGCAGAAATCATCAAGAAGCAGCAAGTTGTGGATGACATGGACAAGATTGTCACTAAGCAACTGAACCACCTCACTATGCAGAAAGCTTTCCTTGATTTCACGCATGCTCGGGTCAAACAACTATGCGATGTGAGTGGCCTTCCAGAGGAACTGTGGTAAGGGGGGTAAGGCAATGAAGAAGGTGATCTCCTCCAACAACAAAGATCTTGAAATGCAGCCAGCCCTGAATATGTTCAAGGCGTTGGAGGAAGTCAAAAAGGTGTTTCAGAATTGTCTCAGTTAGGAGGACTTTGTCCTTCGTTGTTCCTTTTGTTTTCCTGTTGTTTTGTTGTCGGTTGTGTAACTGCTATGAAACTATAGCTTTGTTGTGTTTTTGCTTCTCTCTGGCAGTTTGACCCTGCCTCTATTAAACTTACTCTATCTAGTTTTTTTTGGCCCTTTTGCTGGGGCGTGGCCCTCACTAATAAAAAACCACTTTTTTCTCTATGTTTTATCTATCTTTTGACTTGTAGCTAGGTTGTGGCCCCCACCTTTCAAAAAACCACTATGTTGTTCTTGTTGATCTGGCCATTGGACTTTTTGTACTCTGAGGTATGGTCCCTTCCTAAAAACCATTTACTAATAATAAATAAAAAAATTCCACTAGCCTTGCATTATTTAAGGACCTTAGTGCCCTTGTTGTTAGACAAGGGAACCAAAGCGTGTGGTCCAAGTGCAAAAGAAATAGTTACAAAGAAACATAAGGATACTGCAATAGAGTTAGAGAGATTCAAGATGAGGGTTGCGCACAAGATAGTTGAATATGATGCACTACTACAAAAAATGAAGGAAGAATTACAAAAGGCAAATTTGGCACTGGGTATATGTGAAGATCCTGAGAAAATTCTCAAGACACAAATTTTGGTAGAAGAAAATGAGGTCCTTGCGGTGAAGAAGAATAAAACCTTGAGCAGGGAAGAGAGACTGGCTCTATTGGCACAGAAGCACGATGCGCTCAGGGCAGCTCCTGACCCACATGAAGAGAAGATCAAGGAGTTGGGAAAAATTATTTTTTTTGGAGGATGGATGTAATGGATGGTATGGTTTTAGGATTGACTGGCATAGTATGGGAATTAAAGAACAAGGGTGAAGATATGACAATGGATGAAATAGATGCAATGTTGGGAGATGTTTCTGCAAAGGTCAAGAAGGGACTCAGTGATTGGAATGAACTGGAAGTTGATATCAAGAATGAGTACCCTGAACTGATACTTCCTATTGAGGAGTAAACACACAGGTTATTCTTTTGTTCTTTGTATTATTTATTTCTTTGTCAATTCTTTATTCTTTATTCATTGAAGTTATAAGGTGGAAATACCCATTACCGAGGGTAGAAATGAAATTAGTGTGGGGCAATGTTAGCCTACTAAAATATTACCTATGTATCAAAGGTGCATATGATAGTGGCGCGGAAGAAGGGGTGTGTAGATAAGCATGAAAGGTTTGACAAAATTATGCCCTGATGTTTCACGCCCATGAGAGACAGAGTTTGGGACTTAGTTGTTTTTGACATACACAGGCTAAAAATAGGATGGAGTGCATAACATGCATTGGATCAAAGTAGGAAGAATTCATGACTAAGGAACAACTAATTTTGGAGCTAAGTGGAAGATCAAAAGTCATGCAGGATTAGAGCTAATAATAGGATTGGATCTAGAGTTAATTATTAGATAATCTATTGTCGGGCTTGCTTTCATATGACCTAGTTGTTTTTGTACATGTGTATGGCTATTTTTAGCATGCAACCTATTTTGAGAGTACACAGGCAGTGAAGGGAAAGTTCCCACTCCCACATATATGTGTCTGCTGATTTGCATTGTTTTGAGAGACAAAGATAGAGATCTGAATTGTAACATAATTTATGTTGTTGGAATGTTTATGTGCATGACTTTGTGATGGGTGATTATAGTGTGTTCAACTTCTTTGTTTTGTGATAAATTAATATAATGGATCATTTATGGATGGATATTGATTGTTGATGCCTTTACTCATGGTCATTGTATGGTAAATCTGATATTAATCCTTGTGTGATTTGTTTTTTCTTTAATATGTGTGTTTCTAAATTGAGCTCATGGAACTAGTTATTATGATGAGATGTATACTTTGATTGTGGTTATTATGAACATGCATGCTAACATCTTGGTAAGACAGTAACAAATAAGGACCTGGTACCTTTGCACACTTCGAGTGGAGCCACTCAGATATGTCCAAGTGATGTGCCAGTGTGTCTTTGGTTTTGAGTGGGAAAATAAGACTACAAGTAAAAACTAGATTCTAACCATTTTCGCTGTCACGAATGCCCGAGTAGCAGTCTCCAATGCCCAGACACCCTTAACCTAGTGTGGGAACCCCTGTCTAACATTGTCCATGAGCTCCTGAATTTATAGAGACTGGTTACGATGATGTTTACCTCATGTTCAACACTTTTCCCAGTCTAAAATAGTTCCAGATCATGCGGTAAATCAGCTAAATCATCGTATTTCTCCTCTTTTCTTAGGATTTCTACTTTACATGCTTATTTGTTTGCGTCATATTATAACTTGGCATCTATATATCATTGTTTACATCAATTAGTCCTATAATAGGATTTAATAAATCTATTTTTGTTAAATATGCGCACAATTTTCTTTTGTTTCCTCCTTTCTACAAAATTCAACCATTACATTCTTTCAAAAGACAAAGAAAATGTTGTACAACCTTACTTCAGTATTATGTAGAAACTTGATCATGTACATTTGTATTACATTTTATATTCAATGAAATATATTAATTTCTTGATAGTTTGTCTATGGATCTTATGTTATTCACATTTGGAACATTTAAAAATGATTAATAGCTCTCACTATTTCAACTTTGTTTGGTTTTTACCATAGAATTAAATATTTTACCTAATATATTCCATCGTTAATGACTACCAAAAATTAGAAAAATATTTTTATTTGTATCTTCATCATAGTGAACGGAAAATACTTTTTTTGAGGTTTCCATTTCCATATTTTTCAGATGTTGTATTGGGAAAATGATACAGTTAAATTGGGCAATAGAAAATGCGTGCAAAATATTACTTCTATTTAGTTAACTTATTTTATTAAGCTCTTTTGTTCTTTATAAAATCTAGCCAGTTGAAATCATGCACCTTTATTTATGAGAGGGAATAAATAAATTTTCAATTTTTTAAAATTTTCGTTGTCATAAGTATGTTGACTATTTCTCAAGCCTTTCTATTTTGACATGTGGGGGCATGTACCTTCGACCTCACTAGGATTCATTATGTCTTAAGGGTATGTTTCTCTTATTGTTAGGAATATAGTGTTCACATGTGATTTACCATATAGTAAATATATTATTACTATGGTAATTAATGAATTACTGGTATGGTTACAAGTTTAGTTGTAACGTATTGGATTAGTTATTATATTGTTATAACAAATGTATAACAATA
The DNA here is from genome assembly GCA_019776745.2 of Taxus chinensis. Taxonomy (NCBI): domain Eukaryota; kingdom Viridiplantae; phylum Streptophyta; class Pinopsida; order Cupressales; family Taxaceae; genus Taxus; species Taxus chinensis. The sequence goes on along the minus strand of CM034153.1, from coordinate 634,180,715 downwards.
TATTAACTAATCCAATGCATTACAACTAAACTTGTAACCATACTAGTAATTCACTAATTACCATAGTAATAACTATATTTACCATACACTTTATGTACTATGAAAAAAATAATGGTGTGGCCAAATTTGTGAATCCCGTGAAATTTCTAAATCTTCGCAGGTGAAGGTGACTGTTTGTTGGGGAAGGAAGATTTAGTAAATGTGCTCTACTCATGGGTGTTAGCCTCAAGAGCGAATAGGATTCTGCTAGGAAATGGCAGGGGGATGGAGTGGGTCGAAAAATTCTCGAAAGCCCAAGTGAAGGAAGATATGTCTTCACTGGTGAAGAGGTTTGGCCCTGGTGGCAGTAATAAAATCCTTAGCCTCGTTGTTAGGGATATCGACCTTAAAAAAATTGGTTGAGGAAGTTTGCACCTTGTCAGGAGAATGTTTTTTCTTCCCTAGTGGTGAGGAAGGAGGTCCCTTCTAATCCAATTGAGTGCGAGGCCAACGGTTTGTTGGATCTGAGGAAATCAAGGTTGGCGGGATCGGTTTCAAAATCTCCATGGAAATGGTGCATGTTGATCTCCCTTTCGGCTCATGGTAGGATTTCATGGATGTTCGGGTTAAAAGGGTGATCTATTGAATATTTTGGGGGCTAGGTTTTCCAGAAGAAAAATTATGAATTGGGTTTACTGGTTTTAGGGGCAAGGAGTGTAAACCCAAGTTATTTTTTCTTCTGAATGGCTTCTTCCAAGTCTTGTTCCATTCAGAGGCTATGTTGGAGAAAATATATAATGAGGGACCCTAGTTTCTCAATTCCTCTAGTCTGTATTTTCATCCTTGGTCCCCAAAAAGTTAACCCACACTCGGAAAAAATCCTACGAGCGCCGCTCTGGTTGAGTTTTCATAATCTGCCCTCTAAATTCTGGAATTAGGTCGCATTAAAGGCTATAGCCAATTCCATCAGTTCGTGGGTGCTGATTTTCAACCCTTCTCTCTTGCCTTGGAGGAATTATTCAGCTCGGATTTGTGTAGAAATGGATTTTTCCTCCCCTCTCCCAAGTTCAGTCATTTTAAATTCTGTTAGGGGCTCTAGATCTCAGTTGATTGACTATGAGGGATTGAATGTGAATTGTTTGTCTCGTGGAAAAATGGGTCATTTGAGGAAGGTGTGCCTGGAGATAAATTGAAGAGGTAGGTCAATATCCCTCCCCCATATCCGTTGATTTGCAAATGGCTCTGGATTGGTCCTTCAATCCCTCCCCCCCTCTGATCTGTTCTAAGGTTGGCTTACCTGCAGGTCAATCCATTTCTGTCTTGGCCATTTCTGGTTGTTCATTGAATTTGACTCCTCACTCTCTTTTGAAGGAAATGGAGGAGGTTCACAGGGATTCTGGGGCTCTTGCTTCCTTAATTAACGAATGTATGGAGAAGGGGCAAGCCGCTTCATTTGAAACCCTTAACAGGTGGATTTCAAATAATGAGACTATGCCTTTGGATATGCCCTTCACCTCTGTTAGGGAAATGGATGGGGAGATTGAGACAGAGGGATTAGTTCCTGATATTACTCCCTCCAAATTAGCCATTGGTCTGGAAGGTTTGGGTTCAGCCTCATGTGGTTTTTTTGGAAAGAGGGGTACAAAATCAAAACAGGAGGTCGTTCAATTGGAAGTGATTCAGGAAAGCAAAGTACCCTGAAATTTGACATTGATGATTCTGGGAAGGTGAAAATCCTTCCCTATTTTTTAATGAAGTTTTTTTCCTAGAATTTCAGAGGCCTCAATACCTATGACAAACAACACTTGCTAAAGCATTATATCCTCTCCTTATAGGCTTGTTTGGTGCTATTACAGGAAACAAAGTTGTTCGGTCGCTGAAGCTAAGGTTATGTGGAGCATAATCGACAAAGGATGAAAAGGGGTATTCTCAAGTTCATCTGGTGCTTCTAGGGGTCTTAGCATTCTATGGAAGGATGGCTTTGTTAAAGTGGAACTACAAGCTTAGTCCCCTAACTAGCAACTAGTAAGTGTTAGCCTTCATCGTTCCCAGTTAAGTTTCTTTTTGTTTAATGTGTATGCCCCTAATAGTATCATTGGAAAAAGAAATCTTTGGGCGGATCTTCTTCAATCTGCCTCTTCTCTGGGTGATCATTTGTTCATCTTGAGAGGGGATTTTAATGACATCTCCAATAGTAAGGACAATAAAGGGGGGTATTAAAATAGAAACCTTCAGTCTCAATTAGAATTTTGCTCCTTTATTAGGGACAACGCTCTATTGGATCTAGAACCTAAGCAGGGATGGTTCACCTGGAGTAACAGGAGAAAGGGATTTAGTAATATTGTTGAAAGGCTTGATAGATTTTTGGTTTGCCCTAATTGGTCCCTTAAAGACATTTTCCTAGAGCGCTTTGTTCTTCTTTGGTCTGGGTTGGATCATTTTTCGGTGTCCCTCATGGTCATCTTTGATGAAGCCCCTCACAGATCCCCTTTCAAGTTTGAGCTTATGTGGCTCAGAGATGCTTCCCTTGAAGGGTGGATTAATCTCTAGTGGAATTCTTATCAAGTTTAAGGCTCCAAGATGTTTGTGTTTGCACAAAAGTTGAAGAGACTGAAAAAGGAATTGCTAGAGTGGAATGGTAAGTGCTTCAAAAATATTTTTCAAGAAAAAGCGTGGGTGGTATCAGATCTGAAGGCTCTTAATTTAAAAGTGTTCAATTCTGGGATGGATCAAGAGGATTTCGCTATGGAGAAGTCTCTCCTAGGTGAACTGGGTGAGTTGTTCCTCAGAGAGGAAATTTATTGGAAACAAAAATCAAGGGAGCTTTGGCTTAAGGATGGGGATAGGAATACAAAAAAATTTCCATGCTTCTGTAAAATCTAAAAGGAATTCAAATTTCATTTTAAAAATTAAGAATAGTGAGGTGGATCTGTAGTTGATCAAAAGGTTATTGTCAATGAGGGTATTAACTTTTTTCTCCTCCCTGTTGGTTAGGGATGTGGCCTCCTTTGATGAGGCTCAATATTCCCTTCTAGAGAGTATCCCTTCTCTTATCTTAGAAGATCAAAATGCTGCCCTTTTGAAGCCATTCTCCTTTACACAGATCGGAAAAATTATCTTCTCTATGGAAAAGAATAAAATTCTATGCCTGGATGGCTTCCTTACTGATTTTTTTTAGAAATTTTGGAAAATTGGGGGGTTATGATGTTTGGGAGGTTGTGAAGGATTTGAGGAGATCTTGTTTTGGTGCTTAAAATGTTAAATAGTACCTTCATTTTCCTCTTCCCCAAGCTGCATCAGCCCTCCTCCTTTGCAGATTTTAGACCAGTATCCCTTTGTAATACTTCTTATAAAATTATTTCCAAGGTCATCACCCTTCACTTGAAATTTATTTTGGATCCCTCTTATCTCCCAAGAACAAACGGGTTTCATACCGGGCAGATTGATATTAGAGGGTGTTATTCTATCACATGAGCTGACTCACTCCCTTTCTTCTATGAATGCTCCTGGTATGCTCTTGAAGCTTGATATCAGCAAAGCTTATGATAAAATTAACTGGAGATTTCTCATTAGAACACTCCAAAAGTTTTGGCTTCTCCAAGCTACTGTGTGATTGGATCTTTAGTTTTATTTCTGGCCCTTCTTTCTCTGTTTTGATAAATGGGAGTGTTGAGGGTTTCTTTGTTAGCAACAGAGGCATTAGACAGGGGGGCCCTTTGTCCTCTTTCCTCTATATCTTGGTTATTGAAACCCTCGGTGTGTCTATCAGGAAAAAGATGGTGGAAGGTAATCTTAGGGGCTTGAAAATTACTGATGGAATCCCTCCTCTCTCCCATCAAAAATTTGCAAATGATACTCTTTTATTTGACAGGGCTAGTATTTGGAAGCTAAGGAGTTAAAAGCTACATTGGATAGATACTCGAAAGTGGTAAGACAAGAAGTTAGTCTTCTTAAATCTTACATATTCTTCTTCAATGTTTCCCCTCAACTTGAAGCTCAAATTCTGAATATCTTTAGATTTAAAAAGGGTCATTTGCTGATCAAATATCTTGGTATCCCCTTGTTTAAAGGTTCGGGTAAGGCTTCTTTATGGAAGGACTTACTCTCCTCTTTGGAAGCTAATTTAAATTCTTGGAAAGATAAATAGCTCTCCCTAATTAAGAGACTAATGCTCATTAAATCGGTGCTTTGTGCATCTCCTATGTATTTGCTCTTTGTTCTCAAAATTCCCAAAGGTGTATTGGAGAAATTAAAGGCTATTTTGAGAAATTTTATGTGGCAAGGTATCTTTGGAGAAAATAAAATTCCACTGACCAGATGGGATACTCTTGCTAAACCCAAAGAGCTTGGAGGAGCATGGATTCTTAATCTGGGTTTACACAATTTAGCTCTAGGTGCTAAGTTGGTCTAGAACCTGATTTACAATCCCAACAGTCATCTCAGTTAGGTGTTTGAAAAGAAATACTTGGGAGCCCCTCTTCCAGAATCTATGCTCCGTATTGTGAATCCGCCCTAGGGGATCCCATATCTAGAATTTTATGCTTGATTGTAGATTTTTGTTTTTATATAATGTTGATTGGAGATCGGGGAATGGTGAAAAATCCCTTTTTGGGATGATCCTTAGAATGGATTCCCTACCCTTGGTGACATTCCGGAGTTTGAAGGGATTAAAAGGAAGGTTTCTTGAAGAATGGGGTCTATTTTTTTTTAACTCTGGGCTGATGACTGACCCCCTCCCCTCAATGTTACAATGTAAAAACCTGGATCATTTGGGTCTTTCGGATGAGGTAAAGAATAATTTCATGTATGCGCTTCAGGAGAGACAAGTCCTTATTTCTAACAAACAAGATGAAATTGTCTGGACGACTACTTCCTTGGGGTCATACTCCCCTCATCTGGGGTACCTTCTGTTACATGAGGAGCTTACTATTGAGAACACCATTTGAAAGGATTGTTGGGAACCCCTTGCCCCTTGAAGGTGGGTATTTTTCGTCTGGATGGATTTCCAGGGTAAGATTATTACTCAAGAGAGAAGGAAAATTTTTTGGTTTCAGGGTCCCACTAGATGTATTTTGTTTGAAAAGAAAGAGGAAGATAGGGATCAACTGTTATTACATTACCCCTTTTCAGTGAAATGTTGGAATTGGTTGTGTGCCAAACTCAACCTCCCTTTGGTTCAACCTAACTCCCTCCCGGAAGCCATTTTGGCTTGGCCTGTTAAATTCCACCTGGGAGCTCTTTCTTCCATTTGGCTTTGTAGCCTTGTGCTTCTCCTGTGGCACATCTAGTGGGAAAATAATAAAAGGATATTTAGGGAGGAAAGCACCTAAGTGGAATTGGTCCTTTTTAGGCTGGAAGGTGTTATCTCTGAAGCAGTGTCCTCGAGTTGGTCTAGGTCTTGTCATTTTACTTCACAAGACATGGTGTTATAAAGGATTTGGCCAAATATTATCAAACCAAGGGATGGTGCCCTAAAATCTTCTATGTCTTCCTCCTTGGCTAGGAGAAATGCTAAATGGTCCCCCCTCCCCCTGGATTTTTTAAGCTTAATTTTGATGGGGCTGTCAGAGGGAACCCTGGGGCTTTTGGTGCTAATTTCTTGGTTCGCAACTCATTGGGTAAGGTGGTGGGAGCTGCTTCCTATACGTTCAAAGTGGGTACTTGCAATTTTGCAGAGCTGCAAGCTCTTAGGAAGGGTCTGCTCTTAGTTGCATCTCTTAAAATTGAGAATCTAGAGATTGAAGGTGATTACTTAATCATCATCAATTCCATTATTAAAAAAAGAGCCTTATCGTGGAAGCTTGATTTGGGTATTCAAAAAAATTTATGCCAATTATCCAAATTCAATAATTGAGCATCAGGCATGTGTATGGGGAGGGTAATCAGTGTGTTTATTGGTTGGAAAATAAAGGGATTGAGAAAAATATTTGGGAGAAGGTGGAAAGTAATTACTCTACGTGGGAGGGCCTTTATATGATTGTCTTGAAGGATTCACCTTGTCATGGGAAGGATGGTTGTTCTCTCCCACATGCGAGGAGTTGGGAGACTACTTAAGGTAGTTAGGTGGAACATCTTTGCCCATTTTCTGCTTGCTTCAGTAATGGATTCTCCTCGAGCTCCCAAGCTTGCTTTGTCGTACGATATGTGGGAGGTGGCTTTCCGAAATAAGGTTTCTGACTGCAGGTTGAAGAAGTTATTTCGTATCTCATGTGTTGATGATTTGGAGGTTGTTAAAATGGTTTTGGGGTTGGACTTTATGAATGTGGAAGGGTGGTTGAGGATTAATAGTGGCATAACTTCCATATTTTTCAAGAATTTACTTGTCCTTCATCCCTCGAAAGCGGGGGTGGCAAAACTTGTTGCTCACTGGATATGGCCCTCTTTCTATGGAAATTTGGCCTCTGAGGTAGCCAATTTCAATCTTGTATCTTGGCTGGTTACTGAAGGGGCTTTGAGTTCTTCTGTGTGTAGTGTTGCACTTTCACTGAAATGGAGAAGCATTTCAAGGTATTATTGGATTTTATCGAGACTCTGGTGGTCTTTGCGAAGGAGAAAAAATCTGGTCGTGCTCGCATTAAACTTTCTAATGTGAAAGCCCTTGGTCTGCCTTTAGAGTTAGTGTCGAGTTGGCACATGGTGTTGCAAGCCACTATGGGAGACGCCCTCGAGTATCTTTGGAGGGGCTGACTTAAAGAAAACTTTGTTGATGGGGACTCTAATATGGAGCTCGAGATGGATCCGAGACAATCTGGGATGGGTCTCAATATTTTGGTTGATGTTATTAATTAGGTGTAAGCGAGTCCTAGTATTAGGCTATAAAATAAACTTTGGTTTTTGTTAGTATGCCAGTGTGAGCTGGTTGTGGTATTTTCTTGAACACTTGAGGTTAAGCCTCCTTTTTTATATAGGGAATGAGTCCCTTCAACCCGTCTTATCAATCAATCAATCAATATATATATATATATATATATATATATATTTATTTATTTATTTATTTATTTATTTATTTACCATATGGTAAATCACATGTGAACACTATATTCCTAACATCCCCCCTTAGTGTTTACATGGTATAAAAACATTCACACTTCTTTTACATCTTACCGCATGTGCTTGCTCATGATCTTGGTACACAACTCAAATTGAAGGTAGAAGAATGAACACATCAACTTCATATCGACCAAGCACTGCTGAGAACACATCTAACCAAACTAGTGTGGGAACACGTACAAGAACCATATTCTTATTAACCAATCATTGTAGGAAACACATCTAACTTACTCAGTGTGGGAAATCAAGCATGAACCATCTGCACAACCTTCAATGATTTTACAAAGGTTTATCACAAACCTAGGTATGAACAGGAACACATCTGACTGTTCAACCTCTTCAAGACTCATGATGTTACATTTCACTGTGTTATCTATTCTTCACTATGTTATTACATCAGGGAATTATGTAGGAATAGCCACATATACATGTGAACAGGGATGAACCTCTACTCTTATTATTTATACCACAATGAAAATATGAAAAACTGAAATCCACACCACACAACTAAAAAAACAAGTCGTCATAGCATAAGTGCGGACCCATCGTTGGGGACTGACAAGAGGTCGTTGATTTTCCTCCAACCTTTGATGCCTCTATCCTCCATCAGATGTGTTGCTTACTCAGAAAATGTGATCTTGAAGTACATATGTTTCCATATTGTGTTTATTTTCTCCCCCAAAATGTGAAACATTATTTTATTGGATGTTGGATTACATCGAAAATGTGTCTGTAAGGAATTTTTTATTTTATGTTTTGAACTTTTTACAATGAAAAAATTTTGACGACTTAACTACTAACAAGGATTTTGAATATACAACTCAATATTTTTATAGACACAAAAGGAAACTTTATAATGATATAGAGTTTTATGATAGTTGACTGTATTAACGATGACTCACATTTGAAACTTATGGAAAACTTTAACCTTTGACAATAACATAAACATAGCACTAAGTATTGACGATGACATTTTTGTTATTTTTTAAAGACTCGACACAATATGCCTTTTCATTTAATGATTTTTACAATGGGAAAATATGAGTATTGACATATACAATTACTAATGTGACAATGAAAACACGATAACCAAAAAATTTGATGAACCGATAACTCAAAACAAAGATCCTTTTTTACATTACTATTTGACTAAGAAAATGACCACCTTGAAAGCATTAAAATACTTCATGAAACAAAATGAAAACACACGTTGAAAAATTACATGAAAAATGGACTAGTATGCAACGTACAACTGCAAGTGGATGTGTGTTGGAGTATAAAATCCACATATCATGCAACACTGGATGTTTCTTGTATCTAATCACCTAGGTTTTGATTGTGCTCAAAACACAACGGATTCATTGATGTCGATATCTTAAAAACACCCCAAAACATAGATGCAAGGATGCAAGCTCACAACAACTCATGTAGGAGGATAAAAAAGAGTATCAATGTTAAATACACTTGAGTAGATATGGAAAAATAATTACTCCTCTTTGCAATGCTTGCAGCATCCAAACATTTAGAAATTTCCTCCAAACATTTTTTTGAAAAACATGCAAGTAAAAAAGGCTCTGACTAGCTACGTAATCAACGAATTTCACTATTACGAACTTGTAGTGCTTTGAGATGGTGGGCAACTAATTCAGAGCTTCCACATGATCCAACACAACTCTTTCACCATTTAATTCAAAAACAAATAACATGGAGTGACCTTGAACACAGTGTCACAAACAACAAATGAGCATGCAGTCTTCTCTAAACATTAGCATATTCTATTGGGTGCTCCTTAGATTCTTTTGTCCCCACGTTTGTATTTCCATGCTTGTTTAGAATTCTTCAAAAACTTTCATACAAAATAGGATATGATTGATGGATAGACCAATTGATCACAGAAAATATTGTACCCAATTTTATCACACAAGAATTAAAGACAATTATCAATAGATTAAATCAAACAAATTTCCATCACAGGAATGATCAGTGCTCTTATACCAACTACTGGGTATGGGTATTTTACACAGCCAAAAGATATTCTTCTATTAATACTTTGTTGTACTAATCCAATATGGTACAACTAAACTTGTAACCATACTAGTAATTACCTAATTACCATAGTAATAATATATTTACCATATGGTAAATTACATGTAAACACTATATTCCTAACACTTATGAGGCCATTTCAAAACACCCCAAGTTAGGTATTAGACTGTGCGATGCGAAAGTTTTTAAAGTTGCAGGTCGAATGGAAAGGATGCTTTTACTTGTTACTTTGCTTCGGTTTCCTTTCATGACTTTTACCTCTTGCTAATTATTTTTAAAAAACATAAATCATGATTCTTCCATTGATGTATAGCTATTTTCTGACATCGATTAAGAGACATGAATACTAGAAATATAATTATTGCCCCTCTGTCGGGCGTGATAGTGACTACTCCGCACTTGCAACGAGAGGACGAGTTTAAAAGAATTTAGTTTGTTGTTAGCATTTTACATTGTAGGCAACCAAGGCCATTGAAACTAGTGATTGTAGAGATGATTAGAGATCGACTCCATTTGACACCGTCATGTGTTATGTACCTTTCCAAATTTCAAAAAACTGGTCCACATTCTCAAGGATTTTGTTTGGTCTATGACTCCAAAGAAGATGCACAAAAATATCAGCCTCCTCACAAGCTGAAAAAATACAGGTATTGTTGTTGAGAAGAGGGAAATGTAAAAAACACAAGAGATGTACAAAGAAAATCCCCCATGCAAGCAACAAGAAGTTCAAAAAAAAATATTTTACGTATTTATCTCTTTCGTTATGTTGATGCATCAAAACAAATAGGTATAAGATTGTTAAAAACTATAGAATTTTTTAGATGTGTGTTAGTGCAGCTTTGTACTTTCTGTGATTTTCCATCAAATGAAAACTAAAAACTATAGAGTTTTTTAGATTGTACTTTTTTATGATTTTCCATCAAATGAAAAACTACTTTGGAAATAAAATTTAATGTTCCTTGTACTACACTATGTACTTGTACCTTGTAACTTAATTTATAGTGTCTTAATGTTGATGGATCTTGTTGGAGCTCAAAATTACACCTTTCCCTGAGTCAAAGACAACTCAAGGTTTTAGAGGCAACATGAGACTATCTAAAAGTTATGGGACCTTGTACTGTGAGATAGACCTCCAGAGAAGGTTGGTTCCTGTACCTATTCCTACTGTTATAACTATTCCTAATGCTGAAATCACATCCTAAAATAAACATGCCAAGGGACCAAGGATAAAAGGAGATGCAGAAAGGGAAATCATAATCTTAAAGGCAATGATAACACTAAGAAAAAGGGTGCTAAACAATTAACACAATCAAAATAGAGCTTGCAAATGAAAGGAATATGCACAATCCATTGCAATATTGAGAAGAAGGCAATACTGCAAATAAAAATGAGCTAGGGAAAACAAAACGTGCCTCAAAAATTTTTTATTGCTTAAAATATGCACAATCCATTACAGTTGAAACAAAAGGCAAGAAGCATTTACAGAGGCAAAAATGAAGGCTCGAAGTTCATAGCTACTTGAAAGATCATTTTGACATGGTTCCTTTGCATCAGAATGCCCATCCTTTCAAAATGAATGATTTTACAATATATAGCTCAAATGAGAGAGAGAGAAGAAAGAGAAGAGGAAAAAAAGAAGAGGGATGACTTTTCAAACTTTCAACCACCAACAGTCTACATCAAAGTCCTCTGCAAAGCACATGGGAACTCTGTAAGGCCATTATTGTGTCTATTACGTCCTACAGAAGAAAATGAATCCATGCTTCATTAATTATGGTGGTTGAGCTACTTGATTTGATTGTTTGCATGCCCAAACTACTCTTTTCTCCCTCATAAGTTGTCTCTCTCATTTTGACCCACCAATTGCCACCAAAATCAGATTTTGTTGATGTTAAATTGAAGGGCTCGAGAAGATATTTCTAACGATATAAATTTTGTCTAATTTGGAGCTCTAGATCGAAAGATATGGCCACTTGAAGATTTTCCTAACTCGAGGCACATGAAATTGACACGTGGCAGCCTCTGATTAGCTCAGGGATCGACCTCTGCCAATGTGTGCAATATTTTCCTTTTTTCATAAGTAAACCTTTCATTGGGTCGTGGGCTCAAGCTTTACTTCCCTACTTTTCCTTTCTTTATTTCCTTGTCCTTGCCTTCATTCTGTAACTTTTATGAGGTACGGGCCAATAAGACCCTGCAGTGTTTCTCACAACTGTCAGAATGTGCTCTAACCTTGTCACTCTCCTTAGAAATATGAGTCAATAGAATATTACCATGCACCTTCGTAATTTACCTTTTCAACTAGTCCTTGACTGACCACTGCGTAGTGTGAGCCAATGAGAAGGCTCCACACACTTCATATGTCAGTCCTTTTGATTTGCCCCTCTGACACATGTGACACTTCAGCTAATGGGATCATTCCATGCCTTTTGGGTTGTCAATATTTTCATAATTCTTGACTAACAACTGTAAAGTGAGAGCTAATAGAAAATCTCTACACATTTCATAGTGTCAGACTTTTTTCAGCTTCAGAATGACAACTGCGAAGCACAAGCCAATAAGAAACAACCATGTTTCTCATAGTGTCAGTGTGTCAGAATTCCCCCTTTACTCATCACAATGTCAGACTACGAGAGGTAAGTCAGTGAAATGGCTCCACATGTCTTCAAACTGCACATCTTTCAAAGCTTAATGGCTTTGAATCACAACTTGCTACCTTTGAGGACTTAGAAATTTTTTTGGCTTTGAATTTTTGCCACATAACCCTTTGACCTCACTGACTTAACCGGACCCGACGAATTATGAACTGTGCCTTATTCCATAGACTTGGAGTCTAGATGAGTCAATTGCCTTAGGAATTACCAGAATGTTGACATGTAGCCCGCCTCCATTCGTTGATCTATCGCCACATGGCCTTGTTGATGCTAGTGTTGAAGTTGGTAGCCAAATGGACGTTAGTCAGATTCTTTAACCGACCCGCTAATGTTTTAAACTAAGTCTCTCATGGGTTTTCAAATACCAACGTTCGATGCTTTTGTGTAATGGAAGTTGATGGTCATTTAGACGTCTCAAACCTGTAAAATGACTAAGTCCATTTTTAATAAGTTATTCCAAATCAACCCGGGGGTAAATTTGGGATAACAGATCCCTTTATAGTTATTTTAAAAAAAATCTTATTGACAAACTCTTTTAGATCACACCATATTTGAGAAATTCGATACATATAAATGGGGAAAAAATATTTCCCTTTTATTATGTTTCCATATTTCTATTTTTTCCTAAATTTTTGTCTGTACAACCCATTTAGCTTGCTAAATTCTAATATCATTGATTTCTAACTTGTCAAGTATTGTCAAGAATCTACTCCTTGCTTCTATATATAGGTTGAAAATAATAGAATTTGAAAAGGTTATTTTACCCCCAAAAGATAGGAATGACGTGCATGTTTTTGATGAATATGTTGTGAATTGGTCTTGTAATGCCAATACGTGCCAAATAAAGCACATTGGAGATTTCTTAGGTGTATAAAATAGAGGTGAGAATATTTGACATTTTTGAAAACATGTTAAGGAAAAACTTCATGGAATAGCTAGATTAATAAAGATGTTGAAAGATATTGCATGATAGTTTTCTTCACACTTAAATTTATTATACTATATTACAAGAGTTGAAAATAAAATGGAAGTAACAAGCTTGCTGTTAAATTTTGTATTTTTTTCTATTCCCAACATATTTATAACTAAGAATTGCAATTTAATAATTATTTTCATGAAATATTGTTGATTCCCTTTTATTTCATTTTCATTTTCCTTTTTTTCCAAATGTTTGTTCGTATACCTCATTCAACTTGCAAAATTTTAATATCATTGATCACTAAATTTTTACTTTTGTCAAAAACCTATTGCTTTCTTCTATATATAGGTTGAAAATAATATAATTTGAAAATGTCAATGTCACTACATTGTTTTCCCCCAAAAAGATAGGAATGATGTGTATGACATGCAACAGTCAGGGGACAAAGTCCCTCCTTAATGAAGGTGAGGTTGCCTTTATTGAAATACCAAAACCGTATTTACATCTATACATTCAAAATTGTATGTGGGGGGTGTTTTGGGACATCAAATGGAAAGAAGTGTGAGAGTGTGAATGAGGGAAATGAATAGAATGAAGAAAGAAATGGAAAGGAATGGATGGAAGGAGCATACAATAGTTAGGTAAAAATAGAGTCCTAATATTGCATATAGAAGAAGCAAAACAATGAATAACTAACTCAAATAAAACGGAGTTTGAATCAGCTAAACAAGAATAAATGAAAGGGAACACACATGAGTAAGTAAATATCAGAGCTTAATCACTGTGAACAAGAAAAACATATTAATAATGTTGACAATAAGATCAAAGATAATATTTGCATGCAAGATTTAAACACTAACATCTAATGAACATAAGAACATCAAATGCTACAAGAGATAATGAATGGGGACACAAAGTTCATATTTCATTAACTCTTCAAAATGTCTTCACAAAAGAACACAAAGTTTCTTTCTTGAAACAAAGCTTGCACACAAAATTATTTTCTTCTCCTCTCTCAAAGTCACCCTTACAAATGAGCCCCTAACTTCCTTTTATAACCCAAAAGTTGGTTACAAGGTAGTTAGGGTTTACATGAACATTAAATTAGGGCACTTTAAGTGACTTTGACTTTTAAATGACCTAACAAGAATAAGTCAACATCACTTTATAACAATTTGAAAGTCACTTTAGGAAAAGTACATAAATAAAAGGAAATGGGTACATGTGGACCCCATGCAGAAAAACACATGAAAAATTAAGCAAAACAACTAGTGCCTTATCCATTGGGCAAGGTTCGCCTATCCTCAATCGTATGAGAAATGAACACGCACACCCATTAGATAACATAGGAAATCATCCCACCATTATGTTGGTGAAATAAGGGTCTTGATTCTTCACCAATTCGAAAGATTTGAGCTTTTGCAATGTCTGGTGCATCTTTTCTTCCTTTGGAAAACAACTTGGAAGAAGACAAGCCTCACAAAGTACTTGCAGTTCAAGAATCTTACCTAGTATGGTATGCAGGTCTGTAACTTTAGATTAGATCCCTTCACAAAGGTGTTTGATCCTAAAACATTGATCCATAGAAGAAGTGGAAAAAATATCAACAGGAGTGTACATTTCGTGTATCAATTTCATGAATTGTTCCACTAAATATTGTACTGGATTCCTTTGGTTGTGTTCATTGATAAAGGTACAAGGAATCTCTTCGATGAAGGATTGAATGGAAGAGAGTGCGGTATAAGCTTCATCGCACAAACTTTCAAACTGAATTACCAAGTCTTCCATAATCATTTTCCTGGACTTAAGCATGATTTAGCCATAGAATTCATGTCATGTGATGGTCAAACTCAAGGATTCCTCTGAGGCTAAGAATGTAGATTCCATACGGGAAAGATCCTGAAGACTTGGAAAGATCTGATCCATAGCTATTAATTCTGCAATGAGGCATTCCTTGAATGGAAACACTGGATCAAGGTAGGCATAGATATTCTCAGATATTTTTATCACCTCATCAATTGTTCTCAACCCACCATTTTCTATCTCAGAAACCCAAGACCTTAGAGTGTGCCCTAGAGTGATCACATCCTTTGATTGATTGAAAATTTCCTGATCTGGGATGGCCACCATTTCTGGAACAGGAAAAGAAGATGCAATTGGACTGATCAAATGTTGAACGTATGAGATCAACTGATTCTTCTCTTCTTTGAGTTGGGAAATTTGAGATTTGTATCTCTCCAAAATTTTGAGCACGTTGTTCATTGAATCTTTTGCCATGGAAACATCACTTTAAAAGTGGTCCTTCCAAGAGCTATTTTGGATACTTCATAATCAGTGATTGTCATGTCGCCATGATCCTTTTCAGTTGTTGGAACTGTAATTTATGCAAATTTATCTCCGCTATCATCAATCACTACCCTAGAGAAGACCTTAGGATTTTTGGGCACAACTTCATTGGAAAGGGAAAAAAGAGCTTCCCAATCAATGTTGGCCACTTTGATCAATCTCTTCCTCTTTTTGATTTCAGAATCAACCCAGGCAGGTGTTTCATTCATTAGTTCAACACAACAGAGTCAAGAATTGGAAGGGATGTCCTCTTTACTTTTCTCATGATTAAAACCAGTAGGCAATTGTTCTGCAGCCTCAATCCTTGGTGAAGTGGCATCTGCAACACATTCTTGATTACCCTCATGTTCTTGTGAAATATTCCTATCACCTTGATGCTCGAAGAATTGGATATTTGTACCATTGGGATTTGTTTGGACTCAGGTGTCTGACATTGATGACTTGGATCTTTAGTGGGCCTATTGGAACTCTCATTGATGTGAATAGATGAGTTTGGGGTAGAAA
Source organism: Taxus chinensis (assembly GCA_019776745.2). Taxonomy (NCBI): domain Eukaryota; kingdom Viridiplantae; phylum Streptophyta; class Pinopsida; order Cupressales; family Taxaceae; genus Taxus; species Taxus chinensis. Next base: position 634,165,217 of record CM034153.1, on the reverse strand, counting down.
TACCCGAAACATGTTCTCTTCCCTTCCCAAGGATTGCACACTCTTTACTGACCTTTGAGGCACTGCTTCTTCATTAGAGATAGATTTGGGTAACCACTGACTTTGCCTCTGAGATGTGTGTGATGATGTTGGTGGAGACTGCCGTGAAGAGGTTTGCACCACCTTTTTCTGTGTGAATCCTCCCCTCGTTGGTAGTTTCTGTATTTTCGGAAATATGTTCCTGAAATGGGAGAGGATTGGCTATTTGGTTCTCGTACCACATCATAGTTCTTCTCAACACGGGTTGATTCATGGTATCTAGAGAAGTTTCATCTCCTTTACTCCAATCAATACTAGGGAGTGGAGTGAAAACAATCTGATCATAGGTAGGATCCATAAGATCAATTCCATTATTGGCAAGGGTCAAAGGAGGATCTCTCAATCCATAATTTGCTATTTGAGCCAATGTGAGACGAGAAAATTGTCATCGTCTTACCTCCTTGTCATCTGCACATCTGCTTCCCAATAGTCTTCTATGCTTGCTTTGTGCTTGTATCTTTCTCCTAGGGATTTTTCCATGGACCCTTTAATATCAAATTAAGATCCTACTTGTGAAAGAATGTATGGTGATGTGGGAAAATTCTTTTTCCATCAGTTCTGCACTGCATGGAACTTGGACATTTATATTCCCTAATCTGAATCGGGAAATGAATGCCTCCTCTATGTTTATCCACAAGTAGGAAATGGACTTTGAAAAGTTGACGTGAAAGTTCCATCAATGCCAATTTGTCACTGACATATTTAGGGAGTTTGTAAGGAGCTCCCACAAATCCACTAACCCGTATATAGGAGTAAGAAGGAAACTAGATATACCAAGTTCCCCACTGTTTTATTACGGCCTTGGCATCCTCTGAAAACCTTTCTTCTGGATTTCTCCCTAGTGATCTGATTATATAGAAAAGGAAGGCATCACTGACCCTCCAGAAATGGTGAGAACCATTCTTGAACTCAAGTTGTGGGTAAAAGTGAAAAACACTATTTTTACCAGGACCCATTGTACCTCTAGTTGTCAGCCCTGAAAATATCTCCTCCTTGCTACAACATAGATCAAATATGAGGTCATGTAAAAATGACCCGTCATTTTCACCTCAATCAACTGCTTATGGAGAGTGTTGTTGATGATACTCACCCAGTCAATGAACATCTTCACATCAAGAATGATACAAATGAATTTGTACATCCAAGGATGGAAATTCTTGGCGGAAGGGAGACCAAAAACCCTGCTAAGGAGAGTGATCATATCTCCTATTTCTTCATGAAACTCCACACGAAACAATTCTTTGGGCATCCTTGAAGTGTGAGGGGATTCAGTTTGACTAACCAATTTTTACCAACCATTTTTGACCATCTCAAGGGATTTTCATCCCAGAATTGTTGTGCCGATTCTTGCGTTATGTCAACATTTTCTTCATAAAGTGGCACTTTTAACATCTCCTCCATATGCTCAGGAGAGTTAAGCAGAAGGGGTTCATTTCTGTCATTAAAGACTCCCCATACGCTCAGGATTGTAGTGTTCAGGCATGTGGTTACCAGAACAAACTCGGGACATTGTATTGCAACTGGAAATGTTGTCGCTTGAGGTAAGCCACAACGATAGAGCCTTTTTGAGAAAACAGTTTTTCCTTCCCTCCTAACCCTGTCACAAAATTGGATCATATCCACATGACCCATATTAGTATCTGAAATATTATCATATGCTGAGATTATGGATGATGTTGGAATTAATCCTTGATATGCATACTTGAGTGCCAATTTGTTAGAGCGTTCTCCCATTATGAATTTTTAAAGCGGAAAGCAAAAGGAAGCGTACACTGGGAAGGTGCAGGGTCTAAGTCTTTTCCACCGTAACCACAAAGAAAAATATGTTTCTCTTCCTTTATTATTTTATTGCATTTTTTATAAATTAAACTGAGCAATTTCTTACGTTACAAGGCGTTTTACAATGTGGCAATATGAGCTTGAGCTAGACGTTTTTGTAACTGGCTTAAATTTGTATTAAGCTCAAATTCGACGGCTCATTTGGCCATGTTTTCATTTTTTCCGGCTTTTTTTTTAGAAGACAATACCCTTGGCTTTACTTTGCAATTTTGCCAAATTCGATTGTCTGTGGAAATGATTCGTCTCAATTTGAATTGTGTGCATGGTTTGAACCCTAACCTGGCTCATTCTCCCATCTTGTGTGGGCTTCGAAAAGCAATGCAACATTCATGTATTTTGCCCAACCGTTTGGCTTTGATGCTTGGCCTGTTATTCGTGAGGAAATGAAACGGAACTTTCCATGCTGATTTCGTTAGAGAATCGGTGGAAGGTTTTGAATGGCCTTGTTGCCTTTCGCAGGCTACAGCGGGTCAACCACAAACAACTTGGAAATCCTTTTTCCGACAATGTAAAATGCGCGGGAAACGGGTTTCTTCCAAATCACATGCACCATGGTCATCTTGTGTTTTCTTGCGTGATCGCTGCCTATGCCTATGTTTGCTTTAATAAGAAACAATTAATATGGATGTAGTCTTGGACAATTTCCCTCTACGTGTTGCCATTACCCAAGTAAATGTTTTAAGAGGCTAGAGGTGTGGGAGTGTACTTCTTCCTTTGGCTTTCATGGCCTTTATTCTCTTAATGTGAAAATGGCACACACACATATCTATTTCCTTTTGCGTGGACATAAACCATAGGAAAAAACTTGAGGCTTGTGTGACTTTGCTAACTCCTGCGTAGAAGAAATGTAATCTCATGTTATTCGATGTGGGATTCAATGTGCCCAATTGTGGCATAATAAAACAAAAATAAATAGTTTTAATAAAAATATACGGCATGTAAAGAAAATAAAGACTCTTAAACTTGATGATCTTCTTTTCATTATTTTGAGCTCGAGCCAGATTTAGCATTCATATACTTGATGCATGTTATAAATGTGATTCTCAAGCACAGAGCATGGATCGATTTGAGCAAATGGCGAAACGATGGCTTCTTGTAAGCTTGTGATTCTGAAATGGAGACAACTACCTGGAGATTTCAAGGTTGCCTGGCTCTAGCCAATGCCCATGCCAGGTTTTCCGTGTGAAAGCTGAGGAGTGCCTGTGGAATGAGCTTTTCCTTCTTTTGGCTCTGGATGTTATGCATGTATTTTCCTTAAACTTCTTTTCTTCCCTTTCTCACAAGCTTCTGCAACTTCTTGTAACTAGTCTTCTTCCAAATTTCTCATATGATGGAAGGGTTACAAAATTGTAATTTCCCACGTAGTGCAATTGGAACGTCAGACATTATAATTGATGACAATTGCTCACGGTAATTAAATGCCCACGACAATTGGAAAATGAGAAAAGTTCTTCCAAATTTGTCAAACAACTTTTATGAGGATTAAATTAATATTTATTAATTAAAAACCCTAAAATTTAATAAAATTAATTTTATTAAATAAAAAGGTAAAATATTAATTAATTAACTAAAACATGTACTTTACGACAGTAGCAGGAAAAGTAATTACCCATAAAATGGATGAAACTAAGGCCAAGACGATCAGACAAATAAAACGATCATGATGAAGGGTGATAAGCCATGAGAAAGGACACTTCCGATTTTTTTTCAAATTTTCACGTTATGAATTTTGTGAAGTCAATAGTTTGCTGATGAGAAAACTGTATTTTGGTGTTGTGAAAGGTGGTGAAAAATCATGCATAGTTATCCTCATCCAAAATTGTGATGGCATCAACATTCCAAAGCTAACCGAATGACAATAAAAGGGAACAAGTGTGCGTGCACTGAGGATTTTGATCCTGGTACAAGGAAAAATAATTTACCTAGCATGGCCCACACCTTAAGTTTGTGGATGCATTGTGCAACACCACCCCTTTGGTTTTCCTTGTCATGAAGACTCTCTCTTGGACTAATAAAGGTGATTGCTTGGTTGGTGGAAGGATTATGTCGATCTTTCTTTCAATTGGCGAAATTTTTGAACTTGTTTCGAATCAAAATCCATCTTGCATGTTTGGACTATCTACACCATGAATGAACTTTATGAAAAGAGCATCTCTAGACATCATTGAACATGCACCACGGATTTTCGGAAATCCATGTTCGAGCCAATTTTTTTAGCTAAGGAGAAATTGTATGATCATGTGAACAAAATCCATTGATACAAGATGGCAAGACGTGAAATTCTCAGAGATTGTAAACCCTCTTTAGGGGGACAATGTATGGATTTTCATATAACATGGGCAACTTTGGAGTTGACAAAATTAGGTGGAAATACATAATTGCATGAAATGGCGGTTCTGTGATCAGGGTGTCATGGATAGCTAGTAATGTGGAATCCACACAGATGGTAGAATGCACGTGAAGTAGCCTATGAGTAATTGACGGATAATGATCTGAAGGTCCATGGCAAACAAAAATCCTTGGAAAAAGACCCTTGTCTTGATAGTGGATTTCAACATGGGATATGGGAACTCTAAATGAGGATGCTACGTCAGAAGTATGGCACTGGAAGAGTGGAGAGCGAGTTCGGCTGAGTAGCATCTTTGCAGGTTTGGAATGTAACGGATCGAAGCATTAAGCTCTGCAAGACCCTGGTGAGCCTCTTCATGAGAAGCAAAGGGTAGTGAAAGCATTATTTGGTCTAGATCTTGAGGACCATGCAAGTGGGAAAAATCATGATACATGTTTTAATGAATCTTCCCACTAATTTTATGTGCTTTGGTAAATTCAAGCATAGGATGTACATTCTCAGTAATGAAATGATTGGAAGATGCAAACCCAAACTAGAAGCAAGGTGAATAGTTCCCTGGAGCGATGATTTCAACCCTCCTTGATTAAGTAAATATTGAAATAAATAGATGCCTAATACTAATATATGCAACAATGCTGAATATATGAACAATTAAGTACATAAATAGACCCAAACAAAATGAGCAAATAATATTATAAAACCCTAAGTGCACAACAAAGGAGATAGGAGAATGGCTTAGTTGTTTCGACTATGAATCCCAAAGGTGTACACGAACCGATGAACTAATAAATATCCGAGTTGTAGATTGTTGTAATGGAGAACAAAAAAAATTATAGAGGTCACAAGGATATGCCTGGATTGGGGTGCACTTGGAATGGGTTAAGGGTGCCTCCAGGTCACTATAAAGCTCGCTCTGGGGGCCTGTGACTTTGCTCATAAGGTGTGAAAACCTATTTTGGAGGGTCACAAGATGTTCTCTTTTTATCGCCTTCGCTGCTCATGTCACTAGTATGCTCGCACTTCAAGTTTTTCAATTTCACCTGTAACCTGCAATTACGAAATGAAATGCCTGCCAAACCCTCAAACCAGCGCATGAAATCCCATAAAAAGAAAATAATGCAAAATGATAGGTTCAAACTGTCCTTGGTTGTCAAACAAGTGATCTTATGACTGACCGATGCACTACATCTTCAGACCTAATGTAGTTCTGTGTGGTGCGTGTGTGCAAGAGATTATGCCCTAGGTGGCTCTTGTGCGTGTCACACTGGATAGCGAGGATAATAACTAGATGTAAGAAAGTGTAGAGTAAATGTGTGCATGAAAGAATGAACTTCCCCTCCTATGCAGTGTATGTAGAAGAATGCATTCCCTTGCCCTTGTGTGGATACTAGATGGATGTTTAAATGCTCTTTATAATGCCTTTAGATGCAACCTTAGGTGGTCATAGCTAATGCTTAGTGCTTGGTCCTTTATTATGATCACATAACTTTATATTCATATGATTATCTTTGCTTAAATTTCGTAATTAACCTCGAAATCCAAGATGACTAGTAAAAAGATAAGATTCCCAAACGGATAGAAAGGACACAAAATATGTGAGAAAATTATAAAGAGGTCAAGGGCACCCAAAGGGGATGGGGGCACCTAACGCTAGTGTCCAAAGTGAGAAATGTTGAAATGTGAAAAGACATACTAGGATAGAAGGAGTGTAACATCAACAGAGGCAACAAAAAGCAAGAAAAGATGGCTAAAGACATGGGTTAATTAGTACTTTTCTTACTTAGGAATTATATGAATAGTAGTATGTGATCAGGAAGAGATAGATACCCAAAGTGTGTGATTTAGTTTTGATGAATTGAGTGAAAATCATGTGCAATTTTTATCAACACCACAATTCGTAGTATTAGCTATTAAAGTTAGTTATGTCACAAATTTTAATGGTTTGTTAATATATACTTTTTCCATTATTAAATGCTTTATCAACCCCTCAATTACAGAGACTTATACACTCGTTTAGTGGGTAGCATCAAATGATTACTCCCTTCTAGTGTCATTTATACTAAATAAATCTATGGTGCTTCCAAAAAAATTGGTTGGTGCATCAAAAATCTCGTAAATGGTTGAAATGGGGAACTCCAATAAAAATTAATGGGCCACGGTTACAATGAAAATCACTAATGTTGTCATCGATAATTTTTTTACATGGCTTTTTCCCTTATAAAAGGTGATAATCAATGCAAGAAAAAAGAGTTGGAAAAGGGAAATGGAATGTGGTTTTCCCACATTGTAATGCAAACATTGTGAAGTGTGACTATAGATATGTGCTTCACATTGATATGAAGGACATTGCCGGGGAATTAGAGTTAGTTACATCCTTTGATGAAATAAATCAATCAATCATGGTATCATAGCTAAGGAACTTCACATGTTATCCATTGATGATAAGTAGCTATCAGAATTACAAGCAATATCATCAGCTACAAATACATTTTCACACTTTCCCTCTAAACAATAGTTTATTGGGGAAACAAACAACTAAAATGTGTCATTTTAGATTCTAGGAAATTGGAGAGTCCTCTTGTTCCCTTGCTTTTGATGCTATGAAACCTATGTCAAACTTCATGATAGGGTTTTTGTCTTATTCCCCAAAGTGTAACCATATTTTAAGGGACTTCTACTTCCTCTTCTTTTTGTATGTAAATAACTTATTGCAACAATTGTTTGTTTGTAAATTCAATTTTGTTGTAGTTTAAGATTAAAAAACTTTACAACCCTCCTTTTCTATGTCAAATAAATTCAAATGTACGTTATGCATGTGGTTATATTCTCTAATACTTTAGAATTGTGATAGCAAACATTGTTATGCAAAAGTGAAATGTGAAAGAATATATCTTTCTTATGTTGTTTTAGGCCATCTCTAATACATTTGAAAAAAAAGTATTTTTCCTTTTGTTTAGTAGTATTTAAAAGAAAGTAGACTTATAGGAATAAAAAAGGTTTCCTCTTGCTGTTGGAATCAAAGTGGACTAAAAGGGGGGTGAATCAGTCCTACAAGATTTTCAATTCATTTCCCATCACATACATTCATCATTTCATTCATCCGTATAACATCCACAACCATATGAACACATTAGGTGTGTATTAAGCATTCACAAGAACATAAAACAAAGAAGAAGACACATGAACACTATATATAAGTGGGAAACACTCAAGGGGAATAAAACCCACTGAAAAATTTGTTGATATTACATAAAATAAAGACTCAAGTGAATATTACACATCATAAGATATTTCTTTAGTGAGACATCGACCCCACAAGCAGCACAAAACCCTAAACCCTTGTTGATATTACTCAAAACAAGAGAATCCTATGAATATGAATCATCATAAAATATTTTGATAATCAGATCATTGTAGATATGTTGTAACAACTTGGCTGATGGTGATCACAAGATTTAGCTCCAAATTCCTTCAAACCCTCATTCTTCTAACTCGCTCAATCTTTGATATTCATGCACTTGTCTTGGCTTCAAAACCTTGCACACATGATCTATATCATTCATCAACCTATCACACACTTTCTCAGGTCTAAAATTATTCTCTTATACCTGTTACATACTTCTACTTGGGTCACACTTTTCCCTCTAAGAGCACTAGTTCAAAAATGAACTCGAACATCACTTTTATATGTTTCTCTTCCTTCAAACACACCATAGGTTGGTCCTATATAATTATATATACTAATACAACTCAAAAATATAATACATTCATAAAATCACTTGGAATGGACCCATGTAGGTCGACCATGCTCAAATACACCAAACTAGCTCAAAAATAACTCAAAACCCCATCACCTAGATGGCTAAAAACCACAAACACCATAACCATGATTATTCAAGTTCCCTAATTTTTCACACCTATCAAATATGAAATAAAAACATAATCCATTGTCTTTAATTAGCTTTCACCAATAAAATTTATCATAACTTACTCAAGAATGCTCATATCCTTCACCAAACAGTTATTTCCAGGACAATGTATTCAATTTTGGGTCTCAAGACCACCTAAGAAAAAATCAACTATGGCATGTAACCACTCATTGCAATGCCCTATAACTTTTTATCACATACATGCTTTCTATAGCTGATTAAACGTCAATATGTGCAAGTCATACTCACTTTACTCTTCATCAAATTGAGCTACCCATAAAATAGGTTTTACAAAATCAACTTATTTACACCCTTTACATCACTTTCAAGACCTCCAAATTCCTTCAATAGTAACAAAATGAATCCCTATTCACTATCTAACTAATAACAAGAATCAACCAATCCATATCATGCCTCGTTTACCTCAATCTTTCAGCCTGAGTAATCTTGTCTTGAAAACAAGCAATCTTCTTCTCCACAAACTGAGTTGGATGACCTACCAAATCAACTCATCACGAGACAAAAAATACACCATTGTAAATACCTATGAATACTATTTCCATAACACCTTACATTTCCTTCGAACTCCAAGTGAAAGACCTTCAACCAGGTCCATCTCTGAAACTTCTCCTTTAGCCTTCTAGTACTCAAAAACTAAGCTTGAGCTCAACTCGCTCCATCATCTACAAAATTTCTTCCAAGATTAACCAAAACATGTAACATACTTATACACATTTTCTAAACACTAAAAAACCTTCAGCAACCATGAACAACTCGTAGTAATTATCTTACCTCATGAAGCTACTTGAGATCCTATTAGACCAAACATCCTTCAAATTTGACCCAATAACAGGTCATAACTTCTTCGTATCATATCAAAAATAAAATTTTGATATATCAATGGTAATCTCTCTTAACCAAGATCACAACCCAACTCGAATCAAGTATTGACTCCACATGTGGCTCCTCAAATTCCACTTTTACCATAAGCTACTCCAAATTGCCCCAAAAACAAGTCTTCATAAAAAGGGCACAATTTGCTATTTATAAGCTTAACCATGATCTAAAACTATTGTGGACATCTATAAAAAATCCAGGGATAAAAATAATGTCAATTTATTTATCACCTTCTTTGGATAAATTTTCCTTAAACTGAACTTATTCAGAAACTTGTAATTTTAGGTGGGGCCCACATATAGTCACATGCTCTAATACACCTTTTTAGAAAGCTGGAGGAGTCTTCTACAACATACAAACATCACTTTTGCAAAACAATCAACGTTAAAGTTTCAAACAAAATTTCACCTCATAGAGACTCATAAGACCTCATGACACCCTTTGTCATCAATGACTTTGACATCACTGACAACACTAACACACAGTGGTCAATAATATCTCCCTTTGTCATTGATGGCAACCACCTTCAAAAACATTGATGGAAACCATAAGACAAACACACACTACATGACCTAATTTCCATGTTTCTGATGCTTCTCTCCCCCTTTGACATTTATGAAAAAGGCTACAATGATGACTAGACGTGGAAAATGACAACACATAGTGACAATAATACACAAACCAACTTACTTGACTCAAATAGCTCCCCTTGGGAGTGAAACCTCTCCTTTTTTACTTCATTAGCAACATATAAGGATCCATAAACCTGATTTGATCATGCAATAAGCCCCCCCTGAGCTAAGGGTCTCCATTTTAGCCTTCATTCACACTTCAACATCACCTACTAGACTTTTTCCATGTTCAAAGCTCAAGTCTTGTCTCCAATCTCAACATGACTAACTTTAGGACTATTTTTTCCTAAACAACCTCTTCAGTGCAAAAATGAAAAAAAATTCAATGTTATAAACTCAACTAAATCATACAAAACAACCTCCAAATTCTCCCCCTAGAATCATCAACTGAAAAAGCAAAAAATTGAGGTTCTTGCCTCGCTATCAAGTCATGGGAATGGCTGCAACCTCATTACCTTAGCCTTGAAGCACTATTTCAATCTTTTCAATCTTTTTTTAATGAGACTATAATTGTTTGACTCAAAAATTTCTTATCGTTAAAGCATACCTACAAATAATCATTTACTTTGCCTCTCTCACCTTCTTGACATCCCGCATACTTGATCAAGCTCGGAAATGAACTCCCCCTGCCTTAGATAACCTTTTTAAACCTATAGCTCTTTGTTTCAGTCCTTCATCTTAGTAATTTGATCATATTTTCATACCTTGGTGATCTGCTTCTTAAATTTAGCCCTCATTTTTGTCGCAAGCTGTTAAAACACTCTTCATACTTGATGAAGTTTAATCTCCTTTATCAGTATACCTTTAGACACAATTCTTCTTGCAATTTTGAATTTAGACCTTTAACAATCTTTCACAAGATATCATGATGTTCACTTGTACAATATTCTTCATCAGACCCTTTTTGACCATTTCATGCTCCTTTTAATATTACTAGAAACATTGACCAACTACATATGAACTTACAACCATGTTCTTCAACACGTATTTCAATCTAAAGAGTTTTATACCTCATACCTTGCTCAAAAGTTACCAAATAGATAAAGAAAACCATATTTTCTTGTAAAAGAGTAGAGGTCTCTTTGCATTGACTTAGATTCAAACTTTATAAAGCATATCTTGGTTTGTAATACCTTCAAAATTTTCGTAAGTCATTCCATTCTTTGTATCACCTGAAGTACTAGGATGAAGACCACAAATGACATCACATATAGTGCTATGAAACTGACCTCGCCATATTCATTTGATTGAGAAAACTCTTATTAGACAACTCAAAATCTCTTGCACTCAGAATCTCGTGGCTTTGAAGGATTGACAACAATTATGCTTCCGAACTTAGTTCAACAAACTAATACAGGTGCAAGGCTATGTTATTAATGCAAAATACCTTGTTTGAGGCTTGAAGAACTTCTAACACATACATATCTATTTTTTGAACTTGTAAAATAATGATTTCATAGAGTTAGCGTCTTATTACATGCCTTTGACAGGTTTAGAGATCTTCATTACTAAAGTACGGAGCACTTGGAGCAAGACACAAACATATTTCATGGTCTTTTGACTTGATCATGCATCAAATATCCTCTCACACACTTTGATATGCCATTTACTTTCATCCTTCATGCAAGGTGTCTTTGCAAATTTTTTATACCCTAAAACATGACTTAACTCATCTTGTTCGTGGCTAGGTTCTCATCAATATGAATCCACATACTTCCATACATCAATTTGCATACAATGAAACACTTTCAAAACCTTGTAGTCCTAGAGATCATGTAGCTCACCTTTGTAATCCTTGAGAACACCCTGATGAGCAATCACAAATCATATGACTTATATACCTTAACAATTTATCCAACAAAACTTCTTCATGTCTTTACCAAGCTTTAAGTTTGACACTGAATAACACCTCATGGAGACTTATAAGAGCTCATGAAACCCTTTTTCATCAATGGTAACACTAACACACAATGGCCAACACTTATTTTTGGTTTTTCCAAAATATGCGAGACTCTAAAAAACATTAGCCCTTACCCTCTTCCCTTTCTTGTAGGATATAACTTGCCTTACCATGCCAACTCCTAAACAACTAGCTCGTCATTGGGAGCACGATGCATAACATAAGGACCATGTTAATGTCTCTCAGCGTGCTTGTGATCGTGCTAAAAAACAAAGAGGTAGAGCTTCTACTTGTCAAGAGTGGATTATTCATTACCTATCATTAAGTGTCACCCATTACTCTGCTTCTACTTCTAATGCGAGCAAATTGATGAGTGGTCTTCATAAAGCATAATATATTGAGGCACACTTTGATGTCCTTTAATGCCTTTACTTACATATCTTCTTGAAACACCGCCAAAAACTTCAACATTTGAATCTTCTTTCGAAAGACGAGTCGAAACTATTATGGATCCCACCCTCCAACCCTCCTTTTCATCTTTAGTCTCCAATAATTCTACGCAAAACCTTTCTCTAACATGTGAACCATCCCACACCTCACATTTGTAATCTCTTATAAATTCCTTCCCTTGTGCGCAAACAACACATGTGCATGTTGGGAATCCAACCTCTGCCCCTCCAACAACATCTTCTACATGATCCAACTTGGTTTCCTATTCAGAAGCTCAACACACATTTTGAAAAAGAATATATTTATTGTCTAAGACCCAAACCCACTCTATTTTCTTGGAAAACTACCATGGTATGAAAACAACATTGTTTGGAGGATTACATATTTGCAACAGATGTAAATCTAAAAAATGGACATCATTTCTCCTTGTGGAACAATATGGATCCAGGTTGTCAACCTTTTGTTATTATAGTTTTCTTGTTCAATTCAATTAAATGATGTTAGCTACTAAAGAAAGCTAAACAACTCAGAAATGGAGTTTTTAAAGTACCTCAAATTTCTGATATGGATGAACGGGCGTAAAAGGAATGGATCCTCGCTAGAACTGGATAACCTATAAATAAAAATTAATAAAAAGGTTATTGATTAGATAGTTTATATGGGGTTTTCCTGACAGATTCGACTCCAAGAAGTGTTACTTTCCTTTCATGGATGTCAACCCCTGTTTGATAAGAAAAAGTGAAGTAAATGATAGACAATTTGGTAGCATGCAAAAACTGAAATACTCTTGAATCTGAAAGTGATGAAGATGAATCTAAGTACTAATTTAATTGATTAAATTATGCCTGGCTGGGTCGACAGCGACCCAGACTGCACAGAGGCAGGTCGATGGCGACATTTGTGATGAGATCTGGACAATAAAACAAATATGTAGACCTAAAGAGATATGGATGCAAATTAGATGTACTAGAGGCCTATAGATGTTGGAAGTGACTTGTAGAAGGGAATATGAGGTAGAAAAAACTAGAAGATGGCAAAAAATAGAGGTTTAGCTAGGATGGTTGATAAATCTTGGGTCGATGACGACCAGAGTGGGGTGACGATGACTACAACGCATACAAGATTGATTCAGTGTGATAGAGAATTAGGATGATAAATATGAAGTTTGAGAGGGATGACAGAATCAAAAAAATAGGCAGAGAAAGGATCTAAAGACAGAAAACGTAGTGATAGAAGGTCGGATCGACGATAACTTGGGCTAGGTGACGGCAACTAGATCAAGGTAGAACAAGGCTGAGAGTAGATGGACTGAAAAAGTAACCTGCAAGTAAGGAGACTAGAAGAGAAGGCTGATAATGAAGACCTACGTGTTGCTAAAGATGATTTGGTCCTATAAAAAAATGGTTCTAACAAGATAGTGATATAAATAACATAAGATAACACCAGAAAACAATGTAAACCTCCCAAAGTCAATCGGTTGATCAAAAAAAGCTTCCAAAGACTGTAAAAAGGTTGGAACAATTGCTAAGATGCTCTGGTTCAAAGATGGATTCACAGAATGCAAGAAAATCAAGTGTTTTGTCGTGCATGTGTGTTTGTGTCTCATTTTGTGTCGTTTTTGGGAAGGGAAGAACTTGCCCTTATAGTGTCGACTGTGACTAGGTTGGGTTGCTGCCGACTACGGGGAAACATTCCCTAATAAGGTTAATTTTGTGATTTTGTCAAGATTTTGGGTTTTTAAGGATGGGATAAAGTTCAAAGCTTGTAGGTGGTAATGAGTTGTTTAGGGATGTGTTATGGGTAGTTAGGGGATAAAGATAGGTATGATAAAATCTAGAAAAATCATAGAGATTTAGATTTAGGATAAAAGTATCCTAAATGGAAAGTAGATTAAGGAAAGTTAATGGATATTGATTAATTAATTAATTAATGAGGATTAATTAATTAATGTTACTTAATGAAGATTAATAGGAATTACACGTGATGGAATAACAAACGGGAATTTAATTCAATTAAGGGGGTGAATTAAATTAATGGGGTCTAGCTAGGACCATGGTGAGATATGTGCACGAAGGTAGACAAGGGTAGAGATACCGATTTTAGGTGTCTACATTTACCCCTTTTTATTGAGTGGTTTGCGCTAGCAAGCCTCAAGACAAAAATGATGAGAGACAAAGAATATGATGAGGATTGAAAAGAGGTTGATGATGAGCTCCCCATCTAAACGAGGATCGATGATGTTAAGGGAAATCGATGATGCATTTGAAAAATGTAGATGATGAAGGGCATGTGGGCGAAGAAAGATGTGTAAAAGGATAATGCAAGGCAAGATGCCCCAAGCAAAAAGGATCGCAATAACAATAAAAACATATGGCAGTGACTCTGATATCATGTGGGTAGGGGGACATAGGGCAGTCTTAATGGAGACGATGTCGATGTTCTATGAGCCAGTGAGTGGGTGAAAATCACTGCGAAATGGAGAGAATCCAATGGGAAATCTCTCGAATGGATGTGAGCCAGGATGACCAATGGGTCATAGGAAAACATCAAGCTATGTGCAACTAAATGTGAAAATTATGTGAAATCCTTCATACACAAGGAATCGAGTGAAAAGGGTATGCATTTGCAAGGGATAGGGATGGAAATAATGGTGTCCCAGTATATGACACAAAAAATGGCCCAAAGGCCAAAGTGAAAAATGGTGGTGGAATAATATCCCTCAAGGGGAAGTAAATATGACCACAAAGGTGGACTTTGTGCACAGATTGGAGGGGATTGCAAAATAAAATGCCAAAAGAGGGAGTAAATATGGCCAAAAATGTGGATTTTGAGGGTAGAAATGGATAGAGTGAATGTTGAATTAAATGCTCAGAGGAAAAAAATAGGATATAGCCATAAATGTGGACTTTGAGATAATAAGGGGATGATGAAATGATGCCCTAACAAAAGAACACAAATATTGGTCAAAAAGGAAAGATAATAAAATGGGTGATATCATGCCCTGAAAGGGAACACAAAGATGGCCAGAAGAGTGGATCTATGATGCGGTAGATTAGATAAGATTGTATGAGGTAGATAAGGTGTAGACAATATATTAGATGAGATAATAGATATTGATCAAACTACATGCGACTAAAGGGTATAAATGATGTTATGTCATATTAAGGAACACGCAAGAAAAAGATGTCTCCAATCACATTAGAGGTAAACAAGAGGGGGATCTAGGTAACACAAGGCACATGTGACCAAAACATGATCTTAGCATATAACCAACAATAGTTAGTTATACCAAAGATCATGAGAAAATTAAGGATGGAAAGAACTTATAAACCTAATGTCACCACGACAAAGGGATTTAGTGATGTAACTTATACACGAGAAGAGGGTTATCCATGAGTGGTTTTCCCTAAATCTATGCCCCAATTCTGGGTAGGGGAAAGAGCAAACTGATCAATGCGGGGAAGTTTGCTAGAAGAAAGTTGATCAATACGGGAAGCTTTTTTAGGATGCTAATAAAATGGAAGGATGATCAATGTGGGAAGCTTTCTCAGAATGTTAATAAAATGGAAGGTTGATCAATGCGGGAAGCCTTCGATGCCATAATACAAAAGAGTAACAATCCTTCGAGGGTATGGTCTACTTTATACATATATGATATAGATGGTGAAAATGACAAATAGTTAAAAACACAAACAAAGAAAGGATTTGGAGACGAAAAACACAGTGACAAAAGGCCAAATCGATGATGACCTGGGCTGGGCGACAGTGACTAGATCAGGGTAGAACAAGGCCGAGAGTAGATGGACTGAAAAAGCAATGTGCAAGTAAGGAGGCTGGAAGAGAAGGCTGATAATGAAGCCCTGAGTGGTGTTGAAGATGATATGGCCATGTAAAATGTTAGTTCTAACAAGACAATGATAGAAATAACATAAGATAACACTAGAAAGTAATGTAAACCTCCTGAAATCAAGCAATTGATCAAAACAAGCTTCCAAGGACTGTAAAAAAGGTTGACATAGTTGTTGAGATGTTTTGGTTTGAAGATGGATTCACATAATACAAGAAAATCAAGAGTTTTGTCACGCCTGTGTGTTTTTGTCTCGTTTTGTGTCTATTTTTGGAAAGGGAAGAACTCAGCCTTATAGGGTTGACGATGACTGGGTTGGGTCACCGTCGACTACGAGGAAACTTTTCCCAATGGGGTTGATTTTGTGATTTTGTCAGGATTTTAGGTTTTTAAGGATGTGATAAAGCGCTTTAAAGTGTCATGGGGTAGTTAGGGGATAAAGATAGGTAGGATAAAAGCTAGAAAAAGTATAGGGATGTAGATTTAGGATAAAAGCGGTCCTAAATGGAAAGTAAATTAGGGTAAGTTAATTGATATTGATTAATTAATTAATTAATGAGGATTAATTAATTAATGTTACTTAATGAAGATTAATAGGAATTAAAGGTGATGGAATAACAAGTGGGAATTCAATTAAATTAAGGGGGGCGTGAATTAAATTAATTGGGTCTAGCTAGGACCATGGTGAGATATGCGCACATGAGCAGAGAAGGGTAGAGATACCGATTTTTAGGTGTCTACACCTTTTGCTCTAAATTGCTTAACCCATGTTGAGGAAATGCTCATAGCTCATGTTAATCCTATCTTATAGGTCAAACATGTACACGGAGGGGTAGTACAATACACAATGCACGTAATAAGTTTCCCTCAATACATTTCCTCTATAGTTAAATACCTGTCACACTGACTTGGAGATTTAGACCTTGTACTCATACAAAAAATTGGAGCCAATTTTAACAAAATATGACTTTTATGCTAGCATATCTCATGTATGAGAATCCTTGTAATTTAAAATTACACATGATCCATACTACAAAGATGTATTGGTCAATGATATTGTTCTTGCATCCTTGTCTTCTTCCTCCACATATGTGACAACCTTTTTGAACAATATTACACTCTATTTTCATGAGATACATGAACATCCAACATATATGGTTGACTATGATTTTGTATACATGTTAGACATGGTTGCCTAATCTTCTTCTTTTGTTCCCTCGATCCTCAATTCAGGTATAGAAGAAGAGAGAATTCAACAGTTTATTTTTGAGCATGGGAGAGAGAGTCCTTTCACTCTGTAATGGCTTGAGATTGGGCTTCTGCCAATAAACGAGTACAACACAAAAGGGTTGTTCTCTATGGCATTTCTAACTTTATTTATAGCAAGAAAAGGCATGTTCAAACAACCTCAAATGAAAGAGGTGTTCTTGCATTAGTATGCTCTACATTTGTTGCAATTTCACGACGATCACTTTGGATACCACCCTCGATTTAGAGACTATCTACTCAACCTTATAATGTGTCACCAAAGTTAGGCAACTACAACAATATTTATGAAACAAAATTTTGATTTTGTTGTTCCGACAACCATCCAAGCTCTTTGCAAAAGACTGCAAGACTTCCCCAATGACAACCTCCCCGACAAATCAATGTGGTTTGGTATGAACCTTTAAGGAACATGATCCTTTTGGGAAAAGAGTAGAGGGGAACTAACGAACATGATCAAACAATTGGGTCCACCTACTATATTATTCACTCTATGTTTGGCAGACACTAAATGGCCAGACCTTCACAGTTTCATGCCCAGTGTTCCCCCCGCTTGAACCTCGGTGTTCTCAATGATGGATAAGCCTTAACATTGTTAATCACCCTCACTGGGTTTCCACATACTTAGACAACATGTGCATAATTTTTCGCGAGGAAGTTTTGGAAAAGCACATTGGGGCAAAAGACTATTGGTGTAGGTAATAAAATAACTATGTTTACTATATTTTTTATTGTGCAACCATTGTTTACACTCCGTGTTTGCTACATGTATGAATGCAAACATAGAATCTCCACACACGTCCAAGGTTTCTTATGGGTTCAAAATGCACCCAACATTAATACTCTTAACTAGACAAATACTGCATCTATAGAGGCCGTAAGGAAATACTTTGATAGTTACGTGTCTGCTTGTAATCCAAGATCCAACTATATAAAAGCTAACTTTGTACAGTGATCCATCCAAGATGACCCTTTCTTAGTGGACATGTCAACACTAAAATTTTCCTCCGTAATTTCTATTTCATTAATGTATGTATTAGGAATAGGATGTTGTTAAGTATAATTAGTAGTGGTGTCTGATAGAAGATAACAGCGTTGCCGCCAATAATGTATAGTACGGTAATAGTCAAAAGTACAATAGGAATGTTGTGGTAAAAAATAAATATTTGTCATAAGTGGTCCGGTAATGTTAAAATGTCAAAGTTAGGGTAAGTAGAGAAGTTGGGTCTACATGATTAGGAATTAGAAATATTATATTGGTAATAAGGACGAGGAGTGAGGTCATAAATATTTTTGTGTATTTTATTTGTAAAAAGTCTAAAAATGTGGAACCCATGTGAAATGATAAGGTTTATCTTATCTTAAAAGATAAACTTACATGTACAGATAAGAGTTAAGGTATGGAATATGATTCGTCAGAGTAGATTTCTTATCTTATCTTAGAGATAATATGGATAAGCCTGGAAATTCTATAAATAGAGAGGCCACCCCCCTCATTTAGCATAGAAGGAAGTAGTGAGAAATATTGTATGAGTAAGTGTGTAAAGGAAGCCATCATTTTGAAGGTGTGTTAAAGAAGCCATTAAGAGGTGTAATTGTGAAGTTTCTCCTATAGTTATGGTTGGAAGGCAAGTGAAGTCGGTAACACTTGAAGTACCTCATGGGTGAGATTGTAACAATTTCATGTTGATATTATAATTTACACTTATATTTCAGATTTATCATCATTCCTTCTTATCATAGTCTATGGTATTCTTGTGTTATGTTTGTTGTTGTGTTTCCAGATTACATCCACCAAACTAAAAGCTATGCATTAGTAAATAATCATATCACGAGGAGTTATCGGTGAAGAATTATCATAGTGCCAGATTGGTGATGACATTTTGGTTCCGTTGCCGGGACCATTCCTCGTTGGTGGATTTTCTGGAGAGATATTCCCACTTAGTCAGAAAACATTTGGAGGGCAACCTTGTTTTTACTGTGCATAGTAGTTACCATGGTAAAGTCACTTTTTGCCATGAATAGTATTTACCGCATTAAAGTCACTTTTTACCGTGAATAGTATTTACCGCAGTAACTTCACTTGTTACTATGAATAGTGTTTACCACAGTAAAGTCAGTTTTTACCGCAGTAAGTCAAGTTTTACCATAGTTTACCGTGGTCATTTCTATTTTTTATTATAGTGATTCCAATTATTTGTGCACATAAGTCTTGTTGATTGTACTTGTGGGTTGGTATTTCACTGTGGTTACTTTTGAAAATGGGGAAGATTCTTGTTTTTTCAGCCCAATCTAATGAAGATGCTTCCTCTTTCATTCAAGAGTTTAAACGGTCTTGTATTTGTAATGGCCTTATAAGAAGGGAACAATGGACTGAATTTTTTCCTACCTTTTTGGATGGTTCAGCCCTTAGGTGGTTTGAAACACTAGGTGATAATGTGAAAAAAGTCATGGGATTTATTAACTGAAAGTTTTCTTGAAGAATTTGGTGAACAACAGATTTATGCAGATCTCATGATCGATATCACAAAGCTATCCCAAGGAGAGAAGGAGAAGATAAGGGATTATCATGCTTGTGTTCTAGAGCTAAGGAGAAAGCTTGATGCCCATATCCAGAAGGGAGGATTAGCGGATGGGTTGATGAATGGCATGGATAATCTCCTCTGTAAGCACTTCATTCTTGGGATGAAGCCAGAGATCAGACAACGAGTGAATTATGACTGCCCAACTACCATTAAATAAGCAAAGAAGATTGCAAGAAGGCAAGAAGAAAGCATGGAAGAGGAGCCTAAAGAAATTGTTGCTAAAATAGAGCCTACACCAGCACCTTTGGTCCAGAATCCACAACCACTCTCGATGAGCATAAATATTTCTCCTAGTACATCTATTGAGTATGAAGATCTGCTCAGAAAGATGGGCCAGTTAACTATTAATCTTCTTCAAGGAAAATAATTTAGTTCTCAGGGAGGAGATGGAGGTCTAAAAAAATTTATTTTTGAAGTTGTATGTTATGGCTGTTATAAAAAGGGTCATTATAAGTATAATTGTCCAGATAGAGCTTCTACATCTAGTACAAGAGACAATGATAAAGGAAAAACACCTGTGAATTCTTTTGATATAGTAGATAAGAGCATAAATAATGAAGTAGATGTGTTTATAACAAAAAGTAAGAAAGAAAAAGATAATCAAGATGGAAATGATCCTAAGAAGATGAAAGGAGAAACTAGTAAGAAACATAGGAGAAGAAAGTTGGGTGTGCAGGATTTTCTGATTTCACAGGGACAAGGACCATACTCCATCTTAGAAGATCTGTCCAAAAGGCCTGCAAATATTACATATGGTCAACTCTTGGCTATGTCTTCTGAGAAGAGGCGGGAGCTGCGAAGTGGACTCAATGCTCGACGAAGGAAGGAGGTTGAGGTCCTTGTTTTGGAGGCAGAGGCGGATCCCTACGCTCCATAAGCTGAGGTATTATGTAATAGTATTTCAATTCATGATGTCTTAGTTGATGGAGGTGCTGCAGTTAATGTAATGATCGAGTCTGTAATGAATATGTTGGGTTTAAAAATTGATCGCCCCTCAACACTTATGTTAAGGTCATTAAATAAGGGAAAAACTAAACTAAAAGGTGTTGTTTCAAATGTGGCAATATCTGTTATGGTGTTGTATGTGTGGTAGACTTTTAGGTGATGAAAAATGGTACTGTTACGTACCCAATGTATTTGGGAAGACCATGGCTAAGGAGAGTTCATGCAAGAAACTACTGGAATGAAGGCTTCATGACACTTGGATGTGGTAGAGAGAGGGTGAAGATAAATGTGATCCCTCGGCATCATAAGATAGAACCTATGTATTCAAGTGATGAAATTGATGATTGGACATCCTCTGATTACTCTAGTACCAGTGAAGTGGACACAGAAGAAGAAAGTGAGGTTGATGTTTCGGTCATGGATATCCTTTCGGTCACACTGACTCATGAACCCATAAAATTATCTGAAGAAGAAATTGATGATCGTCTCCAACAAATAAAGATTGGTGATGTTATGATGGAGAGTGAGAAGGAATCCTACCTCCAGCTCTTTTGAAGGTACATACACCTATTCACTTTTGATTACAAGGAACTCCATCAAGTAAGTTGGGTAGAACATTCTATTGAGCTGGTAGATGGTGTTAAGCCCATAAAGCACATGCCATATAGAATGAATCCTAATTTTTCCAAGACTGTAAAAGAAGAAATAGATAAGTTGTTTGATGCATGATTCATATTTGCTGTGGAGAATTCAAAATGGGTTTCTCCCATTGTGATCTCAATAAAAAAGAATGGGAAGCTACACATTTGTGTTGATTATAGGAAGCTCAATAATGCAACAAAGAAGGATCATTACCCTCTTCCATTCTTAGATCAGATCTTGGATGAAGTAGCTGGCCAGGAGTGCTATAGTTTTGCTGATGGATATAGCGGATATAACCAAGTTCGTATAGTGGAGAAAGATCAGCTGAAGACCACGTTCACCACTTCCTTGGGGAATGTTTGCTTATAGAGTTATGTCTTTTGGGTTGTGTAATGCTCCGGGGTAACGTTCCAACGTTTGATGAATAAGGTGTTTGAACCCTTACATTGGGAACTTCATCAGAGTATTTCTGGATGATTTTTACATCTATGGGAGCAAGATGGACCACCTACACCAGATGGAGACACCATTTCAAAGGTTAGATGAAGCACAACCCTCACTAAACCCTACAAAGTGTGTCTTTGGATGTTCTAAAGGTGTTTTGTTAGGGCATGTTGTATCCAGAGATGGTATTGGAATTGATCTTGATAAAGTTTCAAAAATCAAAGAGTTACCATTTCCTATGAATAGAAGTAAGATGAGATCATTTTTAGGCCATGTGGGTTACTAATAGAAGGTTCATCAAGAATTTATCAAAGATTGCACAACCACTAACCCAGTTCTTGAAGAAGGATGTTACTTTATGAACTGGGAAATAAGGTGCATGAAGCTTTTGAACAACTGAAGGAAGCCCTGGTGTCTTCACCTGTTTTAAAGAATCCAGATTGGAGCAAGCCATTCATTGTGTATACTGATGCCTCAGATGCAACACTAGGAATTACTCTGAGCCAAAAGGATGAAAATGAGAATGATCATCCAGTTTACTTTGGGAGCGGACAAATGAGCAGTGCTGAGGTAAATTATATTGTAACTGAAAAAGAGGATTTAGCTAGTCATTTTTGCTGTAAAGAAGTTTAAAAATTACTTGCTAGGGATGAAATTTATAGTTGTAACAGATCATCAGGCTCTAAAATATATTGTAAATAAGCCTAACCCATCAGGGAGGATAACAAGATGGATAATTTTGCTACAAGAATTTGAATTTGAATTTGATATTATAGATAGGCCAGGAAAGAAGCATGTCAATGCAGATGCACTCTCTCGAGCCTATGATGGTTTAGGTTCATCTTGTGATGATGATGATTTCCCTAGATGCAGCATTGTTATCCCTTGACACAATCCCTAGTGAATACATAGATATTTTGGAATTATCTGAATGAATTCAAGTTTCCTGATGGTGTCAATGCAAAGACTAAGAGGAAGATTACTCAAGTCAGTCGTCTATATTCTATTCTGCATTGAGTATTATTTCGAATAGGACCCGATGGACAATACAAGAGGGTAGTTTGACGTGATCAAGGGAAGGAGCTGATAGAAGAATTCCATAATGGTGCATGTGGAGGACACTTCTCCAGACAACTTACAACAAGAAGGATCTTGGATGCAGGTTATCACTGGCCCACTCTTTTTAGAGATTGTTATAATTATTGTAAGACATGTGATATTTGTCAAACACATGGTAACCGTAAGACTTTGTCAGTTCCATTATGCCCTATTCTTCCACTTGGTCCCTTTGAAAAGTGGGGAATAGACATTGTAGGTCCACTTCCAACTACCCCACGCCAAAATAAGTATATTGTAGTTGCCACATATTATTTAACTAAGTGGGTTAAAGCTAGGCCATTGAAAACAACTTCCATAGATGAAGTGACAAGGTTCATATATGAACGCCTTTGTCACCAGATTTGGTTGTACATTAGAAATTGTAACAGATCAAGGAAGCCACTTCATTAATGAGGTAGTAGAATCCCTAGTCAATAAGTTTTCTATTAAGCACAAGAAGGCAACAACATACAAGCCAAACACAAATGGATAGGTGGAACGAACAAATTTTGTGTGTTGCGTCAAATTCTAGCAAAAGATGTAACCTTGCAGGTACATAAGTGGGATAAAAAGATTCATGCAGCATTGTGGGCATATAGGGCAACATCAAAGTCAACAATAAGATACTCCCCGATTTCAGTTGGCTTATGGCATTGATCCAATTCTTCCTATTGAGTTTGATATTCCCACTGTGAGACTTATGAAAAATGAAACGATGGATGAAAGTGATTCAGTAAAAGAAAGGTTGGTACATCTTCATTTGCTAGAGGAAATGAGGGAAATAGCGAAGGATACAAGCTATAAGAAGAAAATGAAGCAGAAGGAATACTTTGATCAAAATATCCGTTGGTCTCTATTTCATGTGAATGACTTGGTTCTAGTATATGATTCTAGATACAAAAAAAGAAGACAGAGAAAATTTCTTCCAAAATGGATGGGGCCTTACAAAATAACAGCTGTGCATGAAAATGGTACATACCGACTGGAGGAATTGGATGACACTCCCATTACAAAATGGGTCAACCACGACAAGTTAAAGATTTTCCAAGCACCAGAATAGTCTACTTCGAGGATAGAGTAGAAGCTAGGAAGGGGGAAGATGTCGACACTAAAATTTTCCTCCGTAATTTCTATTTCATTAATGTATGTATTAGGAATAGGATGTTGTTAAGTATAATTAGTAGTAGCGTCCGATAGAAGATAACGGCGCTGCCGGTACATCGCCGCCAATAATGTATAGTACGGTAATAGTCAAAAGTACAATAGGAATGTTGTGGTAAAAAGTAAATATTTGTCGTAAGTGGTTCGGTAATGTTAAAATGTCAAAGTTAGGGTAAGTAGAGAAGTAGGGTCTACATGATTAGGAATTAGAAATATTATATTGGTAATAAAGACAAGGAGTGAGGTCATAAATATTTTTGTGTATTTTATTTGTAAAAAGTCTAAAAATGTGGAACCCATGTGAAATGATAAGGTTTATCTTATCTTAAAAGATAAGCTTACATGTACAGATAAGAGTTAAGGTATGGAATATGATTCGTCAGAGTAGATTTCTTATCCTATCTTAGAGATAATATGGATAATCCTGGAAGTTCTATAAATAGAGAGGCCACCCCCCTCATTTAACATAGAAGGAAGTAGTGAGAAATATTATATGAGTAAGTGTGTAAAGGAAGCCATCATTTTGAAGGTGTGTTAAAGAAGCCATTAAGAGGTGTAATTGTGAAGTTTCTCCCATAGTTATGGTTAGAAGACAAGTGAAGCCAGTAACACTTGAAGTACCTCATGGGTGAGATTATAACAATTTCATGTTGATATTATAATTTACACTTATATTTCAGATTTATCATCATTCCTTCTTATCATAGTCTATGGTATTCTTGTGTTATGTTTGTTGTTATGTTTTCAGATTACATCCACCAAACTAAAAGCTGTGCATTAGTAAATAATCATAGCACGAGGAGTTCCTGGTGAAGAATTATCATAGTGTCGGATTGGTGATGACAGACACATCTTATATTCTTTCACATACCTCGAAGAGCTATTGAATCGAGTGCAATGTCACACAAAGTACTTTGAATAGACCTATCTAAGGAAAAAACATAACCACCTCCAAAGTCATTATGATACCCCATGGGAAACCCGACCTAGATCAGCCTTGTTTGTTGAGGACAATGAAACAATTAAGTACTTACCTTTGAGAAATGATGATAGGCTAAACATATATGACCAGACAATGTTGTCTATTTGGATATCAAATGTTGACTATCATTTTGTACTTTATTAGCATGTTGTTTTAAAATACATTACAAAATACACATCAAAGGCGGAACAACAGTAAAAAACCTACCATCAAATGCTTTCTATAATTTCAAGAGATGTTGACCCTAATTTCCTAGCACAAATTTCCATCCTCAAGATGTTCTCTGACAACATCGTTGAGCATGACATTAGTGCACAAGAAACATGCCACATGTTGCAGACATATCGCTTGTTTAGTGCAATCGTTCCTTTGTTTCCTTTAATGTAGGAAAAAAAATGTCGAGACATGTTGCCGAATCAGAGTTGCAGATAGAAAACATAACTCTTTTCATTAATTCCTATAAGGATTGCCCCTCAAATATGGAAATACTCTCTTATCGAGACAACTCGAGATTGGACTTCTAACAAGCACTGTGCAGGAATTAAATGGAAGCTTTGAAAATTGCTGACTATTGTTCGTGTATACCTTAGATTTTTTCAAGAATGAGTAACATATTCTCCGTCCTTTGAACTCTTTTATTAGACGAAACTCCTTTTATACATGCTCTTCCATATTATTTCTTCAGACATTGACACCACCGTAGAAGAAATCGTTTCAAAGTGGAACTTGTTCAAGAACAATTATAGACCCTGACATGTTCTGCACTCTAGCAATCCCTCCGAAGATTTCTCAGGATTTGCCTCTAATTTTGAGGACATATTTGAACAACGTTAGCAACATTACAATGAGTGACACCTTCTTTCAAAACTACACCCTATGCAAACCAAGGAACTTCACAACCTGCATTTTTTGGGTCACTGAGACTTTGATATTCAACATAATTGGAATGCACACGGGGTTCCCCATTCTTTATAGGAGGTTGGTCCATCTTTTATAGAAATGTAAAGGAACACTATCAATATGGCTCATCATTGTATATCCTCTGCAACGCGTATTGACAACTTTTTGTCGAGCCAACAAATGGCATATGATACCATTTTCTACCATTTCTCAAATAAGAGAAAGCTTCCACCACTGAGATTAGTAATTCAAGGCAGTGTTGGAACATGAAAGTCATATCTCATTAATGTTATCAGGTTAACATTCAACAAATCAACATTTGCGGATAAATCACCTTTACTTTTGCTCGCATTTACTGGTGTTGTTGTATTCAACATCTTCACGTCAACTATACATGCCTCCCTTCACATACCTATCAAGGAACTCAAACCATTAGAAGATAAATATGTATCCTCTTTTCAAGACTCCCTTAAGCATGTCAAGTATATTCTTATCGATGAAATGAGTTTCACTGGACCTAAGTTGCTCACCAAAATCGACTTCCGCTTATGAGAAGCATTTCCACATTTCAAGACATCGACATTTGAGGGTAGATCGATCATCCTTGTCGGTGACCTGGGCCATCTTCCACCAATAATGGATGTTCCATTCTATGCAAGTCATTCCTATGGTACAACCCTTTGGAAGGGGTTCAATACTTCCATCTCTTTGCAAACAATTTTCTGTTAGCAAGGTTCCTCCTAAGTACAAACTTCATTTCAAGAATTGCTCCTTAACATTCGCAACATAATTCCAAGCTTGCACAACTGGGAGCTCCTTATGTCCGGGATAAATTCTCCTATCACAACATGAAACACAAGCATTCCACGACTGCCCACATTTATTTTCTGAAAATGATTTGGTCGACCACTGCAATCTAAATATGTTGAAATCTTTGAATATTCCAATTGCTCGTTCAGTTGCACAAATCACCAAAGGAGGAGTTTCAATAGGGCTTGACAATGATCAACTGCAGCACACAGTTCTTCTTTGCAAAAAGCAAAACATTATGCTTACAACTAACTTGTGGGTGGAGGCAGACTTTGTTAATGGTTCAACAGGGAAAATTGTCGACATTGTCTATGACATTTCCTCTACACCTAGATAACTGCCTTTATTTATTGTCATCAAATTTGATAGATACATTGGCCCATGTTGGGATCCCAAGAATCCCTCCCATGTTCATGTTCCACCAATTTCCAGAGGAAATCGTGGACAACTACCAATCAAAATGCCTTGGGTTTTGATTATCCACAAGGCTCAAGGTCTTACTCTGCAAAAAAACGATTATTGACATTGGTGAAATAGAAAGACAAGGGCTTACCTTCATTGCCATCTCCAGAGTCCCTCCCTTGCAAATCTACGCATTTCACCTCCTTTCTTCTTTGAGCGGTATTCTAAAATGTCTTGATGCTCCCTGCTTCATGTTCGCAATAAAGAGGAAGCTCGTCTCCAATCTTTCGTCCCTTCGCCCACCGTTGGATAATGTAACACCCATTTCTTAACAATTTAGCTATCCATGCTTCTTAATACATACAATGCATTTTTGCTTGATTACATCTAATTTTGCTTCCACAACGGACATATGTTTGCCTTCACTTTCACCGCTAACCTTACCCGTCTTCCCTCCTTGCATTACAAATTCACATGCATTACAACCTTTTCATCGCATTCCCCCCTCTTTCCCAACTTCCCAAAAAATACTTTCGGAGTCGCCATTCAACTGCTCGCGTGCGATTGCTAGTTGAATTGTTTGTACTTTTTGTATTTTGAATAATTAATATAGATTTACCTCGATTTTAATTTTATCTTAAAATAAAAAATAAGAATAATTTTTCTTCGAAGTGCCACCGCCATTTATTTAGCCTTTGTATATTTCTTCCCCTTTATCTTTACCTTTGGTTTTGCAGTTGAATCCTTCCCTGTTTTTTTTCGTTTCTTAGCTTGGAAGCAAAACAAGTTCCATTTGTTGATCCATACGAGTGAAGATCGACCTCCCGCAAAGATCGACCTCTGTCGGTAGCGCAATTCAAAATTTTAAACCCAAGGAAATGTTTTGAGCAGAGCAGAAGCATCTTTAAATTTATTTTGCGAGTCGTTAAAGGAGCCATGGCTGGATTTGGGAGGTCAATGTTCAATGCGAAGGAATCGGCAGACAATACTCTTATGACTGTGACGAACACTCCTGCCACGGATTTAGTCTTTACAAATTGTGCGTATTGCTCCCCATCTGATTTCAAGAAGTTTTATGTTCAGCCTCTCGGCCAGGCCTTGGCATCTGTGGGACCGTCCCTGGTTCTTACTCTGAAATATCCTTTTAATTTCGGTACGATCGAACACTATTTTGTCATTTCTAGAATTTCTTTGCTCCTAAGCGAGAAAAAAATGTTTGCATAAATTCATTTTTAAATTTCATTTGTAGAATACTCTTGACCTTGATATTGTACCTGATCGTATGATCCGTGATGAATCAACAGAAAGATCGATTTTATTTTTATGTTTGAAGCTAGTAAGGATCTTTTGCATATATTCTTACATTATGATTAGTTTTCAGAACAGTCTTCACCATGTCTGCTCGTATCTGAGAGAAAACATAGAATGAATGATAAGGGCGTTTTTCTTTTAATTTTGAAGTTTCCACTGAAAGATTTCGAAAGTAAAATTATTTTATAGTTTCAAAATGTTTTCTGTATCAGCAGGGAAATTATAAAATTTTATCAATAAATTTAATATTTATTTGCTTCCTCGCTTGGATGTTATCGTCAAGATCTGTTGATATGGGTTAGTAGGGAAATTGTAATGTTTTTTTTACTTGATTAATTGCTTGCTGTCTTGGATTGCCACTGTGAAGATCCGTAAATATGGGTCACACTCAATGTACATAATAACTGTTAAACCACCGCGTCGGCTGATGTTATGAGCTGCCCTCTTGTGGTTGGAGGGATCTGAACCAGCGTTTGTAAGAATTGGTTAGTTTAGCTATCTGCAGATAGAGTGATTGAAAAACATTTCATCAAAACCAGTTTCAAAGTTAAAAAATCAGTTCCATATGAGATTTTGTTAGCTGAAATAGGCATTTTTCCATTGGAGGCATCGGCAATAACTTGGGCACTAAGTTATTTAAAAAAGGTTCAAAACATAGACTTTGTGGATGAAACAAAACAATAAGTAAATAACCGGGGAATCAACATGCAAGAGTGCCCAAACACTAATGGGGAAATAAAAAAATATCTGAGAGAGAATTTTAGGACAGCTATGTGGACAAAGCAGTTGGGGTGGAAGAAAAGTTACTATATCAAAGAGTTTAATCCCACATGGGACCATGACAAAAAGGCATACATAGGAGTAGAAATTAAGTGGAAGGCGAAAATGTTGCTAGTCCAATTAAGGACTAGCTCACATCATCGTAGATATGAAACTGGTAGGTGGAAAATGCCTAAGGGTGGGAAACAAGAACTTGCCTTTTTGGCAACAAGGGGTTAGTGGAGACATAATGATACTACATCAAGGAGTGCACAGCCTATAGAGACATCCGTATCAATTAAAACCTCAATGCGGACAAGCTAACCGACTTGTTTGAGGAAACGAAGCTAGAAAAAACAACAAGGTTTTTTGATCAAGATCCATAGCTGAAGATCCAACCTCGAAAAGAGATTGGAAGTTTTACATGATTCTTAAGGCGGCCCTTGTGACAAGTGGTTAGGTTTGCACAAGTCGGCGTTATTGCAGCTCTTGGTCCCATAGGCTGTTTGGTCTTGTGGATGGTATTAAAATCTTTCATCTCAATTGTAATTTAGCCTTAGAGAAAAGGTAGAAGACTGCTTAAGGTGATTGTCTCATGCTTGGAAGCGTGACTATGTTAGAAATGTCCACTTTAATTTCTGGGGCATTTCTTGAACTACAGTTCTGTTTTCCACCAGGGATGATCTGTGTAAGATTTCCCCATCATGGTTCTTTTTTAAGATTTGAAGGTTGTTCTCAAGGCCTTGAAAAACCATTTGCGAACTTCATAGACCAT
This sequence comes from Taxus chinensis, assembly GCA_019776745.2. Taxonomy (NCBI): domain Eukaryota; kingdom Viridiplantae; phylum Streptophyta; class Pinopsida; order Cupressales; family Taxaceae; genus Taxus; species Taxus chinensis. Next base: position 634,135,215 of record CM034153.1, on the reverse strand, counting down.
AGCAGTCTTACTTTCTCAATAATTTATTATCTAGTATGTGTATCTTGTTAACAAGCTTATGGTACATCATATATATTACAGCCTGTCAATTGAATTGGTGGCCATTTAATGGTGAAACTTGCTAATGATATTTTACTTTATGGCCTTTTTCCTCAAATAAATCTTAGTCATAGCATGGTTCATTGGTTAAAGGGTTCATTTCTTGAGTTTGCATATCCCTGTAGGATAATGAATTCATCTCCTGATTTCATAGGAATGAGAGTAGCCAAGCCATAAGAATCTGTGTTAAGGAACCATTGCCAGGCATTGGCTAACAAAATCGTAGTCCATTTTAAGAAGTTTGAGGTTTGTTTCTTGATTTTGCATATCTTTGGAGCAAAATAGGCTCATGTTGTTGCATGCAGACATTCAAGATTTGATTTTATTTCCAAGAGGCTTCTTGTTTCCGCAACACAAGTTGCAGAATGAATCCCAAGTTTTGGATAGTGTTGATTTTGATTTTTTTTTTGATAGATAAACTAGGGTTGAAGGGTCCCTTTCCCTTTCTATACCAAGGGTATAGCTGTAGACAAAAAACTGCATTTTAGAATGGACTATGGGCTGGATCCAAACTACTATATACATATAACATAGCCAGCCTAGTTCCAACCTATTCTATTACCAAAAAAACAGTCTAGCACAAATTGAAAGTTACTCCTGAGTCAAAAGACACAACAAAAACCCAAGCTTCTTCCTCCTCTTCCCCAACTCTGCTTTCAGGACGTGTTCCTATCCTTCAACCAAGCCTCCAACCTTGCTTTGGGAGATGCACCTCTTTATGAGCCCACTGTAAGTGGCTTCAGTGCCTAACGTTGTCGAAGATCCTCCCATTATGAATGAGAAATGCTGAATTAGAGGGGCTTTGAGAGCACTCCAAAATCGGGACAAGTTATTCGAAGAACCCTCAGATTCTTTGAATTTTACAGAGGACTTGATCATTGTCTCTCCATGAAACTTAGTATGAGCCTCAAAATGGCACTCTATCTCTAGCATAAGTTTCTGCTTGATCCACCAACCCGGCCTGAAACCAATCTCTCCTCATATAACAATGACCAAAAAGCCGCAAGGTATGACCTTGTCAACTGCTTTCTCCATTCCCACCTTGTGCCATGACCAAATTCAAATTATTACCAATTGCTAAATTTCTTGTCACCTTGGCTAGGTGAACGATCCATATATGGCTCTAACAAACGTAGCAGTAATCTTCTGCATTTACCCTCAAGGGCGACCTGTCCCATATTTATGATACTTCCTCCCCAATAATCTTGTTCGAATGGATTCCAAATCCCTCGAGGGGAAAGAACCATTTTAAACACCAACTTTAGTCTTATCCTAGTAATGGCCATAGAGTAGAAAGCCATTTCACGTTCTAGCCCCTGACAAATTGAAGATAAGGATACATGAGGATCCTCCATTATCAGGCTCAAGCTGCATCAAGAACCAGGCTCCAGACAACTTCGGTGGGATAGAATAACCCATGAAGCCATACAAATGCTATTGAACACTAAGATGACGGATCATATTTTCACAAGCATTCCACTCATGTCGCCTACCTTCGAAAGATTGATGAAGTATATCACGCTCTTCCAGAAACCAACAAATTCCTCAAGATTTGGCTAATCTTGGCAGGATTTCTGAGTAATGATTTCACCAATGAAGTTCTGTTTGACTCCCATATGTTGTTAAGCAATTCGATACTCTTGTATTCCTCTCCCTATAGTTATGGTTAATAGAACAATATATCAAATTTACTAATCCAAAAAAGAAACTTTTCTCAAAACCAGAGATTAATTTTCCAAGATAATGATTTCTTGTTAATAACTTTATTGATATTATAACTTGAGAATTTCCTTCAATTTTTAGATTTCGAATGCCCTTTAGATCAATAGCCATTTTCAAGACTCTTTCTCAGAGCACTTGAATTTCTGCCAAATTACTGGTCCCCTCCATTTAAGTTTGGAGGAACCTAGCCAACTACCAATTCACCCTTCTCATTACTTGATTATACAACCTATCTCCCGATTGTCTTGGGTTCCCTTTCGAGGCCTCATCGAAGTTCAACTTACAATATCCAGAGGGAGGGTAGATCCCAAATTGTTAGATTGCCTCATCAAATTATGAGGTCCCATCAATGACATGTAGTACGAGATATGATGGTTTAATGATGTTAGGATAATTAATTTTGGGTCAAGATCTTCCTCATCCTTGATGATGAGAGGTAGCTTCCTCATTTCCATAATGTATGGATACATTTTCAGAGATGGTTGTCTTCCAGCCCATTAAGAACTATTTTCACATTGAGCTGATTTATTACCAAAATATTTTCTTATTTCTACTCCAACCAAATATGCCAGATCGGGAAAAGATATGGGCTACAACCCCAAATGTAGAAACTAGAGCATATTTGGGCCTAATTCTTGGCTTCGGTCAGGCAAGAAGGAAAATGGAAGAGAGAGATCCCTGGCTGCACACAAGAAATATTTAACCTTAGAACATATGCCAATTCCAACATTTCTCCAGAAAAAGGATAGTGGGCCAATAGTAGATGATCGATATCTTCCTGCATAACATAGCAAAGCACACATATGGAAAAAATATCCCTACCCCTTTAGTTGTCTCCTATTTTCAGAGTAATAATTCTACCGTTAAAATCCAAGCCAAGAAAAAGCCCCAGCGCTTCGGGGGGAAATACCTTATACCAACAACCCAATCCATTCTTTTTCCTCGAAATATTCTACGAGCACTAGATTTCCTATACCCACATTTGACAAAATATATACTAGATTTCGAAGTTGTCCATAAATAATTTCATCCGTATTAAGTGAAGAAAGGGAAATCACTTTTTAATTCCCAATTCCGATCGTTATAAGGGATCTCAATTCTAACCTCCTGAGAAACAGGTAAATCCCCCAATTCCTTCCAGATTCATTAAAGGGGAGTCCTGAGAGATTTTATTTCCATAACTAATAGACATTATTAGTCCCCAAAGGAGAGTAAGAAGCATTTTCATATCTTTAAGATTCTAACATGCACCTCACTAACAGCTAAAAAACCATTCCAAGAATCATCCTAGAAACTTAGCCATGCTCCCCGTTGCCAATCAACCAAGTGACAGATTGTGTGAACATTTGATCAACAAGAGAAGAATAAAATTACAGATATAAGATCCCTTAGGAGGTTTCTCAATAACTGATGGAGAGGCAGGGCAGCCGCGATATGGGCACCCCCAAATATTTCTTTTCTAAAATCCCTTGCAACAATAGGTTCTTGATATTGGTAAGTAGAATTTGTCAAACTAACTTGGCCCCGACGCCTATATTTTGTTTTTCCAGATTGATAACTCCCAACCCCTCCAAACTTTTTAGGCAGAGTAGATGAGTCTTCCATTTAACTAGTGAAACCTTATTAGCTTCCTTAGTACCCTTTCCAACAGAAATGTTCTCACGATCTTATTCAATTAGGTTCATCAATACCATTTTAGGAAATCTTGATAACCAAAATCATATAGATGTTGGGAGAACACTCAAGAATTGTTCTGATTAACAAGGAGTCTCATGTCAACAAAAGATAACCATCTTCCCTTTCTAGGATTATAATTGAGATTTCAAAATATTTAATTAAATTATTCCAAATAGATCTACCAGCCCCAGAGAAAAGAGGGAATACTTATGAGAAAGATTTCCCCAAATTGAATCCAAGGATCCTCTGTTGTCTTTAAGACAGACTTCTTGCGGAATTAAAGAAAAAGATCACAGATTTAGGTTTACTGATAATTTGACGAACATTTGAATTAGAGTCCATGTTGGATCTAAACGCTTTAGCCTTAGGAATGGAGGCACAGCCCCGAGCCCTCAACAACCCTGAGCCCTTGAATAATACTGCCTTGTATCGTAACCTTAATTGCCCTTCCCAAAGCCTTGACAATAAGGATAAAAAGAAAAGAGGAAAGGGGATTCCCTTGTCTAATTCCTTTGTTACTGTCAAAAAATCCTTCACCAGAGCCATTGACTAAAACTGAATAAAAAGGGCTTGAAATACATTCAAAATCCATTCGCAGAAGGGGAGGGAGACACCAAAGTTTGACAAAATCTTCATAAGAAACATCCAATTTACTCTTTCATAAGATCTGCTAATATCTAGCTTAAGCAACATACCTGGGAATTTATTAATTGAAAGAGATTGCATCAATTCACGGTGTGAGAATGACACCCTTTGAGATAGATCATTCGGGCACAAAATTGCTCTGCTCTTGAGAGATCAAGGATTCAAGCAAAGGTTTGAGACACAGGGCGATAACTTTGGAGATAATTTTATATGCTGTATTACAACAGGAAACTAGTCTGAAATCATCAAAGGATTTAGGTCTTTCTTTGGAAAGAGACTGATAAAGGTGCAATTGAACATTTTTAGGATTCTTCTAGATTTCCTAGATTCTTCCACAACAGCCCAAACCTCTTTTCCATCCATATGCCAAAATTCTTGAAAGAAATCGGCTTGGAAACCATCAAGACTAGGGGCATTGTTCTTTTCCATAGAAAAAAACAATTTTTGTATTTCTTCCATGGAAAAATGTGCCATAAGTAATTTATTTTGGTTCTGACACTATGGGGGAAATGTTTCCCAGAAGATCATTCTGCAACTGCCATTGAGATTGAGTCTCACCCCCCAAAAGGTTTGCAAAAAAACGAACAACCTCCAGTTTGATTCCTTCTTGATAAGAGACCATCTCACCATTACTGTTTTTGATGCTAGAGATATAATTAACATTCCTCTTAGCTTTGACCGAAGCATGATAATATTTTGTGTTCTTATCCCCCTCTCAAAGCCAATTTTCCTTGGACTTTTGCTTCCAATAAATTTCTTCTCTAATTAGCGATTCCCCCAATTCCTCCAATAATTCTTTTTCCCTGAGAAATTTGGGCTGTCCCATGCCATTTGCAAATATTTGGTCATTCAAATATTTGGTCATGCAAATATTGGTAATTGTTTCTCCACCTTTTTTTTTCTTGAAAAATATTCTTAAAATGAACTTCATTCCTCTCCAGCAACTACCCTTTCAAAAGCTTTAATTTTTGAGATAAGATAAACATTTTAGAACCTCTTACTCTGAAGGAAGACTACCAAGAATGTATAAGCTCCGAAAGAAGAGTATCTCTAAGCTACATTAATTCAAATTTAAAAGGGGATTTGTGAGGGGTTTCATCTTGTTTTGAAGAAAGAAGACTAGGATAGTGATCTGAACCAGACCATGAAATCGCAAAACTTTCGAGGAGAATGCTCTTTTGCATCCAAAGAGGGCTGGTTAAAAAGCGATCCAACCTTTCTGAAATGTTGCTAAAGCCATGTGTCCTACTTGACCATGTAAACCACCCCTGTTTGGGTTCTATATCGACTAAAGAACTATTTTGAACAAAAGAAATGAAATCTATTTGAGATTGAGTTTTTCTTTATTTGATAAAATGGCATTGAAGTCTCCTCCCAAAATAAAGAGATGATCTTGCTTTGCTCGAATTTCTTTAGATAGATCTTGCCAAAGATTTCTTTTGCTTACAACATTGGTAGGAGCATAGACATTGAAGAGGAAGAATTCGTCTTGATCACCGAGCAGATTGATTTACAAAGCTGCCAATTTGTCTTCTGTTTTACCATTTCTACTTGAACTTCGTTAGTTTTCCACATAGTTACCGGAGATGGGGGGATGGGGTTTCTGGGACTGCAAAATTTTTCTAAATTTTGGGGACGGCTAATTAAAAAATATATAAATATTTAAAATATAAAGATATAGTTACTAAATTATATAAATAAGCTAAAATAAAACCATTTGAGATTTAAATAAGGTGAAACTTGAACTCATAAACATCAAATACATTCGTTAATACTCATAATTCTTTTAGAAGATTGCAAGAAGTTGCTTGGTCCAAAAAGGTGCAAAAATTGATTTTATGAAAATAAGAAAAATATTGCCATCAATGCGTAGAGCTCAAGAAAATATGCACTTTTAGAGAAAACGACACCTGAAACGGAGCCACAGAATGAAAGTTATGGCACATGCAAGTTTTTGCTGCTACATCTTCCCGGACCCTTTCCAAAAATGGCAATTTTTTTTCTCTCCTTGTGTTTTTTTCACCAAAAATCCAAAAATGCCAAAAAAGAAAATAAATTCGTGGGGACGTCTGGACGTCCCCCCCACGTTTCCCCGTCCCCAAGACGTTTCCCAAAAAAAAAGGGAAATGTAGGGGAAACGTTTCCCCCACGTCCCCACGTCCCCAGGACGTCCGGGACATCCCGAACGTGTCAAATTTGGGGGGACGTGTCCCCGCGTAACTATGGTTTTCCATAGAAAACCCAATCCTCTGGACAATCCTTGCGCATCAGTAAATTCACCCGACCACCCCTTCCATGACTTAGACCAACAACTCTTGAATTCTCTTGTTGTCATCTTTGTCTCCTGTAAAATCACTATACTAACCTCCAAAGAGAAAATATAACGCTTAACTAAGTGCTGTTTGTTAGGTGTATTTAAACCATAGTTACCAGCTTCGGCCAGATTTGTATGAAATCCGGTTCGAACCGTATTTTTTGAAGCAACCAAATAAATCCGGTTCGGTTGGGCCTTTTTTTTGCACAATTTTTTTTTTTCCTTTTTTGGCATTTTTTTTTTTTTCGGTGAAAAAATCGCAAGGGTGGAAAAAAATTTGCCATTTTTGGAAAGGGTCCGGGAAGATGTAGCAGCAAAAACTTGCATGTGCCATAACTTTCATTCTGTGGCTCCGTTTTAGGTGTCGTCTTCTCTAAAAGTGTATATTTTCTCGAGCTCTACGCATTGATGGCAATATTTTTCTTATTTTCATAAAATCCATTTTTGTACCTTTTTGGACCAAGCAACTTCTTGCAATCTTTTGAAAGAATCATTACTATGATGATGATTATGGTAGATGGATGCTTTTTTGTATGATTTGTCTAAATATAATGATATAAGTATACAATAATATAAATTTATAATAATATAAGTATATATATTCTGAACCGGATTTTTCCGTATTTTTTCGAGAACTCCGAATTTTCGGATTTTTTTGCCCTTCCGAATTTAATCGGATTTCCGAACCTGGTAACTATGATTTAAACCCCTAACATTCCATGAAAGGATTTTCATTGCTGCGAGGGAAGGGGTTTCACCTTCCCAAATTCAGACTTCGAATAACCTAAAGTTTTTTGCTTACCATTTTCCACCTCTCTTTCAGCTAGCTCCTGTTTCAATTTCCTACCTTTTTTCCAGAGGATCCACAATTGGCCACCTTTAGGCTGGCCTAAATTGGAGCTAGGCTATTTGGGATTAAAGGGAGATCCAAATCATCTACCAAATCCTCCTCTTCGTCTTTTTTAGAGGGGGAGGCCCCTCCCTCTATACCTTCTTTGGCCTGAAGATTCTCAATCCAATCATTAAGCTCATCTAAAGAATTAGTTTTTCCGTGGCTAATTCCCTCATTATTCAAAGAAATCAAAGATGATGAGTCCTTCATAACTTTTTCTGTATCATTCAGAAGAGTCCTATGAGTTAGGATCTCCTTCGAAGCGTGCCTGAGTTCTGAGCATGAGGAATTAGGAACGACCACTTGCTTACGCGGCCACTTGAGTTTTACCGAAGAACGCCTTTGCTCCGGACAGTGGGCTTTAAGTGACCCATTTGATTACAGGTAAAGCATCTTGGAAACAATTTCTTATACTCCACTCTCTTATTCCATTTACCTAAAGAGGAGACAATTGAAATGAAGGAGGGTAAATCAAATTTGATTTCCAAGGCGACACATACCCTGACAAAGGCACGCTTCGATCCATCTAAGAATCTAGGATCAACCCTTAAAAACTTTGCCAATTTTGCTACAGATTTTTGACAAAATTTCAGGTTTCCAGTATTGCTTGGGTAGGGAAAATAAGCGAATCCACACGGGCATTTTGCCCATTGATGCTGAACATGCATCAAAATTTGGAACCCATAGAAGTAAAAATATACCTGCCTCTCCCAGCAGCTAGTCCTTCATTTGCATAACTTCATTTTTTTGTTCTTCACTTCGGAATATGACAGAGAAGAAACCCTTTGGTAGAAAGGATATCCGAATACCATTGCCCCACTGACGATCGCACCATTGGAGGATGTCTTCATTGGAGAGCCTTCCGCTAGGGAATTTGCCAATAATAGCTTTACTCCTTAAGAATTCTATTTCCTCATCCAGTTCGGCCTCCAGAAAAACCTCCGTGTTGATGAAGCTTGATCCTGCTTCGTCCTGCTCCGCCTCCAATGAATGCTGATAAGGCAGGGAGTCATTCGCTTCCCACCCCTTGGGGCCTTCAACACGACACGAAGGCTCACCACTTTTCCTTTTGCCATCTTCGATCCGCTTTCGAAATTCACATATGCGCACCATATTCGCTCCTCAATTATGCCAATTGTGTGGTAGTAGTTATGTTGAAGTAAAAGTTCGACTCGACCATATTGTCACTTGTTCAGTTGATTTTGATTTTGATTGGCTAGTGATGAATTCATAGAATGAATTCCAGGCATTGACTAGTGACGAATTCATGCATATCCTGCAAAGTTATTTTCATGCCTAACAAAGAGTTGTAGAAAACAACAATCTAGCATAGACATCCATCATGAACAGCTATAAGAAACATGAATAGAGAACTGATGAGTGTAGGAATGCAATGATTTGATAATACATAAGAGATGTTGATATTTACAATCAAACATCATCACCAAGGGCAGCATGTCTGAAATCCTTTGAATGTGACTCTCCGGAAGCAATTTAACTCCATAATTATAACATAAAAGATTATATATAATGTAACTAGTCTCTATGGCTTAGTATCCCAAATCCTCTACATTTACCTCTTTTCCTATACTAAAATTGGCCAGACTTCAGGCCGCACTACTAGATTGCAGAGCTGGAGGAGGCAATGTATGATCACGAGGACAAGGTCTAACCAACTGCTGAGGTACTGTAATAAATGTCAGGGCAAATTGAATATTTTGTTCCTCATACTGCTTCATAGGTTGATGTTGCAACTTTGTTGCCCTGCCATGTCCACAACCTGCATATTCGCTGGCCAAGAGGATGAAGTATCTGATGTATTACTTGGTGTCAGTCCTTCAATGTCTTATTTTCTATCTTCCAAATGGTGCATGATATATAAATCAGCTGCACTGTTGGAGAAAGCCACTGTCGACATGCTTGGTCCCAGTGGTTCCCCTCCTGATCTCTAACTTGCAGGAGTAAAGTTTAGTCCAATGTTTTGGTGGTACAGTCTTTTTCTGCTGGTTTTGGCAGTTGTATTTTAGTGGTAGGCTTAGTCTCATTATGGTATATAATCTAATTTTGTTTTCCAAGCTCTAACCTTGGGCTATGTCCTGTGAAATATCATGATTTAGTGTTTAGTTGTTGTAGATTTGTTCTGGAAACATAGCCTCTGCGATATTTGTCTTAGAATCTCATGGTGGGTGATCAATCCTCACAGCGTGTCCGAGTTTTATATAAACCATGCAAAATTGTAATCCTTGCACTAATGAAGGATGGAGTACCCACAGAACCTTTGTTTAGGAAGCTTTAAGAAAGCTAATATGTTTCATAGTGTGTGCAATGTGTTGTATGATTTATTTGAGCTTCCTATATATTATTTTATTTTGCGCTGTTAATGCAATGGGCTTATGTTTGCTACTTCATCTTACGTTAGATGCAGAGTAGTGAGCAATATGTTCATTTTATTTATTTATTTCTTTCTAAATGAGAGCCAAGGGTTGCATGTAAACATGTAAAGAGTTCCGTGATCTCAAAGGCAAGGTTCGGTTCTATTACATATCCAGTCAATTAGGAGTTAATCCAACCCCAAGTATTTAGTGCTGCACAACTATCAATATTGTAAGGCTTTTTTTCTCTATGTTGTTAACACTCTTGGATTCTTCTTTTGACTTCTCTTTATGATTGCTTAACTTCCCAATTTCCATGCATTCTTTAGTTTCCATTGATTTTCGATTGAATTGAATGGCTCTTTTCTAATAACATCAAATTCAAAAGTAAAACATTTTGTTAAACTTTTTTTGTTGTAATTGTTTTCTATTAGATTACAATGTGTGCATTTGCAGGTTCTATTAACAGTGCCGTGTATAGCACATCAAAATAGAGTCAAATCAGCACTGTATAACTATAAACATTCAACTAAATTGTAGTCGTATTAGATTTCTTTTCTATAGAAATCCATTGAGTTTCTATATAGTTACTATGTGTTAAGGTCCATCTGTATTTATCCTCAGAATCTGTTTTCTATGTCACCTGGGTATTATGATGAAAGGATTGTACTTCTTGCACATTTTGAGTCTTCTTGAAGATTATCCGCTATAGGTCTTTAGATTGTTTGTAACTTAACAAAGTTCCACATCTCACGAAAATATCAACAACGGGGAAATTGCGCTAAATGCTATTCAGCGACGCCATGCAAAAGTTTCTGCTCGGGACACTATTTCAGTGATTAGGTAGGTATTTTCCGATCATCCTTTTTTTTCAATTCTCATCTTAATACAATAATTTTGCGGTCTTCGCACTAACTTTCGTTGAATGTTAGCAATTCTTGTTTTTTATGAAAATGTAGACGATCTACATATGCTATATGCTTGGATCTGAGTTCTAAAGCTATGTTCAGGTTTGTTCCGCCAGAAAATAATTTCAAGCTGGTCTTGTTAACACTCGAACTGGAGTTTGTCAAAGCCAGGGGAAAAAGTGAGCAGGTAAAGAGGCAACTTCTTAGGTCCAAAGGTTTTGTTGGGAAAGATTTGATTTCATAGTGATATGCATTCTTATGACTGTGCAGCTTGATGCTGTTCTTCTTGGTGCACAGCTTCACAAAAGATTTCGGGGTCAGGTACGTGTATCCTATTAAGATGTTCTCACTTTTGGAGTATTTTGCTACTGTCATGATGATTTTGGTTCCACCTCTTGTTGTTATCCTTTTTATGATGAAAACGAAAATGCTTCCAATTGTTGAAATTGAGATGACTGTCAGCTCTAAGTGGAACTCAGTTAATATTTAAGTTGGTAATCATGCAGTTTTGCGGAGTTCTCTTTTGGCTTTGGCTCTGGACAACTATGCATTTTAGAAAATGCCCAGTATGAAACAACCTATGTTTTTTCTGCCTTCTAGAGAGAGGAGAGGGGAGGGGAGGGGAGGGGAGGAGAGGAGAGTGAGTATTTATGTGGAACAATATTCCACCATTCCATTGCCTACAACTGCATTCTTAGCAAGTGTTAGCACCTTATATTAATATTTTATGATTGCTAAAATAATGAATAATGCAGATGGCGTGCTTAATACTCTCCTTTGGGTTGGTCGATCCCTGCCCTTATATTATGCTTTAAGAAAATGTCCTGTATGGCACAATCTTATGCTTTTTCTGCTTTCTAGAGACAGGAGAGGAAACATTGATGCACAACACTATTTCACCATTGGATTGCTCTACAAACATTCTTAGCAAGCATTAGCAAATTATATTAATATTTTCTAAAATAATGAATTATGTCGATGACATGCTTAACACTTTCCTTTGGTTTGGTCGATCTCTGCCCTTTTATGTCGTGTAAACTGACTTCACTATCTACACCTGCTGTCCTTGCCTTGTTCATCACAATTCTATCTTTTTGTTGTGGTCCTCTGGCCTAACCTTGCAATTCGGTGTAAGTTTCTTCCTAGGTCTTCAAGTAGACTGCAACACATTACCCATTCAATAAACTTTGTCTTCCTCGTTGATTCTTATAGACATTCGAGTTGTCTTTTTTTTTAAACGTATGACCTTGTTTTTAAGTAGCATTTGCAATATGAATTGTTTTTCTAGGTGACCTTTGCAATATGAATCATTTTTCTTGGTGGTCTGGGATTTACCTTAACTTCAATCAGTTTAGTGTTACTGAGAGAAAGACACATCCTTCTTTGAGTTTTCGGGGTTTAGTTTTGAAGGAGGTGTTCTTTTAATCTTTTTTCCTTTATTGAATGGGCTCATATGCCACACTTAAAATTGCAGGTTTTCACAGTGGGGCAGAGGGCTTCATTTGAGTATTGTGGAACAAATTACATCTTTACTGTGAGTCAGACTGTGGTGGAAGGCCTGGAAGAGTCTGAAAATGTAGAAAGGGGGTTGCTATCAGAAGAAACATATTTTGTATTTGAAGCACCTCCAAGTTCTGGGATAAAGGTACACGGTTTTTCCTTTGAAATCTTCCTTGTACTGTTGCGTTTTCCCTACCTTCCTCTTATGGCTTCTGGTTGTTTCTTATTTAAGGTTTTCTATTGTTGATAATTAAGTTGCTTCATTATTTATTAATTATTGTTATGAATGGAATGGGAAATTGAACATTTGCAGATAATCAATCAACGTGAAGCTGCGAGCAGCAAAATTTTCAGACACAAGGATTTTGACCTTCAAAAACTGGGGATTGGTGGCCTTAGTGATCAATTCACAGACATATTTCGAAGAGCATTTGCCTCTAGGGTGTTCCCCCCACATGTTACAAACAAGTATGATATTAAGTGGCCTTTTAACTGCTGTCATGCTGAGTCCATTTTTCAAATGTCTAATGTTTAAACAGAGGTCATAATTGAAACATGGCTCAATATCTCAGTAAGAGCTTTGAATTGCTTTTATCTGTAGGCTGGGTATACAGCATGTCAAAGGAATGCTGCTTTTTGGACCTCCTGGAACAGGGAAAACACTTATAGCTCGCCAAATAGGAAAGATGCTTCATGGTCGTGAACCAAAGGTGAAACATTATTACCTTGTTCTTACTAGGAAAGTCTGTCATATGTTATAGCTGTTCATCAGTCAAAATATATAATCTCACTATTGTTAATGGAAAAGCAAACATAATGTTTAAACTTTAATAATCTATTTTTTTGGGTGCAAATGGATTAAATAATCGAGTTTCGTCTGTCTTAATGGCTACAAATAAGTTGACTATGTTTATTTCAATTACTCATTTGCACCGAGAGGCATCTTAACACAAGTGTGCTTTTGGTGTGGGTGGGTTGATGAATGACTGGGTAACATTGATGGCCATGGTTTTTAAGATATGCAAGTCTTGATAAAAGAGACAACCGTAACACATGTAGTCGACATTATAAATCAAACTTTTCCAAGAAGATAGCACACTGAAACGGTTGTGTGTGCTGAGAGGTATCCAAAAGACCCAAAGTTCTTATCCTACCGAAGCATAAGTGTAAGAACAGAGGGTTTGGCTCCTCGAGTCCTTTCGATATCTCTTGGCGTGTATCAGATCCATATTAAGATGGATCTGTGCTAGTTATATATACATGGAATGTTAAAATATGTGCAGCTAATATTCACATCAAATATTTGCCAAACTATAAGCATACACACACACACACACACACACACACAAGAATCCAACTATTTTTATATACTTATTCCTTAAGCCAAAGATAGAAGGATTTTTGGCGCCTGATTTTTTTTTCATAAGACCTCCATGAAAATGTGACAGGCCAAGTTATGATGCAATTCATAAAACCATGACCAACAACATCAGTGCGTACTGTTCCTTCTTACAGAACATTCACCATTCCTTGAGAGGTTTAACTTAATGGGATCGGCTATGTTTTATCTTCCATATAGCTTCACAACATTGAGTTTCTTTTGCATACATTTAATTGCCATTGTTGGTGGAATCATACTCACAAAAGACTGATTGAATCATGCGTGCCAACCATAAATTATGAAATCTTGAAGAGTGATGGAAATAATTGAAAAATGTGAATGTGAAAAGACTTAAGTCTTTCAATTTCTGGGGTAAAATGGGTCTATTTTTTTCCATTGTCTAAGAACTAGTGGTGTATTTGTGTGTATTTCTTTTCATTGTTTTGGTTTACATACAGTTGCTTTCCTTACGTTTTTCTCATCTAGCTTGTAGTGTATTCTTCCTTATCTTCTTTCTCTTCTCATCCAACACTATGGGAGAGCATTGGGGTAGAAGCACCCACCATGTTACCTACTCACATATCAACTAAGCAGTGCACATTATCAAAGGATGGGATGTGATACAGGAAATGATGCAAAGTGAAATCTATGCAATAATGTTCAATTAACTGTTACGTTAAATGACTCAAGTTTTGACTGACATAGTTCTGCATATTTTCAGATTTTTTTTGGCTTTTCCAAATGTTAGAAAAAGAAAAATATTCTACAAAAAATACCTTTCTTGGGATTGGTTGATGACTGCTTACAGCATTTGGCTCCACAAGATATCAGACTAAGCCTACAAATATACCTCAATACAAGGGGATTGATTAACTTGATACAAGGATATCAATTAAAAATTTCTAACATTCATGTTAACCCATTTTACCTTGTCGATATGCATTGATTTTATTGAGTTTGTGGATGTTCAAAATGCACCTGTTTTTGATTAAAAGTAAAACCATCTGTTGGCTTTTTCATTTTTTAAAGAGAATGATGGTTGTAAATCATATTTTTTTCTTATGATTATTGTTTGAAAGGAATGTGGTTATTAAGTTTTTTGCTTGTCTCTCTTTCGTATTCGTCATGTTTTCCCTTTATTAACCCATTTTTTGTTTTTTTGTACCACTTTCTTTTGTGCTACATGTTGCATATCTACATTTTTTGCCCTAAAGCATTTGGCAGGAATTAATCTTCATTGACATACCAGTATGCTAGGATTGGAGCGCCACCTCTCAGAAATACATATTTAACCAATTTTATGATTGTAAGATTCATATATACTTGTATATGAAGTTAATGATTGTGGCTTAAGCCTTAGACCGTGGAAGACCAAAAAAACCTCTTTTCAGAGTATCTCCTATTTGATGAAACTCGTTGATTGATTGTGTTTTTAACTTTATAGTCAATTCAAAGTTACTGTTTGAGACTATGCTCAGTAACAGCCTCACGAATAGCTGTTTATTGAAAAACATTTATCTTATATAACGGATCTTTTCTTATCAATTTTTTTTACTGCTTTGAGAAAAACAAGCACAGTCAGAAAGACCCTTTACCGTGAGAAGTTGAACATCATTATACTACCGATATTTGATGATCTCAATAAAGCTTCCATATAGGAAAGGCCTATTCACAATGCAACTTATTATGTTTGTAATAAATTTGGCTCCGGGAATACCAAGGTGATGTAAAAATATTCCCTTAATTTTCTTAGATCTTATCTATTAAAAACCACTTATTTGTTAAATTTATCAAAGCTTAGGGGAAAAACAGTTCTTCTGATTGTTTAATACTGCCCTCCACCCCAAAAAGTGTTAAAAGGAATTTCAAATTTGCAAGCAGTTGAATGAGGTTTAATGGAACTAATCAAGGTAGTAGCAACAGAATTAGGGTTGATTCAACTTAGTGTTATGCAAAATGATCAAATCAGGAAATTTATCACGGGATGGAGTTAGTTGATGCATGATGGCTTGATATAAGTGTTGGAGGATAAATATGGGACAATCAAAGTCTATCAAGTAGGTCAATATCAGGTCCCACTAGGTTTTTGAGAAGAGGTGTTTGTGACAAGCAAATATGCTAGGGGAAAAAGTGTGAAATTATCCTAATGTTTTCCAATGCCATTCATTATCAGTCCCCATACTTTATGTTTGGAGTAAATTTTTTTGAATGTTTCCAGTATACGATGCTAGTGTGTAAGTTTTACGTAACAAGATGTGTAATTTGTGCAGACTACTAGCAGTGTAGCTTTCTTGTTTAATCATATATCCTAATTTTGGATACAACCTGTTGATTTTAATGTTTTAACAGATTTTGTTTTTGTTTTTTACTAATTACAATATCAGATTGTGAATGGGCCTGAAGTCTTAAGCAAGTATGTGGGAGAAACTGAAAAAAATGTTCGTGATCTCTTTGCCGATGCAGAGAATGACCAAAGGACTCGTGGTATGTTTTTAAGTGCAGAATTAATGCTCTTGTTTGGAGGACTTGTTTGATAATCTGCATGTCCTATATTTCATTTGCTTATGTGCTTTTAAAATTATCAGGCGGATTCAATTTAGAGTTCTTCTAATTCTGATAAAATTATTTTTTACAGGTGACCAGAGTGACTTGCACGTTATAATTTTTGATGAAATCGATGCTATATGCAAGGTAATTGATTTGTTATTCTCGCAATTGAATATGGTAAAATTCATTTGTTTATCTCTGGCTGTAAAAGAATGCGTTTCATTGAGTATAAATTGTTACATACAAGTACAGAAAAACTGGGTACACAAAGGACACACTAGCACTGATTTGCAAATCCAAACACTCATACCTAAAGCGGGCAGAGTGAGGTAGCTTAGCAGCATACATCATAGTGTACTCATAATTAGATGTAGTTTACACATGATGTCGTGGAAAATCCATAATTATAGAGGACTTCCATGAAATCATTAAATCAATTAATTTTTATCATTATATGTTAAAATTAGGATGCATAAAGTAATATGAATTTAACTGGCATCCCAATTTAAATAGACCTGACATTTTCCCGATTTTACAATTTGTTTAGGGAATACACCTATTGATAAACTCACATGGATGGTATAATGGTTTTTGGTCCGTTCTGAGTGCATTTCAGGATATGTCAATAGAATAAGAATGTTTTTAATATTTATGATAATTGTGAAGTGCCATTGTTTACTATGAAGTGGAATTAGTCTTTGTAATAGTCTCTCTTGTTTTTCAAGGTTATCCTTTATAAAATGTTAACATGCGAGTTTTACAAATAATTTTTGCCTTTTAGATCTATGATGTTTAAGTTAAAGTTATCTTCCCTTTCAATCTTTGTAATGCCAGTGTTATTAAAGCAGTATCCAAGACAATTGTGAGTGGTATGTATGCTGTTTGATACCGTATTTGCAATTCCATAATTCTGTATACTGTGCACCAGACATGACAATGAGTTTTTTTGGATAATATGTCTGGATTCAGATTTGTTTTATCCTTATTTGATTTCCTAATTGTCCAGTTTGCAATTCGAACTGCACTATGGTTGTAATTTGCCAATTGATAATATGGATTTTGTGAACCTGGTAACAAATGAGTTTGTTGGACATTTGCTGACTTATCACTTGTAACAGACTAGAGGATCAACAAGGGATGGAACTGGAGTGCATGATGGGATTGTGAATCAACTTCTAACCAAGGTTATGTTTTTGCTAGGACATTTATACCAAACTATTACCATACTTTTGGGGCAGTTTTAAATTTAATAGATTTTTAAACAGTAATCTTTCCTTAATTGCAGCTCTCTTGCATTTTATATTAACTGATTTGCTCTCCATTTGGTTGGGAACATCTTATTTGGTTTCAGATAGATGGTGTTGAGTCTTTGAACAATGTTTTACTCATAGGAATGACTAACAGGAAGGACCTTATTGACGAGGCTCTTCTCAGGTGAAACATGTTTTTGTAATGCTATATAAATGTGGCAGATGCAAATTAATTAAAATTAGGAATGAATAAATGGAATTTTCTTGGAAACATCAAGAAGTCTCATATGTGGTTTTGTTGTAGGCCTGGACGTCTAGAAATTCAAGTTGAGATTGGCCTTCCCGATGAAAAGGGCCGTCTACAAATTTTTCAAATACATACTAACAAAATGAAAGAAAATTCTTTTCTTTCTGCTGACGTGAACCTTGAAGAGCTTGGTATGTGTTTTTGTACATGTATTTCTAGCTCAAGCTTTCAAGTTTCTATGGATTAAAAATTTAATGATAATTTACCCTTCTGAGTAGAAAAGTTTTTCATCTTTTATTTTCATTTTTTTGAGTTTTGTCGTCATGTCCCTGTACATTATTATTTGAAAGGAATGTAATCTTTTTTGACATCCAATTTTGATGATTGTACTTCTTACTGCCAATATGAAATATGAATAAAGTTGTGTATGTGACTTGGAAATTTTAGGTTGACAAGACATTTGAGATAATGAACAACTGAGTTAGTAAAATACCCAAAGGTGAAATTGATAAAGTAAATTGCCAAATTCTATGGCTTGTATTTCACTTCCAAGTGTACAAGTATGATGCTACACCTTTATAGAGAGTGTGTGTATCTACATATAAAAAATAAACACTAAAAAAAATCAATTTTTGTTGAGAAAATGAAATGTCTAGGGTCAGTTATTGAATTTTAGATGTAGAGGTTGTGGATGGGTCCTTTTCTCCTTTTAGGGATTTGGAAATTAAAAGGTACGCGTTTTAAAAATGTTTTTTATGGCCTGCAAATCTTTGCTGTGAGAATTTTGGTGACAGATGGAAAAATTCATGGTGTCTCTAGGCACACTCGAACCCTTCTCTCATTTGCTTTTCCTGGATGCATCCTAGATGTTTGGATACATGTTTCCCAGTTTCACTTGTATGCATTCAATAAATATGGATAAAGTCACGGAGGAATACATGTAGGTATAGTTTATTGTAATTAGTGCGAGGTTCGGTGTTGATGGGCGATGGATTCTAATCAGCTCATCTAGTAATGTACATGGCTCTTAGTATATACTAGGCCACCCACCAAATTTAAAGTCTTTATTGTGTGCGTGAGAGACTATTAGAGATTGACCACCTACTGGACTTCTAGTGCCGAGGTTCATACAACTGGATTAGAAATCTATGCATATATTATGTGTCAACACGACGTGATGCTTGTAAATGTTTTAGATATGTTATGGTAAACTGCCGGTGTTATCATTAATAACATTGCCAAATTTTGGACCTAACAAAGAGTAAATTCTTTGGTGCAGTTGCCATGTTTGATGGTTGTTGGTAAGCATGTTGAGCATAGTTAGGAGGTGTGATGAGTTTATGTGTGCGATATGAATTCCAAACTATTATTGTACCACCACTTAAGCATGGTGAACGAGAGAACCATTTGTTGTGTTGAAATCAGTGAAAAGATTTTGGGAATGGAGTATATACCTAGGGAAGAGAATCATACAACAAGTAGAGAGGAAAAGCATGGCATGAGGGGCATGCAAGATGATGTTGTCGGTGTTGGTCGTGGAGGGGAGGTTAGAATTTTCTAGGAGATAGAGAAGAGAATGCTGGATTTTGAATGATAGTGGTAGTGCGATTTGATGTTGTTGGTGTTGGTTGTGGAGGGGAGGCTAGAGTTTTCTAGGAGATAGGGAAGAGAATGCTGGATGTTGAATGATAATGGTAGCATGATTTGGTGCACGGCAAGGATTCTAACAAATAAGCAACAACAAGATACTAGATCATTATTCATGAAGCAGCTTGTAGAAACTTCATGAACATTAGACTGCAGCTAAAAGAGATGTTAGCAAGATCACTCTTCAAATTTTTTTTTCATAATGTAAAGAGTACCATGATAACAGTTGGGACTGTTGGAACATATGAGAAGATCAAAATAGGATAACGTTGTAACAAACAAATCATCAAGAAGATGAATATATTCAAAACGAAGAGATGCTAGAAGTTTTCTATTTTTCAAGTAGATGATAAAAATTACTTGCACCTCATCGGCAAATAAAAGTTAAGAACAAGCGCCATCCCATGAAGCATGTAAACTGTGAGGTGAACTTGTACCTTGAAGCAATGGAAAAGACAAATAGCAGAAACAATTTCCATTGATTGAGTGAGATATGAAATTCAAGGAAGAATCAACACATTGGTTTCTCAAGGAAGAAGGAGACAAAGGAACATGAATTTAATTTGAAGACTATGTTGTACAAGCTACAAGATCATGTTTTTGAGAGAGTTTGTAGCATTGCTAATGTGAGGAAGCTTATCATTGGATGTGGAAAAGTTAAGCTTAAAGTTGTCAAGCACAGCAACAAGAGACTAGATCATTATTCATGAAGCAGCTCGTAGAAACTTCATGAACATTGGTCTGCAGCTAAAAGAGAAATGTTGGCAAGATCACTTTTCAAAATTTATTTTTCATAATGTAAAGGGTACCGTGATAAAAGTGGAGACGGTTGGAACATGTGAAAAGATCAAAGTAGGATAACTTTGTAAAAAACAAATGATCAAGAAAATGTATATATTTGAAAGGAAGAGATGCTAAAAGTTTTTTATTTTTCAAGTAGATAAAAATTACTTGCACCTCATCAGAAAATAAAAGTTAAGCACTAGGTGAATTTGCGCCTTGAAGCAATAGAAAAAAAATAGCAGAAACAATTTCCATTGATGGAGGGAGATATGAAAATTAAGGGAGAATCAACACATTAGTTTGATGAGAAAGGAGACAAAGGAAGATGAATTGAATTTGAAGACTATGTTCTACAAGCTACAGGGACATGTTTTTCAACTTTTATTTTCATTTTATGAGTTTTCTTCTCATGTTCTTTTACATTACTATTTGAAATGAATGTAATATTTTCTGATGTCCAATTTTGATAGTTATACTTACTCCTCTTTGCCTTTGTGAAATATGAAAAAAATTGTGTATGTGACTTTGAAGCACTAGGTTAATGAAACATTGAAATAATAGATTACTGAGTTAGGACAATGCCCAAAGGTGAGATTCATAAAGTGAATCACCAAATTCTATGGTTTGTATTATAGTTACAAGTGTAAAAATATGATGCCACACCTTTATAGAGAGTGTGTGTATCTACATATAGATAAATAGGAACATTAAAAAAATCAATTGTTGTTAAGAAAATGAAATGTCTAGGGTCAATTTTTGAATTTTAGATATAGAGGTTGTGGATGGGCCCTTTGGTCTTTTTAGGGCTTGAGAAATTAAAAGGTTAAGTGTTTTTAAAATGTTTTTTAGGGTACGTGTGTACTTGCACCTTGAGAATTTTGTTGATAGATGGAAAAATTCATGGTGTCTCTAGGCATACTCGAATTCTTACCCTCATTTCCTTTTCTTGGACACATCCTAGAGGTTTAGATACGTGTTTCCCAATTGCACTCGTATGCATTCAATAAATATGGATAAAGTCATGGAGGAATATGTATAGTGATCATTTATTGTAATTAATGCTATGTTTGGTGTTGATGGGCGATTGATTCTAATAAGCTCATCTAGTAATGTGCATGATTTTTTGTCTCTACTAAGCAACCCACCAAATTTAAAGTCACTATTGTGTGCATGAGAGACCATTAGAGAGTGACCACCTACCATACTTACTAGTGCTAATGTTCATACAAGTGGATTAGATATTTATGCATACGTTTGTGTCAATGTATGTGATGCTTGTAGATGTTTTAGAATGTTATGATAAACTGCGTGTGTTATCATTAAAAACATTACCAAATATTGGACCTAACAAAGAGTAATTTTTTTGGTGTAGTTGCCATGTTCATGGTTAGTGGTAAGCATGCTGAGCATAGGTAGGAGGCGTGATGAGTTTATGTGTGCAATATGAATTCCAAAGTAGAATTTTACCACCACTTAAGCATGGTGAACGAAAGAACATTTTGTTGTCTTTGGAAATTAGTGGAACACTTGTGGGAATGGAGTATACGCCCAAGGAAGAGCATCTTGCAACAAGTAGAGAGGAAGAGCGTGGCATGAGAGGCACATATGATGATGTTGTTGGTGTTGGTTGTGGAGGGAGGTTAGGGGTTTGTAGGAGGGAGGGAAGAGAATACTGACATTGAATGATAATGATATTGTGAGATGGTGGGTGGCAAAGATGTGACACAAATAATAAGCAACAATGAGAAACTAGATCATTATTCATAAGGAAGCTTGTAGAAATTTCATGAACATTGGCATGCAGCTAAAAGAGATGTTGACAAGATCTCTTTTCAAAATTATTCTTCATTATGTTATGAGTACCATGATAAAAGTAGGGACTGTTGGAACATGTGAGAAGATCAAACTAGGATAACATTGTAACAACCAAATTATCAAGAAGATGAATATTTTCAAAAGGAAGAGATGCTAGAAGTTTTCTATTTTTCAAGTAGATGATAAAAATTACTTGCACCTCCTCAACAAATAAAAGTTAAGCACATACACCATCCAATGAAATATGTGAACCACAAGGTGAATTTGTGCCTTGAAGCAATAAAAATAATGAATAGCAGAAACAATTTCCATTGACGAAGGGAGATGTGAAAATCAAGGGAGAGTCAAAACGTCGGTTTGACAAGAAATAAGGATACAAAGGAACATGAATAAATTTGAAGACTATGTTATACGAGCTACAAGATCATGTTCTTGAGGGACTTTGTAGCATTGCTAATGTGAGGAACCTTGTTTGTTGGATGTGGAATCTTTTTTAACATAAATAAAACCCACTACAATAGGTTTTTTTAGATAAATAAACACTTTTGACCGGAGCTATGAGCCAGAGTACATTCAACCAAGATATAACATTTAAGCTCAACAATTAGCTAACCAAAACCACACTTGAACACATTTCTAGCGCAGGTAATCTCGAACCAGAATCCACCTGTGTTAAATCAGCCTGCCAGCCGTGCCACCTCAGACATTACCGCCCCGAACGAGGATCATGCCTAAGTGGGATTTGAACCTGGGTGGAGTTGGATACAACCATCCGTCTTAACCACTCCACCCAGATCCCATCAGTGGAAACTTTTGATGGTAAACACTTATATTATACGAGAGCTATGAATTGGAGTGGTGGAGGAACACTTTCTCTAAGTGGGACATGGGGGTGGGCTTGGGTCCTTAATGTCCACCGAACGATCCGTATTCGAAGTGCCTCGCTATGTTCTGTTTGGTCCATATGGAGAAGTTCGACCCCTATCTCAAGGTGTCCCCATGGCCACTTATTGAAAGCATCCAATGAACTCAATGGGAATGGAACTTGGGTTGATGATTACAAATTACTTGTAACTCACCAATAGCCCAAGACCTTGAGTTCCAACCCACTACAATAGTTAAGCTTTAAGTCGTCAAGCAATTTGTTAAAGGAACAAGCGGAGATTGCTAATAAAGACTAGAAAGATTACTTCATGATGTTGAGGATACAAGCCAATTTGGATGAGATACAAACTCTTGAAAGCTAGTGTCAAGAAATCATTTCGCACCTTGATACAATGACAATCGAGGAAATGATGTGCAAATTAGTGCCAAAGTAAATCTTTTTTAAACTGGTTGAATAGGAGTGGAAGTGGAATGATGGCTCCATGCTACATTTCAAATACCAACTTAAAATGGGATTGCAAGAATATAGATTAAAAATTCTAATAAACAGAAAGATGGGAGCACATGCTTCCTCAACAGTGGATTGCACCCACAAATTCTATTGTAATAAAAGAGCTCTCACACAATGGCATCTATCTCTTGCATTAAGTTTGATATTGTATAAAGATGATACATTCTTTAGGGATTTTCCCCCCTTTTGTATTCAACTGCTAGAAAGCCTTAATAACCCATGAACAACTTATGGCTCAACCCTTCACTAACTCTAGACACCAAATATAACATATAAAATAATATTAACTAAGCACTAGATATATGTTATGTTTAGGTACAAAAATTGCCCTCTCCCTTAAAGAATTTTGACCTTGAAGCAAGTTAAACTCCAAAAGGTTACATTATGAGAATGGAACTTAAGACCTCTTCTTACATGGAAGCTTTGACCATCCTACCAAATACCTCTACTTGACATAATACATGAATGAGAATGATGATTTTTTTGTTAAAAACTTCTTAGGCATTGCTTGCATTTTCAGTGTGTTTTCCAACACTGTTTGAACCTTGCTCAAATTGGCTATTTTTGCCCGTGTTCGCAATTCGCCCCTTTTCCTTCTTTGCAACTTGCACATGTCCAGAGTTTCAATTTTTTAAAATGTATATATATCAGCAGCACTCTTTTAGGCTTAGATACTTGTCTATGAACTCTTATGTTTCCATAGTTGCATCCTCCATGGGTTATCCCTTTCCACTCCACTTAAACGTTCACACAACCCTGTTCCGAAGCTCCTTGGATTCCTCCCCAACGATGTACTCCGACTCTAGCATAAGCTTTCCTTCGTCATTAGTCATCAAAAGTTCTGCCAATGGCACCATATGTACCCCTATCTTCTTCTTCATACATGGCACATGAAAAACATCATGCATCCTTCTTGTTTGTCTAGTGACTATACAACTTCCCCCACCTTCGCTCGCGCTCAATACGGCCCGTAATACTTCGGTTGCAACTTTTGCTTCCTTGTTTGTTGTAATATCTTCTTTTTATGTGGTTGCATCCGTACAACCACCATGTTCTTAATCTCAAAACTCCTATGTTGATATGCTTGTTGCTTCACTTATTGGCACTGTCATCCAAGTTGTCTCTTAAGAGTTGTAAAATGTTTTTCATCTCTTGCACTGCTTCCTTTGCAGCTGGGACCTTCCCTTTTGAATTACCGAATCCAATGGTGATGGTGGTTCATATCTTTATAACACCTTAAATGGTGTCATTTTCGTGGTTGAATGATACGTGTTGTTGTACCAATACTCAGACAAATGTAGCCGTACAACCCACTTTCTCTGCTTATTCCCTGCATACATTCTCATATACCTTTCCAAGCACTTGATCGCCTCCTTTGTTTGCTCATCCATTTGGGGATAATATGTGTGTGCTTATGTCATTTTTGTGGTCGAGTGATTTGTGGTGTTGTACCAATACTTAGTCAAATGTAGCCATTCAATCCACCGTCTCCTCTTGTCTCCTGCAATACATTCTCAAATACCCTTCCAAGCACTTGATCACCACTTTCATTAGCCCATCCATTTGGGGCTAGCTTGCGATGCTCATGTTAAATTTAATGCCCTCGTTTCAGAACAACTTTTGCCAAACATAAATTTGAAAAACCCAATCTTGATCAAAGATGATTTGTTTAGGGATCCCATGTAGCTTAAACACATGTTGGTAATAAAATGTTCCACCCTTAGGACTGTAGTCTTGGGAATGAAATGGGCATACTTTGTCAATCTATCTACCACCACAAATATCTCATCCTTACCATCCGAGGTGGGAAGACCTGAGATAAAGTCCATTGACACAATTTCCCACTTTTGTTGTGGAACCAAATTTGGTTGCCAAAGGCATGGAGATGGGACACTCTCAGGATTATTCTGTTGGGAGATGTCACACTTAGCTACAAATTGTAGAATGTTTGACTTCATTCCCTTCCAAAAAAAATTATTGTTGATGTTTCTATATGTTTTCTAGAATCCAACATGGCCCTGCATATGGAGATTCATGCCCGTGTCCTAGTGCCTTCTAAACAAAGGGAGAGTCACCCCTATATGTGTCCTTAGAAAAAGCTAATGCCATGATGAACTAACCAAGCATTCCCCTTCTCCCATCTTCAATTTCTTGCATGAGTTTGGTTGAGGCAACGTGAGTTGAGTAGTCTTGTATAAGGTCATGTATCCAAGGAGGTTGGCTGATGGACATGAATTGAACTATTGGTGGTTCTTCCTCGGCGGGACAATGCATTTGTCATCACAATCTCCTTCCCTTTCTTATAAAGGATCTCAAAGTCATACGCTTGTAGGTGATCAATCCGTTTTTCTTGCTCTTTTGTTAATGTCCCTCGAGTTGACAAGAGTTTAAGGCTGAGGTGGTCAATCTTAATAAAGAACCTTTTCTCCTAACAAAAACTGACCTAATTTGGCTATTGCATGTAAGATGGCTAGCATCTCCTTACTATGCGTGGACATCCTTTGTTCCCAGTCATTCAATTTCCTACTTCCAAATGCAATGGGATGAGCATCCTAAGAAATAACATCACCCAGTCTAGATCTATAAAGCATCACATTCAATTACAAAAGACTAAGAAATAGGGTTTGCAAAAACTGTAGTAGAGAACAAATCTTGCGTGAGATCCTCAAAGGATTTTTGTGCCTTAGTGGACTACTTGAAGGAGTCCTTCTTGGTAAGGTTAGTCAGGGATGCATTATTGTTGAGAAGTCCCTTATGAATCTTCTGTAGACTCTTGCCAAGCCTTGGAAATTGCGAAGTTTCTTAAGCATATTGTGCATAAGCCAATCCCATATGGCCTTGATCTTTGTAGGGTCAGTGTGAAACCCCTCAACAAAAGTAATGTGACCAAGGTACACCAAAGATGCCTTTGAAAATTCACACTTCGAGACCTTGGCATACAACTTCTCTTTTGACAATATATCCAACAAATCATTCAATTGCTCAAGATGGGATGTTAATGAATTACTATAGACAAGGGTGTCAACAAAAAATACTAGAACAAACCTATATAAGAATTTATTAAGTACCTTGTTTAGCAACACCTGCAAAGTGGCTGGAACGTTGCCGAGACAAAAGGGTGTGACCGTGAATTGGTAGTAGCCTTGATGCATTTGTAATGTAGTCTTGTGCTTGTCTTGATTCTGAATTGGTATCTTATAGTATCAAGATATGAGATCTATCTTTGAGAAATACTTTGCCCCATGCAACTCATCAAGCATATCATCGATCCTTGGCATTGGATTTTTTTTAATTGTGATTGTGTTTAAGGCCCTCTAATCAATAGAATCTATATGACCCATACTTCTTCCTTCCTAGCCCCATTGAAGCAACAAATGGACACTTACCAGGCATGATGATTCTAACCTCCAAGAGTTCACTTATCAATTTTTCTATCTTTGAATTTTGAAAACACCCGTATCTTTAGGGATGGACCACCTTTGGCCCCATTGTAGGATCAAGCTCAATAATGTGCGCCAATTCCCTATTTGATGGCAGGCTCTATTGTAGGTCTTGGAAAATAACCTTATATTTGCATGACAACTTTGAAGTCCTTGGAGCCTGTTCACGCAGGATAGACAATTCTACATACATACTACCTTTGGCCCCATTATAGGATCAAGCTCAATAATGTGCTCCAATTCCTTGTTTGATGGCATGCTCTATTGTAGGTCTTGGAAAACAACCTTATATTTGCGTAGCAACTTTGAAGTCCTTGGAGCCTGTTCACGCAGGACAAACAATTCTACATACATACTGTGAAGGTGAGCCCTAAAGCCAAAATGCCCTTCTTCAAAATTTTCTTCATTTGATTGGAATCAACAATTTTGATTTCCCTTGGGGGCAAGGACTTGATACTTTGCTCACGGGCCCCTTGTTTGAATGTCAAGGATTGCTCCTAATGATTGTGGAGTATGTTCCGAGTGAGTATAACCATTGAACCCCTAAAACATCCACACCCCTAACCTTGACCACATAAAAACTGTCTTTAGGGACATAATCTGCAATCGAAAGCTCCACATTATGGATTGCTCCCTTGCTTTCAATACTTCGGGGACTTGGAACCCAAATTGGAAAACTTTTAAACGTGTCTAAATGGAGATCTAGCTTGCAGATTTGTTTCGTTTCTAGAATATGTAGTGTGCTTCTTGGATCAGCCATGACTAAAATTTGAGATTTCTTGGTATGGGCAAAGAACTTAAAGGTGTATAGATGGTCCAACCTTATCATTGTAGGAAGTGATATTGATGATTCCCCTGTTTCTATTGTGGAGGGAGACATATTATGGACTGCTCTTCTGCATTCAATACTTTTGGTACCTAGAACCCAAATTGGCAAACTTTCAAAAGTGTCGAAATGAAGACCTAGCCTGCTGACTTGTTTCTTTTCTAGAATATTATGTGGGCTTCTTGGCTCAGCCATGACCAAAATTTGAGATTTCTTGGTATGGGAAGAGAGCTTAAAGGTGTCTAGATGGTCCAACCCTATCATTTGTAGAAAGTGATACTGGTGGTTCCCTTGTTTCTATTGTGGAGGGAGACATTTTTTCTGGTTCACTCTTTACATTATCTTGATTAAGGATATCCTCATTATCATACTCCAACTCTGGCAGAGACGGACACACATCTTCTGGCTTGTAAAACTTTTTGTGTAACATGCACGGTCCTTGCTCCATGGTTTAAAACACCTATGACATAGGTTTAGAACAATGAAAATACGGGCAAAGTGATGGTCATGGGTTTTAAAAAATGAAGATTTGGATTTTCCCTCGTCCTTAGGTTTCCTGTCAAATGTAGACCACTTCTGGGATGTCTTTCCAACCATTTTCTTTTTTAGGGTATCATTATGCTTTACCAATATTCTAGCTACAATAATAACCCTTTCAAAAAATTCGGATGCAAACATCCTTACCTTTGTTCAAATATCAGCCCGTAAATTAGAAATATAAATCTTCCACACCAATTTGGAAGAAAGCTTAGCTTTGGACTCCAAAACTTGGAATGTTTCATGTACTTCTCCGCAGACATATCTTTCTAAAAGAAGTGCATCGGACAGTGTTATGCGGGGACACATACACTAGATTTTGGTGATGTCCCAAACGTTCCAAATGTTTCGGGGATTTGAAGGGGACGCCTCTTATTTTAAAAAAAGTATAATTTTTAAAATATTTTTACTTCAAAAAATCTGTTATTTTTACCAAAAACATTGAATTCTAATCTAAAAAATACCAAAAAGAAGTTAAATACAGCTTAAATCCCTAGATTTCATTGAATAAAGTTAAAATATTTAATTTTTTTTTTATATTATGTTAATAGGCGTCCCCAAGGCATCCCCAAAATTTGGGAATTTTTTTGCCATCCCGACCTCATCCCTTTGTCCTCCCATCCCCCTGTCCCTGAGACTTAGGTAACTATGCAACTGGGTATCATACTACTCATTCTAATTGTGAATTGTCCTTGAGACTTAGGTAACTATGCAACTGGGTATCATACTACTCATTCTAATTGTGAATTTGCCCCAAGTCAAAGCATCAACAAAATCAGTAAATCTCTTGTCATTATTTGATAAAACAAACTTCTCTTCCCATGTGTGTGGGCAACACCTTCCAAATGTTGTAGGGACACATTCAACTTGTCATCTCGCCTTCCAATCTTTGGCACCCCAAAAGCCAACTTGAGCTTGCTCAATGACCTCTTCGCTACCGCGTCACACTCCTCATTTGCACCCATGTGCAACTTGTGCCCACCTTAATTTGGAGTTTGCGAAGTTCTTTTTTTTGCACTATCTCACTATGTGCAAAACACGCCAAGTCTTGGGCAATCAGATTGCACCTTTCTTGCACCCCTGCGCAAAACTTGCACTCCCCAAAGCCTCAAGGTCTTCTCGCACCTGTTTGTAGTTTTTCACACTTTTGCACTCTACAGAGCCTCCAATGCCTTGCAATATCATCGACATCTTATGACCTTGTGCCAAACTTGCCTCACTCACTCAGTCTTGCATAAACCTCGTGGCATAATCTTGCACAAACCTCGTGGCATAATCTTGCACAATTCCTTCATTTTGTGCAATGGCTCTTCTTCTCAGCATCCATGATGAGCCTTCTAGGATTGCATGGCTTGCTAAGTGGCACCTTCCTAGTTTTGGGGCGCACCAAGGAATCTCAGTGCGTAACCTTCAGAGCTAGAATGCACTTTTTGGAGGAAATTAACCCGTCTCGCATGGAAGATGGAACAACATGCAACCACTCCCCATCATGATTGTGTATTGTTGCAACTGCCCTCCTAACATCATTTTATAAATACGTAGCATACACAACCTAAGGTTGTTCATCCTTGTTGATTGTTCAAACTGGATAGTAGGAATACTTGGATGTTCTACGTATCTTGTAATTCTCACACCACTTTGTAATTCGTCTAGTCTAGGAGAATCAGTCAAGAAGCATTCCCTTACTGATCACAAGAGCTTGCTTTGTTTGCTTTGCTGAGATTTTGTACACCTTTGTACTCATTCTCCCTATTCACCATTAATGACTAGAAGTTGCATTTCTTGCAAATAAGTCTTCCACAACATCATTGTATGTTTGATTCATTGTATCAAATAATCTGTATGCACTCTTATAATCGTTGTAGCTCTAGCTAGCGCAAGATTGTCCCCTAAACATGGTCTCAGGTTCCATGATGTGGATCACTTAGCCATGAGCGGACCTCCATTCCACCTCCAAAGTCATATTGTCGGATCCTCATTTGTAGGTTAAAAGAGGGAGGATACGAGCTTTCTGCCTCTTCCTCTTCATGGTTTGGCAGGTCTTGATCAATAGCCTCCCAGGGGTTGATATACTCCTCTTCCTCATCCTCAATGGATGCACCTCAAGGGTTTAAACATCTTGGATTTGTCTGCTCTGGCTGTTTTTCAAATGGACGAGTCTCCCTTCGAACCTTGGTGAAATTAGCAATTAACTCCATCTCATCCTTGGTCACGAACTGCAAGTTGTTTTTTGGATAAACTGCCCTCGGTATTTTGGCATCTGCTGTGAAAATCAACTGAATCTTTGATACCACTTACTGAATTTCGAATACCAACACATAACAAGACTGCAAAAATATAGATAAAAAATGCTAATAAACAGAAAAATGGTAGCACTTGCTTCCCCACGGGTGGATTGCACCTGTAAATTTGACTATAACAAAATAGCTCTCACACAATGTTTGTTATCTCCTACATTAAGTTTTGATATTGTAAAAAGATGATACATTCTTTAGGGTTTTTCTTGCTTTTGTAATCAACCGCTAGAAACGCTAATAAACCCATGGATAATTCATGGCTCAACTCTTCATTAACTCTAAACACCCAAAATATAACATAATCAAAATAATGCTAACTAGGAACACAAATATAGGTTGTGTTTAAGTATGCACCACCCCACTCTACAAGCTACAAGATCATGTGTTTGAGAGAGTCCTTAGGGTTGACAATGTGAGGAAGCTTGTCAATAGATATGGAATATGACTTTAACATAAATAGAACTAGTGTAGTAGTTAAGCTTAAAATTGTCAAACAATTTGTTGAAGGGACATGTGGAGATTGCTAATAAGGACTAAAAATCTTACTTCACAAGGTTGAAATTGCATGCCAATTTGGATGAGATACAAACTCTTGAAAGATGGTATCATAAAATCATTTTTACCTTGATAAGATGATGACCAAGGCAATGATGTGTGAATTAGTGCCAATTAAAATCTCTTGTAAACTAGTTGAATTGGAGTGGGAGTGGAGTGGTGAGCCCACTCTGGTTAAGCCTCGAAGTCATTAGCTAAAGTATTGTATCATTTTTAGAGAGACCAAGGAAAATGGTGTGATGTTATGCTCTCTATTTCATGAAATTGCACATATCATACTATTGAAGCAAGATAAAACTAGAGGTGGTTCACAAAAGGCTCAAAGTCTAAACAATGGACGAATCCTACTAAACTTTGTACATTTTTAAACATGTTTTGGATAAACATTGAAGATTAGATTAAAAGCTGATAGAAAAACTAAATGAAGTTTGTAAGTCTAGTAATAATGAGGAACATGTTCAGACAAAGGGAAAAGGATCTAATGTGAAGACATTCAACTATGGAGATAAATTGAAGAGATACATGATGTCCAATTAGGGTATCCCAGAAGGGAAAAATGAGACATCCACTTAAACAATTTTAGAGGCTCTAATTAAGACATTCATATGAAGAAAATGAAATGTCCTTATGAAAAGATGGAATACATCTAGTGAAAGAGAACTACTATGAGGATGACAGAGATCCAACTTTGGAGCTTGTACAAAGAATGCCAAAAAGTCTAGGATGTCTTATAGATGAACATCCTTGGAGGGGAATAGATATCAAGACTAAAGATGAGTTACGCTAGCCTAAAGAAATCTAGTGGATTATTCATTTGGAAATAATTTAAGATGCCTAGAGGAAGAGGAAAACGTGCTCCCTAGAACATGCAACTAAGGCTGATTATGATATTCACACAAGATATCGTATGCAAGAGGGGCTAGATGCCCACCTAGGGTGTTTTATTAATGAGTTGCAAGATGTCCAATTAAGGCCAATTATCACATTTGGAAAATGTTATGTATTGTCCCATTCCAAGTACTTGCCCAATATATGCTCCGTGTAACATGAAAAAAAATAAGCTAATATGTTCATAGAGGCAACAACAGTTAATGCACCAAAAAGATTGGAAAATATTCAAGTACTAAAAGGGTCACCATGACAATACAAATCTAATTTGCAAGTGTTAGTAACATCAGGGGAGAAAAACCTAAAGATCTTGTGTGGGGAAAAATCATCACCAAACCAAATTTGAAGACACAAAATCCTTTGATGTTCATAACCATAAAGAAACCAACAGATCTCACTAGATAGTCAAAACATCTAAACAAATCAATACTAAGCAACTAAATGCATAGAAATTTCTTAGTATAGAGTTTGTCCATTATACTCGAGGACTTTGCTTCAAGCAACATCTTGAGAGACTACATGATTTCACTTCTTGGAACTCCTTGAGAAATTTGAGTATACTTCAAGCAAAATCTTGAGAGATTTGAGAATTTTACTTTAAGAAATACTTTGAGAATCAAGGATTTCATGATAATGTAATGATATAAGAAACAACTTATATTATGACAAGACCTGGAGAGAGTCAAGGAGTCACTATGTCAATGCCTTTGGGCGACTCGAGGGCTACAATATATGCTCAATTTTCAAGCAGAGCTTATCCTCGATGGGTCTCGTCACCACTGCTCATTTTCAATTCAGAGCTAAACCCTGACAGATTTCATCATTCTAGAATGGACGGTTGCATGCATGCAAGTAAAACCGCATTAATATCATCACTTCCACAATTTGTAGTCAACAACTTTTAATTCCGTAAGTATAGCTCTTATATAGCTTTTATGACAGTCTGCTAGTTTGAAATTCTCCAGGAGAAAATACATTCACAATATTTAGAATACTGTAGAAAAAGTTCAAGCGGCAACTTTGACTCACGAGTCATAATGTCATGACCCCCTTTTCAAATAAAGTTTATATTTTTATGTTGTCAAGTAACTCACTTATTATTAAAAAGTGACAACTTAATATTACTTTGTTGTTATAAATAAAAAATAAAGGTGGCTTTCCAAATTAAGCAAGTCAATATCAAATTAGAAGATGGAAAGTTACTTTTGGAACTTTTCCTTAGGAAAAGTGTCAAGTGGATTTATAAAAAGGCGTTGGGGGGGTCATTTAGAAGGATCTTTTAGCCATTATCGATTTTCACATTGAGAGTTTGAGCTTCTAGCTTTCAGCATTCGAGGACGAAACCCCCCCAGTGAATAAGGCTTGGGGACAAAAAATCCTCTGGTTTTGTATGGTGGTTCCATTCAGGGACTACATTTGTGCTTCAAATCAGAGATCAGCAGTGATAAAATAATAAGGGCAGCATTCAAGAAACTCCATATTTACCAGAGATCAGCTGGGGCATCATCTAGGGCAGCAATTATACATTGCTGACATCATCAGTTTTGGCCCTAATTAAGCTCGCTATAGTTCGCTTCAGTGATATCAGTCTAGATAAGATTGCTACAGTGACGCTACTGCCATATTAGGGTTTCAGACCCGCCGTTTCAGACTTCTGGACATTGCTGGCAGCTAGGGCATCATTCTTCAACCAGCTTGGATGCCATTTCCGGCCAAAAAGCTCATCAATGCGTTCAACTGTATTTTGTTAATTTGCAGCCTGGAAAAATAAACTAAATTCTTTGTTTTCAGTGTGTTTCATGTTGCTGTACTTATTCTATAAATTCTAAAAATAAAAACAAAAGTTTTAGAGTGAGGGTTTGCTGTAATAATTCAGATCTGCAATTAGTTTATCAGATCCAGCTAGGGTTTCAGATCTGCAATTAATTTGTAAAAATTACAGCTGTGCATTGTATTGTTTAAATTTTCTGTTTAAAAGGGCGATTTCAGATTTTTTTTGTTATTATCTATAAAGATTTTTAAAGAATGTTCAGATTATATTAATTCACCCCTGAAGGGACATTACACGTAATGTACCTCACTAATATCATGTCAAAAATCAGTCAAAGAACAGAATTATCACCCTCCACCGCCCTACCTACCCTGCCCCACAAGTAGAGGAATTGATATACATCATGGCATCATAGACCCAACCCACTCACGTGCTTAAGGGGTTTGATCATGACCCTTGGGGCTCATCACACCACAAGGATACATGACATCTGTTGGTGCATGTATATTAAGCTGACACTACATAATCTTATCATGTATTATGTTAATATAATACAAAATAGTTTCCATTTGCATATTCTGCTCTTACTTCTTGTGGAATATTATGGTGTTTATGCATTTCAGTTTTGTTTTATAATTCTATTTATACATCATTTGTTATTATGATTTGCTTCTGCTTATGTGCCATATAGTTTCCAGCAATTTAGAGTGTTCTCCTTCAATCTGGATCAAAGGATAATGTTCCTAATGTTTTACATAATAGGATCTGTGATATAAACATAATATCTAAGCTCCTACTGATTGATGATGTAATTATGAACTGCACAACCAACCAACGCATCATTAGTAATGTGACCTAATTAAAGGATTTAGTTCTTACCATAACACTATGATATTCTTAATTATTTCCAATTTAATGAAGGTTTCTCTCAATTAGGAAATATAACCGCTAAACTGAATGAAAGTATCCATTTCACTTAAGTCATTGCCCATGACTCCAATGTCTGTGTTTAAGCCTTCCAATCAAATAGCTCCAAAAACTTTTCTATTCGGGTAGCCACCTTCAGATATTGGATCATATACTCTAAATATCTTGTTACTTTTGTCAATTTTTTTAAAGGAATCTGATGGAATTTTTTCTATCTAGAGCCTCAGTTAGTTCCAAAATGACCTTGTGGTCCTTTAGGTTTACATTTTGTATCTTTCTGGCTATGTAGATCTTAAAAACCCTCCTTAATGGTCCTCACTTCTGTCACATACACCATTCTGCCTGCTATGTGGATCTTAAAAAACCTCCCTAATGGCCCTCACTTCTGTCACATACACCATTCTGCCCTTCTGGAATGACACTGCTATTGGCAGGTGTCTTCTGTCTGCAAATTGGTTCTATTCTTGTACAATTGGTTTCTTCACCTATAACAGTGGTTTTCCTTTTGCACTTCTACTGGCAGGGCCGACCTAGTTTACAGGGGCTAATTTGATGTAAAAAGTATCCAATGTTTCCAACCAATGCTTCAAACTATTCTCGATCTTCTGTCAGTTTCACGTGCTTGGATGTGATCTATACGGGGTCCAACTTTGAGCTGGAAAAGTCTGCACTTATTGTTATCTGTGAGCTAATTATGTGCCAAAGGCATCTTTCCACACCAAAATTATGCACAAATTATATCCAAGAAGTTAGTTTAGGCTTAACGCAAGGGAGACAAGATTTCCTCAACTTGGGTGATTACCTTTGCTTTGATCATCTTTGTAGTTTTTAGAGTTCGACTGCTCTCACCATGATCTGTTTTTAATTTATCCATCAAGGCGTCAGATACGACAGTTAACATGAGTAACCAGCCAAATTATGTTGTTCAATAAGAGGTAAACCTTGACTGCAAGTATTATTTCCTCCCCAACAATAAAATATTATTCAATGGAATGTCACCCCTTGTTCTCAAGTGACCAATCCTCTGATTGCGGATCTACTCCATAGTCTTCTCAATGTTTACATTCCTTTAGTTTGATAGAATTTCTTTCCCTGCGAGATCAAGTCTTAGTGTTCAAGATCCTTCCCATTTCAATTTTCAAGCAATTAGGACACTATGTTATTTTTTTGGAGATTAGGTCTGCTTAATAATTTTTTGGATAAATGATGTTAACAATGATGAGGGTTGAGCATCCTCTTAGTCTCTACCCGAAGGGCCTAGTTCCAATCTACTCCATGGTAAGTTGGTAATTCGATGGTCATTGATCTTCATCTACACTCTTGGTTCCTTCTGCTCATCTTATGATACATACATACATACATACAAATAAATACATACATATACGTATATGTTATATGTATGTATATCTCTCTCTATATACATATATATATACACATACATATATAATATATGTATTTATGTATGTATGTATGTATATGTATGTGTGCGTATATATATATATATATGTATGTATGTATGCGTATCTATTATATATGCATGTGTATATATACATATAGATATAGATATACACATATATACATATATGTGTGTGTATGTATATATGTATATGTATAATATATATAAATATATACACACATTCATATTCATATACATATACATATATATATACATATACATACACACACACATATATCGTATAGTCACTATATACACACGTGTAGTACATACATATATATGTACATACATATATGTATGCATATCTCTATATGTATGTGTGTATATACATATATATGTATGTATGTATGTACATACATATACATATACATATACATATACATATATATGCCATTCTAACATTCTTTTATTCAAATTGATCAGGGGATCATTTTCAAAATTTCCCTAAACATCCCTAAATGGTGTCAGTGTAGAAGATCATCTCGAGAGCTTTCCAACGACTGTGAGAACGCGACAAATGGACAACGGGAGCTCTAGATATGTCCGGTCAAAGTTCAGACAGCTGGAAAGTCAACTCTGGTCAATTGGTCAATTTTGGACCAAGGGCACTGTAACACATGGTGAAAAGGCGAAAGGGAGTTGTTTGTTGGTTTTCGATCACCGGTCTTCGACAAGCGTAAATATGGTGCACGGGAACAAGAGGCTCAACTTTTATCACGGAGGGGAGCCCGACCGCCGTGTGGACTATGGTATTATTGCCGACATGGTGGGTCCACAAGCCACCACGTGGCTTGCCACCACGAATCGAATATGATCGATTTGCCTATCGGGAGATGACAAGTGGACTACATGATGACCGAGTTAATTATTTTCGATACCCCATGGTATGGGTCGAATTTTTATTTACTTGGTAAGTCCACTACACATTATTCCCAAATGCCACGTATATATATATATATATATATATATATATATATATATATATATTAATGTTCAAATATTAGTATAAACCGCAATATTCCACCTTACCCACATAACTCTCCTAACCGCCAACATATGCTATGACCACGTGGAAGGTGGTGAAGCAGTTGTTAGGGGGCATTAAGCCATGCGTGGATGTTTCCGCGTGAAGGATGGAGTGGGTAAGGGTTATTAAAACCTTACCCAAACGAAATGGTGCCAAATGTGGGATATAAACCACTAGCCCTAAGCGCCTAAAATGGGAACTAATCCCCTCATTCAAACAAAAGCCGCTTATTTGGGTATGTAATCCCATTAAAAATGCAAATCAGCTAAAATTGGTATTAATCCCATTTCATATGCAATCCGCCAATTTGGAAATTTTATCCCAATTTCTATGTACGACTAAGGTTTAAAAATAGCCTTAGGATAAATTATATTGCATTTTTTAAGGGCCCTATTTTTTGTATAAATAGGGAACCCATTTGCATTGTAAACACACCCGAGCTTATTAATTTGTTAAGCTTATTAGTGAAGGGGGAATATAGTATTAGGGTTTTTAAATATAGTGTTTAAACTATATTAAAAGCTTTAAAATACTATACACAGATATTGTTTATTGGCCTATTATTTAGGCAATAGTAGATGAAATATTTGTGATTGGGAGTAAATTATAAATTACCCAATAGGCGCATTAAGCCACACCAATTACTTGCGAATCTTGGATTGTCGATCGGAGTGCTAGCGTCGCATTGATAGCGTCGGGAAGGCCGATCGAAGCTGAAGGAGATTGTGCATCAGGAAGGTGAAGAACAATTCGACTGATTATCGGAAGTTTTCGAAGAACTGGTGTACTGATAGGCAAGTAAAATGCCATTAGGTTTTCTTGTGAAAGTACTATTGTAACTTACAAGTTTTGACTAGTGGAACGGTTCGACCACGAACCCGGAGACGTAGGCAATTGCCGAACTCCGTAATCAATCTTTGTGCAATTGTCTTGCTTTATTTTTTAAATTGATTACTTAAAAGGAGCAACTTGTCGGCAAATATTTAAAGCCTACAAGGGTCCGAGATCAGGTAGTAATAATCTGATTATTTTCGGATCACAAATGATGACTAGATTCATTTACACTATCATAATGATAACAATAATGCATACATTTAGTCCATAGATGAATGGGCGCTACTCCTGAAGTATGTAGCAATTTAAGGTAGGGACCTTTATGTGCATCACATCTATCCGTATGGGTTGTTTCTACTCTTCCCCTTTCCTTATTTATTATATGGTTTAATTCTGTAGCTTATTCTTTTTCCTATAGGCTATAAATGAAAAACATGCAATGATCTCCACTATAATATTCAGAACATGGGAAAAAGATATAAATAATTACAGTAGCAAATAAAGCAGAAGCAACTTTCTACAAGTTTTCTTAAGCTTAATCCATTTTCTAGATCATATAACTACTCACGACTCTTGTAGCAAAAATAAAGATAATCTAATGACACAAATAAACGTTAAAGGTGGACTGCTACAGTTGTAGACCTGAAGGACTACAATGGCAAAGGAAGTAAATGTATTATCTACGCAGATCTTATCTTGGACCATATGCCTCTGAGTTTTAGACTTCATGCATGCACCTCATTCCTTCCATATAGCAACTATTTTCTGGCCTTAACATGCTAATTGGACCACATTTTAATCAAGAAGATATTAGGTAACTGCATTTCTTTGGGTTCTGTGGGAAGATGGGAATTATTGTATCATATTTTTGTAATCTTCTTGTTGTCATATTTTTCAATTTCTTTTTTAGACATGCCAAATTTTAGAAATGTTAGTATACTTTTTGATGCCTTAATATCACATGCATTTATGCAGCTGCACGAACAAAGAATTTCAGTGGAGCTGAAATTGAAGGTGTAGTTAAAAGTGCAGTGTCTTTTGCTTTGAATAGGCAAATCAGCCTTGATGATCTCACCAAACCATTAGATGAAGAGAACATAAAGGTAACCATGGATGATTTCTTAAACGCACAGCAAGAAATAACGCCAGCATTTGGAGCAGCTATGGATAATCTTGAGCGATGTAGGTGAGTCCATTTTCGATTTAGCTCTGCTCATTGTTCAATACAATTGGAAATTATACTCTAAGGTATAGTGGCAAAAGACATTGCTTTCCATATCTTTTTGGTTGGATAAAATAAACAAGAATGATGAATTTCCTGTCCTCGTGTAATTTGGTTATTAAAATTCTTGTCTTTCTCAAGCTTTATAGCATGTTGGTTTGCCAGAAATATCTTTATATTTGTCACTGGTAGAAACTATAATTTGATCACGCAGATTAAATGGAATTATTGAATGTGGTGAAAGACACCAACGCATATATGAAAGGGTGATGCTATTAGTAGAACAAGTTAAGTGGAGCAAAGGAAGTCCCCTGACAACTTGCCTTCTTGAAGGGCCCTCTGGCAGGTATTCTATGTCTTAATTTTTACACATGTACTGATTTTTTTTAAAATAAGCTTTTGCACCTAATACTCATTAAGAACATGCAAGGAAATTTCATTGCTGTTAATCTGGGTCCTCTGGCAGTGATTTGAAGTCTTTTAACTTTTCCTACATGTCCTGAAAAATAAAATACGAGTTTTTGCACCCGACACTCATTTAGAAATCACAATGAAGTTCCATTAATTTTAATCTTAGTTAAAGATTTGATTTAGCCTAATATCAGTGGTAAACATTTCTGTGAGCAGTCATAGAACAAAAAAGCAAAATTATATCAATCTATGGAAAATAAACAAATGGTATTGAACTTTTGCACTACGTTGTGGGGAAACGGCCCTGACCCCCCATACCTGCGGAGGGATGTTCTGGTACAGAAATGAAACCGGAAATGCTCCTGAAACGTCTTTGAAACAGCCCTCTGTCCCAGGTTTGTACCACAAACAGTACGGAAATGGCTCTGCCCTTTCCACACCATTTCTGGTATGAAACCGGGAAGTTTCCATCCCGTTTCTGGCAGCACAGATCAGCAGAAAAGTCAAAAGGGTAATTTGTATACCCTAAACTTGCTAAACACGCTTCCTAAAATAGTAAAATCTGTTTTTGAGGAAAAGCTTGTCGATTTATTCTAGAATCTAGATTATAATCATGTCTGTGAAATTTTAATTATGTTGAATGTATTGAACTTTCACGAATACTATAGTTTAACTTTTAAGTGCTTTATCTTTCATGGACTAAAAATGAGTATTATGCATTTTTTAATATATATTTATATTTTTATAGTATATTGTACGGGCACTTCTGTGCCGTTTCGTACCCAAGGGTTTTTGAAATTCAGCATTTCCGCATTTTGGACCTGTTTCAGTTTCTGTATCCTGGCAACCGAGGTTTTGCATAAAAGTAGATTTTAACAATTCAAGCTCTTATCAATGAAAATAAAAAAAACCTTTGGACAAGGGTAAATTTACTCTTTCCTTCTGTTAATTCTTAAATATAATGCAGAAAAGTGCAGATACACAGACTTAGATGGTACAGCCCTACAGGAGCATACAACAAATAACACAGCAGCAAGTTTGCAGAAAATACAGAACAGCAGAAGACATTAAGGAATTAGCTGCCAAAATTGATTTTGTATACCCTTTGCTAGCATGGGCTAAATAGATTTACCAGGATGAGGATGAGGTTTGGCTGGATAAGGCCATGCACATGCAACCTACCTGAGCTGGGGGTGCAAAATACAGCCTAAGTTAGTCTAACTTACATGCAGTTAGGAAGGCTCCAGTCAACTAGGCCAAGTTTATATGTGGTTACTTACATAGATGTAGATAATTACAAGCAAGAAAATCATCACATGTGTGATTATCACAGTTTCCTCTCTATTTAGAGGAAATTGTTTCCAATTTCTACAGACGATTTATAACAACCTTGTAGCTGCCAAGATGAGCCAAGAGAAAATGGAACCTGGTGGATTATGGAGTGCATGCAAGCCACGGACAATGATGACAATT
Source organism: Taxus chinensis (assembly GCA_019776745.2). NCBI lineage: Eukaryota > Viridiplantae > Streptophyta > Pinopsida > Cupressales > Taxaceae > Taxus > Taxus chinensis. The sequence continues at coordinate 634,094,356 of CM034153.1, read as the reverse complement.
TTCCTAGATGGATATAATCTAAATTTTGAATGAGAGGACTTGGAAAACCCGAGAATGAGTATTGTGGAGACAGGAATGCATTGCCAATGCCGAAAGGATCCTTAAATGAAGATTCTAGCTCTAAAAATTGCTAATCTGCATTGAAGATCTCTATGTTGAGGAGATAGTAATGTAGTAGCATGAAGGTTGGATCTAGGTTGTAGAACTCTATCATATGTGGAGGATCAACTGAATTTGAAGTTGCTGGGTTTGCTCCCTGCTTAAAAATGGAACCTATGGGAGGCTGTGAAGAAGGAGAAGAAGATGCCAACAATGAAGCTGTTTAAAGTCCATCTTGGAGCTATGAGGAAGCTTGTTCAAGATTAGGACCACTGTTAATTGAGGAAGGGAATAAGTAAGAAGAGACACGGTGTTTGAAAATTTGACTAAAAGAAATATTATACTTATTTTTTGGATTAAATATTAAAAAAAGAAAGAATGAATTTCAAGGAATTTTAACGAATTTTTAAGGCATATTTGGTTTTTGGCGAATTTTGATTTTTTTAACTGAAAATTCACTGAATGCGGCAACTTGGGTGGAGTTTATGATGCATTGTAGATGATAGTGAGGATTCTATAGAGATGGTAACAAAGGAGAATTGCCAATTGTCTTGATGACAGTAGGAGGTGAAGACAACATGTTTATCTCCATACATGGAGCAAAGTTGCTAGGTGGATCCCCACACTTCCCAGAAGGGACTAGTCCATTGAGATCAAGTTGTATTCTTGCCTGTTGTTTATCAGTTGCCAATTGCTTTATCAATTGCTGGAACATGCTTGTTGTCTATTGCATAAGTTAGAGTTGTAATTTATTTTGTTGTTATCATCAGTCATAAGGCTTATAGTACAAGAAGCTGGGCCGAGTCGAGGTTTTTGGGTGATCCCTAAGAACTCTTTAACTACCAAAAAGATTATTATAATTGTTTTTTATCAAATTGAAAAACACATTTTTTGGGTCTTTTTTATGTTGCCTATTTTTTTAAATCTATAGAAAAATTACAACGGAAAAGGTGGTCCTCTAGGAAACTCTATGACAAAGAATATTTCAAAAAATGGTGCTTTTAAATACAGTTTCAAAAACTTAAAAAAATTATTTACTCTCTTCTTATACGTTGTGAAGTCAAGCACGATGGAAAACGGAGCAGCAAATGAGATAAATAGAGCGACATATCATACAGCAAGATGATGTGTAGAAAGCAGTGGGCCAGGAATCATAGCATGCATTTATTAAAGAAAAGGAAAAAAGAAACAAATTCTATATTCTTGTTTTTCTTTTGCAAAATGAAGCATTAAATTTTAAATGAAAACTCCCAGAATATATTAATATGATGGGATTAAGTACAACATTAACAATCTCAGAACTGTACAAAATACAGACGCAATGAGTGACTTCAAACTAGAAATGAAAAGCTAAGAGCAGAAATAATACCCATCTACCATTGGTACGCAAAGAGATTTTCAAAATACTCCCAGGCATAGATATTTAATCGCACATGCAAAACATCTACATGTAGTAAAAAAAGAGAAGACATTAAAGATTGGTAGCAGCAAGTTGATGCAGACAATAGATAATCTTGAGGCTGCTATAACCCTTCAATCCACGCTGAAGAGATTAATACATGCAAAACTTGCAGGGTGCATGGGAAACCTTATCAAACTTGCAACCCAAATTGCAGGGTGAGTAGCTCACCTATGACTTACATGGGGAGTTTCTCCAGAGTACGTGTGAGTTCAGGCCTGAATCTTGGTAAGCAGCAAAAAAAATGATTTTTTATTTCATGCATGTATGGATATGAAGGTTATCCCAATAGTCTTTGTTTTCCCTATAGTTTTCGTTACTATGCATTCTCTAAATTTATTTCTTATGCTTTTAACAGCATTTTGCATGTTATTCAAATTCATTACGAATTTATATTTATTATTAATTTACCACTTTTTTACCTAGTCTATCTTTAAAAAAATTAAAACTATGGATTAGCTAGTTAGGCCCACAACCCTTTTGTCCGTGCTAGTGCCAGTGACCTCCCCACCATTCAACACATCGAATTCGGTTAGTTGGTTGGAGGTGGCCTTGCTCGAGGATAATGAACAGGAGCAGCCCGATCAGTAGATTGATTTCCATCAATTTTATCCCGATAAATATCATAAGTCCTAGTGTTTGAGAGGTGGCTAGTAGCGCTCTACATGGAGCCTCTTCTCCATTTTTTGTTGTGCCACATCTCCAAACAACATTTTTTGTATAGTGTCAATTCTCTTATATTGTTGTTGAAGAACACTGGCAAGACACACATTGCATTTATCCATGCTAGCAATGGTCTGGTCAAGCAAAGGGTTATGAATCCTGTGTATACCAGTTTTGTCACTTAAGATTTTGAAGCTGCCATCTATTGTATTCAGGGATTTCACCATTACCTTTTTCCTATTGAAATCTCTTTTCCCATGCATGCTTTTAGCAAAAGTCTCAATCCAGAAGTCTGTCCATCAAGTTGAGGGACATAATGGCTGCCCAAATTCCAACAAGCAGGTGTGTTAACAGGAAGGTAGCTTCCTTAGCCTGAGGCATGGTGGAGACATTCTCTCGGTCATGAGCATTGAGGTATATTGATTTGAATTTGGGGGTAATGCAGAGGAGTAGCAGGGAAATGAGCTAGCACATGAGTTAGATGACCAATGGATTGAAAAGAGGCAACTTTTGAATGTTCCTTTGGATGGAGAGGTGGGCGATAGGCTGTGAAGGCAGGGGAAACCTCATTTTCATCCCTTTCAGTAAAATTATTCATGGATGAAAAAGCACGGACTGTGTAGACCTTACAAAGACCCATATCTGCTGTCATATGAGATTCTTCTAGGAGACCAGCTCTCATCATCATTTTCAAATAGGTTAGGCTTTTTTTCCTTATTTTGCTCGTGTCAAGCTGGAAGCTTCCATCTATTGGTGAATCCGTATTTTTCCTGTTTCCATCTTTTTCTGTGTTTTACCTTGTGATATAATGAAAATGAGTCTAACAGATGTATTTTCTAAAAGAGTGCTTTCCTTTTATAGCCAAGGCAGTGTTTCTAGAGCTTCTGTAAGTAGTCATCAATACAAAAGCCTGAGGTACAATCTTATGACTGCCAAATCTGGTGTTTAATCTTTTGGGATGTCCCTCGTTTGTTATGGAAATCACTTTAATAGTTGCACTCATAAATTTATTAATTTAATGATGGTATGAAAGGGACTAAACACTATGGCGTGGGCCTGGTTCAAATCATACTGAAGAGAAGCCCTAAGGAATGGTGGGTAATGGTGTAAATCTGTTTTGTATCTGCTATACTGATGCCAATTGAATTATCCTTGTCTCAGAACCACCCACTCCCTTGTTGATTGAACCAGATAAGTGTTTCTGGTTTAGGTCTACATAGTTGCATTTATTACCAATTGCAGTCTCACTATCATTTCTAGGAATGGCCTAATACAAGAGCACTTGAAATTTGTCCTTTTCCCCGAATGTCTTTATTGCAACAGCCCTTTGATGAAATGAAGCGGGTCTGCAATTATGTGAGGTGTCATTACAATGATGTAGATCAATTATTATTTGGTTTATGAAAGAAATAAAATAGTTATATTCATTAACTTGTAATGAATGAAAAGACAAGGTGACAAAGTTTCCTCTTTTGTGTGTGACGCTGGTGGAAAGGTGTAAAGTTGCTCCAAGTTATTATGAGGATATTAACTTGGCCTTTGCAAGTAGTTGGACTTGAGAGGCCTAGAGAAGATTTCAGGTTTTATTGTGGCCTATATGTTTTTTGTAAAAGAGCAAAGGAGTACCATATTGCATATTGGGTCGAAACAAAGAAGTAATGACTGTTATTAATATGACTCCCAAGCCTACTACCCCAGGCACCCAAGCCTTGCCTTGCTCTAGTTGATGTTTAACCATGTTTATCAATTGGGACAGGCATTTTCTCTAAGTCCACCATTCTTGAGACCTAAGACAAGAGAAAGGTTCGGCCTTGAAGTCTTTCCACTCCCAAGCCTAGCTATCATTAATAGCTTGATTTATGAGGATTTGTGCTACCCAATTACGATTCCTTTTCTTGTGTTGGAGATGCACTTATTGTATATCCTTCAAGTCATCAATTATTTGATGAACCACATTTTCCATTTGCCAATTAGTCTTTGCAATGGAATGACCAGCTTCCTTTAATGGCTGTAAGGCCTGATGTGCCCGGGCTGGCTTAGTGAGATTAATAATATTTTCGAGTATCCTTCAATTTAGATTTGGTATACCATATTCATGAGCTAGTGAAACCCTTGTATACAAAGCTAAAAGTTCACCAAAGTTGTCCGTTGAACCCCAATTGCTTTTGTGTAACTCAAAAGTGGTTCTCCTTTGACATCCTTAATAATTCCTCTAATGCTTGCATCACTAGGATTGTTTTTAGAAGCTTTGTAAAGGTTTAATTTATGGTACCCCGACGATGGTGGGGACCTTGTTAGCCATAGGTAGCCTCGAAGATTTGAAGTAAGTAGCGGAATGGGATATTCCAAATACGGGCCAGGTAGAAATTCAACATGTTTGCCTTGATGAATCTTGTAGATCAGCTTGTTTTGATTGAGAGATCCCATGCAAGGAGCCGAGTTTTCATTTGCTTGATGACATTGCTGAAATATCCCTTGTTGGGATCTTACAATTTTTTTTGACAAAATACATAAATTTGCAGCAAATAATAATCTGATTTTTATGACAGCAGTATATAGAAAAATATGACAGCAAAGTACAGTTATGGCAGCAAGGTATAAAATCAGAAAATAACCAATATCTTCACTTTTATTGCAATTAAACCAACATGCAACAACATGCAAGTAACATGCAATGACATGCAAGTAACATGCATCAACATGCAATGACATGCATGTAACATGCAATGACATGCAATATCAAAAAGTTCCACTGATAAAATAAATGATCTCTTTTATTGAATATGGTTGTCTTCTCTTTCTGGACTTGAAACTGGATCAGCAAGCCTTTGAAACTCTGAATCTGACAACCCGATCTGAATAAACTCCACAATAGCAAACTAGGGCTGGATCTTTCACCACCGAAGAGTGCTCTACTAGCTAGGGATAGATCTTTAACTACCGAAGCTAGGGTTCTTGCGGAATTTCACCTCCACAAGCAAGGAAAGCAAGCTGAAAGCTCCAACATAAGATGGCAAAATAAACCAAGATCCTTTTTCCTCCCCAAACACCACCTTTTATAACTTTTTCCATCATAAAAGTGGCCATAAAACCCTAATTCGACCCCCTTGGAGATATGTCATATTTTAATCGTCACTTAAAGTGACTTTATTTCTCCTAGGCCAAAACGTCCACTTAAGTGACCCCAATGAAGAAATAGAACATTACCCCACCTTTTTCACTTAAGTCATCATAAAGTACATGCATAACGCCAAAACATAAACATATAAGTGAAATGTAGGTGAAAACCATACCCAACAACTCTCTACGCCGCTAGCCCCTCGGGTATGACCAAGGCTAAGACGGAAAACCAGTCGCTAGACCATGGAGGTAGGAATGGGGACATTACAATTGCCTAGAGTTTAGTTTGTGTCATCAAACATTTTTGACTTTCTCCCCTTCCACATGTACCACAATATTGGGACAGGCAAACAAAGATTGGAGAAAAACTCAGAAATAGGAAGAGAGAGGTTTGCTGTATTTTTAATTCAAATAAAAATTGAAATGGATGAATATACAATGTGAGAGAGATGACCATCCAAATGCCAACTAACCTTTAATAAAGCACACTGTTATATTTTCATATTGTGCTTTTATTTCCTATGTTAATGTACTTTTATAATATAAGTCCTTGACTTACATTTACAACAATTATATTAAATATTCTAACACCCTTCCTTAATGGTCATATATAAAAACATGAAGAGTAATCCTTCAATTTCAGAAAATTTTCAATAGAGAGACATTTGTAGACATATTTGCAGATTGCTCAAGTTACAATATATCAAACCCAATAATTCGTTTTTCGACCAACAAAGGAATAAAATGGAAATGATCCTCTATGTGCTTGGTAACACATGGAAAATTGGATTTTTAATGAGTTTGAGCACGCCCTGATTATCATAAAATATACATGTAGGCTGCTCTCGACGTAATTGTAAATCAGCCAAGATCCTTCTCAGCCAAACTGTCTCAAAATATACATTGTAGGCTGCTTTCTTACCCAAAATTTTGCACTTGTCCCAAGATTGAAGATATATCCTATCATCAACTGATCCTGCCCAAGCTAAATCCGTGTAACTGGCCAGCTAAAATCATTAGAAACACCATACCATTTCCAAAATTCAATATGCCTTTGATGTACCTCAAGGTCCTCCTTGCCGCCCTCCAATGATCATATTTTTCTATTATAGCTAAAGCAAAAAAGAAAATATCCAGCCTAGTGGAATAAAGATGCATCTGGATACCCACCAATTTTTTGATAAAGTGATTTGTTGACCTGCTTAGTAAAATCACTTGTGGCGGCCAGTTTCAAACCAGCCTCCATAGGGGTCATTATTGGCTTATAATCCACCATATTGAATCTCTTAAGTAGTCCTTATGCACACCTTCCTTGAAAATTGAATACACTTCTATCTCTTTGCAATAATTTAACCACTTAATAATAGTGTACATGACCTGAGTTTGTCATGTCAAAAGTAGAGCAGAGATCTGATATTACCTTGTTAATACTGCTCATTTTGCTTCCTGTGATGATTAAGTCATCGACATAAACAATAAGAATGATTTATCAGCCACAAAACTTTTGATGTAACTATTGGGCTTAGGACTACTCCTAAACCTTGAATTAATGAAAAATGATCCGTTTTCATGTACCATGCTCTTGTCTTTTGCTTCCACTAATAGAGCACCTTCATCAACCTGCACACAAGTTTGTCCTTGCCAACAACCAAAAAACCTTCTGGCTGTGCCATTTACACTTCATCAAATCACCATCAAAAAGGCACTTTTAATACCAATCTGATACTTTCCAACAAAATTGAGAAGAAATGGCAGTGACTAACTTGATTGATGAAGGGCAGATGTCTCCTCATAAGTCTATACCCTTCTGTTGAGAAAATACCTTCACTGCAAAACCTTACTTTATTTTTGTCCAGCAAACCATCTGCCTACAATTTGGTTTTATAAATACATTAAAATTTTACAATAAATCACCAAGCACCCAAGGGTGGTTTTGCATCAAATCATCATACTTAGCCCTCATGGCTGCCTTCCACTCCAGCTTTCCTTGTGCTTCTCTTTAACCAGGAAGGCTTACCCACATTGTTAGCAACAAACGTGTAATCATCACCCACATCAAATGCGAGAGTATTATACCTTATTGAAATTTCTCTCTGGTCTTGAAGCAACATTAGACATGTCCAGCTCATCTTACTGGTGCACCATGCTCAGTTGAGAGGCGTCTGATCAAATCTAAATCAACATCATTACCAACCTGCCCAAGAGGCAAATAAGCCTCTCTAGGCATTTCAGACCCTATATCAGCCCCCAAAACCTCTCGAACCCCATGCACATTCTGAGAACTAACCAGAGCCATGCCATTAGACACAAGATACATGGAGAATCTGATTTCATTGCTGGTTGTGAGTGAAAATTAGAATTGCAAACCTATCACCCTCATCAAAATCAACATCCCTATTAATAGTTTCCATATTAGTAGGTATTTCCATGACTGTATTCTTTTGACTGCTTACTGTTGCCAACAAAAACTAATTTCATAAGACTTATCCAATTTACTGTAAATCTGATCTGCAACATGAATCTGTGCAATGCAATGATTTAAAAAAAAAAAAAACTTTTGGTTCCTTTCTTGACCAAGTCTCTTGTGGTGTGATCCCATACAATGGCTTGGATGGGCTCCTATTAAGAATAAATACAACTGTGTTTATCGCTTCAGCCCAAAAATCTGTAGGCATACTCTTACCCCTTAGCATAATTGAGTTATTTCCATTACCACTTGATTCTTGCAAAAATCACCAAAAATAGCAAATGCTTTTCTACAAAAATCACCACTAATATTATGATATAGAAACTTAATTTCAAATTGGATTCAACCTATCCAAGAGCTCTAAATTGCTTGAATTTCCCAAACACCTCATTGTTGGACATCAAACATCTACATGCACCAAATCAAGGTGATTGTTGGCCCGCCACGCCTCTCCTTCGGGAATGGTTTCCTTACCAATTTCCCCCCCCCCCTCCCCCCCAAATAGGTTGAACATACCGATCTATCAATATGAAATGAAGGTAAACCAACAATCATATTATTTTTCAATAACAAAGAAAGATAGTTTCTATGGAGGTTCTATGCAAGCTAATAATGATTTATAGAAGATCCTCTCTCTTCTTGATAATATAGATTAAGGGAACCATTCTAAGGCCACACACAAGAGGGCTGTTAGGTGCTAAATGCCGTGGATCTAGAAGATGGTAGCCTACACTCTACCAAAGATATGGGATTCCAAAGCCTAAGTCTAGAATAGGGGGTGACATCTATTGGTATTTTGATTGTATAGGATTGTTAACAAGGTGAAGATACTTATATTAAGGTTGTAAACATGGATTGTAAGGATTGAAAGGTTGTAAAGCCCAAAGGGTAGATTGTAAGGTAAGGATTGATAGATAGTAAGTTAAGGATTGATAGATAATAATGCAATAGATTCAGAATTTGATACTCTATTCTAATCTATGGGCATGATTAATCAAACGATCAATCAAATCTGAAATGACATAAAAGAAAACAGAGGTTAGAGATACTTACCTTCTTGCAGACACCATTGGGTCATTAACTTTCTTCCTAGCTTAACAACTTATGAGAGAGTTGATGTGGGGGACCCCAAGATGCATAGAATAAGACCTAGGTAAATAAATTTTTGGGGATTCCAAAGACTTGGTAGACCATTGTAAGTGCAACTCCTAGTCTTGAGTGTCTTAGACCCAATGCTCCAAGACTAGAATAAAAAAGATAAGCAAAACTAACTTCTAAACCTTTAAGAGCAGCTTGGTGAGTGCAAGTAGACTGAATGATCGATGATGATGATGTGATGATAAATGCGTTCAAATGCCGCTTATAAATAGGGAACATGATTAGTCATGATAGCTTCCTCTAGCTGTCGACATTGAACCTTAGTTGCCGCATTCGGCGAATTTAAAGGATAAAATTCAAAATTCGCCGGATTTTAAAAAACCCAAAAAAACGTTGAAAATCGTGACTTATTTCGTGTTGGATCCTGGATGTCCATTTTTTATGCAATACGTTGAAAGTCGTGTTTGAAAAGCATTGAAAATCATCTAAAAAAATTTGAAGTTCGTTTTAGGGTTTTTTCTTTACGCGTTTTAGGGTTTTTGCCTGTATTTTCTTTACACATTTTAGGGTTTCAGCCTGTATTTTCTTATAAAATCTTTTGCGAACGATATTAAACTTCACCCCTCGTTATTTTCTCATAGTCGAATTTAATCACGAATTTAATCGCTGATTTTTTTACCAGCGAATTTTTCACGAATTTAATCATCGGCAAATTCGAACACAAATTCGAATGCGGCAACTTAGCATTGAACATGGTTGATGTAGTTGGTTGCCAAAAATAAAAGCCAGATTGCATTGACCATGGCCATTGTCGTTAGCTCTAGGTATTGATGCATCACGGGGTCCCAGAGGAAGGCTCAAAAGGAAGGAAGAAGACTCTGGAGCTGATGAAAAGTGATATGCCAGAGGTATACACGTGCTAAAAGTAGTTATGGAGGCGATCATAAGAGCATAACAAGGTGATGTTGCAAGGAGGTTGCAAATGTATGATTGGGAGGTGTAAAGGATAAGGTAACTAAGTTATTATGGACTGCACATCAAAGCTCTCTCACAAGAACTGCCACTAACCAGCCTGACCATTTTTGATCATCCCCACTTCCGGCAATATCCTTTAGGACATCGCTGTAGGGAAGTCAATGCACTAATAGTGCTTGTGAAGAGCAAAAGTTAGTAAGATTGAAAACTAAGGCGTATACATATGCTCCAAGCGAAGATCATCACGTGTTACAAAAAGTGTGGATGAGATGGTCTTGAGGAAAAGAAAACGCAACACTTGAATCAAAATGATTGAAATGAATGAGCAGTATGAGATGGAGAAAAGGATATAAGGGAGATATCCTATCTGCCAAGGGGATGTAATGATGTATAAAGGAGAAAAATAAATTCAAATGAAAACATACTTACCTCATACTCACCTTCTAGCGAGTCTGTCTACATAGTGAATTACTAGAATGTAGAAAGAGCTACTGAGTGAACCCAAACAATACACAACTGAAAGCTAAGCCAAGCTCATGGAAGGATGATAGAATTGGGCTAGATAGTTGAAGGGAGATAAAAGTAGGTCGTAAATAGGAATGAGATGTACAAAGATGATATAGGGTGTGTCAAGAGGAATCTAGTCTAGCAGCCTTGAAGATAGGATAAATAAGAAAAGTGATGATAGGCAGTCAAAGAAAGTGATGGCTTATGTTGGTTATGTCAGATGATTGTAGTTATGGTTTTATGTTGATCAATGTTTTTCATTTCGATGTTTGCACAAATGTGATGGCATCTATATGTGGTTAAAAATGAAAAGGCCAAATGATAAAATAGGAGGTAAAAGAAACATCTAAGGAAAAAGATAGGATAATTTGTAAATCAAAAGATGTGCTAATAAGTAGGTAAAAGGGTATCTAGTGAAAATCTAAGAAAGCAATACAAGAAATCAAAAGATCCGAAAAAGGATAATAAAATGCCTAATAACATCTATGAAAGTGATCAAAGAAATTTACAAGGCATGAAAAAGATTGTAAGACACCTAATAAAATCTATGAAATGAATCAAAGAAATTAAAAGATGTGGCAATAAGACAACACTACACAACGTCATATGAAATATAAGACACGGGCAAAGAAAACACGAGTGATACAAGGAAGCACCGAAATGAATAGGGTCACAGTCAATGTTTGTGCCGAATTTTCTTGGGAGATAAAACATTGCCATCTATTGTCATGACTAGCGTGAGTGAAGATGGTATGCATGCGAAGGATGTATTTGTGCTCAGAGGTCTTACAATTGTACTCACAAATCTATGAATATTTTTGAAATTCATATGAATACAAATTTACAAGAAGTCCCTATGGTGGGTTAGTTGTGAGCATAGATTATACTTGGACGGATCCCATTAAATCATTGTTCTTAACATAGTTCACATGCTCGTATTTGGCAAACTCAAAAAAAATTGACTTGGCAAAAACTCAACAAGACTTGGCGAATATTTGGGAATATTCGGCAACTTAAAAAATATGCAAATTTCTTTAAAAAACATAAATTTTATGCAAATGAGTCTATAAAATGTTGGAGAAGTGTTTTCTAGTAGATTTGAATACAAGTACAATACAAAATCACATCATCATGCGAATACAACAGCCGGTTGATAAGTGCTATGAATTTATGATGATTGCCATTGAAAAGTATCATCATAAATTTCATATCTATGCAAGTTACAATATACAATAATTTACATTTTCCTCTTCCCCGTTCTATAAGAATCTTTTAGTATCTTAGAGTACATTGAAAACCTAGAGCTTCTTTGAGTACTTCGATGACTCTCGAAAATTGAAAAAAAATCATGAGGAACATGAGCCACAAAAAATGTTAGTGTCCCGTCAAAACACAAACAACATGATATTCGTGGTGATAGTAGAAATCCTGAAAAGGAACATAGTGAAGAAAGATTTGCTACAATGACAAATACCTAATGAGAACATAACAGCCAATGAAAATGCTTTTTTTAATCTGATAATATATATTTGTTTTCCTCTGTACAACAGTATAGTCCGTTTACATGATTTTATCTTCCGAAAAGTTGACTCCCATAGTGGTTTTTAACGTATTCTGTTTTGACATCTAGGAAAGTTAACTCCCAAAAGGACAAGTGAAAAATTCTTATGCAGATCAAAGGAGAAACTGGAAAAATTCTTATGCAGAAAACTCGCAGGGGGAATACTTGCCAAATATTGGGCGAATATTCGTGAATATTCGGCGAGTATTCCCCCTTGCGAGTTTTCATGCCGAATATTCGTTTTGGATGGGTTTTGGCCTACATTGCCAGGATACGCCCATCCCCTCCACGAATCCCCCTTGATATGTATCAGATACGGATACGCGCTGGTACAGATACAGATACGTGCTGATACGGATACGAATACGTACGTGATACGTACGGAAACCTCCCGGATACGCGGGCACGTATCCAGGAGGTTTCCGTATGTATCCCTCACCAAAAATGTCTTTTTAAAGTTTTAATTCATTTTTTTTTTAATTTTTTGACTTTTCTATTCCCTAAAACCGAACCCTAAAAACTAAATGAATAAAATAATACACCCTCACTCCCACAAAAAGTTATGAAAATTTGAACATGGATCCTAGTATATTTTTGAAATTTCAAGTTTTCTTCATATTCATGTTGACATGATATTTGTATATCATATGTATGGCAGCCATATGATCAATAAAAATGCAAAGTCTTAAGTATATTGAATGTTTTGAACATTGATTCAAGTTTTGTATTACTATTTCCAGTTTTTATGGACTAAAAAATGAGTAAAATTAGTAGATGTACATATATATATTAATTTTTTAATATATATGTATGGACGTATCCAAGATGTATTGTATCCAAGGGTTTTTTAAAATTGACGTATCTGCGTATCGTACCCGGACCTGTACCGATACTCGTACCCGTATCTTGGCAACGTAGGTTTTGGCGAGTACTCACCGAGTTTGCTAACTATAACTTCTTAAGATTGAATCTAGCACCAGATACTTGCTACCGCAGATACTTAGCTTCACCTACTGAACTTGTGTTGTCTACGGAATCAAGACCACTTCCATTCCTTCTGCTTTCACTTTATCCTTGAGGTAGCGGCGTTTATTGGTAAGACCCACCCCCATATATTCCATGAGAGAATCCACATTATAATGGTTGTATATGTGCAGAGGTTTTGCCTCTGGGATACTAAACTGATTTGTTGATTTGGGTTTTCAGATTTGATTCTGTGTTCTGTTGAGGATTTCCGTCTTTTTTGACAATGCTTAACCCTTTTGGCTCCCAAATTTAAATTTTTTGGAGGATGCAACTTTATTTTACATAGATTTGGCTAAGTGTTTGGGAACAGCTGCTGATAAAGTGAACTGAATGTGATCTCGAGCATGTATGTTGTAACTCCCCCTATTGGCATGCAGGTTTTGATTGATTTCTGATTTCTTACATCTCTGCACCTTTTTGGTCCTCTAGTATTGCAAAAGGGTTGGCTAAACTGAGATGTGGAGATATTGTTTTACCCCCAACAAGATTTGAACTTGTGACCTCTCTTTCAAGAGCACAAGTTCTTCACCATTAGGTCAACTCATAAAGTTGCACTGAAGAAGTTAAAACAAAAATAATGACATAATTTGAATGTACATTATTTTGACATGCTAAAATAAAAAATAACAATGTCCTCTTGCTGTTAAAATTATAAGTCGTACATTGAATGATTTTTTTTGGCAGGATAAAACTACTTAAAAGTTGTCCATAAGATTTTGATAGAGATTGACATCTAAATAAGAAAATAATCCATTTAATAAATTTAACGTAACCCAAAAATGATTCTTATCAGGAAGAGGCTATATACCATAACTAGGGACACATACTCGGACCAGTATTGAGGACTTGAAAATTCTGTTGGGAATTGTAAGACTCTGAGGAATAGTCCTGGTGTTTCCTATCTTCTGTAAGGACGAGTTTTTTGGCCAGTTTTCACTTGACCATTACAGTTCTTGCGAGTGAGAACTCGACCAATACTATGGCAGAGCTATGGACTACCCTCTGTAAACTTGCCATACATGAAACCATATGCTTCACGAGATAGACATGGCTTCTTCACGAACCCATGGCCTCCTATGGTAAAGAAACTTGATGTTTCTTCATCCTTTGATAGAAAAGAGCCTTAAAACACCCCTTCAGCAACTTGTAAAGTACATCCACATATTCTAAGCATTTCCAATTTGATTGAATCCAGATATACAGTGATTTAATAGCAAATTTAACAGGCTCCCCACCAGATTTGAAGATCATTTACTTTTTGTGGTTAGTTGCCACAACTTGTTTTTCTTTCTTTTCAATGCAGAAGTCAATTTTGGGTGGCATATCTGTTCAAAGATAGAAGCTGTTTTCCAAACATGATTTGCAAATTTGCTTGGCATTCTGACGTTTCAAGTCCTGATTACATTTTAATTACGTAATTTACGCTAGTTTGAAACATTGATTAAATGAACAAATGTTTCCGCTGGAATTGTCAGTATTTCAAGTGTACAAAACTTAAATTTTTGTTGTATTTATTTCTTGGTTGTAGGGTTTATAATTACAAATTTACTGTGTTACCAAGAAACAGTCCCTGGCCCTTCCCCTGTAAATTGCTTGCAACGTTAAAACGGTAATGGACAATGAGGTACATTAAATGTACCCGAAACATAGTTTGGAAATGTCTAGGATAGTAATCCAAAGAATTTTGGAACATTCTATGCCTAAACCTAATCTAATGCCACCCTAGAAAGCAGGTTCTTAACTCAGTGTATTACTGCTCCTAAAAGCTATATAATGATATCGATTGGAATCCTCATTCTAAATCACACACCTTTTTTTCTGGTTGCTACAATTCAGTTTTCATTAACACTGGATGCATGACAGCATTGTTATGAAGAGCAATCTAGATGACATATTCAAGGAGCAACTAGAATCTCGATTAAACTAATCATGTATATATGAAACATTAAAATTTTAACCATGTTGAATGATGAATCATTAGAACTTCAATGAATACAAAATATTTTGATTGCTTTATCAGTTATCTCTGATGGTCCATGGACTAAAATTTTGAAAATGAGTAATATGCACACACACATATTTATATTTATATCTAAATTTAATTTTTTATAATAATATATTGTACGAACGTTGCCCGTAACATTTTGTACCCAAGGTTTTTTGAAAATTGGCATTTCCGTGTTTCGAACCCGTACCCATACCCGTACCTGTTTCCGTTTCTTGGCAACATAGCTGTTTTCCCTTTTTGGAGGGAAAATTTGGCGTTAGAGTAGTATTGTTGGCATGATATTGCAAGAAGTTCTGCAATTCTTCCTTGCAGATCTAGTTATTCTCATTTGAGACAGCAGTACTCAATTTAGGATTTTGGGGTGGAGGATTTTGACTTGGAGGGGAGGCTGTGACCTCCGCCAGGATGGATCAGATTGCTATGCCTAGTAATGTAGAGTTCTAGATAAGGAAGAGAAAGTTAGGCCAGCAATAGTAGTAAAGAAGATCACAGGCCTCTATAGTGCAGCTGCCATTCTCACTTCAAATGTAAAATTAAGCATCATTAGACATTATAAAGATATCTATATGCGTGAAATGAATATTTCAAATTTGAGACATAGTAAATTAAAATACGAATGTATGATATCATGATTTATGATGACAAATATAAGTTATAACCATAACAAGAGTCATTGCCTCAAAATGGCAATATCTTACAATTGTATTTGAGCTATTAAAATCTTCAGCATGGAGCAACTTAATCAATTATCATAGAAACTTGTCATCTGACTCTTTTTTATGTGGTCGTAAGTTTTCTAATGTTTCTTTCCCGTTGTTCCATCAATTGGGACTCTTATGAGTACCTGGGACAGCTAAAATCCTTAAATTTCTTGGAGGAATTCTGAAATTTCCCAAACTGAGGTGCCAAAATGTCTTGAGGATAGCTAGGGTAGCCTCTTGGTGGGTGATGATGCTAGGAAAACATCACGTCCTTTTCCTCAAGTACTTAGAATGTCAAGTTACTCCCAAATGGAGCATTAAAAGCAAGGGACACATACCAAGGTACATTGACAAGAACTAATCTATTAGTGGAGACCCCTGAAAACGTTATCTTCAAATCTAAAATCTTGCAATACAAGCCATGGAAATATGTGATGCAGAGCCCATACATTCAAACCAACACTTCCCACTTTTTCTTAAACTTCCTTACCTGCTCTGCTACGCTCTGATACCCAAATTGATGTAGAGGATGTACAAATTCAACACAACAAACCCACAGGTAGTTTCACGATCATTAAACAATGCAATTCTTGCTTAAACTTCACAATGCCAAACTATGCCAAAAGGCCAAATTTCCTGTAAACACTAGTTCAAGGGCTATTCAACTAGTTCACACTCTCTTCACTCTCCATTTCATGATATAACTCGCACTAGAACTTCCATTAGTGAATCAAGACACCATTTTAGCAACTTCACCTTTATACACAAGAATAGGCTCTACTAGCCCTAAAAACATGCAAAGCTTATAGTTCCACACCATTCACAATGACTCAGAAGAATGTAAACACATTTTTAGATACCCTTTATGGGCCTTCAGCTTCTCACAACCTTTCAGACTCTACACTTCAACCTATCTCCTACAAATCTCTTAAGACTGTTTCAAACTAGGCCTATTCTTGTAGCCCTTCTTTCAGGCAAATCTTATTGTTTTGATCAACTGACCCCCACTTTATTAGAAACTAAACACAGTTCCTGACACCTTTTATCGAGGTTTTGCTTTTCCCCAAGTTTTAGATTTCAACTCTTAAGATAGGTCCTTCAACTAGACTATCACCATTTGAATTAGGTCTCCTCTAGGTCTTCCAACTGAGATTCTCTAGGTGAAACACCACCATATGGATCACAGTATTTTCTATAAACTTCTTAAATCACTTATATCAACTCTCCCTCAAGTCCTTGTTGGCCTCGAACTCTGTACTCACTCCCAAACACAACCTTTCTACTTTCTTGTCAACTTGTGCCATTGTCCAAGCTAGGTTTAGACTGTGTTTTCTTCATTTCAGGTCTAAAAACTTATGGTTTCTTCCTTTCTCTATGTCATCACCTTCCTTACCCCTTGTACACCTCTGTCCAATTATGATCAAGTCTCCACAGGTGATATAAGACACCTTATTGAACATGCACCTCAAGCTTGCTCATAACTGTTATGAAAAACAAAGTTTCTTGACTGTCATTCTCGAAGTTCACCTCTTGAACCTTGTATTCCTTCTTTAAACTTTGTTCACCACTTCTTTAGACCTCCCCCCTACATTATAAACAAGCTCCAACAAGAGGTAAAGACTAGTATTAGGTGTTTTTTCATTTCCTTTCTCTGAACCCTCAAAACTGGGTTTCCTATGCACAGTCAGTCTGAGTTTTTGACTTTGACCAATCAAAACTATTCCATTTGCTACCAAACTTTATGACACCCTTTCTTGTACCTATCTCCACCTTTTCACCAAATCATAAGATTTTATATTGGGTAAATTACAAATTATGATTGTTTTTCCACTTCTTCAAACCCTAGGCAGGGTACAGACCGAGAACTAGTATATGTAGTTTAATTTTGTTTGATCACGTTTTTAGGCTTCATCAAGACTCAAACCACCTTTGTAGACCTTTACTCAACTCCACCAATGCCTTTAAAACTTCTTTATCCATTGGAACCACATTTACCACCTTTAGAATCTTGATTTACCAGTCTTAAGGGGACTGTGTTAACAGAGTTTGCTAGTCCTTATCTCTCTCTATTAGAATATTGAATTGGGAATAACTATGCCTTGAAAACCATTCCCTAAACAGGGTAGGCAAATGCTTGTAAAGTTCTTACCTTTCAACAATTCCTCATATTGCTTCTTTCTTCTCCAAATCAACATGAAATATCACAAACAATTGGCATACCTCCTCAAATACGGACTAAATCAATTCTTCCTGGGCTCTATAGCTTTGAAACTTACTTTCTCTTGTTGTTGATGCCCTTATAATCCTTCAACCAACCTGCACAGTCATAGTTTATTCTAAAATATAGAGATCTCTTATAAACATGAGCAAGTATTCCAAATACCTCCTAAACTCAACAAATAAGAACAACCCTGTCACTTATTGTCACCATTCTCAGAATATCTTTCTATTACAATCTTAACACTGTCCACCATGCATCTCAAAGGGAATACAAACAAACTACATCCTTTATTCACCATTCATAT